>CM012450.1:24857785-25457785 GCA_003999625.1 Oryzias javanicus
AATTAAGATGCCGACAGTAAAAAAAAAAAAAAAAAAAAAGAAGGCAATTGATTGATCGAAATTAGAAACAATCATTTTTTTTTTTTTTTTAAAGAAAATAACAAATCTGAAAGCAAATAGCTTATTTTCTGCGTCAGTTCCGAGGATGTTGGGTAATGTCAGACATTCATGTTGCTTAAAAGAAGTAACTTAACAGAACCGTGTGCAGTTTTCAGGTGGCTGTAATGAAGCCAGTCACTTTTCATTTAGCTTCCCCGTGTCAGCTCTGTGATGGTGTAATTGGGTTACATAATTAACACTTGCAGGAAAATAAACTACAATGGTTCTGTCTCTGTCTTACGGGAGGATGAGGAAATAGGAGCCATTGCATGAGCGAGTGTGTGTGTCTGCATGCTGACATCTACACTGCTCTGAATCTAACACATGAGATAGTTAAAGGTAGAAAATAGAACGAATAACACGAGGATGATGAGGAGAGGGAGGGACGGAGGGATTCACTAATGAGATGGGATCAGATAAAACAACAAAAAAGAGGGCGAAGGGATTGGAGGGGGAAGGACAGAAGACTTCTGGGTCTATGCTTAGCCTAAAGTTCTTCCTTAGGATGAAAATTCATGTGAAAAGTCACAAAAAAATGAATTAAATGAAAATTGAAGATATTTAAAGTAAAGCAGCTTAGTGTAATCGTGATTGAGAGCAAAAGACATGACCTTATAATAGATCTAATGGAAAAACCGTATGCATTTTGATTGAGGACTGGTAGATGAAGAAGAAAGGGTTGATGAAATAGAATGCAAGGTCTTCATTAAGCGCTGTGACAGCAACCTGCCTTCGATATGCGGGGAGCTGCTGCTCAGGGACTGCCTGTGCTCTGAGGCTACGACATGAGATGTAAGGCGAGGCTGTGGAGGTTCCTTTGAAGTTCGACAAGGCCAGGGCTGCAGCAGCGAAGCTTCTGCACAAAACAAAATGTCTAACAGACGACGGAGCGAAACAAAGAGGAGGGCAATCAGTCTCCAGCCCGGCTCTGCAGCAGAAGGCAGCCAATCAGAGTCCAATCAAAATCTTCGCTCTCGGGACCTCAAAAATAACTTTCAGTAATTCGGCAGCACGAGCTGTTGAGATTCAGTTCGTCGTCATTTCATCAGCTGTGGCTTTGCTGAGACAGCGGAAAAGTTAGTTGAAAGTTCTGACTCTGATTTGAACTGAGAAGTTAACTTCGGCTTCATCAGCTCCACTGTGTGTCTCCTCTGTGTTTCTGTTGCTTCATCAGCAATGCTAAAGTGTAGACCATGTATATTTTGTTTCGTTTTATGTTTCTGCAAGTCTCTTGCTGATGCCTCAACTTATTATAGACGCATTTTTCTTCAAAAGTTTTCAAAAAGATATAATTAGGCTCCAACAATGGAATAAAACTGCTTGTGTTCATGTTTACAGGGTGATTGGTTTGACCTTATTGTGTTTTGTTTTTGCAGAACTTCAGTACATTTAGAACCACACTTTTAACATTAATCACAAAAATGATTTTTACTCTTTGAAGATACAAGTTTTACTTCCTCAGAAGATTTTCTAGTTGCAGTGATAGAAAAAAGTAGGTTACTAAATTTAAATGGGGCTAAAAATGTTTCTTCCATGGAAATCATTAAACTTTGAAAATGGAATCTGAAATGAAAACTAAAAATTAATTAAAAATACACAATTTCTGCTTTAATTAAAACTAAAATGGTAAATAAAGTAAAATGGTAGCTATTATTGAATTAAATTAACTGATACTTTTTTTGAACGTCAGTTTGGTGAGTCAAAACAAATGGAGAAAAATATAAATTCTGATTTGACAAAGCATTTCTCGCTTTCCTCAGTTTTTAAATGCTTAATTTATACCAAAACATTCTTGTAAAAAAAACGTTTTCATAATGTAAAGATCTTTCCTGTATGCTACCAGAAACTGGATGCATTTTCCTGAGTATAAGTCCCATGTTTTGCATATTTGGCTTTGTTTTGACTTATTTATGGGTCACATATCCATTATTACAACTAAGAAACTGGCACATATTTTTGATTTTGTCCAAAAACGCCACAAACATGATTAATACCACACAAGGAATGCTTTAGATCAAAACGGATCAAAAGATGATTGTTTTGGGATCTTAATACTGCCTCTTTAAGGGTGGATATTGACTGTCTGTAGCCAAAATATTGGCAAAATGTGCAGGTCACGCAGGTGGCCTGCTTAAAATTTTAAGTTTGGAGCAATAACAAAAAAACAATAGCACATAAAAATATTAAAATATAGTCAAAAATCACACATCAGGACATTGATATAAAACCATAAAATGTGGACTACAAATAAACAAAATGGAAGGAATCTAGGCTTTGGAAAATGTTCCAATTAAAGTGAGCTCAGTTCAAATTATACAATAGAGCTGTAAAAGAGCACTCCAATGAAAATTGTGTATGGTGCTTTGAACATGTCCTTGTGGCTCTTAGTGAGCCAGTGGAGAAAAAATGTTCCTGTACTTTTTTTCTGGAGGCATTCTGAAGGCAACAGGTCAATGAAAGCACTTAAACAACACATAAGGTTAGGTATGGGTGAAGTACAAATCATAAGGATTTTTCTTTTTCCAACCCTCTCAAACCCTGCGCACTGTACCAAAAGCCTATTAGTGCTGTTCATGTGAAAGTCCCCACTGGGCGCCCATTGCGCAGGGGTGCTGGCAGCCTGACGTTTAGAAATGGGAATATTGGACAATCAGAGCATAGATTGTGTGAGAATCTTACGTATCAACTGCATCCCCCATGCATGCAGCATTTGAGTGCAGTCATGAAAGAGGCAAAAACACAATACAGAATAAATACTACTACAACTACTGTTTTTTATTTTTAAAAAACGTTCCCAGTAGTGTTTTAATCATTGTGACATTTTTTTTTTTTACCAAAATCCCACAGCCAAAATGTCTTAAAAAGCTATTTATTATGTTGATCTGGAGCCTCTGTTTAAAAAATTTCCTCTGAGGAGGCGTGGCTTTTGGAGCTGAGCTGAGCAGCCCCGCCCCTGATCTCCCTGGGAGCTGTCTGATCATGACAGCTCTGTGTCTCGCTAAATCTTCACTGCTGTTACATAAAAACGTCAAGCAATATCTGTAACGTCCAGTCGTATCGTTTTGAGCTGGATGTCAGCTCGGACAAGGAAGTGTAGAGAATTGTGGACCGAACTTACTACAAAAGATTATTTCTCCTTCTTGTTCACTAAAGACTATATTAGCCATTTATCCAATGTTTATTGATGTAACCTAAAATATTCTTCGAAATGCTTCATTGTACATTTACCATAGATGCGACAATCCATTTCCTTGAGGTACCTGAAGGTGACCGCACGAGCCTCTGGGAAATTACAAGACACACCTGTGCCACACCTGTCTGTGAGCTTCCATGTCACAAACAGGTAGGCAGACGGCTGGATCAAAGTGTGGAAGATTTATTGACAGAAGGATTGACACGAGTCAATGACTAGAAGTTTGTGAAGCTAAAGAGAGGCTGGGCAGGCAGAGGTCAAACACAAGCATGGGAGCGTCAGAGATCAGACGTCGGATATGGCAGTGGAGGTGAAGGTCGAGGCAGGCGATCAGAGTTAGAGTAGGAACAAGGTCAGGCACCGCCAGTTCGAGCAAAAGAGCGGCGCACTGCCAGTTTGCAGAAAAAAAAGGGGAGGGACCATTGGTTTGGAGCTCTGATTTAATAGGATTAGTCAGCACATCAAAAAACAATACCCAACGTTTTGACGTGGAGGTCTTAACCATACATCAAAATGTGACTTAGTAATAGAACTGTGTTGATTTGGGAAGATGTAGACTTTATTTTTTCTATTACTGAAGTACCAAAATTGGCACCGATTAGGAACCGAAACCAAAGAATCTCTTCGGCACCAGAACTGAATAAAACCCAATTGGTGCCAACCCCTACTCCTGTCTCTTGAGGGATTTTTATACACAAAAGTTTTCTAATACCTTTATATAATCTTTTGTTATCAACACATTGACGAAGGCTTTGTAACATTAACCCACTTGGAGCTTCAGACCAGTTGAAACCGGTTAGAAAGATGTTTCAAATAACCAGTCCTTTACACTGACAAACAAAGCCATACATTACCTTACTGACAGGAGCAGAACCAGAGACACTGACCACTCAAGATGTAGGTTTGGTGAAGATGTTGGTTATGAGATATTTCATCAATTTAAATACTTTTTGATTTACTTTTTCAGTTTCATCCAGAAACATTTGTCATTTAAATCATGGAAGAACCTAAACAGTTTCCTTTTGGACCTGTTGCTTTGTAGCTTGTTTACTTCCTCTCTATGTCCTCTTGCACACTGGTCAGGAAATGTCAAAGTGGATGAGAAGAAACTTAACACCCATTATTTCAAGCACCTGGAGGCCAACTGAACTCTGAGCTACAAAACAAAACAAGTAAATAAAAGAAGCAGACGTGACAGCTTAACTTCTGCTATTTGGAGTGAGCAGAGAAAACGTATTTGAATTTATGTATTTTTTGACTGTCTCTCAACAGTTGTGTGTTTTGAGAGTGAGTCTCTCTTTTCAGATGTTTCTCTGTTTTGACTCTTTGTTCAACTAAAGATGTCAGAGTGGTCTGTTGCCTGTGAATGTAAGACCTTGACTGCTTGTTTGCTGTGGGAATTGGGGTCTATTAAAGCTGTGTTGGGTTCACACCTGTCAAAGAGAACCGTACACTGTTAATCTTCTTACAGACACCCACATGAGAGGGGATGCTATGTGTTTGGAGACAAGAGAAAGAGCCAGCTATATTTTTGACTGATCAGAAAAAAAAGAGAACAGACCCAAGAGAGATAGGTCAGACGAGAGACAGATAAGTGGGTGACAATGCAGCGAGCGGGGAGAACTCGGAAAGCCAGTGACACCTGACTCTAAAAATGGAAATTTACTGACATGTGTTTGCATGTGTACACTTGTTAGGGTTTGTGTACCTGACAAGACTGCCACACCATGGCCTGCGTGTGGGTGCCTGAGCATGTTTGAGTTTTGTCAGCATGCCTTCCTCTCAGCGGTTGTCAGGCCTCATTATGGAAAGACAAGGAAAGAGCGTTAGTTACCGATCTGGTGCCTGCTGTTGTCTCGGCCTGCACATTACAGATTGAAGCAGCATGCCATTAAGATGGGCCTGAAGGGATTGAGAGAATGTTAGACTTTAGACTTTTATGTACCCATTAACTCTGCATTATAGCCTATGTCAGGTGTCAGCTGGTCAGAACACATCTAGTGTATGCGGGTGAATGTGTGGGGGAGGGGGAGTTGTCCTGCACTTTTTTACAAGCTCAAAATGTTCACTTAGCATAATTTAGCTTCAGGAGGACCACTAACAGGACTCTGGGAGACATATACTTTATTATTGTCTCATGACTGTATCAAGTCGTGCATATTGGCCTCCGATGTATAATAACCTTTAACCTCAAAGCCCAGCAGGGAGGTTGTACTACACCAAAGTAAATAAGTAGCTTATTTTGAAAAAAATATTGTATTGAAACACTATAGTATTGAGAACACAATCACAGCACATTTTTACACTTATCATAATTATCAAAACCTTCAAGTCGTATTTAACAAGAGAAGCAATAGTCTTGGAAATAGTCATTAGTGTAGTTTAAGAAGTTTTTACCAAAACTGAAAGTCATTAAATCCCTCATAACTATTTTTTTTTCTTGTGATAATGAGAATAACTATCTCGTTATCATGAGAAAATGAAAAGTGTTTTCTCGTGATAACAAGATAATAAAGAGTTGTTTGTTTTAAGTCTCTTTTCTTTGTGGTTAACAAAAAAAAAAAAAAAAGAAACAGTAACTCTGTCCAGAAGTTGTTTTTTAGTCTATTTTTTAATTCTTTAGTGGATCTATGCTTCTCAATTGTCTTAATTCCCTCTCATGCACCAGCCCCTCTATTTCTCTAAAACCCAGACAGAACTCAGGGCTGCTGAGCATCTCCACATGATGCGTTCACTGACCTCTAGACAAAAAGCGGACAAACAGCTACTCAGCTCAATTCAGTCCACTGTAACAGTTTTGTTAGTCAAATACAATCCACAGCAAAACAAAGCCGTATGTTAAAAAAAAAAGAAAGTCAATTCCATTAAATTAATCAAATATAAATGGATCAATTTGTCTGTGTTTGACATTTTCTCTGATAAACAGCTTTGGTTTAAATACAAATGGTCCATCCGCTCAGTGACAATCTACCAGGCAAAAAGCGTCCGTCAGGGTTCGGAGTTTTCATCCCCATATCGCAACGCAATCCCACGAGCATCAGTACCTGTCCGTACCTGTTGTCTGGTGTATCTATTGGTGCCTGTTGAACACCAGAAGAACTTATCTATAATTGAGTCATTTAATTGTGTTTGACATTTTCTCTGACAAACTACTTTGTGTTGATTTGTTTTGATTGTAAATGACAAAAGCATACCATAGTGGACGGAGTTGAGCTCTTTGGGGTCCGCTAATGTCTCAAGCTCAGTGAAAGCACCGCGTAGAAACACTTGTCACCCCTAGGTTCTGTCTTTGCGGGTTTTAGGGAAATAAAGTAAGGGGGTTGGTGCATGAGACGGAATTAAATGGTAAATGGCGTATACTTGTATAGCGCTTTTTTACCTTCCTCGAAGGCCCAAAGCGCTTTACAGTCACTGACCCATTCACTTGTGAACACACACATTCACACACTGATGGTGGCTCTGCTGCCGAACACTGGCGCCAACCTTCTACCAGAGGCAATTTGGGGTTCAGTGTCTTTACCCAAGGATACTTCAACACATGGGCGGGCAAGGCGGGATTTGAACCCAAAATCTTTCGAACAGGAGTCGACCACCCTGCTGCTGCATTTGAGGAGGGTAGATCCCCTGATAAATAAAGAATAAAGTAAAAAACACCTTTGTGGAGTGTTTTCTTCTGCCGTTTTTGTTGCTAACAACAAAGTAAAGAAACCTAGAACAGGTCAAGTCTCAGCATCTATATTCTTGATTATCTGGTCATGAGAAAATAACATTTTTTTTTTCATGATAATGAGATAGTGGATCTCATTATCACAAGAAAAGTATATTTTCTCTTTTTGACTATACTGTAGAGCTTCTGCCATTTATGATTTGAATTAATGTTCTTTAGGCAGATTTTGAGGTGGAATCATCTGTTCCACCTGTTTTATATGGATGGTCAAAGCGTTACAATAGGTCATAGAGCATGTGTTATTTAAGATATCACTGGCACCATCTCTAGTTTTAAAGGGTTTAACTCTAGTCAGTGTTTAACTTATATTAGCATTTAATTTTTTGTAGTTTTAGTTGGACAAAAATGTAACCAAAAAAAAGTTAAAAGGTAATGCACATAAGAGTTTCTTTTATATTAAGGTCATAATAGTTCTGGACAGGACAACAGTTTAGTCACATCTTAGGCTGGTAAATAGTTCTAAAAGTCATAATTTGTGGCTTTGATTTACTTGTCTAATAAAGGCAGGACATCTCTGAAAGATATCTTGGTGTTTGCTCATTTTGTCTTTCAGAACACCTGGGAAATTATTCCTGTTTATAGGCTCAGCAACTTGAAAGCTTTAAAACCCACTATCATCTGTTCTTTCATGATGGTTATTGAGCTTTACAGTAGTCATAGCCCATCGAGACAGATCAATTTTTTTTTCACACTTTATAATAATAATAATAATATCGAGCTTAAGTGTGGATGTTTAAACTTTGACATTCCGTTAGTTTTATTCTTTGGACCTTTTCTCAGGGGACATATTACACCCTTTTTATTGTCTATGTGGCTTTGGTTGAGTAAACTGTGAAGTGGTTTTATCCAGACTTTTACTCCAAAAAAACAACTAATAACAATCTTAAAATAGCAAATTAATGATAAACAAAAAACAATAACTTAAAAAGGTGAATGTAAGTCTGTAGGGTCAATCTGATGCCAAGACACTAACAAAACACCCCTTGACCCACAAATACTCCTTATTTGAAAAAGAATGAAAAGGAAAAATAATGACAAACCCCCTAGATTAACATAACAGGAGAAAACTCGTGGTAAAGAAACCAGTGGTTCACCTTTACACCTTCACTTTTAATACTACGAAAAAAAAAAAAGAACTGAACAGAGGCGGTCCAAACACAAAATTCCACATTACACAAAATGCCACCGTGCCCTGCACAACAACAGTCTTTAAAGGCACCACAAAGTGGTGTAAAGTGCTTCCCTACAGATCAATAAAAGGGCCACACAGAGATTTAAAGGCAGATCTGGTTCAATCAGTAGGCAGTGGTAGACCTGTTCAGCATCACACCTGAAAACAGTCAGTGCTGAGAGGCACACAAAGATCCACAAAAACAACAAAGTCCCACTCTGACATAGAAGTAAGGCATGTACAACAAAAACTAAAAAAGAAAAACGGTGAGAAAAATTACATTAAATCAGTCTTAAATCTTGAATGCAGTTCAAAGAAGTTTTGCTATTTCCCTTCACTGGCGACAGCTCCGGGTTAATCTTTCCCTCAGTCAACAGAGGAGCTGTTGGTCCTTATTACATGTATTATTACATGTATTACTCAAATATGTCATTTTAAAAAGGGACCCTATACATCGTATAAGTCACATTTTTTTTCCAGTTTGGCCAGGGGTCCGACTTAAAGCGACATATTTCTGATTTAAAAAAAAACATAAATAAGCTGGTACATTTGTTATCTTCACACTAGCGCTTGTTTTCCACGAGCAAACACCGGAGGGCACTGTGTGTATTTGCTACTGACAAAAATACAAAAGAAGTGCTGTCCAAAACAAGCATGGAATCTCTTCTTTTAAACTTTATGATAGTTATCTATTTGCAATGAGACTGTCTGTTTGTCAGAGCTCTGTGTCCCTCTCATGTCACCGGCGAGAGCTGTCTCCAGATTACTAAACTCACTACACATCCTAGCAGCCCCAGCGCACAGTCCCTGGCTGCCACTCCACTGACTCCAGTCTGACAATCATCCACCTGTTTCTTTAGTACTATACGGAGCCTCACTCTCTGCAAAGTATTGTTTTGTGGCACCCTGCCTGCATTACAGTGTTTTTTATCTGGACATTATCTTCTGTTTCTGACCCTCACCCCTGACATCTCTAGTCCCTTCTTGCATGATTGCATGCAAGGAAATTCCATTTCTGCTGGTCTGATTCTGTTTTTTTTTTTTTTTTTTTTTTTTTTTGAGTTTTATCTATGCTTGGTTTCTGTCTGAACTAATAAACCCGCTGTTATTTTTTTCCTACCCTGGAATAATAAGGGACAGCAAGTCATCAAACTGGGTTAAGGAGAGAAATGAAAGAACAGCTAAAAGGGCTTTCATTAAGACAAAGCTCCAACAATAATGAAGGTAATGATCGCTGTAAGAAAAAAATGATAAAGCTTTAAGATCTCATGGACCTAGATATGGAGACCTGATTACCCATGCATTTGTAAAGATTTTCAAAATAAATATACTTGATCTCTAAAAGTTATCCATGCATTGTGAACTAGATATACAGACAATTCTTTTATGTAGCAACGAGACTAAAAACTTGATGGTAGCTTCTCCCTCGCATGACAGAAATGTGCAGTTATATATGCATTTTAGGACAAAGTCAATGCAATTTTATTTATGTAGACTAATATCACAAAGAAAATTTGCCTCATTGGGCTTCAGCCACTGTCTATATCTTTGGTCCATTGTCTATGTTGAATATGTTTATTAAACATTTGTTGAAATGACAGGAGCTAACAATGCAACTGTTGCTAAGGACTTTTCAAATGAGTAGATCCAACGATAATAGCAAATGCAAAGTTTAAACAAAAAGCAAGCAGAAACATGACAAACCAAACACAAAGTTATTGTCAAAGAAGCCTGGACACGTTTAGTAGTACATAGACATGAACAAATGTTCAATAAACTTCTTCAATAGACACAGTGCACGCAAAGACACATTTTTGGCACAAATGGAACCCCATACAGCACTGGCTGCAGATAAAGTTTTCCTGCTCTGAGCCAGGTCAATATCACGCCCCCAAGAACTGTATACTCCACCGTGATTGGTTGGTTCATCAGCTCCCTACACAACAATTAAAAGTGCCTTTCATATAAAACTCGCGGGCCGCACCAACATTAAACTTTTATTATAAGGTGAGGACCGCAAAATATCGTCTTGGGGGCATCAAATACCCCGTGCCCCGCCAGTTTGAGCCCCCAGCCTGAGACCCTCTCTCCCGGTAAGGAAAAACTCCTAAAAAAAGCTGAGTCAGGAAAAAAGAAGAAACCCTAGGGATTCCCACATGAGGAAGAGATCCTATCCCAGGACAGACAGGCGATGTACCAGAACTGTTAAAGAAAAATTTACTTCTACAACTACGTATTTAAATAGAGTTCATTCAGGTAGAGCTGAGGCACAAGTGGTGAGGAAGTCCACAGTCGGGACAAAGGAGGAGTGCAGTCCACGGCCAGGAGCAGGAGGACAGACGACCCACCAGGACAAACAAACCAAATCTAATGGATATTGAAAAAGATAACGGATGCAAATTTGATATGTGTCCAAAAAAGTGACTGGAGTGAATTTGATGTGTTATTTCTGTTTGTTGTGAGCACAACATTACGCTGTGGTTGGCGGATGTGTTGCACTTTTGTCCTAAAGGTCTATTTGTGTATATATTTTTCTTCTTTATTGTGCTTCTGTGACTTATAATCCAGAAAATACAGCAATTTAAAATGAAAACAAGGTAACAAATGTAACCTTTATATCCACTAAAAGGATTTGGCTTATAGATTCTGTCAACAAGTTAGCTCATATACTGTATAATTTCCTATCCAACCAAATGCTACCTCAATTTCCCTTTAAAAAGAAGACATGTTAGGTCCAGTTTAGTCTTTGACATATTTTTTAAAATAAATGTTAAATAAACCCTAAAGAATCTTAACTCTTGCTTTCCGTCCTCATTTTTCCTCCTTCGCTCTGACCTTGGGGTGAACTTGTTGGAAAGTTTACATTTGACAGTAGTTTTGTAAATTGCATTTTTCATTTAAAAACATGGGACACTGCTCTGTCCTCTTGGTACCTGAATGTTCCAGAAAAGCAAACACCTCTGCTTTTATGAAGGCAGTCACAGTCAATCATCAATCATGTTCTTTGGTTAGTGGCACCTTGCTGTCACAAGCTGTTACATGAAAGCGTGGGGGTCCACAGAGTTTAAGCCTGGAGCAACTTAAAATGAATGATCAAAGCCTGCTGAGGTACAGTACTGCATTCTGATCACTCTACTTTACCCATGTACCTCTGCATATGTAATAAAAGGACACATGGTGGCCAATGAAGTGGACCACCCCCTTTTCCACCAGGGACACGATGAAGTCGGTGGCAGCCTTAAAGTGGTGTTTGAATGTTTGACTGCTTTCGCGGTTTAGTCGAGCGATGGCAAGGAAAGTGTAAAGTATTCCTGGTCGATGCTAATGTGAGCACTTTTATCGAGAGCCAGTGGCACTTCCTTGAATTTGCTCCCCGGAGAGACTGACATCAACAGCAGCAATGGGAGCACTTTGAAGCACAGAGACTTGCGTCAACGTGGTGAGAAAGATGAGCTTTAATGGCCACTGAAGGATAGAAAATGGGTAGTTTGATACATGAATATTATCTTTTTGAACACATGCTCGCATGAAATTGCATTTGCAGTTGTTCAGCGTTAAGTGCAGCATGTTAGCACGCAAATGCTTCACCTCAAGTTACACAGAAAAAAAAATATTAGAGAAAACTAAGAATACCTTAAAAAACACTGAGGTGCTGTTCTTTAAACTGTAATGAAAAAGGAACAAGCTCTGAGTGCAAACTGGGTCCACTATAGGGGTACAGGGTAAAATCGATTGAGTGATGTATGGCAATTTGTTGATACTTGTATTAATTTGAAATTCTGATAAGATAATGTTTAATTATTAAGAGCGTCCTTTGGTGTCTTACTTTGTTTTCCACCTAAACCCTCGACCATTAGTTGGTAGCACAGCACACTTTTTTAAATGTTCAGCTTCATTGGTTCAGTTAGCTTTGCATTTTTTATTGTTATTAGACATGGAAAAATTCAGTATGAATTTTTCTAATAATCTTTAAAATAAAGGAAACATTGTTCTGGTACAATCTTGGGATATATTCGAAATGTATCATATCGCGATATGGGTTTTGGATCCTGAGATATGTATCGCCAGATTCTTTCCAATATACATCCCTAGTCCAGCACCATGTTTCAAGGTTAAATCGTCAGTTACTTGTAATGCAAAGAAGACAAAATGCAGAGCTAAGATGCATATGGTCAGACGGAAACTGTGGCAGTGCTTCTCTGAGGCGTTTCTAAAAGAATTCTTTTCAACAGGTCTCTGGAACCGTCAACCTTTCAAGCATGATGCTACAATACATCTATAAAACTGTTTTACTACCTGTGAGAGTCTCGGCTATTGGAGACACTAAACACAATGTTTTTGCAATTATTTAACATAATTGGATTGGAAAACATGCCTGGAAACCTGCGTATTTTGTTTATGTGGACTTTTATAGATGAATCATTTCACATTATAAATCGCTCTGGTGTCTATAAAAGGGGCAGTTGCTGCTGTTTAACAAACTGTTGGAGGGGAGCTCCTGGAATCGTTTGTCTCGCGCTTGTTGTTTCAATTCATTGCATCTCTATTCAAAAAGAACATAACATTTAGTGGAGCACTGAATGGAACAGCTATCTGGCAAACAATTGTTTCTATTCTCATTCTTTGGGCCAGACAATTAAACTGTTAAATTGTCAAAATTCCTGCAATTATTTGTGCTCCGGTGCCTTTTTAACTAAAAAAAAATACTAGGAATACATGCAACTTTAAATGTAGATCAGGTTAATTATTTTTGCAGTTTGGGAATAGTTGTTTAGGATTAAATTAATACATGTTTTAGACACAATAATGTCTCAAAAGGGTAAAGAAAATGTATTGACCAAACATGGGCTCATGCAGCCCATTTGTGTAGTGGTTAGCACTCTTGCCTCACACAGAGAGAGGGCTCAGGTTCAAATCCTGACTGGGTCCTTTTTGTATGTTTTTCTTGTGCATACTTTTTACAGGCACTCCCAAAGTCCAAAAAATGCATTATAGGTCTCTCAATTTCTCTAAAATTGTTCCTTAGCTGTGAATGTGAGTGTTTGTGGTTTTATTTCTCTGTGTGGCCCTGTGATAGAATAGCAAATAATCCTGGATGTGCCCTATCTTTGCCCAACCACTGCTGGGATGGGCTCAAAAAACAACCCCATGACCCTGAAAGAAATTCAGCAGATATGAAAAATGAAGGGTTTACTTACAAGGAATAGTTCTTATAGCCTAAACGATTTATAAAATATCACTTTTTTTTTTTTGCAAAAACAAGATTATGTATGTTGAAAATATTGTGAACTCTATATGAACCAAAGAAGCACAGAGGTCAGATAAAGACATGCCTGTAGCACCACTAGAAGGTTTACAGCGCTGACAAATGGAGAGAAGATGAATCCAACCAGTAAAAATAAAATAAAAAAGGCTTTAAGGCTTTCTTGTATTTTAACCGAAGGCCAACGCTCAACGTTTGACAGTTTTAGACAGTCCATCTAAAAGGCTTGGGGAAACGATTATGGGACAGTTAAAAAGAAAACACTTTCCTCAGGATGAGGTTTATAGTTGATGTTTGCTTTTCTGCAAAGCAGGAAAGCTGAAGATTTGCACCTGACTTTTTTTTTTTTTTAAATTGGCTGGTGTTCTTCTTCATCTTAAAAAATAGAAAGAAGTTTTAAGACATAATGATGAACATCAACAGAACAGCCAAAATATATATTTTAACACTGAAAATGATATTTATATTATTTCAAATATAATATTTAATTAAAATTGTGATACTTTTGTCTACTTTTATGTTATTGAATTTTGTTTGTGGGTTTAAATTATTTGTATTTTTTCTTTATTTAATTTAAATGTTAATTATTTTTAACAAACATTACATGTTTCAAACATACGAAAAAAGATTAGGACCACGGAAAAAACAAAAAAAAAAGCCATGGAAAGTCCTGACTTTAAGGAATTCTGACTTTAAAATGTTTAAAGACAGAATTCTGAGATTAAAGTCAGAACTTTCCATGGCCTTTTTTTTTTTCTTCCGTGGCCCTAATCCTCTTTTGTAGAAACAAGAGAGATGCAAAGACGTTAATAAAACAGAAATTTTGCTTGTTCAATTAGAGTTTTTTTAATCAGATAAGCTTAAATGTTATTGTAATTGTGTATGCGTCGATCTACTGTTTGCCTTGTAACATGCATATTTCACATACACAACCACACAAAATAAACGGCCAGCTTTAGTCGTTTTAATGAAACACATCTTGGATAAATGCACAAAACACTAAAGTTGACCCCACCCTTATATTGATTTGTGATCCCCTCCTACTTCAAAGATGGACAGGATTTTATGTCTGCCACAGACACCAGTGAAAACAAGGAAAAAAAAAAAACCTTTACAAAAAAGTTAGCATGCTGTCTTGTGGGGTCCAGATGACCCAATTTTTAATGTAAACATCCCCAGGATAGCACAAAGATAAGTAAATGACATCATGAACATTTAGTTTCCAAGTGTTGAGAATCCCTGCCTTTGCTGCAGATATCACACTTCAAAAACCTTAAAAAATAGAGGCATAAGAGCTCTGGCTTATCGTGAACATGTATTTTCACTTCAGTGAATATATCCATTACAACAGCTATTTTCAGTGCTGTGAGACTGAATGAATACACTGGTGGACACGCTTCACGTCTGTATTGCGCTTGGATCCACTGTTTGCCTTGTAACATGCTGCATTGAAGAGTCTTCCCTCATTCGAGGGTGATGACCCAAATAAAGAAAAGAGATATAGAGACATTGAATTCTAGTTCAGATAAACAGAGGAGAGCATGTTTCTCATTATATTTATGGACAAAGAAGACCTGGAGGTGCATAATATTGTAAAAGAGAATTTCGTGACTCCTTCATGACTTGCCCCCTTATTGTGGTGGTGGGGGTGGGGGTATTGGTGTGTCAGTGATCTTAGGGGCTATAGTCTCCCATCACAGGTGTCAAACTCCAGGCCTTGAGGGCCAGTGTTCAACATGTTTTACAACTAGCTTGCCGTGGAAGCCCCTTATTGGCTGAACACACCTTACCCAGGTAAGATAAGGAAGGATGCCGGTCCTCGAGGCCTGGAATTTGATACCCCTGTCCTAGATAAAGAGCTAAACTAAGAGTGGTTCAAATGCTCCCTCTGATACAAATGGTAAAAACATGGTCCGCGTTTTCCTGTGACTTCACTTGACTTGAGCCAAGCTGGGTGTTGGAGTTCACGCTGAAGGCCTGGTGGAAGGATCTCTTATCACCTGACCCAGGGGATTTTTGGCCGAAAATGACCATGATTAGCTTCCACTCATGGAAAGTAAGACTAGAAAGGGGTGATAAGATTTGGGTGGTGGTAAAGGGCTGCATACCTGTGACTTAGGGTAGGAAAGTAATTGTTGTATTGTTTCATCTCAGAGGACCAGACAGCAGTGTGGAGTAGTCAACCCTCCTGGAGTCCCGAGTTTTCTAACTGGAAAATCTATTCCTCTGCTGTGCGATTTCAATGTCAATGTGGGATGATGACAGGAATACCTGGAGAAGGATGAGTTAGACGGAGAAGAACGGCCTTCTTGATTTGAATCCGACTGGTGTATTGTCACTAGAATTTTGTGCCGGGTGTTCGAGCACGAGGGTGTCCATCAATACATTTGGCACCAGGAAAGCTGACGCATGAGGTCAGTGATTAGCACAGTTGAGTGATCTGACCATAGACATATATTAATCACTGGACAAAGCAGGGTGTTGACATCTCCCATAGAAAATGCCTTACCTCTGGCCTTGCAGCCCAAAGCCCTCACCGTAGCTTCCTGATACGAGTGCCGCCATTTTGAAACCGTAGACTGTGATTGGTCTGCGTCACGATTTTACTGTTGCAATCATGAGTGAACTTGCTCAAAGTCCACTCCCCTTCCACAATGCGTGGTCGGGCGTTTAAGGTGGCGGCCAGTGGGTGCTTTTACTGAAGCGTCTGATTGGTCAGTTTATAACTTGAATAACTTGCTTAAAGAAAAACAATCTTTAAAAAAATAAGGATTAGAAAGACGATGTTAAGAAGAATCCATCAGAGCTAGAATTGGTTTTCTGACGTATACGACTGAGTAATGACTATCAATTATGTTGTCATAAAAACAAATAGCTTTCAGTTAATCATGAAGACAAATTAAACCAGACTACTTACAAATGAAAATGAGTATTATTCTTAAAGGACATAAGCGTAATCCACTTTGTAATTGAAACAATTTCAAGCGCACACACACACAAAGAATATGATCAGATGTTTTAGGGATTGACTCATTTGCTTAAAGTCACTATGAGCTGCCAAAATTGTAACACTGTTGGAGTGGAGTGTGTTAGTCTGGTTCTGTGCCTCTCTGCCGTTGTGTGGGTTTCCAAAGACCTTACAATGTAATTCATATTACTCATTACTCACACCGACTTCATGCAGGCCCTCCAGTAACAAGCTACTTTGTCCACTCTGACACTGGTGTAAAAAATGTATGAATGGTTCACGTCATTCAAACAAAGTAGTGGAGTATGATTCATTATGTGGGAAGAGACATATTCACACGGCAGCTGTCTTTACTTTCAGAGCGTCTTGAATTCTTTATGAAAACCGCAGAAACAAAAGACAAAATCATATCAAGAAAACTGTTGGGAGGTACAGAAAGATAAATAATATAGAGAAACATATAACTTGTTAAACAAGAATTATTTCAATCATTTATTAATGAAAATAAGAAGGAATCAGTTAAAAGGAAAAAAAAAAAAAACATTCTTATTGATAGATCCCAGTCACTGTGGAAATAAAACACTGAATCCATTATGCCCTCAAGTTGATTGATGTTGAAAAAGTGCATCAGTTGATTAAATCAGAAAATATCTTTTGTTATTGTGTTTACACTCAGATAACAGAGAAATCCTCATCAATGGAGGACTTCCACTCTTTTAATGACCTCCACCTGTTTTTCTTGACCTCTTAGGCTCCAACACCTTTCTTTTGCCTAACTTGAATGCAATGTAAATACTGGGCTCAGAAGATTGCGTACACGCAACCGCTTTCCGGTAAAATTCTATGTAAACATTAGTGTATACGCGTTTTGGGCTTCCAGGTGCAAAACTCTCACATTCAAGCATTTTTTAAGTCTGTTTTAGGACTCTACTTGCGAAATGTGCAACAATTGAACATGCTTCTAAAGCGAAACTTTGGCCAATCAGGGACTGGCTATTGTCTTTTTCAAAACATGGAAGTGCTAACTGGTTGAAAATTGATCATGAAGGAGAGATTAATGTTTACCGTTTGTCTAAAACCAGAACTATATGTCACTAAATCTTTTATATATTAGAATAGAGTTGTGTGAGATAAAACTTGGGTAAAGATTTGCAAGGTTTCCACCACTTGGACATTTCCCATCAAGCCTCTTCTAACTGTGCTAGTATCAGGTAGCGACAGTCCAGTGTGAACACAGTATGCTAAAAGTGGGTTCAAAAGCCAACACTCAGTACGTTCTTGAAAGTGCCCCATGTGACCATTATATAAGCAGCATTAAAGTTGCTCAAAGTCAATATTTTTAAAGTTCTTATTGACTTTACACACCAGGACAAGGAACGTTACTAAAGTAGGATTTTTCTGTTACATGACAAACATTACAATCTGCAATTCTCCTTAAAAAAAAATTAAGGGGAGTCATAATTGATTTCTGTACTTGATCAAAGTTTTTGTAATATTTTTAACTGAAAAAAACTGTGCCTCTCGAAGTCCTAGTGTTGCATTTTGTTGCAACAACATGGACACACAAGTTATTTGTCACAAATCATTCACATTGCTTCAATGATGTAGGAAAAATGTATAAAACAATTTGCCCCTTTTTTCTATTTCATTTGGAAACGAATAAAATGCGTGATCAAAAAACAAGGCACTACCATGCTCGCTAAGAAATACAGAATATGTTGGCCTTTTTAATCAGCAGCACAAATATGTGAAATATTCATAATTAAGAAGTCAAATCACCACAACACGCTAAATTTGATTAGTTTTGTCTGTTAGAGTCTATTGACTCTAAAATCAAGGTTACACATTTTAATTAGGTATTGACTGAAAAAAAAACTTTTTTCTGAACGTTATGAACTAACTTTATTAAAACAATTAGGTCTTCGTGTAGTTGTGTTTGAGGAATAATATCTCGGACCATTTAAATCTATCATATTTTTACCAAATACAGCTCATTTGGGGTTAAATGTGTGTTTATTAAAATTTTTTTTACACATTTATGTCTAAGTGTTTATTGTCAAGTAGGGATAGATTTCATTTCTTAATCACAATCAAATCCAAATGAACTGAAGCGTCCCAGATCAAAAGTTTAGTTTAAGAAGACTTCGCTTCCGCAGCTCTCCTTCCAGCTAATTAGCGTGAACAAAGCCCAGTCAGGAGCTGTAATCCCTGCCTGTAATGACCAGATCTATTTAGTGATTTAGGCCTCATCAAGCAGACATGGCTCAGAGTACAAAGAAGCCCACTTCATCGATGAGGCTATTGCTGCATTATCTGTTCCCTCAGAATAGAGGGCATTGAGACAGAGAGACATTAGTATGGGGGGACAAGTCAAAGCATCAGTATGAACAGCTGAATATCATGTTAACGAGACTTTTCCATTGGAATCAAGAAAATGCCCATCACTGTAATCGATTCCCTCCGCAAGTAAGTTGTAAATTGACATTGAACTTTAATAAGACCAGAAAAATAAAGTCACGAGTAAGTATAAAGACAACTGGGTCTTACATAATCCTTATTTTAGATTTGGAACAGTGGAAAAGTTGAAGTATTGTTGCAAAAAAAAAAAAAAGGGATTAGAAGTTTAACCAATAAGCAATAAAAACAATATTTATTTTCAATAAATTAATTTGTTTGTATGCGTTTATGGAAAAGTGTGTTTTACCAAAAAACTTGAATATTTCGGGTAGGTCGGGGTTTTCTTCACAGTAGAAAAAAAAAAAAAATCAGAAAAAATACACATACATTTTAAGTTGTTCCCTTTTTATTTAGCACCCTGCATAAACACATTTATAAAAATAACAGTCAATTAACTACTTTGCCAAACACGAGACGCCTGTGATTAATGCTACAAATGAATGCCAAGAAACGAACCACTTTCCCCATAAGTGTTTTTTTATGGAAATTCTATAAAAACAAGGAGAGTTTAAAAGATTTTTTTTGTTTAAATGCTTAGCAACTTCTTTAGAAAAATGAGGAATTTTCAGAATTAAAAAAGCCAAATCAATTTGTTTATAGCAAATATTTCATTGTGTGACTGTCAAATTAATTCACTTCTGTATTTGGTGCTTAAAGTAACATTATTACATTTCCATAAGATATCACGTCATACATAGAGAAAATTAGAATAAATCATGTTTTGCCAACACATAAAAAAATATATACATAAATAATTAGGTCTGGGGTGGTTAAGAGTGAATTAAAATATAGCAAAAATAGTAGTTAGAGTTTTTAATCTTTTTTTTGTGTGTTTTATACTTTAGCTGATACTTTAGCGGGACTCATGTTGCCTAGATGCTGACAGTCCAGCCAATAGGAGGACAAGGTGTACAGCGCCTTCAGGTTGCTCCTCAGTGATCTGTTTGCTCTGCTTTTTTATCTGTTTGTTTCTGTTTTTATTGTTATGAGGGGCTAATGTTTTTATATTATTGCATGTGTGGGGTTTAGTTTTTCTTGTATTTGTTTTATGTACAGCACTTTGAGCTGTTTTTTTTTTATTGGAAAGGTGCTATATAAATAAAATCAATTTGAATTTGAATTTAAAAAAGTTCATGAGGTAAAATAAAAACACAAAACTTCTCATCTTATGCAGAAGAAAAATTCTAAACAATTGTAAAGTATAACTAAACAAGAGACTTCCATTACGTTGAACCAAATATTAAAACAGGCTGCCACAGCTGGTGAAATAAAATTTACATTTTTGATGATAAATTATATTAATTGTAACTTTTTAAAAAGTTAAATTCAAATATTTAGTCTGATCAGTTTACATTACATGCCATTTATACCTCCCGTGTAAAGATTTAGAAAACAATATGAGAAGACAAAAACAGCTTAAGTACTTAGAAAAATAAAGCAAAAATATAAAATCCAGTGGGCTGAAACGGAGAGTGGGAGAACATCACTGTAAAGTGTGCCAAACTCCTTTGTATGCATCAGGCCAGAACTGTGGAACTCGTATAATTAGCCTAAAGAGCCAAGAAAATGGTTCAAATTATGCTGGTAGAATGAGGCTTTTCAAGGATGATAATCACAAGAGTGCGAGTCATAGAGACTGAATGATCCGAGACTAGGCCTTGTACATCTGGATCTTCACAAAAAAGGAGGACAGTGACACAAAAATCCTCCTAATGCAATGAATGTAGTTTGAATCATTTGATTTTTACTTCTGAAAGACAATCTAAAGGAAGATTTCCAACTCTCTTCATTTCATTCATTTTCAGTTAGATTCTCCAGAGGCTTGATGGACACGTCTATCTTTGGTCCAGTGGGGAACATTGTGTTTTTTTTTTCTCTCTTGCTCAACTTTATGTGGGCTAAAGAAAAAGTGGTCTCTTTCTTGTTCATAACAAATTCTTTCTTGTTTCTCTCAAACATCAGACGGAATTTTTATGCCATTGCATCAAAGAGAATCAAAGACTGCTTTTTGATTCAGACAGCTGGTTTTTTAGGGTCAGTTAAACTCTTCAATTCTGACCTCGAGCAGCTTTTTGCTTCCAAAGGATGTGCACAATTTTTAATCTCAAGCGGTTGTTGTTGTTGAAGTGTTTAGTATTTATGCATCTTTAAAGCTGCTCTCAAAGACCGATGTCTGCAGTTTTTCACATCAGCACATACATCTGCTTTGATGCGAAGGAGTTGTACGCGGGCGGATTTTTCACCATGGACATGTGTCTGAAAATGTCTTGAATATTTTTTTGTCACTTTGTTGACTGAGACCCATGACAGTTTACATTTGTCGATGTGTTTTGGGTGGGCGGGGGGATGGGGGGGTTTACCAGCTTTTTGCCAAAATGCTCTTTTAACCATCATTAAAAGCACTTCAGCTAAAAAAAGAGTCTGTTTTATTATTATTAATAACTGTAATAAAACAGTTTGAAAAAGATAGAAAGACCACCCCACACACACATACAGAAAAATGTTCTAGCTTCACCGTTTTGGTTAAAAAATAAAACGCGAAAAGTTTTTTGTGACACTAAACTTGATTGTGTGGTTTGATTTGTATTTTTTTTTTTTTTTTTAAAGTTAGGTTAAATGGAAATAAGAGAAAAACAAACTCTTCTCCATGGATTTGTCATTTCAGTTTCTTCCCATAATTGTCTTTATTTGTAAGTGGGACATTTTACTGTCTTTCATCTCTCCTTGATTGAGTGAAATTTCAGCAGGATTTTGTTTATTGTTTCTTTCCGTAAAAATATTCCCACATTTTTACCAATTTAATTTTATTTATACAGCCCAATACCAGAAGCGACTGTTTTCTGAGACTTCTGTCCCCAACAGCATCAAGTGTATCTCAGGAAGGGAAGAAATGCAGCCCTCACTGCCTCTCTGGTGGTGTTCCACATGGTTCTTTTTTAGCCCCCCTTCTTTTCTTGGAGAACACTACATTTCCGTGATTGATCAATTGCCCATACACCATTTTTTTATACTTTCCCCTACATGATATTATGGAGACTTACTACACCAACACTCTGATCCATCAACACGCCTTCTTATCTGTGTAGTATACTTTTGGAGTCAGGAATCACACCTAGAGAGGAGAGTTTTGCTTGTTGTTGAACCTCAGATTCACCAACAACAGGGTGGTTTTTGTCCTGGATGTGGAATAGAAGACGAGCTCTACACCCTTCATATGGTTCTTGGGGATTTGTGGGAGTTTGCTCATCCAGTCTACATGTGTTTTGTGGATTTGGAGAAGCCATTTGACCTGGTCCCCATGGTATATAACCAGAGTAGTAGCTCTTTTTCTACTGTAGTAAGTTGAGTCTGATCATTGTAGTCTACATGTTGGACACCGACAGGGCTGCTCGCATCATCAATGCTGTTATCTTTATGGATAAAGACTTTAGGACGTGGAAATGATTTTGTCCTGTTGGCTTCATCAAGCAAGCTTCTCCAGCATGCATCGGTGTGGTTCGCGGACAAATGTTGAGCAGCAAGGATGAGGGTTGGCACCGCTAAGTCCAAGGTAAAGGTTCTTGACTGGAGAAAGGTATTTTGTCCTCTCTGGATGGGTGGAGAGTTACTGTCCAAGGTGGAAGAGGCGAAGTATCTTGTTTAAGAGTAAAGGAAGATCGGACAGGGAGATTGGTGCAGTAACCCATGGGCTCAAGCTGTTGGTCATAAAGGATATCAACAGCGGAAATTGGTTTCTCTTGCTGGGTGGCAGGGAGCTGCTTTAGAGATAGGGTGAGGAGCTTGGTTGCTTGAAGTAGAGCCGCTACTCCTCCACATTGCTAGAAGCCAGTTGAGGTGGCTTGGGCATCTGGTTTTGGTGTTCTGTGCACCAAAGGAGAAACACTGAAAGATGAAAGACTTACTGGGGAGACTACTTTTCTCAGCTGGCTTGAGAACACTTTGTGATCAGGAGTATGTGACCAGGTAGAGAAAAGTCTAGGTTTCTTTGCTTAGACTGCTGGACCCATGACCTGCCCCTGGAGGAGCAGAGGACAATAGATGGACTCAATATAATGTTTTCCTAACAGAGGATTTCACTCTTCATGTCAGATAAACTAGTTTGTGATAAAACTCCTCTTACACATGAGGGAAGAGCTGACTCACTAACAACATAAAAGAGAGGCAACAGATGGCACAAAGAAAGATGAAAGACAGGCCATGCAAAATCTTTCTGTCGGCAGGTTTTCCTAACGTCAAAGTTTTAGACTTTGCTTTTTTGACACTTCCTGTTTTTGCCTCTATATGCAGATGTTTCTTGATGGCAAAGTTTTAGGTTTTCCTTTTTTATGATTCGTTTTAATTCTGCCTGTTTTGGCTTTTATTAATGTTCACAGCTTCTTTTAAATCATGTTTATTTTGTCCTCCAAAGGAAAAAAAAAATCAGAATAGACGATCTTTTAAGTTTGCTTACCAAGCATTTCTTTTTTAAAAGGGATTGTTTCTTTATTTTTTTTTTGGAGAATTTGTTTAGTCCTTTCAGGTCTTGCGGCTCATCTTTAAACATAGTGTTTATTACACTCCAAATTAACTTCTGGGCCACTGTCTATGTTTAAATGTTTCTGAGTATTTTCTAATATAGACAGGCTAAAGAAACTCCATGTCTGGTCTGCGTTTCTCCCTTTACCAAAATCCACATCTTGTTATAATTTGGGGGTATTTTAAGTCTATTTCTACAGTATTCAAAAGTGGCACTAAACTTAAACTTGTGAGGGTTAAAGGTATTGTCCCAGCCTGGCCTAGACTGAGCATGAGTATCATTAATATGTATATAGTTTTAGTGGCTTAAGTGACAAAACCATGCTGTTAAAATGTCTTTTTTTGTCTAAAACTACAAGGACATTTTTTGAATTGACTCAGAATGTTATGAATGATTCAGGTTGATTTTTGTCTCCATATTACACATCCACAAAACAGCACAAGGTAAAATAAATAAGTTTTTTCAAAAGTCTCCGCTTAGACTTTTGGAAGCTTGATCATGAGTTTCCGTGATACCCACACATTTATCAGTAGAAATGTTTCCATAAAAGCTCAAGAAATTGTTAATTAACAAAACACCTATAAGGCATTTTTAACCTTTTATTGGAATCCATTTATCCTCCAAAAGAATTCCAGCAGACCCCTGTTACTTGAAACTATTTCTTTTTTTCCAAATGACAAAGTATGTACACATATTCATCCGTCACAAGGGACGCTTGCTGATGTGTTTCAATCTAGCGGTGTTTTTACCTCCAAGCCGACTGAGTTCACCACTTCAGTAAAGGTGAAACTACTTGAATAGAAAGTGTTCCACATAAATCAGAGATATATCTGTTGCTCTATGTAACCAGAGGATAATGAAAAAGTTGTCTCTAAAGTTCACCTGTGGTACTAGAAAAGAACACAATTTCCAAGACACCCCTTGACAATAAAATATTAAAAACCTTGAGCTATTTTATGCCTCATGCCTAATTGTTCATGAATGATTGATGGGGTTTAGTGTAAAATACACCGTCTCTTTGTCACATGGAATTGAAGATACAGTATATCGCAGTCTGTGGTGAGAATTCATATCTTTTAAAATGTCATTAAAGCATAAAGGTCTTACAGCTAATAATATGCACACCCTGAGGCCGGAGCTCGTAAGGAAAGATAAGGAGATTAATCTTTGTCCCAGATCAGTGCAATTTTACAACAGACCTCACTGGATATTATATGCATGAAACTGCAAATTCACTTTGCAGCAGGAAAAATAAACCATACGGAAACCGCGGTTGGGTCACCCTTCAATGTCAGTCATTTCAGGGAAGGGAAGCAAATTAGAAAAAGAGAAGGAGAGTGTGAGAATGGAGAGATAAAAAGCCCAGCACTGGCAAGTTTTGCAGCCTTTGATGGTGCTGAAAAGGAAATGTTCTGGACAGACAATCCATGCCTCTGGTGAAACTCTTTCATTGTGTTTCAGTTTTAAACTAGACGCTCTGCCTTTCAGTGCCAGTCTTTTTTTCCTCCTCTCTTCCTGTTCTATCTTTCTTTCCTGCTATCTTATTCACATTCTTCTCCTTTCCCTTCGCCTCAATCCATCTCCCTTCTTTTAGGCCATTTTCTTTTTTTTTTCCTTTGATTTTTTTGGTTTCATTTTAAAACTTTTCCACTCTGTTCCTTTTTAATTTTTCCTATAGTTTGAATTCTCAACCTCCTCTTGATGTTTTTCCTTCTGGTTGAATGAGTTTCTGTTCTCATGCATGTAAACCACATAAAAATCTCTTCCAATATCTGCCCGAGCACCTGCCACACACTAAGCTGCAGAGACCAATCCGTTACCTTAGCTGGCCTTTAAGCCAAGCCGCTATTCAGAGGATCAGCATAGTCCGAGCAATCCCGCATTCAGCCAGATTCCCAAATGTGTGTAAAATGAATGGAGGAAAGCAGAAGAAGATGCTTATAAAAATGAGTTACATAAACAGGCTCTTTAAGTAGAGGTCAAGCTGTGAGAGGCCCAGTAGTTGGTTTTAATTAAGTGCTGGTGGAGCGTGTTTGCCCTTGAAACAAAATACAGCAATGACCTGCTTGAGATGCGGTTCCAGAAACCGGTTCTTTCAGTGTCAACTTCTCAGAGTTATAATGAGGAATTTGCAGATCTTAGACAGATTATGTCAAGATAATGCAATCATTCAGAGTGAAAATGGAACAGGACATTTTAGCCATAATCACATCACCCGTCTCAGCTTTTCACTCCATCTACCTCCTTCTGTCTCGACCTCCAATTTTCTTTCGCCCGCTCTGCTGTGTGCATACAAAAACACATGCCCTTCTCTTTACTGTTCTGGACTACTCTACCCTTTCAATTCCCGCTGTGGCAATGTGGAGCAGAATCTGCATAGAAAGCAGCATCCAATTAGGATTGCTCTTTTCATGTCATGGCACAGCACTGAATATGAAAAGGGAGAGGAAAAAAAAAAAAAAAAAAAATGAGAATGTGAGCTGTGGCCACACTCACTCACTGACAGCGGGTCTGTGTTTTCTAAATCCTATATGCACTCTTGTAGGGATGCAAGCATGCATGCACATCTGTAAAAGTTCAGTGCCGCGCTGAAAGCCTCCCTCATCCATTTCCGTTAACCTCGAAGCCTATTCGAATGCAAAACTTCTGGATCGTTTGCAGAGGAAATGGAATAAAACATTAAAGAAGCTTTTTCAGATCTATCTATGGTACCTGCACAGGAGTGCAAATTAAAAAGTTTATCTTGGAAAGAACCTTCTGTAAAGTAGATAAGTAGAGCCTCAGGTGAAGTTAAATAATTTCTCTCCTAGGTGCAGTAAAATCAATGCTCTTTTGTAAAGATGCTTATCATAAGAGCTGGAGCGGCTTAGTTTCCCCTGATGGGAAATTATGGAAGAAGTACTGAGGCTTTAAATGTCGCTGGAAATTAGAGATCACACTGCTTGGCAACTTGGCACTCAAACCTCATTGTCTTCTCTTCTGGTAATTTATCTGCTTCTCGTTTTGCTAACTTCCACCCTGTTATTATTATCACTTCCTATTATCGCCTACATTATAAAAAGCAGGTGTTAATGGATTTATGTTTATTTTGTAGCATATTTTGCCATCACAATATTAAAAATCCCATCTCCTTTTTGGCGCAAGCTGCATGTCGGAAACAAAGCCATCCCATAAACCTCCGTGGAGCTTTTGCACATGGTCAAAATATATCAGCCAGCGAGGCAACAAAAGTGGGATTTGGCTGTTTTCACAGCCACAAGGCAGAAGGAGAGAGAAACGCAAAAGAAGCCAGCTGGGGAAAGACAATAATTCAGAACCTGCCAGAATCATTCTTCCCTCCCTAACTCCCAGAGGTGGGGATACACTTAGTCACCAAAGCTCTCTGGCCATGTGCTGTAGAGGCTGTTTATTGTGGCCTTGAACTGTAACACAGGCAGATTTAGATGTCTGCACTGGGACCTTTGATTCCACCGTGACTCTTTAAAAACTCCCTTTTTTTTATCTTCCTGATTGTTTCATTTCAAGCACTAGAGGTTAGAACTGTTAACTGGTGATTTGAAAAATGAGCATCACAATATATCATAGCAGCATGCATCAGCAAGTGCCAACTAAAAGAGAATAGATTTTGCCGCCATGTGCCTTTGTTTTTTTGTTTTTTTCCGCTGGCACTTGGACATCTGTGCCTACCGGTAATGAGCCATTGACTTTCCGAGCAGAAAATGATCCTTCCGCACGTCCCGCACTAACAACAATAAAAGAAAACAGTAATGGCCCACATGATGAATTCTTCAGCTTTCAATGAACAGCAGCAATCTGTAGCTAAAATATTAGCTCAAATGAAAAAAAGAGTTGCACTTAGGTCCAAAAACTCAAACTTTATTATGAATTACTGTTAATCATATTCCTTCAAATGTATAATAAGATGCATCAAATGCAGTACTGGCTTTATTCACAATCAACTAATCATACTACAAACAGGAAACAGTACTTTTAACATTAACATTAATGCTACATTCACAAATACAAGTTCTTGAATGAGCTTTTAGCACATGGACGGTTGCTATCCAGTACTAACGTATGTACTCACAGTAAGACGGAGCTTGATGTGAAATGTCAAAA
This sequence comes from Oryzias javanicus, assembly GCA_003999625.1. Classification (NCBI taxonomy): domain Eukaryota; kingdom Metazoa; phylum Chordata; class Actinopteri; order Beloniformes; family Adrianichthyidae; genus Oryzias; species Oryzias javanicus. The sequence goes on from CM012450.1 coordinate 24,885,299, forward strand.
CAGGGCAAATCTTAGGAATCTTTCTCCAGGTTTTTTTTTTTCTTTCACAGATTTATTTTAATATTTGAAAGACTTGGTATCAGAGAATTCTGACCCATAACTATTAACCTCTTCTCCATGATCAATTTTCAAACGATCGGCTTTTCCATGACTTAAAAACATGCATAGTGATGAGTTTATGTACATAATTAAGGCTTTTATATTTCAAGATTAGGCTACATGAAGGTTTTTTGGAATACTTTTATAGATACGGTTCACTTTTATACTTTGTGATTAACACATTGAACCACATGAAAGAATCCACTGTTGCATCAATCCACATGGAGCTGAAGACCAGTTGAAACAGTTAGCTCAGGCTCAAAGGATTATACAAATAGTTTTCCACTGAAATACTGAGCCATGATTACCTTGTCTGCAGTAACAGGGGTAAGATCATTGACCGATAAGGTGTTAAGGTTTTTGGGGGGTTCTCTTATCCTGACAATCATTGGCTTGCAGCCAGATAAGGAATTTTAGGAATTTAAGTGAACTGTATTTTATGATTTTTTTGTTTTTGCATGCTCAATACCCAGAGATATCTATACAAGATCCAACTTTTATGAAACGGACTAAATTCCGATTGAGTTTTTTGATCAATTTCATCTTCATCAACTAAAAAGCAGAGGTTAGCAGGGGCTAACTTCACAGCAGCGACACGTGGCTGAGAGAGTTTTAAATGCAGAAGCCAGAAACGCACACATACTGTTTGCGCGTTTACAAGGACTTTTCATCAGAAGAGGTTTCATGAACTTACATCGTGAACGTAGCATAACTCATCATCACTTGACCCAATTAACGCAATTTCAGAAGATTCCGAAGAAGAGAAAAGCAGCCCTGTGTTAACTCTTTACAGTAGTGAAGTGCGTATGCAGGTCTCATAATTCAGCTGATTTTGTCGCGGAGAAAAGCGGCTTTTCACCATGTATGCAACCCTTTATGATAGTATGATATGTTGCGTAGTTAATTTGAAAAGCTGCTTTTCTCTGTATCTAAATCAGATGATAATGTAAATGGTCAAAGATTTAGTGCAGGTCTGCTTATTCCTGGTCCTAAAGATCTATCCCGGATTGTTTTCAGATCTCTAAGCACTGCTAGCTGTTGATTAGTGTTGCAGCCTGGAAATATTGTTAATTTATTTAGATGTTTTAGCACTAAGGATAACTTTTCTTTCTTAATATTGAGAATAATTTCTTATTTTAGTTATTTGCTATTTTATTTTGAAAATACATGCTAGACACAGCATATTTCCTGTTTGTTGGAGTGTGTATATTATGTGTAGAAGAAGAGAGGCGTCCATGGTGTTGTATGTGATCACGTTCTGTTGCTCCGGCTGTCTCAGAAAAGAATAGCAAAAGAGGAAAAAAGCACTCAGTTCGGGGCAAATAAAGGTGCAAAAATGAAGGGTGGTTTCAAGGGTGCAACATTAGCTCGATCAGATGTCTCCACATACTGATTGAATGAACACTCCGGGTCCGGTTAATCGGAAGCAAGTGTAATTAAACTTGTCTCTACAATTTTCAAATACCCCAAAAAGTCCTTTCCAAATACTGGACCTCAAGAGATTTTTTCTTTAAATAGCTTTAAATCAGAACAAAAACCCACAATCCTTTTGTCAAATGTTCTCACAGGCTGCAAAGACTTTGTAATGTCCTAAAGCGCCCAAAGACAAAAGTGCAGATTTTACTGATGAGGGTCTTTCTCAGGCAGTGAGAATTACTTATTGATTGTATTGAACCTCTGTCATGCATGAAGGAGTAAAATAAAACATGCGATCACTCAGCTGACTCTTTGATCTATGGCGTCCCAGAACCTCAGACCTCCTCGCTCTGCACATTTTACACGTTTCCCCGCTCCGACCCATTCGGTGTCATTATCAAGCCTGTGCAGAGCTCGATAAAGAGATCAGAACCGAGCCAGGTGTGTTAGAGCAGGAGAGCATGTAAAACGTGCAAGGCGAGGAGGTCAGGAAAAGACAAACAGTGATGTACTGAAATCTGTATCCTTCCAATGAATCTATACGGAACAGAGAGATTTCTTTTGCCTGCTGTCGTGATGTAAGCTTGTGAGATAAGGTTGAAACCGTCCTGGCAAATCAACAGCTCTTAGTTTTAAATGTGAAATCATCGTCCCGTAATGTAAAACTGGCAGATTTGATAAGTAGGTCACTGTAAAGTAAAATAAAAATAAATCCAAATATATGTGATAATGTGGAGATAAAGTTGAGTAAGGTATAAAGTTCTTTTGGGAAATGTCTGCATGGGAGGATAAGAGGTGCGAGGGAAAGGCGGATGCGTCTCGCTACATTTGACACATCTCCCAGCCTCTGGCATCAGATAAGCCGCTCTGCTGTGAAGAGTATTTTCAAATCTTTGAGCTCGTGATAACTCCTGTTGAATCTGCTTATAGCTCGGCATGAAAGATTAATGTGGCCCTTTAAAAAGTGATGATAGAAGTTGTTAAAGTTGACTTGGCTAATTCGTGCTCAATGGTTTGTTCAGAATGCTCAGTCCTTCAGCTTTAATCATTCAGCTTATGTGTTCAAGTACTAGAATGGACTCACTGGATATCTGTCTTCTGTCGAACAGTTTCTATAAATGTTTTTGAGAGTAACTTTGTGCCAGAAACTGGGATCATAACTTTTTTTTTTCTTTTTTTATAAATTACTTTGTTATAATACATGCACATTGTTGGTACTGGATTACATTATATTCTTAAAGGAAATATACCATGCTAGTATTTAGCCTTTTAGAGTAAACTATATCCAAATATGTGACCACATATTACCTTTGGCACACCAAAGAACAAATTATTTATGAATTGTGAGTCATTTTTGTGTGCTCTTTTCCTCGCGTGAAGTAAGACTTGATCTCTGAGGCTCCGCCTTTTGCTCCTTGTGGGTGCCGCCTATTTCATGATGTCATCCTAGTGTCGGCCTCGACACATGCCTGCATTTCACTCATGAAAACAAACAAAGTTGGTACTTTAGCATATATAGATGTGCGGATTGTGCACATAAAATAGCGTAATAAGTTTGTGTCCGCTTGGGGCGCTGCTGGCGGTGCAGACTCTTCCTGGAAAGGTCCAGTTGTTTTTATGAATTGGGTATGGCTAGTGCTCGGAGTCAAGGTTTTAGAGTAATGCTCAGAGATAAGAGCAAAACACAGCTTTGGGGTTGCTTTTTTTTTTTTTTTTTTTTGCAAGGAATTAACATTATAATACACATAAAAGCTTAAAAATGTTAATTTTGGAGGACATAGGGCCTTTAATAACACTTTTGTATATGTTTATGTTACAGGGATGTTCCTATTTTTCTAAACTTCTAAGAGACAGACAATGTTTTAGTGTTTAAAAACGCTTTAAAAACTCACTCTGGTGAAAACTGTGTTTTCAACATGTTGCTGTGGCTTTTTACTGATTATGGAGGAAAGATAATTAAGTTTAAAATTAAATTTCTGAGTTTCTCTCCAGTTAAATTGTTGTGAACAAGCAGCAGACAAAAAAAAAGTTGTAAAAAGAGCTTATTTATGAAGTGACAAAATACAATAGGTAGGGCACAAGCTCCCTGGTCTACTCCATTTTATTGCTACATTCACACTGTAGGCGATTCACGCAGCAGAAGCAGCCAGTTTAAAGTCAACTCAATAGTACAGACGTGAATTAAGGTCCTGTGGAACAATTTGAGTGATGGGCATGGCGGTCTGGCAGTAATGTGAATTGGGCAGCAGCACAAATTGGGCAGCACAGCCAGAGTTAAAAAATCTGAATTTTTTCAGGTCGCTGTGTTGCATCTACCAATCAGGGACTTAGCTTTTGGGCACGAAACATTATCAGTGACTCGATTGGGAAGAATACTAATCCAATGCAAGCGCTTTTATCATGAACTTCCATCTATTTACTTAACCTGTGGGGCTGCCATAACTCGTCCTGGCTACTGTTGGGCAAGGCAGGTTCACCATGGATAGATTGCCAGACTTTTGCACCCGTGGTGTCTCTCTGGCAGCAGCCAGCCAGCCTTCCGGGAGCCAGTGGAGCTCACTCGCTCAATACGCTGGCAGACAGAGAGCCGCCGTGGTGTGGGGAGGCTGCTGGCTCGGGCCTCCGGAACTTTGTGATAATTTTTCTTATTTTAATCAAGACAATTATAAAGAAAAGGTCCCACCTTACCTCTCGGACCTCCTTCAAGTGGCCACCCCTGCCCGTTCCCTTAGATCAGGGGTCACCAACGTAGTGCCCGCGGGCACCAGGTAGCCCTCAAGGCCCCCACAAGGTGCCCTCAGGTCTCTTCCAAAATTAACACACTTGTGATCGACATCTAAAATTAAATTCTGTTGATATTTTTTTTTTTACACTTGCATTTACTTAGATTTAAAAATTAAAATGTCTTACAAATATGTTGATGATACATGAACTTTAGATAAGTTTAGATGACCTCTGACCTATTCCAGTTCAAAGATCATTCATTTTGTTGAAAATACAGCAGATTTGGTCTTTAGTTCAAAATGTGACACGATTTGTTTAAAAATGTGTAAGTGGATTTTTCTTTAAGATTACATGATTGATTAATGTGGTACAACACAGGGAAAATGGGACATTTTTCCCATGAAATCTAAGTGAACATCTGAAAATGTAACAATTATTGAGATTAATAAAGTGCTGAATATTGATATTTCTCTCCTAGCTTGTTGTCATTTTTGATCATTATAGTGAGAAATCAATGTCTTTACATAGAGGAGTATCATTATTCATTATCAATAATGTTCAACTAACTATAACTAAACAAAATGTGTTATTTAAAAATGGTAGCCCTTTGTATAACTAAATACCCATGAAGTAGCCCTCAGGTTCAAAAAGGTCGGTGACCCCTGCCTTAGATCTTCCTCGTCCCTCCTCCTGGTCATCCCCCGTGCCCGCCTTGTCACCATGGGTAGCTGGGCTTTTAGCTGTTCCGACCCCCAGCTCCAGAACTCTCTCCCTTCTAACCTACGTAACATGAAATCACTTCCCGATTTTATTTCTAATCTTAAAACTCATTTATTCCAACTATCTTATCCTTCCTGATTTGTAATTCATTATTTTATGCTGTTTTTATCAGCTTTGTTGTTCTTTTAACTGTTCTTTTATTGTTTTTCCATACTCTTTTACTATTGTATAAAGCTGTTTGTTTTTTACTGTAAGGCGACCTTGAGTTCCTTGAAAGGAACAAATGAAATATTTATTTAAAAATATAATATTAATATATAATATTATATTAAAAAATATTTAATATAATATTTAGCAACAAATAAAATGTATTATTATTATTATTATTATTATTTATTTTTTTTCTTTCTCTTGGGTTAATGCGGGACAGTGAGCCTTCAACCTCAGTCACAAAGACACAGAAACACTACTGTCATACACACACAGCCCCGGTGAGTTAAGGGTGAGATAGGAGCCCCTGGTACTGGGATAATCTTTAAACGATCAAATAAATCCAGAATGGAGAACATGATTACAATTATTTGTAAAGCTCCTCACAACAAATAAAACGGATCTCTCAACATCATCCGTGTTTTCATACATTAAAAATAGGATGGGTCACCTGAATTTGTTGCGTGAATTGCATTTGGTGTGCACGCAGCGTAATGCATGCACTTGTAGATGACTAGATTTATGCACGCCTTCATTTTCCTCATCCAAGAGAACCTGACATCTGGCTCAAAACTTTACAGCTCCAATAAGTATATGTATAAGCTCCAAAATTGCTTACCCTTTTTGTGGCACCTGTGAAGTTATATTGGGGGTATAAAGGGCTGTAAGCTAGAGGGAGGTCGATTAAAACGTGAGTTCGGTTACGGGTGACTGGAAGAGGGGGTGGAGTTGCTCTGCACCAACTCAGAGCTGCTAATGTATACTGCCGCTCTGCAGAAACTAGTTCCCAGAAAATGAAACAGGTTCTTTGATTTTAACTCAAATTTGTTCAATCTTAATTAAAAAAAAAAAATACTGAAAGCGATTTTAAATAGATCAATAGATTTTTAAATATAAAAATGCATTTGAATGTGATTCTAATAAAGAAATGATAATAATCTTTTATGTGTATGAACTTATAGTAAAACTCAAGTTCTTCTAATTTACTTTTTATTGAAAATTTTCACATTAAAAAAATGTTGTTCTAAAACATCTCTTCAACTTACAGCACAACAAAACAGTCCAGCATTATCCGCACACACACAGCTTTTCCTGTTCTGCATCAGAGGAAAGAGAGTTTTCTGGTGTCAGAGCAGGAGTTACGGCTCTTTTTCTCGACTGTCAGCCTCGTTGATGTAAAATAATGTCTAATCACTGCAGAACGCTGGAAGAAAAACACCCAGGGACGGCTGTCAGCAAGTCTTAGTCTGTGTACAGTGTTTGAGTACCTCTCACTGGCCTGTGCATGAATGGCCTTGAAAGGACACTTCTTTTTTTCTTCTCTCTCTCTCTGTTTGTAAAAAGCAGCTGAGTTGTTAGGGAGGAATCCTGTGGAGTTCCTGTCTGGCTAATGAAATATCTAAAGCTTGTTTCCAAAGTACCTGTTTCTTTAATCTTTAATCTGTGGACCCCCCCCGTCTGGTTTATTATGACCTCCTTTTCTCACTGACCCATGACGTTCTTGGATGCAGGGCTCACTTGATTGGTGAGAAAATATGTGTGAGGCGTGTGTGCTTAGGCATGCCTTTTCCCTCGTGTGTAATATTCCTGCTGGTGGGACTCGGGGTGGGGTGTGTGTGTGTGTGTGTGTTGTCCGTTTTTCCCCAATCAGCTTCCTGGTTGTTAACAGCCGCGATAGCGAGCTCCCTCTGCGATGGAAAAACAAGCTTTTTCACTCCGTCTGTTAGTTACCATCAAATTTAAATCAAACATGATTTTTTTTTTCCAATAAAACAAATCTGTGCTTTTCTTAGCTATAAGCCTCCTGAGTTAAATAATGTCATTACACCATGTGTAATACCCCAGAGGAACTGGAAATGTGTTAATATTGTACCTTGTTATCCAATTTAACTTTATTGTTAACTTGTTTTAATTAGAACATACATAACCTTCTAGTTACACATTCTGTCAGGCCCAATTAACATTATGTATCAGTAATTCCATCTGACAAACTAATAAATGCTGCAGATCTGGGAGCCTTTGTTTGAAAGTGCACATCACAACCGATCAAGTATGAATGAGTCCAGTCAGCAAGCACATTTTTCTATTTATCAAGATCACCGTACAGAGTTCAATAGAGTGTCACGTCAGTTTAATGTAGAATTTTAATTACAGATCGGATAGATTATGCAGGTCTGTGTGCTCAGTTAGGCGAACAGCTCTTATAAGTAATAAAATACCTTTAGCCATATCCAGTAACATTTACATTTTTCTTATTTCAGTCTGGATTAGAATACCCAGAAGGCATTGTTTCACAGTTTTATATTTAGCACGTTTGAACAAAAGCAGGTGCAGCCGATAAGGGAGACAAAAAAAGTCGATTTTTTTCAATTTTTTCCAGCACAGAGACCCTAAATCCACACCTTTCTTACCTCTCATGTCAGCTGTGTTGTTCCTTCAAATGCACCTGCTTGATACACCTGGATAAAAAATTAAAAAATAAATATAGAGACCAGAGTGAACTTGATCAGTCACTTTTACTTGAACTGGCAACACATTTATATCTTATTCCAATGAAATGAAAGGAAATATTTTTTAATTTTTTTGTTCCAATTTCCAAAGAAGTTTGCAGGGAATAGGTTGAAGAATGCACAAAAAAAGCTGTCTCCAGCTAATTAAGAGTTCATCTTGAATTCATAATAAATCATTCAGTCTGTTCAGGCTGTTGGTTTCACTAAATGAAAGCACATATTTATTGGTGTTCATTAACCAGCCATTTTGTCCTGAGTCGTTTCTAAATTCTGAATTTACATTTAAGTGGCTCTTATAATTAGGAATGTCTCTGTAATTAATTACCTTGATAGCGAAGGCCCACAAGTAATTGAGAGTCTACTTAATTACAGCTGTGGTCAACGCCAAGACCGGGGTGCGAGTTTGTTTACTTTTTTTCCTGTGGGGGTAAGCTGGACTCTGTGGTAGCTAATCAAGCATGCATGCACAATGCTTTAAAAATTAAATTAAAGTGGGGACCTCTGTTCTAAACTGTGACATTCTGCTGTTTTGTTTAATTTAAACCTTAAAAACATTTTATTTTTTAGCTGAAGCGATAGAAGAATTTCGTTTGTAACAATTGGATCAATGAAAAGTACTTCAAATGGTTACATTATGATGATTTCTTAGTTAAATACTCAGTGGTTAGGTCATAGGGGGTAAAAGGTTATTTTACTTTTTTTGCCTCATATAAAGTTTATGTTGCCACAGGTTCTTGTTGGTAAAGCTTGACACTGGAATAGCATTGATTAACGGAATTCAAGAACATACTGTAAAACTCTGAATGCTGTGTCATTCTGTTTGGTACGGTGGCCCTGAAGTCCAAATCACATCAACCGGTCCTTCAGTGCAAAAAAAGGATTAGAGATCAAAACAGTACTTAAAAAAGAAAAACAAATTATACATAGGAACCATTACATTTTGAATGAATGAAACATTTTGCAAAGAAAAAGTTATTTTCTGAAACCAAAATGAAATATTGAAATTAAAAAACAAAATTAGAAACTGAAAAAAACAGATGACATTTGTTCACCTTTTTCAACGCAGATATATTTGGTATGGCAAAATTTTGAAGAAAAATGTCTAAGCTTCCGCTAGACCCACTGCAAAACTTTATATATATACATATACATACAACACATACTTACAGTATATAGAGGACTTCAAGTTGTACAATGCTTGAGAAACACTTTTTATGGGTAAAGTTTGATTTGATTTCCCTGTTTTTCAAAATTCAAAAGTCATCATTTAATCATAATGTCCCCTAATACGCACCATTTCAAGTTTCAAACTTTGTTTTTAACCTTTTATTTAAATTTCCAGAATAACTTGTCATTTCTTTAAGTTTCAATTTCTGGAATCTTGTTTTGATTTATAACATTGATTTTATCTATTTTATTATTATTATTATTATTAGTTTTTTTTTGGGGGGGGGGGTCTGTTTTAGTTATTGTCATCTTAAATTTGTTTTTGCATTGAGGGATGTGTTGATGCTATTTGTAATAAAGGCTCACTGTATTGGTCCTCTTTAACAAAGGCTGTGACCTTGCTTTTCACTACCATTGGCTAAGCATCACCATTGTAAATCTCTTTATCTTTCCATCTGAGCTATGGTGTCATGTGATCAACTTTAAATGTAACATGAATATAAAGAATATGGATCAAAGTAGACCAATGCATAACAATTTATTAAGTTATATGAAAAAAAAGGTTTTATAAATTAAAGGTAGCATCAACTGCAACTTTAACTTTAACTAAAGAAAAAAGAAAACATTTTCACTTGTTATAATAAAGTCACAACCAGGTTTTCTCTAAGCTGTGTTGTTGTTGGTTTTTTTAGGCTTATTTGGGGCATAAAAGCAAAAAATCCTTGAGTTGTGCTTAGCTGAGAGCTTACTCGCCTGACAGATGAAAATACCTGCCACATTCAATTAAAGTCAGAAACTTTTCAGTTACGTTACATAATAGGACAACAGAACCACAGGAAACAAGATGTTTGTTGAATGATCTTGTTTAAAAAAAGAAATAAGCATTTAAAAAGGATTTTCAAGCAACTGTTTACAAAGAGATAACTTCATGAAATGTAGAAAAAAAAATTAATTATTTTCTGATGTACATAAAAATAAAAAAAGAAGAATCTCACTAAGGTGAAGAAAGCAGAAAGGGGATTTATTCTGGAAAAAAAAAACATTTTTTAGGATATTACTTTGAAATGGAGCTAACTGCATCAGCCTCATTTTAGTCTTTTGTGCTGTGGGCAGTTTTCGGAATAATTCAGTTTCCTTTTCACACTCCAAAGTTTGATTTGTCAGATGGAGTCAGAGTTTCTTGCTTCAGTGTCCCTGGAGCATTCAATTCCCTCTTTCCTTCTCATTCACTTTGTTTTGCGTCAGGACCTTGAAGGTAGAGGCGCAAGTAGGAAGAAATAAGTGGTCGACACGTCAATCTTCTCCTACTCTCCCCTCCTTCACGCCTTCTGCCCCAGTATATGCCAAAGCTCCAGTTTATTCCTCGGTTTATAGTCCTGTTTTTTAACCCTTTGTTCCTCTCCTTCTGTATTGGTTACTAACTGTCCTCCTGCACCTTCTGTTTTCTCCTCACCCTTCCTTCTGCCCTCACTTAAGTGCTTACTCCCACTTGATTCTCTGTCTGCGGCTCCATACTGTCCTTCACAGATAATTTACCAAGAGTGGCATCCATTCACCTTTCAGCCCTCAAGCTTTCAACACCATTTTTTAACACGTCCCTCCCCCAGAGGTGGAAAAGAAAAGCAGATTGAATGAAAACCAGAAAAAAGGAATTGATAAACACAACGGAGAAAACCGAATAAACTCAAAACTTTTCCTTGTGGGAGGAAACAAACTTTAAAAAGTCTATTCATTTAACATTATTTTCTTAAGCATTTCAGAATAAACTATATATATATATATATATATATATATATTATATATATATATAATATATATATATATATATATATATATATATATGATCATATATTACCTTTGGAACAGTAAAAGACAAATTATTTATGAAATATTGTTTATTTTCATGAGATTTTTCCTACCTGGAAGTAAAACGGCTCGATTCCTGAAGCTCCGCCTGTCATTGTGTGTGGGTGCCGCCCCCGTCATGATGTCCCCGTTTCTTCCACGAAAATAAACATTTAGTTTTCTCTCAATGATGGATGCACATATCATATATTTGCCTTTAGTAGGCCCGGCCATCGCTACACTGGTCCATAACACAAATACACTCGGCGCTTGCACAACTGTGACCGACCAGGCTAGGGGGGAGGGGTCTTAAAGGAGCCCTGCATCTAAAGCAGCAAACACCTGTTTGAGGTGGGATCTTTTGAAGACGCGACACAACTGGAGGATAAATGGTGTTGTACTTCTAAAATGAAAGTTTTTTGCTGATCACTATAGCTCTGTGGAGAAATTGAGTGTTGGTGTTAGACTGGGGGCGGTGCTGGAAGAGCAGACTCTTCCTGAAAGGGGCTGTCTCACATTGTGACGTCAGATCATGAGTACCTGCTTTTTTTCGTGGGTATTGGAGGGGCTGCTGTTGAGAATGCAGGTTCTTAGTGGAATACTAAGAAATATGTGATCAAAATACCTTTGGGGTTATTTATAGTGAGAATATTGTGAGTACTGTTTTGATGCACAATCAACCTAAAGACTTGAGGCTCTCTGACAAATTTGTGTTTTGAACATGTCCGTGTGGCATTTTTCTCATGATGGAAGACTTATAAAAACCATTAAGCTTAAAAATGTATTTTTGAGTTTTCTTTTTTTCAAATTATTGTAAATTGGGGACAGACAAAAAAATATAGTTTGAAAAAGATCTGATTTGTAACATAAAAAATCAGCTGGTTGGGCCACAGACGCCCTGCATCCACTTGTGGATGGCTAGATCAGATCCAAGCATGTCTTTGTTTTCCTCATCCAAGCTGAAAATTGGCTCAAAACAACATGGCTGGATAGCTCCAATGTTGTTTGGCATTTCTGTTGCACTGGTAATGTTAGATTGGGGGTGTGAGGGTCTGTAAGCTAGGAAGAAATAAAGAAAGAAGTAAAGTGTATAGTGCTCTCGCCAACAGAGAGGGAAAGGGTGGGCGGGGTTACTCTGCACCAAAGGTTCCGCCCACATTACTAACGAACTCCTGCCGCCCTGCAGAAACTATGTCCTAGAAAACAACACAGGTTTTTGGCAAAAACCATAATTAAATCACTTTTAAAATAGATCAAAAGATGACCAAAGTGGGTCTTTGAAGGGTCAATATTTTCATGGTTAAACACTGATTCTGATCTTCCTGAAGTTCACAATCTCCTTTTAGGATCTTCGTCTTAGCCTTTTTTTTTTTTTTTTTTTTTTTTAAATTACTCTTTTATCTGCTGTGTAAATTGAACCTCAAAGAAAAGCCAACAAATCCTCCATCTGACGAGCTGCATGAAAATGTTTGTCTTGATAAAAGATTCAAAGAAGGGGATTCAATAGATAATCCCGTTGTTAACAACATCAGCATTTGAATTCAAATTTCCTCCAAATCCCCCCAGAGCTCAACCTGAGAGGAAATTATTGAGTTTGTATTTAATGTCATATATATATATATATATTTAGAACAGGTTTCAGGACCAATGGTGCTAAGAAAAAAGTTCTCTTTTGTGGTTAAAACTGCTGCATGTCAGGTACATTTTATTGAAATTAATATGCAAATGTTTCCTGATCCTCTTAAAGCTTTGAGAGCAGTCGGTCAGAGAAATAACCAATCATTGTTCAAAGCAACCTGAGGCTCAGGATGAATATTTATGATCGTACTCGTAGCCCAAGGAGAAGCATTATACACACCTATCTGATGTGGCCTTTATTCCCACCGTACACGTAATCCTGCAAGCTTATTGTGAAAAAAATTCAATGAAAGCAGCCCATTATGAGCCGTACGGAACAACAAAAGGGAGTGTGACGTGTAACTTAGTTTAAAGTCAGGAAACAGGGCTGCTTACACCACCAACTCCCCCCCCCAGACTATGTTAATAAGTTGCTCCCAGTTGTGCTATTTTCTCGACACAGTTAAATTTGAAGTGATGCTTGGAGGCTGCGGGGAAGGAACTGTACAATCAAATGAAACCGAGAGAAGGTGAAGACGTAACGAGGTGAGACAAGATAAGTCGGGACAAGGCAGGGTGAGGCGAAAGAGAAAGACAGAAAAGGGCAGAAAATGTGAGGCTGACACGTGAACATTAGGAGGATGCATGTGAGGTGAGAAAAGGGTAATTAAATATTCATCCTATTTATAAAGGGAAGGATCTAAATACATTTGATTTGAAAATTTCATAACATCAGCCATTAACCCCACAGCTTCACCTCTTGACATTCTTTCTACTTTCCTTCAACCGTAATGTAATTCCAGACGATTCTGGAGCAGAGAAAAGTAACCTTACACCTACTGTATATGCAGTATTCACAGTGGTGAGGTGAGTACATATTCAACTAATATAATCTGATTTTGTCACGGAACAAAGCGAATTTGCACCCGTACACAACACATGTGAGTGTTGCATGCAGGTGCAAAACCGAGCCGCTCTTCTCTACAACAGAATCAGCTGATTAAATCCTGGAAGAGTTAGTATATGTCATTGTGTGTGTAGTTATGTTTCCTTTCCCAGTACACAACTTATAAGGTATGTAATTGGTGTTTACATGTGCCTACTGGGTAATTACAGTACAGTGTACTTACATGGTACAGACTTGGTCGGTACTGCACAGTACTTCCAGGGAATTTACGTGGTAATTACATGATACTTATTACACCTACTGGGTACTTCCAGTGTATTTACATGATACATTTTTTATGGGATCTACTGGGTCAGTACAGTAAAAAAAGTACATCACTTACAGGATATTTAAGTGGTATTTACATGGTACTTTTTTATATGCTGGGTACTTATATTATATTTACATAGTACTTTTTATTGGACATACTGGGTCAGTACAGTTCAGTAACTACATTGTATTTATTTTTTTGCACCCTTTGGGTACCCACAAAGTATTTACGTTATACTTTCTTGGTACTTGCTGTGTATTTACATGGTACTGTTTGGTAAAAAAAAAAAAAAAAAAGAAAAAAGATATTTTCTGTGTACTTACTCTGCTCTCATTAAAAGTAAGAAGCACAAAAACACAATAAGGTGCTTTGCAAGTACTGTGTATTTACCCATCTTCTTGCATACGATGAGTACCATGAAACACACAATCTTGCTAAGTAAGTACAATGTAAATTCAAGGCTATTTTTCATAGTACTTCAAAGGTAGTTTCTGTTTACCCACTATAATAAATACAATGAAACTTACGATAAGTGAAGAAGTGAAATCAAGGTACTATATTTGTACTTACCTTGTTCTTATTTGAAGTAAGTACTACAAAAGACACAATAGCACATTATATGAACTCCCAGTTGGTACTATGTAAAACCGAGTGTGTACAGCATAAATACCCAGTAGGTACCACATAAGTATGAACCAAATAGTACCACATAAATGCACAGCAAGTACCATGTAAGTACAGAGTAGCTATAGAAAATGTACCATATATAAACACCACTTAAATGTCAAATTCTGTCGTTTAAAAGGCAGTGTTACCGTAGGGGTAACTGTTTAAGCTGGAACATCTTTAAAAGTTAGATTTTTTTTCCATTAAGGATATAAAAAACAAAACAGACATGTTTTATTTTCATATTAAAATGTATTCTTGGTCTTTTATATTATTTTATAAAAAAAAAAAGAAAACATTAATTATTTGCAGATTGCCTGAGGTTAAAGTAAATATATTACAGTAAACTTTCATTTATTTTTAACTCTTGCTATTAATGCACTGGACTCCGTTCAGCAGGATGATGAGGTCAAAGGGCAAGCTATCAGATATTCCTAACATCCCATAAGTAAAAGATGGTTTGTAACTGTTTTTAAAGGTTAAAGCGGTTCTTTAGGTTACACAAGGTTTGCTCCAAAGTCTGAACTAAGTCTATTCACGTTTAGTACATTCACTTAATAAGTGAATTATTTTCTAAAATGTTCAAAATTAAGTATTTAAGGTTTGTTTTTTGTTGCTATTGTTCTTAAATTGATTTGGGAAGCTTAATTCCAAACTTTTCTAATTAGATATTTCTAAAATAAATGTGATAACTGTCCCTATCGGTTCTGTTTTTAGAACAGAAACTTCTATTTTGCACTTTAAAACTGTCAGCTTATTCCACTTGGTCAGGCTATAACTGTATATCTCTGAGCTCCATAGAACCAACAAACACTCTCGTGGTTTTAGATCATCAGGTCAGGTTTTATTGCTCCTCCCTCACACACATTTTACAGCGGATCAAGAATTCCAAGTGATGGTTCCCAAACTCTGGAACGCTCTGTCCCTATGCTCCACCGGCTCAGCCGAGGCTTTTAAAACACACCTGGAGACCTTTTTTTTAGTTCAGCAGGCTTTTAGCTAAATGTGAGTTTTTATGTTGTAATTTTTTTCTAGTTTATCTAGTTTTTGTTTCATCCTCTTCTGATGTGCAGCACTTTGGGAAATGTGTTACATAAATTAACTTCATTTACTTTGTGTTTTCATGAGCAGATCTAGGGGTTAAATTTGAATTTGATATGAAATTAGTATTTTTTTTTTCTTATAGTTTTGACAGTTTTACTTATTGGTTAAATATTGTTGTGCTTTTGCTTTTAAGGATCTTTAAGTACAACTGCTTTGTACTCTTGAGTAATCTCTTTCACGTTATAATCAAGTACGTGGGAGACCGTCTGGCTCGACAGAAAGAAAAGGGTAATTGCTTTGCTGATAGTTTTCAGGAATATTTCGGAAACGCAGCCTCTTACAAAGTTGTTGTCCTCAAATAACACAGGATTGAAGCATTAGAGGATGATTTTTTTAAAGCTTTCCACTACATCCTAATTATTTTTCCTTTAGACGTGAGGATAAAAGTGTTCTGCTAAGTTTGTCAGCTGATGCATCACAATTTTCTGCTTCACTATTTCATCAGACTTTATTTTCGCTTTTATCCATATTTTTTAAAGCAAGGTTAAAGTACAATTTTTCTCGCATTTTCAAGTGGGATTAGGCAACCCTTTCTGCAAACAGCAGCACAGCGAATGCAAAGGATATCTCTGACGCAAGTTTCGTTTTGCAAGTGGGTTCTTTCAAAGGGGTTTTATAAACTGTATATAAACTTCACAAAGGATTCTTTGCTTCTCTTTGTAAATGTTTCTTTCAGAACAGAAATGTCACAACTGCATCTCTGCAAAGCAGACATTTAATCCTGGTCTTTATTGCCTCATACAAGTGACAGTCCTCCAGATTGTGAAGAACAAAATATGAAGTAGTGGGCTGAGAGATGTAGGGCACCTCAAATATTCACAAACAAAAAATATGTCCTTTAAGAAGTTTGAAAAATTCCTGTGAGTACCGTATTTTCTGGACTATAAGGCACACTTGTATATAAGCCGCACCTACTCAATTAAAAAAAAAAGAAAAAAAAAAAGAAATACAACCCGCACTGGGCTAAAGCCGCAGATATTTATGTTGAAAAATAAGATAATTACTATAACAATTTTGTACTTTAAATGTACATGTATGTACCTTCCGTCTCCAACATCTCACCATAGATCCATTGATGCTAAGCTTGTGTGCAGCAGTGCAGTTTCCTTCCTTGATAGCAAGCTCCATATCTTTTAACTTAAAATGTCCACCACACAAACTTCTTTGTGTGATTTCCATGATGAAGAAGGATTTTAAAAATAATTACCAGTTAGTAATTTGTCACGAGTGTTCTATCTGCTAAAGAAAAAGTAGTGTTGGCTTTTCTGATTTGCATTGATTTTTTTGTCTATCTTGTTTTTGATTCAAATTCCGGTGAGAGCTCCCCTAGAAGTGGAAGAAAAATCCACAGAATAGCCGCACCTTTGTATAAGCCGCATGATTCAAAACCTAGGAAAAAAGTAGCGACTTATAGTCCAGAAAATACGGTATATAAAAATGTTCATTTAGCCAGCAATGACCGAGCGTTAGCATTAGCCATCCTATGGGAGATCCCATTATAAGTTAGGATCGAGCTAGCGTTGATCAATCCCAACTTTTATAGATCGATAGATGCAGATTGATTTTATCAACATAGCTTACTCAGTTATAAAATGTATAGTTTTAACCAAATAGCTAATATTCATAAAGTAGTATTCTTTGGCTGTACTGAATCAATTCTGTCGATTGCGTCTATATATATAAAAATGAAGATTAAGAATCATAATCAATGTGAGAATAAAATGTTAAGTCGCTTTTTAGTTTTTGAGAAAAAAAGACTACATACAAAAAGAGGTATGTGAAAAATATATACTTTAAAGTTAATATACTAAAAAGAAAAAGGTAGAGTAGTTTGTAGCAGTAAAACATCTAAACATGATAAATCCTAAGACATCATACCAGTAAGACAGCATATGATGTGGGGAGAAAGTTTTTTTCTTCTTGGTTTTAGCTTTCATATCCACGTCTGTAATTTTGCACAGTGCCGTCTGTTTATTCCAAACAATTACAGAAGTCGAAATTTATGCGTAGTCATGCAAACACAATCATACTGTCAGTAATTTATAGGCATAGTCAAAATGAGTTTTTATTACTATTCATAAACTCGGTTTTGTGCAGAAGAAAATAATATGTTACCTGGGATATAAACCCGTTGGGCTGCACATAATTCACAAACATCAAGCCAGATTATCCAGCTCTGCACTAAAAGTGCCAGAACAGCATTTCCTTCCTGTTTATCCCTGGAGGAGTGGGCAGCCTTTTCACTTGGAGACAGATAAGTACTCTTTGGCACCAGCTACTATTTATCATTCAACAATGCAGCCACCAATGATGGAATGGTAACGCGGTCACGCTTTGCCAGGTCGTTATGGTGACATTTTTCTCAGAACTGGGGGTGGAGGCGCACAGACATCTGGCAGGAGCCACAGATGTCCGGCAGTCCTCACTCACTCGTTTGTTTACTTTCCGTTGCAGGTGGAACAATAGTGGCTTACTTCCATTTCATTTTCTCACATCATTTTACCTACACTGAGTCATTAAAGCCCCACTCAACTGCCAAAATGGACTTTAGTTTAATTTCAGAGAATAGTTTTCTCAAATGAAAATCATTTTATGTTGTTTAAGATGTGAGGGTGATAATTAGCACTTAGTGCTGGCGTATAATTAACAAAATGAAAGTTGTTGTTTATTGTTTCAAATAGACATCTTTGCAAAACCAACCTGAAACAGTCTAACTGCAGTTTGCTTCTGAGAATTTAAAGATCCTTGAACTTTTTGACTGCTAAAAATATATTTACTTTTGTGTTTTCCTGATTTTTTATTGTCTGATGTCCAGATTAAACTACTTTGTCTATCCCTTATGCCTCAGTCATAGGCTTTCTATGGGTAAATCCGTGTGGACCATGCAGGTGGCCCACTGGATATATCAAAGTTGTAGGTTGTGCAGTGAGCCTGCAGGGCAAAAAGGCTCATTCACATTTTTTTTTTACTCGTTTTTTTCTATAGACAATCAGTTTGGGAATACTGCAGGTGTCCTACCGGAATTTATATATCACCAGCAAAGCCCCGGTGTGCATTATTCAATCCTGGTCAATCATACTAAGGTCTGGAGTTTTATGTAAGGGAACCGTACAACAGCATCACATGTTTGTAATAAGTGTGTAACCTACATACTCCTTATACAACGCATTCTCACTCCCAACTCAACATATATGGACGCTTGGTTCGGTGCCCCTCTGCGCCACCTTTTTACATTTTGGGTGTCCCCAAACTCAACGTTTTTTGTCATATTGGCTGGTCCCATTGAATAAGGGGTCCCCAACATTTAGGCCGTGAACCAGTAGCAACCCGAGGTCTGCTTGGTGCCAGGCCACAGACGCTAATTGGGGTCCCCAACCCTCGGGTAACGACCAGTTTTGGTACCAGGTTATGGTACCGGTACCCTGAACCTAGCCCGGTACCGATTCTGCGTCCGTTACCTCATTCGGTATCACGTCCTGAGGATTGGGGACCCGTGATTTAATGGCAAAAGATAGCATGTCAAAAAATGATGTTTGGAGATACCCAAAACGTCAAAAAGAAGAATCCTTGACCATAAGTCTATATATGATGAGTGAGATTGTGTAGATTTATACTTGCACACCGGACATGTGATGCACATTCAGGAACACTCTGGACGTGGGTTCTTGACTGGGCTTTTAGCATATGGTGTTCACACTATATGCAGCGGTGGGATATACGATTATAACAATAGTGGATAATAATGGATGAAAGCGTTTACAATGTTCATCTATTATTCATCCACACCTCTTTTATACTTGGTGATGGTAAACTATACTGATCTAGCCACAGCTGCTCTGGGACAGACTGACAGAGGTGTGGCTGCCGGTACCCGTCTACGGCCCCTCTGACCATCACCGCGACATTCATACGCATTCACACGCCAGTGGAGCCACACTGGAGGCAATGAGGGTAAGGCGACTTGCCCCAGGACACAACCACAGTTAGCTGACAGGAGCGGGGATCGAACCGCCAATGTGAGTTTGCTTCATTCCACACCTTTGCAAGCAGTTTGTTAAACTTCCTGTGACAATGTTAATAAATTACAGTCTCATTGTGTCATGTTCTATACAAAAGACAAATATGCTTGTTTATGAGTAAGACTAATAATTGAATGAATTACTAGGTAAACATATGAGTATTTTCCTATCAATTTTATGACTAATTATCCTATTTTTGATATGTCTTTGTATGGCTATAAGCCTGTAATGTCTCATTTATGCATTATTCTTGCTGTGACCAAAGCCATTTAGAAATGCCAAATTTCAAACACTGAACCGTCACTATTGGATAATAGTGCATGTATATATAATTGGAAGAGGCTTGGTGTGAAATGTTGAAGCAGTGTAAATTTAATTAATCTTGCTCCCAACTCTATAAGAATATATTCAAAAATTGGTGTCAAATAATTCTGACCGGGCAAAATCTGCAATTATTAATTATTTATTAAATGACTGGCACTTCTGTAAATTAAAAGGGACACTTTTCATACGTCACAATCAAATCCAAGACCCAGACTGGTCAAAGTTCAACTTTTGACGCGTGTTCTACTCATCATCTACATGTCTACAGCGAACTTGAAAACATGTGTAGCACCGTACGATCATACTTTTTTTTTTTTTTTTTTTTTTTAAACACAGAAGCTCAAAACATCCATTTATGGACATTTTCATAGAATTTTCAATGGAAGTAGCTGCTCAAACACACTTTTTAACGTAACAAACATGCGTTCTATTTCCACAGCTCTTAAAGTGGTACCTGCACACCTACACTCCCTTTAGGATTTGGCCGCACCTGTTTATCACCCTTTGCGTCTTCAAATAACCAGAAAACCCACATTATCTGTACAGTTGACCCATGGTTCATGTGACTAAGACACTGCAACAATGAGGATGAGGTGGATGAGCTAAAGTGAGGAAGGATATGAAGGTTTAGGGAACAGAAAAAGTGATGATTGGAATTGATCAGACATCCTGAGCGCTTCAGAAAACAAATAAGAGAACCTGACCTGATGCGGTGCTCTAAAAGAGCCAATCAATCGCTATAAAACAACGCAATTGTGTTTTTTTTTTCCCCACAATCTGTTGTTTCCATTTAAATTAAGCTCAACTTTTACTCATAAGAAAGTAAAGTAATAATCTCCCTAAAGTGTATTTCCGCTTAAACTAGCTGTACTTTGGGATGTTAACATTCCTTAATAGGCTCATACTGTGCTTTCATTACACTTTTACCGATTCTAATGCACTCCTATTAAGACATGTTTAAATAAAATGAACTCGCACTAAAGCCCTAATGTTGTTTTTCACTTCACTTACAATACAAGCGTGTAAACAGACAAATGTTAATGTCTTTTTGACTTGTCTGTGCCGCTTTGTTCAATTCGATCCATTTAAAGATAATGTGCTTTATTCTGACAATATGAAGCTCCAGACGCCCTTAATTCATTCTACACAAGGAGATGCCCAGCAGGGCTTTCTCAGCTTGATGGCTTCCTCCCTCTTCCGCTCCCATCTGTTTTGACAAATAAATCCTCTCCTGCTAGGCTCCAACACCATAAGGATTTTATAAAGAGCTGACCCACACATATGGCTACTTTTTCAATGACCATCACTGCAGAGTTGAGCATAAATAAGTTGTCGGTCTTGTCGTATCGTGCAGAGCCTAATTTTGTTCTCGCTTTTAGCGGAAACGTTAGTCAGTCGACACAAAGTATGACTTACAGTGTGGAACAAGGTGTCTTTGATTCATGCGGTGAAATCATGTCCAAATTGACATTAACTTTTACACCAATAATCACAAATCCCTTAACATAAAAGCAAGCATTCCCCATATAAAATACACGTATTAAATGTTTAAAACCTGATTAAGGTGTTATCCAAAATACATTTCCATTGAAAATTCTCCAGGTAGCTTCTTCTGACAGCCAAGTGCAAAATAGATTTTCATTGTTCAGTAAAGCCTGTGCTGGAGGCCGTTTTATTTCCTTTGGCTCGATTTTGTTCTGATTTCATCTGCTGATGTCTAGAATTTTTCACGTCAATTATTCGTTCTCTATCCCTCACATAATATACCTTTACAGAAAGCAAAAAAATAAATAAATCTTGCATCAAGCCATTTTTGGTGGTAGATAAGGAGCCTGAATTTGATCCTGGAAAAAAAAAAAAAAAATCAGGTTTTGTATTGAAAACAAATAGGAACATAATGCATCTAATGCTCATACTCAAACAATATCATGGTACAACAGATTTAAAGCCTATTGTAAAGGATTTATTTCTAAACAAATTTAACCAACAAAACACCTTGTAATTTATCACATTTAGAGAACTGGAAGAGTTCAAAGGAAAACGTGTTGGCAACATACCCATCCTGATTGCTGTTGAAGTGAATTGTTTTGTTACTGTGGGTGTCTGCAATTTACTGTGCTACGAAACAGATGTAGTAACAGCTGTTTGGAGGACCTCTGAAGTCTGGATACAATGGAAAACATGGAAAAAAAAAAGATTTGACAGAATAGAAAAAGGTACGAGGACGAAAATTCAGGGAGGAGAGGGCATGTTTTAAAAGTATTTAATCCAAAAAATGTCTTAAATACTAAAATAAAATTAGTGTTTAGTTATGCACCACTTCGCTGCCTTAAGACAATGGTCACATATCCCAAAAGGCCACCACGTGGCGACCTAAATGCACGTTTTTTTTTTTAGCAAATTCTGCCATGGCATTTATAATCAGGAAGTGGGATTGAAGTTTTAAGAAAACGTAAAAATTTTATAGCGACCAGAAAATTCTCCTCTAGAAGTTGAGATGGGACAGTGGCTCTCGGTGTGTCCGGTGGCCAGTGGGGATATATAAAAAGCTGGCCACCTGCTGCCATGTGAGGCGCTAACAAGACCACCAGGAGCATTATGGGGTTTAGAGTCTTTGCCAAGGATTAGAGGTCTACCTATGTAACACATACCGTGGGGCAATAAAGTATTCAGTCAGCCACTACTTGTGTGAGTTCTCCCACTTAAAAAGATGAGAGAGGCCTGTAATTTTCATCATAGATATACGTCAACTAAGATAAAATGAGAAAAACAATCTAGAAAATCAAACTGGCTGATTTTTAAAGAATTTATTTGAGAATTATGGTGGAAAATAAGCATTTGGTCACCTACTGTAGGTATTGGAAAATTCATTGTTCTTTTTATTTCCTCTAAAAGATATTGACCTTCTCACGTAAAGTTCTTGCTGCAGGTCCCTGGTTGTGTCATTAAATAAAAAAAAGAAGACTTTCATTTCATAAAGTCTGTTTTTATGATATTGCAAATGTAATATTGACTCATTATAGTAATATCCTTTATTAGACCAGATTAACATTTTTTAAAGTATTAAAGAAACTTGCAGCTTTAAATGCAAAGTCAAGGGCCCGTCTGGTCTTTTTTCAGCTGCACTCCAAACAAGAAGTCCTCTGGCTCAGTTCTCCTTTTACCATAAAACTGTCCCTCGGTTCAAATGAAAGGCATATCTGTCCACCAAGAATCCTTTTAATGGTGTCATTAAGCCTTACAGTTCCCTTTACTTCTCTAAATGGGTGTTCTGGCTAGTACTGGTGACAGCAGAAACTCATCCCAATTACTTCTTGAGCCTCTAAAAATAATTGGGATGTCATGAAATTGGCCTCACCAGTTGCGGTTACAGCTCGGTTGAACAAAATACCCCAAAGACTTTGTCTGTTCAATTATTTATACCTTAGCTTTCACACAAACAAGTTACCTTTAAATAAGTAATAAGCTCTAATTAGTAGGAGAATGTCATTCTCTTTAGCACAGATGCTTTCAGACTGAAGTGATAAACAATAGTAAAATAAAGACAGTTGTAGTAAAAACGAGGTCATTATTGTTATAAAAGATACCGATTGAATTGAGGAATGACTCCAAAATTAAATGTCTTGATTAGATTACTACTGTCCTGGAGAAGCAGTTGTTTCTTGAGGCGTTAATGGTTTTCTATGAATTTTTATTTTTAGCACATGCAACGCTTCCGTGTGGACATTAAAAGTCATAAAATAATTACGTTTATTATGCTATGGTTATTACTTTTAATTTGGCTAACATTTGCACAGCTATAAAACCATTATATTCCTAATTTTATTGAATACCTCTCCTTTCCCACATTTAGACGAGAAACATCCCTCTACAGGGAGTCCTGTTTTCAACCAGTGATGGGACGGCTCTTGTGTGTGATCCCAATGATCATTTTGGGATGCGCTCCCTCTGCTGCCGTTTTAACGAGCACCATTTTATTGACTTGGTGTCAGCAAGGAACAACAGGTCTGCTGGTAATTTGACAGCTTTAAAAAGTGACTGTCTCACTGTAGGGAACAAAACCATGGCTACGGTCAAACCATTACAGCAAGTTAACAAGAGTGTCTTGATGCTCAACGCTCTCCCACACCACTTTACTGAGCTTGTAACCAGGGGTGAAAGTGGATTTTTTGTTATGTGAGTACCAAACGAGCAAAAAAAAAAAAAAAAAAAAAAAACAGTCCAATATCTTTGCCTTTAAAGTCCCCATGACAATTTTTATTTTAAAGAAACGTCCTCAGTAGTGTTTTATTCATGATTATGACGTATTCAACCAAAATCCCACAACCTAAATGTCTTATAAAGCAATCTGAAGCTTTGGACTTTGAAAACTCCTCTGTGGGGGTGTTGCTTTTGGAGCTGCGTGAAGCTGACCAGCTCTGTCTCGGACTTTCCCCTGTCTGATGGTAGCTCTGAGTCTTCACCGCTGCTCCACAAAAATGTCTAGCAGCTTCGTTTTGAGCTGAATTTCAGTTCTGACAAGGAAGAACTTCATGGACCGAATTTTCACCGATACTTTACAGCTGCGGTCAAATGAGCCGCCGTTCACATTTCCGTGGTCACATCAAGAAACTCCGTAGAGTCTGGTGGAGATTTTCCAGCGTTCTCAGCCCTGCTACCGTATGAAACTCACACAAAAAATCCAGTGACGGCTGATTTGACCACAGAAATGTAAACGGCGGCTCATTTGACTGCAGTCAATGTGAAGATACCATCTTCTCTTCTCCAGAACCTGAACTAGACACGCTAGTTGGACCAGATGAGGGTTTAGTGCATGTGGAGCAGAAAGAAGATCATTCATGAAAAACAGAGTCTATCCAAGACAGTTTGATTTAAAAGGAGAAATACTCAGAAATGTTAAAATGAAGTGACTTCTTATTACATTTGTTCTCTTTGTTCTCATAAGAAAAATGTCACAGAGACATGTTAAAAACTCAAAAAACAGACCGGGAGAGAGAGAGATGCAGAGGGTTTAATCACCTGTCCGATGCGACACAAAAACAATGCAAACATCCAAATAAATATCAATTTTCATTTTTTTTCTTCCATAAGAGCGACCGTGGCTTCTGTCATGTGTTATACAGTGAAAATCTGCTGCACAGCTGATCTCTTCAGCCGGAGCGGCGTTCCGGACCGTTTTGGCTTATTTTCACCCCAGACACACATAAAGAACAGTAAACAATTACGTTTTCATAAGCCTTGTTTCCTCTGAGTGGGCCTGTGTGGTAAACAGTGGTACGTTCCAGCTAATTTTTCCACTCAGTTTGGCCTAACTTCCACTGGGCGGTTTGTTTTCACGTCACATGGTGTAGACCACTAGTATGCTGCTCGCTATCCCCGGTATCACCCCGTTGCCAAGAATGACAAGGAGCGTTTGCAGTTCCACCACAGACCAGGCCTTGCTGTTGTTTTACAGGCATTATCAATACGTACTCGTGACCAAAAGAGTTCACAGGAAACCGCAAAAACCAGAACGCTAACAAACGTTAGAAATGTTATCTTAAATGAGCGCTATTTAGGCGCGTTCTAATGTCATCATCACTTTTTTCAAATTAACAGGTGGCTATAGCAGCTACACCCCAATCGTTCCGTTCTACTTTTCTATAGATCTGCATCCCATAGAGGCTCCCTAGAGGTACGGGTCGGTACTTGTCCATTTTACAATGGAAACGCTTTAAAATACTGTACTGTACCGTACCGGACTACTCAGTGGAAACGAGGCTTTAGGGTCATGTTCTTGATTTACTCTCATCAGGATCTTAAACTGACTAAATGTGGTAGACTTCTATGGTAGAGAATATAATATCTTAGCTTAATAAAATTAAAGTATGGTTCAGACTTTAACTTTATAAAAAAAAAAAAGTATGAATTCTTACACTTAATGGTTTATATTTTTACGCTTTTATACTCTCACAAAGGCCCAAAAGGTTTTAAAGTCACAAGAAAGGAAAAATTCCTTAAAAAAGGAAACATTGATTTTACAGTCTGATATTGAATGATTGATTTGTTTCAAGTCTAACCTCACCTGCAGCGAAGCATTTGCACTCCGTGTCTCCATGACGTGATCCAGGATCCTCCGTGGGCCACAACCAGTCTTCCGTCCTAATAAAGCCAGAGAACGTCAATAATAGGGAGTTCATTAACAGAAGCGCCGTTTAATTTGAGGATGGCTGTTAATTAAGATTGGGATTCTGGACTGAGCACTTGCTGCACAATTTGTTTCAAACCTCATCAGCCATTTTTCATTGTTAACCCTTTCAAGAAGGACAACAGCCAGTTTCCAGTTCTTAAAGCCTCTGAGGCTAACCATCGGGACAAAAGGTATAGGTCTTCTTAAAATACCAAAAAATGGTTAACAACAAACGTTACTTTATAATGTTGGTTTAAATTTCACAATCAAATATTTTTTTTCCCCAAAATCATCATTTAGGCAAGAACATTTATTTTTAATCTAGATTACAAAATCTGAGCTAGATTATTTATAAAAGGAACACAAAACAGGGTCAAATGTTTCTTAGAAACTTCTACAATACGATGTTCCTAATATATTCACACACTTAGAGCAAATCACAAAATACTGTATCTAACTGAAACTTTTCACAAGTTTTCCTGTGATTACGTAAAATTAGGTCATGAGTGTAATAATGAATTAGTGAAAAAATCTTTCAAGAGCATATTTAAAAAAAAAAAAAGTTGTAAAAAAGGGGAAATTAGAAACAAGTATTTAATCAGATTATTTTTTTGTTGTCCAATGGGTAAAGTGCCATTTTTTTAAAATTCATATCGACTCACAAACATGAATTAATCTATCGTGTTTTTTTTTTTTTTTTGTGAATTAAAGTATCTGATAAAAATGCCTTTTGACCAAACTTAAAGGTTGATGATGAAAAAGGACAAGAAAAAAAGGCATAAAATCTATGACTAATCTGAAACATTATAAAATGTTAACTATAATTAAGTCTCAAAAGACTGAATGTAATGTGAATTTTTTCCTTTAAGAAGAAAACTTCACTTCCTTTGAGACAAACATGAAATAAATCCTTTTATTGCACGTCTTCAACAGAATATTGAGAGTTCAATACTCTTTTTAATTTTATTTTCTGCATGATTTCTTCTTTGTTTTTTTTGTTTTTTTTTAAATGAATTTATTATGTAACTACTACATGCCATTATGGTAAAAGTCAACCATATTCCATTTACTAGTATATTTTGGAACAAAAATGTTTTCTCTGAAGAAAAATTGTAACAAAGGTGTTTTCAGATGCACCACATCTGTCAAGGATTTCCCATCATGTCTCAATTTTATAGATTTTTTTCCAACAAGATTGCTTGCTGGGAGCTGGCCACTTTGTCTGTGATCTCATTATGGTTTAATTAATGATGTCCATGCTCAGAGCTTTCAACAAGGATTTAATATCTAATGATAAAATAAAAACTTTGCCTTTGGGCCAAGCTCTTTCTTCTCACCACAACAGATGGATAGAGCATCTGCACCACTGCATCCACTCTTATTGTTAATTTCCCCACACTTTTTTAACCTGGTCATGAAAAAAACATGATATACCAACTGCTGCAGACTAATAAACAAATTATTTTCAAACCTATCAAGACTCATGTACATTAATCTATCTGATGGATCAAAGCTTCGGACTCGTCCCATCCCGAATGCTGTTCAATCTGTTTTAAACTTCCTCCGTGCTGGAGTTAAATTTCCATCTGAAGAGACAAACTGGAGCAGATGATCTACATAATGGAAAGAAGAACCTCTAAATAAGCTGAAAGACCTCTATAAACTGTTTTAGTCCAGTCCATAGAGAGTATTATATATAAAAAAAAAGCTAAAGGTCAGGTGAAGTTCACCACTGAGCTACTATAGAGTTAAATTCCCTTTCATTGTTTGACCTGTAGTGTTTTTTCATAAGTCGTGTAAAGTTGTGTTTGACAATTTTTTTAACAAATCTGCAAGCATCCTTGTTTGGATAGAGACCAGATATTATTCTTCCTGAATCAGAATTTAATTTACTGGATGGATGACTCTCTCGAGCACCTTGGCTCAGAGGCAGAATCTGGATGCCTTAAAAAAGAAATCTAACAACCTAATCTATAATTTAATTGTTTCTAACTCCACGTTCCGTATCTAATGTTTAATATCTGGCCCCAGGAGGCCACTATAAAAATGTGACATGTCTCTTTGTGAGTCCATCTTTTGAACATAAAGATTTTAAACTTTAAATGTACATTCAACATTGTGTACAGTCGTCTGGTTTAAAAAGGCACTTTCCCCGTTTTTATTCAATTTTAATACCTTTTTGTTCAACTTTTTTTTCCTTCCATATAAAACCTGCAGAACTGAAGTGTTGGAGGATTGAAGTGGTTTTCTGAATTTAAGTGCACTCTACTTAAAACTTTGAGCTAACTATTTCATGGTCTGCAAGTTGAGAGTGCTTTATAAATAAAGAGTTTTTCTTTTCTTTAATGTTTTAACACGTAAAATCTTGATCATTTTGCATGTCCAACTACGGAGCTCCTAAAACAAACCAAACTACCAAACCAAACTACCATTGAGGCTCTTTATTGCTAAACACACCTGATCCAGGTAATCAGCAGCAGATAAGGCAGGGTTTCTGGAAAACCAGCTGGTGGGCGGTCCTTGAGGCCTGCATTTGGACACAAAGTAAAACAAAAATGAAAAAAAAAAATAGTAGTTTTTCGTGGTCGCCAGTTACTATCTAGTGCTCGCCAGTTGCTTTCTTGCACGTACCAATATTATCTGGTTCTCTATAGTTACTATGTAATGCTCGCCAGTTACTATCTGGTGCTCACCAGTTACTATCTGGTGCTCACCAGTTACTTTCTTGCACATACCAATATTATCTAGTGGTCACCAGTTACTATCTGGTTCTCTCTAGTTACTATGTAATGCTCGCCAGTTACTATCTGGTGCTTACCAGTTACTTTCTTGTGTGTAACAATTACTATCTGGTGCTCACCAGTTATTATCTGGTGTGCACTAGTTGCTTTCCTATTGCACACCAGTTTCTATCTGGTGCTCACCAGTTAATATTTCATACTAACCAGTTACTATCTGGTGCTAACCAGTTACTTTCTTGTGTGTAACAATTACTATCTGGTGTTCACCAGTTATTATCTGGTGTGCACAAGTTGCTTTCCTATTGCACACCAGTTTCTAGCTGGTGCTCACCAGTTAATATTTCATACTAACCAGTTACTATCTGGTGCTCATCAGTTAATATTTCATACTAACCAGTTACTATCTGGTGCTCATCAGTTACAGTTTTTCCCAAATGCTAAAACACATTTTCTGAAACATTTAACCAATTTAACCAAACATCAAACACAATTTTCAAAATATAAGCTAAATATACAAAATTCTTGATTTTTGAGTCAAAAGCTCACTTTGAGGTCAAAATGAAGACTCTATTGTCAAAACTTACACACACACACTGCAAACACTACACACTACACATCAAAACACCAAACACAACTTTCAAAATGTGAGCTAAATGTACAAAATTCTTGACTCTTCAGTCAAAAGCTCACTTTGAGTTCATGATGAAGACTCAATCGTCAAAACTAACAAACCTGCAGCAATCACAACACACTACACAACAAAACACTTAACACTGTTCACAAAATGGTTTGTAAAAAAAATGTAACACCCCCCCATAAAAAACAGAGTAAAACAGTATTCAGGATTTTGTTTTATTTAGTTAATTCTTACTGTAAATCCAGGTTCACATTTATTGCACTTCACCATCTTTTCTCTGTTGGTCAGACCAGAAGATTTCATCCATCACTGACATGTTCACTCTAACCACACAGCAGGAAAAAAATAACATTTTTTGCATGATCTAGTCATGAAATGACCCGACTGAAATGTCATCAAAAGCCATGTCTAAGGCCTGCAACAGATTTTGTCAAGTGTATGGTTGTCTCTTCTTCAAATACTAAATAGAAAAAAATATTTAATTGGGTTATGAAGAACAAGGTGGAAGAAAACTGATACAAATTTGGGATTTGTGTTGAACTGTCTGATGGGTAAACTTTTGTGAAAACTGATATTGTCTCAGATGGCAAGAAAGTCTTCTCTGTTATTTTCTTGTTGAAATTCTACAGTACATGAATGATACAGATTATAGTAATAACTTGAACCTGCTGAGTTGAGGGTTGACCTTTTGACCTGCTTCCCTCATGGTCATTCCATAAACCAACATACGGTCAATAACTATGGCCTGGATCTCATCAGAACCTTGTTTTTTTTATCTGGGTCTAGGTCTTGGTCTGAGTCTTTCTCTGTCATCAGTCTTTGAAAAACCTCTCTGTTGTTCCAGAACTTTCCTTATATTCATTGCAGTTGATTTGCAACAAGTGTTTTCAGTTTTGACCAGTTGTGTGTTGATGGTGATCATTGTGTTGGAACAGAGTTTGAGTTTTGACTCTTTGTGTCAATGTTTTGCCTCTTGTGTGTTGTGAATGCCAGCTGTGTTTAAAAAGTGAGAATGTGTCTTGTGTTCTGCAAAGAGTGAATAAGAGTTTTGCAAATTGTGTGTTAACTGCAAATTGTGTTTTAGGTTTTGACCAAAGAGTCATGTTTTTGAGAAAAGAGTTAAAGCAGTCGATCAGCTGGTTTGGAGAATGGCACTTAGTGTTTTAGCATTTGAGAAAAACTGTAATATTTCATACTAACCAGTTACTATCTGGTGCTTACTAGTTACTTTCTTGTGTGTAACAATTACTATCTGGTGCTCATCAGTTATTATCTGGTGTGCACTTGTTTCTTTCCTATTGCACACCAGTTTCTAGCTGGTGCTCACCAGTTAATATTTCATACTAACCAGTTACTATCTGGTGCTTACCAGTTATTATCTGGTGTGCACTAGTTGCTTTCCCATTGCACAGCAGTTACTATCTGGTGCTCACCAGTTACTATTCTATATTACACACAAGAAACTCTTACTGTGATGTAATTTTAGTGGCTCTGTATCCAACAAACTGACAACATTCATATAAAAAAACAAAAAAAATTCCCAAATATTTTTATCAATGATGCATAGGCTAAATAACGACGTAGCAATTGACGTTATAAGTAAAAACTGGAGATTTTTATATCAAAATTTTAACTCGTGAGCATGAATTAGGAAGTTTTTCTTAAGTTTTACATTCCTGATACTTGCACATGGAAACATTGCACCAGAATGCAGAATCTCACTACTTTTTCACTTAAAGAAGTAAATTGGACATAAATCTATTTTTGACTTGCTAACTCCAGTCTGGTTAGTAAGAAGCGCACAAATGCAACTGCAGCAAAGCCATTCTCCTCAAGCCCGAGTCTAATGAGGGGCACTGGAGCCTGTCACAGCTGCCGCTGGGAGAAAGGTACACCGCACCTGAGACAGCTGTCAGTCTGTTGCTGGCAATCACGTACCCGTTAACCTAACGTATGCGAAGTGTGTCAAGAAACTCTGGGCACAAGACTAACCTGGGAAAACGGGAAAACTCTATACGGGTAAAATTCAATTATGCTAATTCTTGTTTATTACGATTTATGGTAATTTGTGGTAGCAGTAACCTGTAGGCTCTAGCAGAAAGTCTATAGAACTGTCAAAGCACACACATATGATGAATCTATGCAGAAAGAAACGATAATATATGATAATATATTTGTATGAATCTCATAATAATCATTGGAGCCATTAGCGGTGCAGTGAATGTGTTCCATAGAGTGGGTGTGAAAGGCGAGCTTGTTTTGAAGAACAATTTTAAGGCTAAAACTGTTAAAAATGAGTGAAATTTTCTGCCATTATTTCTTTTTAAACACTTTATGTAGAAGTTAATGTATTAATTTTATTCCATCGTTAAATGTGTTAATAAATGCAATCATATTATGACTTTAGAAATAAGACATAAATAGACATTGTCTGAGATATTCTGGGTTATTTGAAGAAAATACTATGATGTAAACCACAAACATAATTGCTGCATTGCAGAAATTTATACAAACACATTTATTTGAAGTAGGCCTTCAATTTTTTTTTTTTTATTTTGTATATCTATGTGCGTGTGAGTGTAAATAAAGTTTTTTTTCTTTTTTTAAACTCTAAAATTTGTAAAATGTAAAAAAAGGCAGATGGAAAAGTTTTCTTCTCTCTTTTCTCTTTCATTTGAACTTGCAAGATCTTTAGTTTTCTTTTATTTGCAGAAAATGTATGAATAACGTATCCTGTTCTCTCTATATCCTTCACTGGATAAAGTCCAAACAAATGCTGTGATTTTTATGTTCAAATACATCAAGTTATCAGAGTCTCTGAATCAATATTACTATTAAAAAAAGGAAAAAAAAATACTTTGCATTTCATAAAACCCTTAATTTACAACATAAATAATTATTTTGTTTTGAACTACATATTTCACTTCTAATTTCTATCATTTACTCAGAAAAACTTCATTTTAATAGATTCAAAACAAAACTATGTTTATAATCTCAACTCTTTTTCCCAGATGTTCTGTCTTTTGCTTTTTGTATTTGAATTTGCTGAAGATAAATCGTTTTTGCACGGCACCTTTGGGCTTTCAGCAAAACAAAAAAGAATATAACCTGTTCTCTCATTGATCAGACTGCTACTCTTGCGTCATGACTGTTTAAAAAAAAAACAATCCCAATCTTCCATATCAGAGACTAGAAATGCTTTGTAGTTTTTGCCAATTTCATTTTTATCTATATCTGATGTGTGGCTGCTTTGTTCACTGCAATTCATATGAATGTTTTATATTTCAATAGTTCAATTCACAGTGGCATTCTAGACAACAATAACAAAGAAAAAAAAATAGTGTTTACTCTGATGGATCAAAAGATTTGTTTGCAAGCATGAAAAATGAACAATTTGGAGATGAGAAGGACGGCTCTGGACTCCTGCCCGTTTGACCTCAGGGAAAAAAAAAAAAAAGAGAAAACGGACAGTCAGAAGCACAACACTGTTGAAAAATAGACTCATTCCTGTCCCGCAACATGATACATAACAGTTTTGTCAAGCGGGTTGCATCTCTGACACATACACAAAGTGTTCTTTGGAAATGGTGCCCAGGAGCTTTGCCACAGGCAGTATTACGTGCCAAGAGCAAACAGCTACACATACATCTTAAATGCTGTCCTCAGTGTTTCCACAAGCATCCGCAATCCCATCAGCACTTTATTTAGTGGAATTTTCTACAAAAAAACTCTTATTTTTTATGAATTGTTGCCATTTCAGCACAGAATCTCGACATACATAGTCTCATTAGGCGTTTTTAGTGTTAATTTTTTCAATGAAAATTACAATTTTATTCCACAACAAGGTGAAGTATCCCCACCCTTTGTCAGAAACCACATGGTAAAACACAAAAATTGATGTAATTGGGAAAAAGAGAAATAAAACAAATAAAACTTAAGTATTTGTACAAATAATACAAAATTGGAAACAAAAAGAAAAAAAATTCAGCATAAAATAAAAAAGTATTATTTATATGTATAAAAAAAGTGCTGCCAACTTTTTGTAAAACAAAGTCTCGGATTCTCCCTAGAATAAAAAAAGAAGTAATGACTATATTGATCTGTTTGTAAGACGGAATGCCATGGAGGTCCACAGGGCTGGAGCCCGTGTCCCCCACCTCATCAGGATATGATATCATGTTGGCTCCCAAGGCACACCGGGGACATGCAGACCTATGCCTGCTGCCTTGTTTTTCAGGGAAAAAAGGAAGATCATAAATAATTTAAAACTATAGAACCACAGAGGATAAAGTGAAAAAGAGCCAGAAGACCTGCCAGATTTTTCTTAGTTAAAAAGGCATCAAAACTAGAGAAAAATACTTACTAGTTAAGTTTGCTTAACTGCTGGGATTAATGACATATGTTTAGAAACATTTTATCCAATATGAATCCATTAAAAAATGTAAAAGACTTAAAATAATACACACTAAAGCTATGTGGAACAGAACCCATTTTGTTTTGTGAGGAGCAGAACTTTACAAAACAAAAGATAAATCTGACAAGTTTGTATAGATTTGACCCTTTTCTTTTGTTTTGTTGCCTGAAAGCTCCTCTTGCTGGGCTATTGGCCAGCCACCAACTTTCTCTTTTTTCCTCTTTAATGTGGTGCTGTCTTGACCGGATGACTAGGGTGTGATGAAAAGTGAACCGACCCCTTTCAGCAGCTCTCTTTTGGGCTGTGGGAGGGTGTTCCCACAACATGGCGCTGTCACGCCTCGCTTCAGGGTCAGGTTGATGGAGTTCTACCGACGATTTCCCCTCCAGCATCTAATGTCAGAGAGACCACTGGCATCCTCGGGCCATCTCCTTGACATCACAGGCCGGAGGCACGATCTACTGCACTACTTTTCATACATATTTCATTTCACAGTTGAAGCCACTGTGCCCCCGAAGCCTCAAACCCTTTAAAGGCAAAAACAGCACACGCTCTTCAGACGAGTTTACAATTCATGCAGTTGCTTCTAAATGCTTCACTTCACATACGATATTAGATCTGCAGATGAACTATTCAAGTTCATGAAATAAATCTGTAGAGTCTTTCAAAGTGGACAAGAAGAGAAAAATAGCAGAAGAATTTAAGGCGGTATAAACCTGCAGTTGAATCCTGCTCAAGGATGTGACTGGCATATTTATACTAAGAAATTGAGCGACTTTTACTCAGATGTGACTTGAAAGTGATTTTTAAGAATTAAATTGGCTCATATGTTTGTTATTTTCCTTTGAACAACTGCTAGATGGTAGTGTGGGTCTGTTTCCTACTGGCAGCAACGCAGAAGAAGTCTGATCATTGATGCTAGGCTCATCAATCTGAGTATAGATAGTTTTGTCAGAGTTTTTCTCTAATTCGCATAGTAAATTTACCTACAGAGTTCATGCAGTTAACTTAATACTGGAGTGTTGCCAGATTGGGCAAAAAAACAGCCACATTTGTAAATATCCACCCTTTTTGTGCGGAACACTGCCCAATCTGGCAACATGTGTAAAAGCATCACCTCTTCACATCTTACCCTTTCCCTCCCTACTTCATTGGAGAGCAGAGTCATTAAAGAGCAGCCTATTTGAACAAATGGCTGTTGTTTTTAAATTTTTACACTTCTTAGTGTTTCTTTTGTTTTCTTTTTTCACAAGTGACTTTCTTTTAAATTCTGGTTTTTATTTTTTCAAATAAATGTCTGTGGTGCTGTTATACCAACATCTTTGTTATATTTTATTCTTTTTTATTTTGCAGTAGTTTCTGTTTATTCTTATTATGAATGTATTATACTATTATTAATATACATGCTCTATATTTTATGTAAGTTCAATTCAGTTTAGTGCAATTAGGTTTTAAAGATTTTTATTTACCGAAAGTTTCTGTCCTGTGTTTTATCATACACTTCATTTTTCATCAAATATTTTTGCTTTTTCAAAATTATTGTACAATCAAACAATTCAAGAAAAAAAAGTATTGGTATCGGCGCTAGCCCTGTAATTACTTGGTATCGAATTGATACCCAAATTCCCAGTAGCGCCCACCCCAACTGATCAGAAGGTGGAGTCCAAAACCAACAGAGGAGAATCTGGCTGTTCGCCTCCTGAGTTTTAAGATATTTTTCTTATTTGTACCAAAGCAATGACTACGGTCCTGCTGCAGATAACCCACCATTTAAATAGAAAGTACTAGTACACAAATCCTCATTCCACCATAACTTTGAATTATATTCACAACACTTCTTTTTCTGCATGACTTGTTTTTATACAATGGGTAAGAGTGGAACTTTTATTAATATTTTGTCTTATATATGTCATGATTCTGTGCTTTGGTTTTGTCATCTTCTGTTTTCCCTGTCAGTCTCACCATGTTCCAGTTAATCATCCACAGCTGTCTTCATTTAGTTAATCATCCTCAGTGTATTTAAGTCTCTGGTTTTCAGTTCCTCATTGTCAGGTCATCTGCTCTTTTACGTTCTGTTGCCTCACTGGTTTGTTCTCCTGTTTTGGTCCTGTTTAAGTTATTTTAGTAAATGTTTGTTTCTGCCACCAAGTCTGGTCTCCTGCGTTTGGGTCCTCCACCACCATCCCATGACAGTATGACCTGACCACCTTGGACCCAGCAGGAGAACTTTGTCTACGCCATGCCACACAACGCCATGCCAGAGGGGGTTTCCTGTTGCCGTCTTCATGTCACGTCATGCCATGCCCACCCGTTCCGTTCCTGAAGGGGGACTGTTGGGGCCATCCGTTCCTGTTCCTGTGGAGGGTCGCCGGGGCAGCTCCTCTTCATGTTCCTGTTCCTGTTCCTGAGGAGGGTCGCCGGGACCGCTCATTCCTGCCTGTCCCCGAGGATGGTCGCTATCATCCCCCTGGTCTGTTTCCGGCTCTGGAGGAGGGTTGCTGGGACTGCTCCCCTTCATGTCTCCTGTCCCTGGGGAGAGTCACCAGGACCGCTCCTCTTCTGTTCCTGGAGGGGTTTCAATACCCCTCACGTCCGTCTAGCTGCAGGATCCCTGTTTTCTGGACTTGTGTTTTTGTTCTAGGTCCCCTCCTCATGGGTGTTGGGGCATCTGGGATCTGCCCTTTTGGGGAGGGGTACTGTCATGATTCTGTGCTTTGGTTTTGTCATCTTCTGTTTTCCCTGTCAGTCTCACCATGTTCCAGTTAATCATCCACAGCTGTCTTCATTTAGTTAATCATCCTCAGTGTATTTAAGTCTCTGGTTTTCAGTTCCTCATTGTCAGGTCATCTGCTCTTTTACGTTCTGTTGCCTCACTGGTTTGTTCTCCTGTTTTGGTCCTGTTTAAGTTATTTTAGTAAATGTTTGTTTCTGCCACCAAGTCTGGTCTCCTGCGTTTGGGTCCTCCACCACCATCCCATGACAATATAGGGTTAAATTTACAAATTTGACCGTGTTACATGTAATGTGAATAAATAGGGGAGACCAGTATTGGTTGTCACTATGACATAATGTTTACTGCACGGTGAAAACGAGTGAGTACGTCAGAAAATAGGAATAATTTTGAAAAATATACCAGATACACTTTACACTAGCTCACATGATTTCCAGTTTAGGTCATTATTAGCCCCAAAGTACTCCAGTTTGGCTCCAGCGTCCAGCAAAAATTTGAAGTCGACAAAACAAATGTGGAGTCCAGAGAAGCCAGACCACAAAGGCAGGACCGGAATGAATACAGTTTGTGCCCAAGGTTATGGAGCAACTTCAAGTTTGAAAAATACTGTAAATAATTTAAAAATATATATATTTTTATAGCGTTATGTTCTTGTTGAAACCTCTTAGTGTAACTTCAAAAGTGCAAAAACATGAGTAAGCAGGTTTCAGTTACTTTAAGACAGGGGGCCTTGTTTGCCTAAATGTCCTGTATAAACCCCATTTGTATCTGTCTCCTCTGATCGATGTTTGAAAGTCAGAATTAAGCTATAAATCTTTCAAATGTGCATCGACTAAAGTTAAACAGAACCACTCAACCTCAGACTCGCTCAGATACAATTTCACATCGAGCGAAGCAGAAAGCTTGTCTAAAACCCCACATTGCCTGCTGGGACTGAACACACTGTGTTTCTTACTTTGTTGCCCTCCTAATTGCCTCTTAAGCTCTGCCGAAATCCAAGATTCGATTGCGATCAGTCACTGTAATTGGTCTAAAACAAAACAAATACGCATCTCCCCGTGAGATATTCCAAACAATACTGAGTTGACAAACAGCTTTGGTCGGTGCATGACATATGTGCCAAAATGAGCTATGCCGTTTCAGTCAATTATTACATGTTAGACCATATATTTTATTTTTTTGCAATAAAATCTTAAACATAAGGAGCTAACAATCTTATTATCAGATATTCTGAATCACACATTTAAAAAATAGATATTATGAGAAATAGAAACCAAGGATAATAGAGAAGGTTTAATTTGTTTAAAAACTAGAAGACATGGCAAAACAAAAGGAAACACGTTTTGCTTAAGACATAATACAACTTTTTTTTTTAATTATTTTTTTTAAACAAAATTGATAGTATTTTCTAAGGCTCTGTTATACCACTTAGTGTACATTAATTATGGTGCATTGCACATCCTTTTTGTAGCCCAAAAAATAAATAAATAAATAATACTGAATCTGGTAAAAATAAAGTATCATATACTATACTATGGGAAGAGCTGCAAAACTAGAGATTAAAAAAAACAATAGCTTGAGCTCTTTTTGGGGATTTCAAGACTGAGAAACCCTGAAGTGCCAAAAACAGATTCATAAAAATTAAAATAGATTAATTATTATTACAATGCAGAGATACTTTATATTTGCATCATTCCACACACTGTTGATGTCGATGAAAAAGAGAGTCTACAATCAGCTATTTTATAGCAAACCTGTTTTTAATGTACTCAAACACATCTGAGTAATAATGTCTGTAAATTTGAACAAGAAAATGCTAAAGTAAGTAAAGCTAAAAAAGGAAACTCTATTTTTAACTTCATTCATCTCCTTCACAAACAGCTGAAAGACAGAATGTATCTCAAACGAAACCAAAAAAATTACATACATTTAGAAATTAAGGCAAAAAAAATACAGCAAGGGTCACTTAATTATCTGTGATTCAATTTTGATTCTGCCCTGAAATACAACACAAACGCTGAAATAATCAAATCAAATATGCATTGTCCCAGAGGAAATTAGTCACTTTTAAATGAATGCCTTTTTAATAACTGCGGACATTACACTACACTACACTATATATATACTGTTACATTAAATGTGCTGGATTGAGATGATCCTATGGGCTTAAAGAAAAAACAATTGTTAATTTATATTTATCCTGATAGTATCAATAATGAAATCCAAGTCAGTGTTTCATTTTTCTAAAAGGTGAAGAAAATACTTTGTGGCACCAATGGCTTCTTGTCAATGAGGAATTGACTCCAACAGCTCTTTAAGTGTTAAAGGTTGCATATTTAAATGTATGTTTAAACTATATGTCTGAACAATATAGGTTTGAAAATAAGAAAAGCATAATCAAAGACATGGAAGTTCTACATTTTGACATAAAAAGTTTTTCTTCAGAGGGAAAAAAAACTGAATCCGCGTGAAGACTAAAGTGGGTAGAACTTCATTAATCTTAAATAAAGGCCGTATCTGATGAAACAGCTGAGACATTTCTGACTCCTGCTGGAAATGCAGAACACTCGCAGGCGCAGCTTTGACAAAAGAAACTTCAAAAGTCACACGGTGACATTTGCTGACTGAAAACCATAAAGAATTGATTCACGCCCTTTCTCCTTTTCTCAGAGAACAACATTAATCATAGTAGAACTTGTTAGAGACACTTAGTAGCTGCACAGATTCCACCAGAATATACTTAATTGTGGAACCTTGCGGGGAACAGATTCTTTGATATCATTTGATTTTGATGAAAGCTGTTTGATTTATGCATGTGAAGGGATTCTGTTTGCTAACATCTGTTGTAGCCCTGTGAATGATTACAACTGAAGAAAAGAGTTCAAATCTAGAGAAAAAAAGGTTAAATCTCCAGGTTTAAATAATGAAAAAAGATGGAGGTGAACTAAAACCCCAGAATTAGTTAAACGTATGCTTAAAAATAAAAGAGGAAATACACGTTAACGAGAAAACTTACATTATCTGTGATTATGCTAGCATGAATGTTTTCTGCTGAATGTGGTTGCTGATGCTTTGGAAATTTAAGAAATTGCTAAAACAATTTGCTGAAAGAGCTAATATGATTTGTATAATACCCAAAAATTTTAGCTGAACACAAAACTTAGCCCAAAAAAAAACTCATTAGATGCCAAATTGCCCAAAAATGCCAACACATTGGACATTGCTAAAATATTAGCTTGATTCCAAGTTAGCCTAATAAAATCTCAGTAAATTTCAAATTAACCAAAAAGCTAGAATGTTCCTAAAATATTAGCTCAACCTAAAATTAGCCTAAAACACTCCAGTAGATACTAAATTATCCAAAAATGCAAACATGTTACCACTATATTAGCTTAATTTCAAACTAGCCCAAAGCTTCAGTGGATGCCAAATTAGCCAACAATGCTAACATGTTGGATGTTGTTCAAATATTAGCTTGACTCCAAATTAACCCCAAAAAATCTTTATTTTTTTATTTTTTTATTGGCACTCCAAAAAAACATTTTATGCCCCAAAAATCTCAGTTATATCAAACTAACTAAGAAAAAGGATATCATGTTTGTAATTAGCTCAATCCAAAATTACCCCAAAACACCCCAGTAGATACCAAATTATCCAAAAATGCAAACATGTTGCAAATATATTAGTTTAACTCCAAATTATCTCCAAAAAACCTGTGGATGCCAAATTAGCTAAAAATGCTAACCTACCGTTGGTCATGTAGTAGTTCAACCAAAAATTCTCCCTAAAAACCTCATCGGATCCCAAATTAGCAACAAAAAAAGCTATTAAAAAAATTTCAAAAACTAAAAGGAAAAAAAGTGAAACATTGAATAGCCAAAAATATATGCATAAATGTCCTGAACTTGCTAAACTTTTTGATACCAGAATTGTATAAGTTGAAAAGCGCACAAAAATTTTGAAAATTTCCCATTGACTTAACATTGACTAGAAAAAAAATGCATAAATTGCAAAATATTTTAAATGGCATAAAATTTACGAACACCAAAAGTACAAGCAGGAATGTCCTGAATGTTTTGAAACCAAGATTGCTGAAATTTTATACAATTATATAGTTTATATGTGTCCAAAAATGTACAGAGGAAAATGGAAAGGTGCAAGAGAATCACTATAGTGTGAATGCTGCAAAACATTCACACAAATACTAACATTTTGAAAAATAAGCATTTATGGTTTCTTTCTGATGTTCTTTAGTCTTTCAATTCCCCTTGAATTCTGATTTTTACTTTTGTCTTTTTTACAGTCGTGCATAAACCAAAACAAAAAAAAAAAGAAAATGGAGCAAAAAACAAATGTATCAAGCAGGTACTGACCTCATTTTACAGGTGAATTTCATCAAATAACAACAAATGGAGACACTGGCATATTGCAGTTGCAAAGGAGGGAAGATAAACAGGGGAGTGGACATTAAACAGAAATGTACCCTAGATGCACTCATCTTGAAGTAAAACCAGTATTTGTTATTGCTCTAAACTAAATCATGAAGTGTTCTTTGAAACAATAAATGAAGAGAGCACACAGTTAGAGGTGAATGGCCTTTCACTTCCCAGAAAAACTCTCCCACATCGAGAGGGCTTCCGTTTAAAAGCCGGCTGTCCTCTGGCCTGGGGCGGCCATTATTAGGCGTGGCAGGCGGTTGGTGTGGTGGGCTGCATGGATCCAGAAAGCGGCTGTGGCTCGACAGGGAAACAGTTAGACCAGAATAATTAATCTTGTTGAAGGGATGGCAGATTGATTAGCCAAAATATATTGAAGGTGATATGGAACCTAGTTGTTTCAATGAACTGTGATGTCTGCATTATTTCATTTAGTTCCACCTAATGTACCAGAACTGTGGCACCTTCATGTTACCTGGCAAGGAAAATTAATTGAAGTCTTTCCTCAGCTCATGCATCATAGTTTGAATGCTACTCTGCAGTGCCAGTCTTTTTTTCTTAATAACTTCACAGAAAGAAGAGAAAATCTTTTAGTTTAACACTTCAACCTTAAAGAAATCCTTTGGTTATTCGTATTGTTATGGTCATAAAAAATAAAATTACTTCTTAAAAAGTTTTATCTTAAGTTAAATACTTAAAGTGTTAGCGATTTTCTTTTTTTTTTAAATTTGATCAAAAATATCAGTAACCTGAAGATTAGTAAAACAGATTAAAAAAAATGCCAGAAAATGTTGTAAAAACTATTTGTAATGTGAAAAAAGCTAGTTCTTTACATGAAGACAACATAAAATCTGAATTTATAGATACATTTTATAAACTTGCTTAATTTCTTCTGGTGTCAGGGAGTTACTGGGCCTATCCCAGCTACTGTTGGATAAGGTACACTCTAGATAAATAATATTTACCTATCATTAATAGACAACAACTTACCTGTTATCCATATTCATAAAGCTCTGAATTTAAATAGGATAACTCGGATAATATGAGTCGTTAAAGGCCCACTTCCACAAATAAAGATGTTTTTAACAGAAGAAGACAAAATGTGTTTGGAAAAAGTGTGTTTCTGAAATAGAAAGGAAGCTAAGCTCCTTTCTTTGAGCTCTCAGCAGCAAGGAGGGGAAAGGGGGCGGGATTGCTCCATGCCAATGATCCTGTCAAAATTCAGAGGCAAATTTCCCAAGAACTACTGCTGCTCTGCAAATACTTTCTGGCATAATCATAATTAAAAACTCACAGGGAACGCCTTTACAATAACTAAAGAAATGTTTTTTAAAATAACATTTTAAAAAATGTAACCAGCCTCTCTTTAGTATTGAAGCTTATGTACTTTAGTAATTACTGCTTCTTTTTCAGTCAAAGAGCTGCACAGACTTCCTGCTGCTGCTTCTCGATGTGAGATAAATGTGTTTAATGTAACGAGAACATGTGGTCAAGAGAGAGAGGTTAAGGTGAGAGTGGGTTGGGCCAAGACACTCACAGAAAAGGTGAGGGGTCAAGGATGATGATGTATCTTGTCTGGAAGGATGAGCAAAGGCAGACAATAACAGAGCAGCGCAGGAAGATAAATCCCATAGCAACACAGAGCTCATGCAGAATACAAGCAGGTTTTTTAATAAGGCGCTATAATAGAGCATTAAAGACACTCATGTTTTAATCTGATGGTTGAACAGTGTATGGTTGAATATAAATGACATATACAAGCACAATTATCCACGTCTCTCATATTTTTTCTTAAATAAAGGATCTTTTCCAGGAGCCTGTTTGTAAAACTCCATCCTTTAAGATGCAAGAGGATTGGCTCGTGTTAAGCTTTCATATGTCTGTAAAATATCAGCTAATCCATCCATCCATCCATTTTCTAAACCTGCTCTGTCCCTGTTTGGGGTCACGAGGACGCTGGAGCCTATCCAGCTATTGAAGGGTAAAGGCGGGATACACCCTGGACAGTTTGCCAATCCATCGTAGGGCAACACAAAGACAAACAACCACACATGCTCACATTTACCCCTAAGGGACGATTTAGAGCCACATCAGCTAATGTTTAAAAGAAAACAAAAAGGCTTTTTTTTCTTTTGTTGTTACAGGCAGCATTTTAAACGACAGATGTCATTAATTTATCCCAGACTATAATTGCTCTTATGGTTTTTCCGCAGTCTGCATTTTCACAAAGAAGACTGATGGTTCTGATCAAACTGAATCGATCTTGATTAAAGAGGACAATAAGTGGCTGACTTTGCTTCTTGGGCCTTAATTGAAACTGCTCATTTCAGGGCTCAACCTATTTCCATGTTTGGTCACTCTGACTCATGAAGAAACAGTCTGCCTTCTTTTTGTTTTTTTTTAATTCTTAAACATTATTTTACTGATCAGTTCCAGACTTTAAGATCTGATTTGGTTGGATCTGGGGGTCAAGGTGGTGCCTTTTAAATAGACTAAACCTTGTGCAAAGTGTCCTCAGATTCCCCACCGTCATCTCGGATGAATGCCTCGCTTGGGTCCCTGTGGTCAAACTAATCTGAGGACACATCGAGCAAATTATTGATTTTTAACACATCAATTCATCTTCATCAAATAGCAGACCTGTTGAGACCTGACTGCTTCAATAAAGGTGTAGCTCTGTCCTTCCTTGCATTCTTTTCCACCCATC
This sequence comes from Oryzias javanicus, assembly GCA_003999625.1. NCBI lineage: Eukaryota > Metazoa > Chordata > Actinopteri > Beloniformes > Adrianichthyidae > Oryzias > Oryzias javanicus. Next base: position 24,928,772 of record CM012450.1, read on the forward strand.
AGCTCCATTTATCTGCTGCCTTTCCTTCGCTCCACCCTGGTAGGGTTTCCACATAAACAGCCATGAATCAACTTTTCTCTTGCTCTTTGCAAACATTTCTACTTTCCTGTGTGTCCTACACTGCAGGACAGAGAAAAAAAAATAGGAGAAACTGTACAAAATGTGCAAACAAGCTTATTTGTTAACACTAGAGAGTGTTCTATAGATCAGGAGTCAGCAAACTACAGCTCAAGGAGCATTTGTTCACTATTAAATAAATTTTTTTCATAGTACGTATTATTGTTTTATTTTCACTTTAATTCTGGTATCTCCCCATAGATGATTCACTGCAAATACATTTCTTTTCTGGTGTTCATATGTGTTTTCCCAGTTGGACAGTCATTTATCATAACACCTCATCGATGCAACATTTCTCCAAGTTTTTTTTCTAAAAAGAAAAACACTTTCAAAATACAAACGTCAAAAGGTTCTGTCTTAAAAATATATTAATTCTCGATCAAAATTAAAGCGCGTTTGCGTCTAGATTCTTTGGCATTTCTATCTCTAATTAAGTAGATGGATAAATCACACCATGCCTCTGCTCCTGGTCCGGCTCTTCTGTCAAATTTTAGAACCCTTTGTGACCCACGAGTCAAAATGTTTAGATGGTACTCCAGCTGTATTCTCCCAACATCATTTTGTTTAAAAAGTGATGAATAATTCCAAAATATAAATAATTACATGTTTCTCGATCTTCCTGAATTACTGCTTAGTATTTTAGAATTAGAATTTTTAGAATTCTTAGAATTTTTTATAATTTCTCTGGCTTTTTCTTACAAGTCAACACTATATAGATTCATTCCTGAATATCTTTTGCTCCTAGGTGTGAATGGAGGTGTGTGTATGGTTAATGTTGCCCTGCTATCCAAAGTGTACCTTGCCTTTACCCAGCAGTGACCGGGATAGGCTCCAACAACCTTGTGACTCCAAGAAGGGATTCCGCAAGTTTTGAAAATGTATGTATGGATTTTTTGCTTAACATTTGGGAGTCATGCAAAGTAAAAAATAAAGAAAAGACTAAGGAAACCGAAGTTATTTCTAGTCATTGAAAAAGTACAAATATGTACTACTTTAGCTTTTAGAGCTGAGCCAAAAACCAAAGCTCAAAATGTATCGATCGATCTTTGGTCCAGCACTCACCTATGGTCATGAACTCTGGGTCATGACCCAAAGAACGAGGTCACGCATACAAGTGGACAAAATGAGCTTCCTCTGTAGGATGGCTGGGCGCTCCCTTAAGATAGGAAGAAGTTCAGAGAGAGCTCAAAGTAGAGCCGCTTCTCCTCCATTTCAAGAGGAGTCAGTTGAGGTGACTCGGGCATCTGGTCCGGAGGCCTCCTGGATGCCTCCTTGAGGAGGTTCCAGGCATGTCCCACTGAGCGGAGGCCCTGGAGAAGACCCAGAGAGACTACATCTCTTAGCTGGTCTGGGAACATCTTGGGGGTTTTCCAAGAGGAGCTGGAAGAAGTGCCTGGGGAGGGGGAAGTCTGGGTAACTTTGCTTAAACTTCTGCCCCGCTACCCAGTCCTGGATGAGCGGAAGTAGATAGATGTAAATTAAAAATAAAAGTATATACCCAGAGATCACAGAGTTAGACTTTCTTTTTTATCTCTTGAATTTGAGACAGCAAAACTAATGAGAAAAAAAAAACTGTGGTACTTTATTTGTGTAAATAATATATGAACTGAGCTAATTCGTCTTTAACAACTAATCATAAATGCCTAATGAGTGAATGCATTTTTGAACCCATGGTGGGTTGGAATCAATCACTTAGACACATTTAGAGAAACAAGCCTGCAACACAAAAAAAATGACGTGTCAGCTGTAGCAGGTCTGACACGACTAATTGTCACAACACCCAAGTTAACACGTATTAATGGTCACAAAGAAGACAAGAACTCATCTCCTCTGTTCATCTCTGTTTTGATGCTCTTCCATGGTTATGTGGTGCTTTCTTTGTTTGTCCGCTGCACACGTTTTCATTAGTGGAACAAGCTCACGCCTTGGTCCATAGCATCTTAATGTGGTATGCTTCACTGACATATTCATTCCATACTCAGAGACAGCTTTGCCTGCAAGGCTGCAATCATTTCCCTCAATACCAGAGGACACAACGTGACTGCTATTTTGCAATCTGTGCTTAAAGAAGCATGAAACATCTCATCAGCAGAAAATGGCTGGCAGTAGATGGAATGGTGTGTCATATTCCTTTTTACTTCCACAACAGGGCCAGTTATAAAACCTTCAAAATTATTATTATTTTTTTTGTTGGGTCCCTTTTTGTGGGCTAAATTGCTAAGAGGCATGACAAATAGCAAGACCAGAGGGTCATAGAGAGACTTTGTTCCTTTCGCTTGTCTGTGCCAGTTATAAATAGATGCCTGTGTTACTTCACCATGTCCTCCCAGATCAAATGAAGATGAGTGAGCCATCACCCTCTCCATAAATCTTATATTGAATGCCAATGAAATCCCTGTATTTTTTCAGTCCTCGTCTTGCAGCACCAAACACAGTTGATGGGATGATCATGAAGTTTGCAGTGCATCAAACGCATTTGCGAGCTGCTCTGCTCTGTGCGTTTCTTGGTCGCCCCTGACAGACCTCCTTAGATGTGTTTAATGTGTAATTAAGTCTTCAGGCGACCCATTTTAAAACGGAGCAATGAAGATGGAAAAGTAGTTGCTGGAGGAACAGCTGTTTGATTGTTTTAAATTGAAAGTTGTCATAAAAAGCAATAAAAAAAAAATAAAACATTTGAATTTTGCAGCGACTGACTGAAACAGCAGTTCTCTCTCGGTTTGCAAAAACATGTACTAGAACCGCTGCTGCATCAGCTCCGAGGCAGTAGAGCAAAATGTAATCTCGTTAAACTCAAAAGGATTTTTTAATCAACGAGCAACCCCCTCAACATGTTTTTTTTCCCCCTTCTTTTTGTCTTAACATGTATAAATGACCCCAGGGAGTTTGGCTAACTCGATGAACCCATTTGGATACGACTAGAAAGAAAAGGTTCTATTAAATTGAATACATACAAGTAAGTAGGCATGCACATTACATCGCAAATTAATCGTCATCGCAATATCAGCCTTTTCAATACACATATCAAAAAAGAGGACGTAAATTGCAATAAATGGCTTCCTTTTATGTTTATGCATGCAAACACAATCTTATAGGGTGACATATTCCATAAATTAAATAGAACCCTTTTCTCGTTTGAACAATTGAATGGACCTCTTTTATGTTAGATATTCGTCTCCTATGTGGAATTGACATGGAAATTATTAGTTGTTTTGCTACTTGGTCATATATCGCAAGTCATTTTGTCATTGCAATGTTTATCACCAACATCCCAAGTTTTCCTAATATTGTGCAGCTCCAAAGCCATTCATTTGCATTTAAAAGCAACATGATTAATCCACTGTTACAGCAATTTTAATTTTGTGTTTCTTTTCAATGTTTCTCAAGGGGACACTTAACAGCAGGAAGGAGAAGTTAAAGGACACAGAGAGGGATGAGGCTATAGCCAGTGACAGTGACACGCTGTCAGGCTCCGGGGGTTGTGGAACACAACCAATGTGAGAAAAAGTACATTCAGTTGAAGAATGGCTGAAAGATGTTGTGATGGGCTGGTCCCGTCGCTTTGGTTCTCTTCAGGTGTTCTCGCAGCTGTCCAGAGATGCTAACAGGGGGAAAAAGGGAAATGAGAGGTGAAGGTGAAATGAGTGTAAATGAAGGGATGAACGCGCTGTAGAACAGTCACCGTCTGACAGAAAGAAAGAAAGAAAGGAAGCTCTCAATAAAATGTGTTTTCAGTTCCATTTCCCTGTGCAGCTCCATTAAATTCAGAACAAAATGTAAAAAGCAGAAATATAACAGTCTCCTTTTAGTCTTTATGAGGCTGTTAGAAAAAAAAAAACCTTTTTGTTGCAAATACATCAGCATCAACAGTGTTTGAGTGGCGTTTCAGACCAACGCACTGCTGAAAACTCTCCTCCCTGCTTCTGTGTTGTTTTCTAAATCCATCAAATCTCATTCAAGTTTTGGAACATTAGGGATCGAATACAAAAGGCGACAAAACAAGACTTAAAGATGGGATATGGAAAAGGAAAGACAGAGATGGTGAGGCCAGGGGATTACTCTCCCCTGTGTTTTGGATCCTCTCTGCTATATTCTAGGTGCCTGCTGCACTTTAAAGCAGTTCCTCTGTATTTATTATTAAAGCTTTCAGATGAATCTTTCATGCACAGGAAATTAAAGAACAAAGTGCAGGAATACATGGATGAAATAAGCAATTAAAGAGGGAAAGTAATGCAAGGATAAAAAGGAGAGAGGGAGCAAAAATATAAAACATTGCAAAGTTGTTTGGGCTGTGTCGGAGTATGATGACTGGTGTTGGGAGGAACTCAAAAATAATGTTTCAAAGTATATTATTTTCTGTTATAACTAAGTGTGGGGGTTTATTGTTGAAATTTTAATGAGATTTTACTCATTACATGTTCAGTGACTTGTGTAATACAACAAATTGTGCAAAACATAATTGTTCAAGGCAGCAAGATTACAATGCATCAACAAATAGAAATAAATCTAACAAAATCTTTTTTTAATTTGTTCATCACTCTGAGCTTTTATATTTCATTTCAACTTTCATTGTTTAACCAATTATTCTTTCATTCTTCAAAAACTCAAACACTTTAATTTTAGTGTTCATTTTAAATGTTTGGTCTTGTTTTTTCTTTTTTTCCCCCACAGGACCACTAGATGTCGGGACTTGTTTTTGGAGGTAAAGGAAGTAATTTTACTCCTCAGGTTTCATGGTGGTATTAGTTTTAGTCTGAAGCACAGAGGCTCCGGGTTCTCCATTTAGTCTCCATTTGATCTTTTTAAATAGATGGCCTACATTTTCATTTTAATGGACTAAACTGAGAAAAACTGAGGATTGGTCCTCAATTAATTTGTCCTGTTCTTTCGACCGACAGACTCACAAAAATTAAAGCAACACTTGTTTTATTGGGTCTGGCATGAATTGGATTAAACCTGTCTGATCATTTTCTTGTTGGTTAAGCAGCTGAGGGCCTCGTTAATCAATTTCAGCTGTATTGGTGTTCATGGAATTAACAACAGGTGCACTTCAGTGGCAACAATTAGAAAACCCTCCAAACAGGACTGGTGTTACATGTGGAGGTCATTTCAAGTTTCTCCCTCTTGATCTTTTTTGGCTGGTTTTCCACTCGTGCTGATTTTGGTTTGTGTAATTCTCTCTACTGGCAGTATGAGGAGATTCCTTAACCCTACAGAAGTTGCACAGGTTGTCCAACTTCTCCAGGATGGCACATCCACACGTGCTGCAGCAAGAAGGTTTAATGTGTCTCCCAGCACAATCTCCAGAATATGGAGGAGATTTCAGGAGACTGCTGGTTATTCTGGGAGAGCTGGACAGGACCGTAGAAGGTCCTCCACTCCTCAGCAGGGCCGATACCTGCTCCTTTGTGCAAGGAGGAACAGAATGACCTCCAGAGGGCCACTGGTGTGAGTGTCTCTACTCAAACAATCAGGAACAGACTTCATGAAGGTGGCCTGAGGGCCCCACGTCCTGTAGTGGGCCCTGTGCTCACTGCCCAGCACCGTGGAGCTCCACTAGCATTTGCACAAGAACACCAGAATTGGCAAGTCCACCACTGGCGCCCTGTACTTTTCACAGAAGAGAGCAGGTTCACCCTGAGCACCTGTGATAGACGTGAAAGAGTCTGGAGAAGACGAGGAGAACGTTCTGCTGCCTGCAACGTGGTTCAATATGACAGGTTTGGTGGTGGATCAGTGATGGTCTGGGGAGGGATATCCATGGAGGGACACACAGACCTCTACTGTCTAGGAAATGGTTCTCTGACTGATATAAGGTATCCAGATGAAACCCTTGAACCCATTGTCAGACCCTACGCTGGTGCAGTAGGTCCTGGTTTCCTCCTAATGCACGACAATGCTCGGCCTCACATGGCAAGAGTATGCAGGCAGTACCTGGAGGATGAAGGAATTGAAACAATTGAATGGCCTTCACCATCACCTGACTTAAACCCAATAGAACATCTCTGGGACATTATGTTTGGGTCCATTAGGCGCCGCCAGGTTGCTCCTCAGACTGTACAACAGCTCAGGGATGCCCTCATACAGATCTGGGAGGAAATGCCACAAGACACCATTCGTCATCTCATTAGTAGCATGCCGCGACGTCGTCAAGAATACATACAAACCTGAAAACAGAACATGAACCAAGAAAACAAACAGGAAATGAAATAAACCAAACTAAAGTAGTGAAATCCTCACAATGCAGCACATGAGTTATCTGAGAGGATTACATGATCCATTTTGCATGGGAAAGCAAAGAAGACCTTTAACAGGCTGTAACTGAGTTTCTGGTAGCTACTCAACTTAAAATGCAGGACATCACATTTGGACAGAGCCCTTACATGGACAAAACAATGAAACACCCCTGCAAAGACTTACACAGTAACAGTCCTGTAATAAAATAATTTAAAAGTTCCAGACTATTTAACTAGCCCATCATCTGAGGTCAAATAAAGAACAAAATTAACTGATAATCATTTTTTCAATGTAACATGGCTTTTTGAAAACAGCAGATTTTGAACACATATCCTGGTCAATTGTATTTCCCAGAATGGGAACTGCCCTGAGTTTTACATCCCTTAGTTTTAAGTCAAACCACTTTTAAAAATAAAAATCTTCAGTTTAATTCTTACTTTTCTACAATTTTTAAAGGGTTAAATAATGTATTTCTTTTACACACAAGGCTTCTCCACTCTAAGCTCTTAAAACTGAAGGAGATGAAGAAGAATGAAGGCTGAAATAACACATGACTGGAGTGCAGGAAAAGAAATAGAACATCATACAGAAAGAGAAACTGAAGAAATATGATAGAAGCACTCAGTGGCAGCTTAAGCAGGCGTTTTACCTTTGTCCTGAATGCCACTTTCTTCACACAGCCTGGAATAATACAGATCATCCCTTCCATTCATCCATCTTCTCCAGTATCGGGTCACAGGGCAGCAGTCTCAGCAGATCATGACGTGCATATCATATCTGAGGATCCTAGATATTAAAGATATAAAAGAGCCTGTCATTTCACCAGTTTTCCTGATAAATAACTACAATGTTTTGCTTTTTTAGGAGTGAGACATGTTTTCATTCTTCATAACATAAAACTCCTTAAAATAAAAAAACTAAAATATTTTAAACTCCAGAACTATACTGAGCTGTCTTTATTATGGGGCATTTATAAAATAAAAGTAAATAAACAAATAACAATAGAGACAATTTAACTGTGGTGAATTTAAAGTTTGATAACGGTCAAACGTCTTATATTTTTAATGCACATTTCACGTGTCCCCTGAGTGATTAGGAGCATTTACTCTGGCATTACAGGTGGAAATGGTACAGTGATATGGAGGTTGGCCTGTGAGTGGAGGATTCCAGGTTCGGGTGCCGCCTTGACCGCCCATGTGGGCAGTTTGGCTGAGGTTGGTGTCAGTGTGATGGTACGTTCACATTGGGTTCGGAAGTGTTCTTTCATCCGGTCACTTCTAATGAAAAAGTCTATGCTTTGAGCTTCTGTATTCAAAACTCTTGTGGCAATGTGTTTCTTTTTAAAGGGTAACCAAACCAGGAAGTTGGAGGCTGACTCCACCCACTGCCTAAATTTGAAAATCCAGTCAGAGGGGTGGGGCTTGGGGGCTGGACTGTTATCATTACTAGAGCTGCAGATCATGACATCAGACTTCTGAAACTTACATGGTTTGACCAATCACAAAATTCAACTGTAATACCTCATTTCAACCTGTAGGGGGCAGCACACAGGCGATTTTTGACTATATTTTGAAGAATTAAACAGTTTTATTTCAAGTTGTTAAAAATTTGGCTATGACCAACAGACAGCACTTTTAAAGCCCCAATTATAGAGATTAACAGCCAAAAGTAAATTTAGGGTTACCCTTTTAAGCTGACATGTGTCTCGGATTTGTTAGGGACTTGGGGTAGCATTCTTTGTAACTCAAGGAAGTGCAGACTGAAAAGTAATCAGGAGGGAGAAATTAGTAATTGTGTTTTGTGTCCGGCCGGAATTATGAAACAAAGACTGAATTGCTTCCCTACCTGTCTGGCTACTTCCTACTGATCAAATTGTGTGTATGCATGGGTGAATAGCACTATAACTGTAAATCGCTAAACATGTCTGTCAAATGACTAAGAAACATGTTCTATGGAGCTCTGCCAAAGAAGTCTAACGTGTATAAAGTCAATCCAAAATAGTTAAGGTGAGTTATATAGAAATATTTTTGGAGCTTTCAGTCACTAGAAATTGTTAAGAGCTTTGGATGGATAACAGGGGGTTAACAAAACATTTTCTTCTTCACCCATATTTAAAATTCCTTTCAGAAATGTCCCTATATATGTTGATATGTATACTTTCTTTTTCTAATTTTTTAAAATTTTTTTTCAATTACAATGAATGGTCATGCCATTGATTTCAATATGCGACTGAATACAATGTTGTCTTTCTCTACATCAACTTTGCAGCGGAGTTTTATGTTTTGCCTTTTTTCCCCCCTTATTTGTGTTGCACAGGCTTCAGTAAATCACTTTTCAGCATTGCAAAGTCTAGAAATGCACTTTTTCATTATCTCAGGTAATACACTGTTGGATGTGTGAAGGCAGAATACCAAACAGCAACTTAAGTCAGGGGAAAAAAAAAAAAAGTTTCATTTTCTTTTTGATGTTTTTCCCAATGTTATGCCTTTCTTTAACACTCTACCAGCACAGTAAAAAAAAAAAAAAAAAAAACACTTTTCTTTCTCTGAAGTATATCGACACAGTTGAAAGAATGTCACCTTGAAGTAAACTAATAACAGTCATCTACATCATATTGGCCAATAATCTTTATTAAGTAGTTCCCCCAGCAGAGATGGCAGGACACAGTGGAATTTCTGCTGGGGAGTTGTTTATCCTGCTGTCGCTGTAGTGATTTTGTATGTTGCAACACAGATAGAATACACTGTGTCTGTGACTACACAATTCTTTACACCCCATTGTTCTTGTTTGCTTTGACAAATGTGGTGCTCTTCAAGCACATTTCCCAACACGCACAGTGCAAAAAAAACAACATATATAGTTGTGACAGGGTTCTTCTGAACAGGGAAAAATAAACAGTTAAAAAATAATAATGATCATTGATGGTGCGTTAAGATTTCACAGAAAAACTGGAAGTAGGTGGTGCTTTTAAAACAAAAGTCTTCACAACTGAAACGCACATAAGAACCAGTACATCCAGTGGTTGGGGTAGAACGTTCTTTTACAACTTAAACTTATGAAACTAAACGCATCTTTAACTAGAAAAGTACATTACCTGCAATAATGCAAGTGTGAATGCGATTGGCAGAATGTGGTTGCTGAAGATGCTGAAGATTTTTATTTAAGATTAGTTCAAAAAACCTAATTAGATGCCAAATTAGCCAAAAAAGCTAACACGTTGCTAATACGTTAGCTTAATTAATTAGCCCAAAAAAAGCTCAAATGTTGCCAAATTAGCCACTAATTAGCCAGCATTATCAACTGAGGTTTTTATAGGCTAATTAAGAGTTTAGCTTCTATTTTAGCAACAGGCTAATGTTTTTGACTAATTTAGTTTACTGAGGTATTTTAGGCTATTTTGGAGTTAAGGTAGTATTTAAACTACAAGCTAGCTTTTTTGGCTAATTCTACTGATGTTTTTGTGGCTAATTTGAAGTCTAGCTAATATTTAAGCAACACAATAAACAATTTAGCAAGATTATCATGTATTAGAGATTTTTAAGCAATGTTTCTGCAAATTTTTAAGAAATTTATATTAACTTCAGCACTTTAGTTTTTTAATGATGTTTCCAGAATTTTAGCAAATTTAACATTTTGCACATTTTGCATTTTCAGCTAATCCCTTTGATTATATTAAATTACATCACCATTTTCAGCAAAAAGCTTCAGCATCTTTAGCGACTACTTTTAGCAAAAACAATTCACAGTCGCATTAACGCAGGTAATGCAAAATTTCTAGTTCATATATTGTTTGTCTTAATTTGAAGACTTTAAAATGATATAATATTAAATACTTCAAGATAAAGTTGCACCATATTAAATAATATTTGGATCAAATCATTAACAGAAAATATGTTGATTTTATCATCAACACTCGTGTTAATATTTTTTAATCTAAAACTAACATTGTGAAGAAAAATTTACGAAAGAAAAAGATTTGATACCCTTTTGTTCCAGGATTTTATCTTAGGCTTTAAGAAACTTCTTAGTTCCAGGATATTTGAATCTACTGTCAGTTCTTTGATGTAATAGTGGACTTTACAGGGTTAAAGACCAGAAACCATCAGAGATTCCAGCTCTGGGTTTGTTTGCAGATGGATCTTCAGTACTCTTTCATCGGAGGGTGTGGTAATCTTTTAAAAATTTGCTGGACCAGAACTTGTTTAGTCGGAGAGGATTTTAAAGACATAAAAACCACCAAAAAGTTTACAAACAGAAAAAATTACTGTGAAGAATTAACAACAAAAGTTGGATGGGTGGCACAAAGCTGCAGCCTTTTTTATGTTTGCATAAACCGCCTTTTTTTGTAAGCACAAAGATACTTTCTAAATGGTTTCTCTCAGAAAAGTCTGAATACAGGGCCGCACCTACCATTAGGCAAGAGCGGGCCATCGTCTGGGGGCACAACACTTCTGGGGCCCCACTTAACCCTGCAGAGTTTGAAAAATGTATTTGACCAATTACAGCAGCCAAATAAATAAATACTAAAAATATTTGTTATTCCCATTATAATTTAACTCTGTCATGAATAACCCAAATCACTAATACGGCACTAGACTGCTCATGGGAAAGTGTTTCATCCTCCCCCGTCTCTCTGCAGTAATGGAACATTCCGTCAACAGCAAGTTAGAGAGCAGACAGAAACTCTTTGAAAAGATGTTTAATAAAAAAAACTAAATGTGGTAAAACAAAGGGTATCTGACCATTATTATACTGTTGATTAAAAAAATGTAAAGAAAACGATCTCACACAAAATTCAAACAAAAAACAGAACGGACTCAAAAAAACTCAAGAGAAGTAGATGAAGGAAGGGAAGAATGACAGAAAATGAGAGGAGTGACTGAAAACTGCAATTTTGAGAATATTTATTTTGTCTTATGACAATTTCATAGCGTCCTGTTTTATTTGATTCATTTTGATTTGATCCCGTTTTGATTTGACTGGGTGATAACACATCCAAACAATCTATTTAATTTACAATTCACAACTTAAATCCATTTTTTCAAGCCATAAAGGGTCAATAATGTTGTGGTCCAACTGTACATTTATTCATTTATTTATTTTCTGATTTGGTTTATTTTTGTCAAATGTCCAAAACTCTTTTTCCGACGGGTCTTGAGTTTTGGGATCCTCTTTTTGACTTGTTTGACGGTCATTTAGCCTCTCTGCATCTTTTTAGTCACGTTTAAAGATGTTTTGAAGATAATGTTCATCTTCATCAACTTTATTTATTATTTTATTTATTTAAAATTGAACAAAGGACTGGACATTAAAAGCTAAACATAATTTAAAAAATGTAATAAATAAGTGAACAAAAAGAAAAAAAGCAAAATGTGCATGATGAAAGAAAACATTGAGGATAAAAACACAACATGATAAAACGTGAATGTAAAATCAGAGCCAAACGAGTCTTAAGTCTAGATTTAGTTATCTTTTAAATCTCTTCTTGGTTTCTGTTTTTCAGTTTTTAACTTAATTCCCTCCAGAACTCTCAGCTCCATACTTCTACAGATCTGGTTTTACGCTAATGTTTTGAAATTTTTCATTTATCTTGGTATTTTTTTTCCCACTTGGTGATGATTTTAAACCACAACATTTTTCTTTCAGATTTCTAATATTAAATTCTATTTTTTTGTATGATATTTTTTAAATTCCTCCATTTTTAACATTTTAAACGTATATAAAAACCACTCTGAATAATAGTTTTTATTCATTTTTCCAGTAATTTTAGTTTTTATTTCCATAAGCATATACAGCATGCGCACATGTATTATGTTTTAATGTTATTATTTTTTTTATTTATGTAGCTTTAAATCATTTTCCCATCTTTTCTTTTTAGTAATTTCTGTGAAAAGCAGATGTTCAGTTCAGTTCAAAGCATTTATTTCAGACATTGAAGAAAAGTATGTAGAGCAACAGATAAGAAAATCACTAAAACAACAAAAATCTGAAAGGGAGCAACAAGAAGAAAAAAATATCTTATAAATTCTAAGCCCTGAACAATAGAACAATATATTCCTAAACTCTGAGCACCCAAAGTAAAGTTCAGTGTCCTAACTAAAAGTGCATAATATTTTTATGTTTGGGCATTGTTTCAAGCATTTACTGGTTCTGTTCCACAGTTTCACTCCACATATTGAAACACAAAACCTTTTTTTTATTTGTTCGTGCTTTATGCATGAAAAATGTATTTTTACCCGAAGATTGTATTTTTCCTCCTTTTCAATGAATAATCTTTGGAAATTGGTTGGTAATAAATTGTTTTCTGGCTTAAATATTATTTGAGCTGTACAATACTCTAGTATAGGAGTCTGTAACCCCACATGTGGCTCTTTTATCTCTCCATAGTGGCTCTCTGGCTAAAGATTAGCTATTATTTTAGCAACATGCTAACGTTTTTGGCTAATTTGTTTTCTAGTGGGGTTTTTAGGATAATTTAGAGTTTAGCTAATATTTTAGTTAAATGCTGATGATTTCAGCTATTTTTTTTTTATCTACTGATTTTTTTCTTGAATAATTTAGAATTTAGCTTACATTTTAGCAGCATACTAAAATTTTTGACTAAATTAGTTCACTGAGGACTTTTAAGCTATTTTGGGGTTCAGCTAGCATCTAAGCAACAAGCTAGCTGTTATGCTACAAAGTTAAAAACGTTTTAAAAATTCTCTTTTAAAGAGATGCTAGTTTATTTTTATATATATTTTTTGCTTTTGTTTGTGACAAAAGTAGTTTTGGCGGATTTCCCCAAACCTCTACAAAGTAAGAAAAGTATAGTAAGACCAATGAACAATATAAAATGTGGAGAGATTTGTGGTCCAGAACCAGTTCTGCTTTATCCAACACAGATACTTCTGGACAGTTTAGCATGTAAAAATCGGACAAGTGCTTGCCAGGTTAGTGTGGGCTGCATGGTGGAGCAGTGGTTAGCACTCTTGCCTCATGGCAAGAAGATCCCAGTTCAAATCCCAGCTGGAGAATCAGAAACACCAATTGGGGACTTTTCTGTGTGGAGTTTGCATGTTCTCCCCAAGTATGCATGCGTACTCAAGCTTCTTCCCATTGTCTAAAAGTGCCCAGCAGCAGCGAGGTTAGGCTCCAGGACCTGAGAAGGGGTTAAGGAAAATGAATGAATGCCTTCCAGATCAACTTTTAATCTATTATAACCCCAATACATTTATCTTCATAAATTCTTTCAAGTTTCACCCCATTTATGTGCATGTCAATGTTTTTACCATTATAATTACCAAGTAACATTATTTTCTTTTACTTAAATGTAGTCAAAGTTTATTTACATCAAATCACATCTTCACTTTTTCCATCTCCGTCTTTACAACTTCTAGGAATTGCTGCAAATCATCCCCATCACAAAATACATTTGTGTCATCAGCAAATAAACTAATTCTAATGTTCTATAAACCTTTAATAAATCATTAATATGCATGATAAATAATACTGGCCCCAAAACAGACCCCTGTGTCGCAACAAAATACACTGTAAAAAAGAAACAAAATCATGACAACCATAATCAGGAAAAAATAAAATGGCAATTTAATTAACAGGTAACATCTTTGATGTCTTATACATGTAAAAACACAGTCACTTGGAGCTGCATGGTGGTGCAGTGGTTAGCACTCTTGCCTCACAGCAAGAAGATCCCAGTTCAAATCCCAGCTGCAGAATCAGAAACACCAATAGGGGATCTTTTTGTGTGGAGATTGCATGTTCTCCCCATGCATGTATACTCCAGCTCCCCCCCCACCATCTGAACGTGCCCATCAGTAACCAGGTTTGGCTCCAGCAACCCCAGCACACCAAAGTGGAAAGCTGCTAAGGAAAATGAATGAATGCTTTCCACATCAGCTATTATAACCCCAATACATTTATCTTCATAAATTCTTTCAAGTTTCACCCCATTTATGTGCATGTCAATGTTCATATTTTTACCATTATAATTACCAAGTAACATTATTTTCTTTTACTTAAATGTAGTCAAAGTTTATTTGCATCAAATCACATCTTCACTTTTTCCATCTCCGTCTTTACAACTTCTAATAGTTGCAAATCATCCCCATCACAAAAAACATTTGTGTCATCAGCAAATAAACTTATTCTAATATTCTATAAACCTTTAATAAATCATTAATATACATGATAAATACTACTGGTCCCAGACCAGACCCCTGTGTCGCACCTTTCTGTCCAAAAAATGAAAACGAGCACTTCCGACCTACACATTAAATCAAGTCTAACACTATCCCCCTAATGTCATATCATTCCAATTTATTTATTTATGAAAAATACAGTTAATTATAATAGAATAAAACAATGGAATATAATAAAATAAAAAAGGAATCAATTAAAAAAAAAAATTTGATCGCAAAAATAGGAAAGATTAATTGCGATTAATCAACATCATTATTATTATTATTATTTTTTGTTACTGTATTTGCCAGCCACTTACTATCTGTAAATAATGATAATATGAAATCACACACAATGCATACAAAAATGCATTGTATGCATTCACACACAATCAAATAAAAGTGACATAATAATAATAATAAGTAATTAATAAACTGGGTCATTAACAACATTGAGCAATGTTGGAAATAAACAGCTCCTTTTATCCACCATATAGAATACTACTGGTATATGCACTTTATCTAAAGGATTTTTTTTTTTTTTTACTATGCTGCAAAATATATTATGAACATCAGATGCTTGGAGAAAAAGAAAAAAAAAAAACATTCTTACATTACTAAGAGAGAAGGACCATGAATTTACCTGTTTAGAAGCCACTTTTATGATATACAGTTGTAGTCTCTACTGTTCTAATCATTAAATAAAACATATTTAAAATGTCATATGTGAAAGGAGTACTAACATTTTCAGATAAAGTTTTTGCCAAGTCACAATCTTTAAAAAATACTAAATAAATAACAAAATTGACTGGTACCATCTTGGAAAATATCGGGATATATCATATTGTAACACATGTATCGGGATACGTATCACCAGACTCTTGCCAAAGACGTCCCCACTAGATGATGAGTAAAATTGAATAAAACAAATTTGGATCATTACAGTATGTTGTGGCAAAATGTGAGTGATTTGTGTGCCTGAGTGGGTACATGTGAAAGTAAGGTGTGTCCAGTGCAACTATAGACTGCTAATAGACTGAGATGACAGCAGAGAGAGAAAAAAAAAAAAAAAACATTTGAGACTGGTGTTTAGACACTGTTCTACAACCCGTGACAATAGTGGTATGCTGCTGTGCATCTGTTGTCTGATCAACCAAAACAAGCTTTAGAGGTTTTTTTTTTTAAAAAAAAAAAAAAAAAAAAGCAACAGACGTTTGACTTCTGGATTGGAGGCCTTACATTTACAAATTGTTGTATCTTACTTTCTTTATTGTTACTTTAAACTTGCAAACAAACTGGGATATCCTTTTGAGTGGCGAAGATCAATTTCAGCTCAGCAGAAAAAGGCATGTTAATTTTCTGAACCCGTTTGTCCCCATTTTTACAAAAAGCCAAAATCTGTGTGACAAATCCTGCCAATGCCTTGAATCAGAAATTCCCCAGACAGTCATCAGAAAAATAGGATAAAATTTTTATAAAGTTTGCAAGAGATGAAGAACCCCTGAGATGCAAAGCTATGTACAATGTATGAACAATTTTCTGCCAGCTAAAGTTTTTCTAAGGTTTTTCCATTCAAGAAGAATGAGAAATCATCACCTATGATAGCACAGCTGGATAGAGCAATCCAGTTAAAAACTTTAAACTCTAGTGACATTTTTATGAATTCTTGGTGTTGGTTATAAAAATAAAAAAAAGCTTGTAGGAAAGTGTACATTGTTAGAATTAGAGATTTAACTATATTAAAAGTATTAATGTTTGGATAAAATCTGCAGAAATGTATATCTTAGATCAATTTACTTTTAAGAGTCTTTATATCTGTAGAGAGAAGACTTTAAAAAGCCACACATTGAGCACTGACTACACTAAATAGTTACTTTCTTCTTGACTTCAAGGACATTTAAATTTTTGTAGAAGTTTTAAACCATATTTTAAGCAATTTCGATCAAAGAAAAACATTTGCACAACAAGTGAATGCATCTTAAGGCAACAAATGCACCTTAGCGCATGACATGCACAGTGTCAAGAAAATACTTTGAGACAGAGTACAACTCGCTGGAAGAATGTATAAATTGTACAACATACATACACAGTTATCTTTGACATCCTGCATGGGATTCTGGACAGCTAAGATAAAGACGGGATTAAGGCGAGCCTATAGACCCTCTTCCTCATGAGCTATTTGGATCAGGTGTGTTCAGTCAATTACAAACTGAGCTCACTCAATCCAGATAATCCGCAGTTATTGAAAGAAGGAACAGCTGCAAAACAAGCAGTGCGGTAGTTTACCAGGACCAGTGTTGGACACTCATTGATATTAACCAATACAAACCAACATGTTGGTAGAAAGGGAAAGTTTTGTTTTGAAACCAGCGTCCAGTGATCATGTGGGAAACTACAACCGGTACCAGTTCCAGATTTGAATTCTGGAGCAAACTATTAAGTCTTGGAAGAAAAATGCAATAGAGAGCATAGGCTGTTGATCCATTTTTAAGTGTCAGCATGTTCTTTTTCTATTTGATTAAAAAAATTAACAGTTTGGTGACCAGCCCAATTTGAGACAGCAGTACCAAGTCATGTAGCGAAATACACTGCCAGTCTTTGTTTTACTGTTTTATTTGAAAAAATTAAAGTAAAACGATTAACGAAAAACTCAATTAGAAGATAGTTAAAAATTGTATCTGGATTTGATTTAATGTTATTACACATAGTAGTGGAAATAACGCTCAAACCCACAACTTCTCCCTTTTCTGTTAGATTTATTGATCATTTTTTAATATATTTTTTTTAGAAATGACTTCTCACAGGAAAATCCTTTCCATCCGCAGCAGAACCCCCACCACCACTAGAACTGATAAAGCAATATTGTCCTGCTGGGGCTGCTCAAAGAAACCTATACATTATCAGCTACTAAACACTTGTAAAGCAGCACATATGCATGCATGTCAAGTTATGTGTCTTTTTTTTTTACAATTTCCCCACTTGAAAAGGGTAAGAGACATCCACCCAAAGATGTAGCAGGATTTCACTCATAAAGGACCAGTCAAGTTTCCAATATTCACATTTTATTTCCATTTGGCAGATGATCAACCGCTGTGAGATTTCATTTCACCACTTTAAGTTTAAGTTGGAAATTATGAGTCTTTAACAGTAGCTAAAAAACCTTTAAATCAGAAAACACAAGTCAAATAGTCTCTTAATTTCAATAATATCCACAGGAATCAAGCGAGCAGTCCATTTCTAGAAGTTGATTTTATTGTAGAGTTCCAATCCTTACCGGCTGCCTCTTTGGTATTTGTAGATGTCTTTTGCTGAGCTTCCTGTCTTCCATGAAGATGTGCGTCACCTTTATTTGTCCCACCAACACATACAGGCCTCTGCATGTTGGTTCCTCACAAGAAACAGCTTGGTGAAGGTCTTCAATCAATCACAGCTGTGCTCCACCCAGCAACTCTGGTGTTGAAAGCCATGTTTGACAGCACAATACAAGCATCACACTATAGCTTTATAAATTGGAAGTGTCTGGTTTTCAGTTCATTTGCTCTGTTCTGCCACCAGTTTTGTTTCTCCTTTGGTTTTGTTAGGGTTTTCTTAATTTATAATTTAAGTGTAGTCTCCTGCATTTTGGGTCCTCCTCCACCACCACCATCCATGACAAAAACAGCCATTTGGGCTCATTTTCAACTGATCAATACCTAGAAGGAGCCACATAGTCTTACTTTAGCCTTTAAGAAAAATTATTTTTAATTCAGGACCTACTTTTTTAATATAAATGATGTCTTTTTTTTTTGGCACGAACAAAAGCAAAATCATAAAAAAAAAAAAAAAAAAAAAAAAAAAAAACACAGACACACTAGCATCTTTCATTTTTTTAATTTATTATTGTTTTATGTTTGACAGAAGGTCGATTATCTTGTTTTCAAAATAAAATGCAGCCCAAGATAATATCCTTTTGACTCCTAAAAGATCAAACTTTTTACCAAAGTTTAAAAAAATCTGTGCATTCTGGAGGTAGCTTTGAGAAAACAAGTTGTTTCAGGTCAGCAGAGATGTAAAAACCTACATAGTTTATCATCTATATGCACCTCAACCCTCAATTTATAAATGTAACTAAACCAAAAAAAATGCTAACTAAGTAGTTTTTCCTCAGCAGTCTTGCACTGCTGGGTTTTGTTATTTTAGTTTTGGATTGGACCTCAGTAGTCTTAGTTTGCAGGCTTTGATTATTTGTTTTCTTCAGGTAGTTTCGGTTAGACAGCTCTTAGTAGGGAGCTGCTGAGTCTGACAGTCGACACGGGTGGGTCAGCGGTCTCCCTGACTTATTTTGTTTGGTCAAGGAGCCACCATGGAGAGATAAGAACCTCATGTGGATGTAGAGCCGCAGGGAAAAATTGTGATATTTGCACATTTGTAATCCCTATCTGTGCTTATAAAGAATCCAAGTTTATGAAGTGGTTTGAAAAACTTGCAATTATTGAAATTGAAAAAAAGGTTGTAGTGCATAAACATTGAGCTCTTTTGATAATCATCCACACACTCATAGGCAATCTGCAATTCAAAATCATCATTAGGCAAAGAGACATGTGGCAGAAACAAATTGCTTTGGGCATGTTCTGTGTTTGTGAGATGAGACAAACAGGGGAAAATCAAAGGAGCCTCAGATGGAGCACCACACCAGTCTGACATTTAGTTGGCTTTCTGGGTAACCACCTGTAAAGGCCCGTTTGTTAGCTTGCCTGTCTTTGCCTCGGTTTGTCAGTACAAAGGTGGGGGGTCTGTGGGAGTCTGTGTATTTTACATCTCCAAATCGCAGTCACCTAAAACATTACATTAATGCTAATCTCTTTAGATGAAGAGGGAAGAATTTACCCCTGAGGTACCAATGAAAAGCCGTGACAAACTTTGTCTCTTTCATGTTGTATTTAATAGCCAGTGGAATCTTTGCTTACTAACCAAAAATGATGGGTAACATGCACATTTTTAAACTGCTGTTACTTTCTGACCAGAAAGTAACAGCCACATTGTGTTGTAAACCAATGTGGATAAATGTGTCAGTCAAATTGATATCCATCACATCTGTCACAAACGGGAAGACAGCTGGAGCCAAGTGCAGCAGGTTTTATTCACCCAGACAAGAGAACAGGAGTGAAGCACAACTAAAAGTCTACAAAGCTAAATCACGGTCAGGCAGGTAGGGGTCAAATACAAATATGAGGGCATTAGAGATTAAGAGGGGTCAGGGTCCAGGCGAGGGTCGGGGCAGGCGGCAATCAGAGTTATAGATGAAGCAGGGATGAAACATAAGGTCAGGTTAGGATGAGATACCTCAGTGATGCAGGCAGAGTGGCACAAACAAGACTTCACACTGAACAGAGCTTGAAGCTCTGGACTAAATACTGCTGGAAGTGATTGCAGAGGGAAAATGGCTGTGGGACTTCTCGGAGTGACAGTGGGGGCTGCTGGGAGATGTAGTGTGGAGACCCAGGAAGTACTCGTACCCAAGTGATGCATTCTGCTGATGGCCAGAGGGGGAGACAGGGGACCAATTCATGACAGTATCTGTTGCACAAAAGTAATGCAACGGTAAACATTTGTCAGGATTTGGTCATAATGATGTGCTAGTATAATTTTACAAGGAAGTTCTGGTCTGAATGCCTGCTGGGACCAGTTGTTCTTGTAATTTTGATGATTAAGAGCTATGGGTAATAAAAAACAAAAGTTATATTTCTCAATAAATCTGTTGAAAATTCTGTTACATCCTAATCTGTGACTAACTCACAGCCCCCTCAAAGGTTTTCTTGGGCTTTTACCATAGTCTTTGGTCCTCAGGACACACTGTCCGACATGTTCTTTATCTTCCCCTGCTTAAACACACAAGCGTTAAAGTATTGCAATCAGATGATTAAATTAATGCGATTAATTAATCGTATCCTGTAACTATTTAATCTATTTTTTTATTTCAATTCTTTTTTAAAATAAGTAGTTGCTGTAAAAGCCTCTATTAGAGATTTTTATTCAAATTTATGACATTTTGGTGCACGAAAAGATGAGATTAAAACAAAAAAACTAGCTTTTTCAAGGTTTTCGTAATATAACAGACTTCTAAACTTTACAGTATTTTTCTTCAATCTCGAACATTAAAGAAAGAACAAAACTAAATGCAAGAACAAAACAAGTCCACATTGCTCTGACTTAACACAGGAAAACAATAGGAAGACTGTCTGTGTAATCCAAATCAATTGACCACAAACTTGTTATTAATGTAAGGACGAGGCAGAGGCGGCGTGTGGATCCATTTGCAACTATTTAATTTGGATACAAAACAGGAGGCGAAGAGCGGAGTCAAAGACGGGCCGGGGTCAAAACGAAGGGACGAGGCGGAGAGCGAAGAGAAACAGGCTAAAGGTCAATACACGGAAAGGCAAATAGAAGAGAATTGCTTAGTCTGAAGTTCGAGGTAACTGTACAAGACTACGCGTAGATGTCAGTGGTGGAGATGAATATAAACAGTCCAGGTGATGAACGGATTGGAAACAGCTGATGAACCGGAATTGGAAAGTGACGAAGTAAGGCTTAGTATTCTGGAGAGAGCTCCCTCTGGTGGTCGGCGGAGTAATCGACAGACTGAGTCCTGACAGAGCCCCCCCCTGGGAGCGGCTCCGGAAGCGAGAGGCCATCCGACGCCGGGGACGACCCCTAGGTCTAGGCGCAGGCCTGTCCGGATGGGCACGGTGAAAGTCTGCGGTCAGAGAGGGGTCGAGGATGTCGTCAGCAGAGACCCAGGAGCGTTCCTCGGGACCGTACCCCTCCCAGTCGACCAGATATTGGAGACAGCCACCACGGCGTCGGGAATCTAGGAGTTCATGTACTAGATAGGCCTCCTCACCATCCACCAGCAGAGGAGAAGGCTCATTGGTTGGAGCGTCCGGTGGGGTACCCCCGTCCTGGGGTGCGGCAGCGGGCTTCAACAAAGAGACATGGAAGGTAGGTGAAATACGGTAAGTAGCAGGCAACTGAAGGCGAAACGACACAGGTGTGATTTGTCTTAAGATCTTGAATGGACCCACAAACCTAGGGCAGAGCTTTTTACAGGGCAACCGTAGACGTAGGTCTCTGGTGGACAACCAAACCCACTGACCAGGTGCTAGACTGGGCCCCACTCTACGGCGCCTGTCTGCTTGGTTCTGGTACCTACGGACGGCAAGTCCTAGCTGGACATGGGCAGACTCCCATGTTTCTGCACAGCGGCGAAACCAGTCATTGACAGCAGGCAAATCTGAGGATCCCCCGGACCATGGGAAAAACGGGGGTTGGAATCCCAAGACACATTGAAAGGGTGACAAACCTGTGGCCGTTTTCCTCAACGAATTTTGTGCATATTCTGCCCAGATCAAGTATCGACTCCAGTCTTCTTGATGCGAACTGCAATAAGTCCTCAGAAATCGGGTCACCTCCTGATTTAGACGTTCAACCTGTCCATTAGACTGTGGGTGATAGCCAGAAGAGAGACTCACGTTAATGTCCAAACCTTTGCACATCTCTCTCCAGACACGCGAGGTGAATTGGGGTCCACGATCTGACACGATGTCTTCAGGCAGTCCGTAGTGTCGAAAGACATGGGTCAGCAGTTGCTCGGCGGTCTCCATGGCTGTGGGCAGCTTAGGCAATGGGAGAAGACGACATGCTTTAGAGAAACGATCGATAACTGTTAATATCACAGTACTGCCTTGAGATCGAGGAAGATCAGTGATGAAGTCAACAGCAATGTGAGACCATGGGCGTTGTGGAATGGGCAGTGGTTGTAGAAGTCCAGCAGGTAATTGACGTGGAGTTTTAGCCATTTGACAGGAAGAGCAGCGGGTCACGAACTGGGCCACATCAGCCTGCATAGAGGACCACCAAAAAGAGTTTTTCATGAGAGTCTGGGTGGTGGTCATACCTGGGTGCCCCGTAGCTGGCGTGTCGTGTACTAGATGGAGCACACGGTCTCTGTGAGTGGGCGGAACGTAGGTTCGGTCAGCCGGACAGGACGGTGGAGGTGGACTGGCGTTGTTCAATTCAGTCAACTCTGTCATGATATCCCACTGAATGGGAGCTAGAATCAAAGAGTCAGGTATAATTGTCTCAGGTACCCCAGTCTTCTCCACTGATGGCTCCGGCTCATACAGGCGAGAGAGGGCATCAGCCTTTCCATTTTTGGAGCCAGGTCGATAGGTAATGTGGAAGTCGAATCTGGAAAAGAACAGAGACCACCGGGCTTGACGTGCGTTTAACCTCTTAGCAGATTTGACGTACTCCAGATTTTTGTGGTCTGTTAGGACTGTGAACGGGTGAGAGGCCCCCTCCAACCAATGTCTCCACTCTGAAAAGGCATCCCTCATGGCCAGGAGTTCACGGTCGCCCACGTCGTAGTTTCTTTCAGCAGCTGTTAATTTCCTAGAAAAATAGGCACAAGGGAACATTCTGGATGGATCACCATGCCGCTGTGAGAGTATGGCACCCACTCCGGAACTGGAAGCGTCCACCTCCACCACAAACGGGAGTGAAGGGTCAGGATGGTGGAGGATGGGTGCTTGGGAGAAACGTTGTTGCAGGGTCTGGAAGGCCTTTGTGGCTGCAGGAGTCCACCTCAGTTGTTTGGGAGAGCCTTTTAACAGTGAGGTGAGAGGAGCCGCCACAGAACTGAAGCCGCGGATGAACCGCCTGTAAAAGTTGGCGAAACCCAAAAAACGTTGGAGCTCTTTCACGGAAGTAGGTAGAGGCCACTGAAGTACTGCGTCTACCTTGCCCTGGTCCATGG
Organism: Oryzias javanicus; assembly: GCA_003999625.1. Lineage (NCBI taxonomy): Eukaryota > Metazoa > Chordata > Actinopteri > Beloniformes > Adrianichthyidae > Oryzias > Oryzias javanicus. Next base: position 24,952,103 of record CM012450.1, read on the forward strand.
CCACACCCTGGGCACTGATAACGTAACCCAGAAATGACACTGATGTCGTATGGAACTCACATTTTTCTAGTTTGACATATAGCTTACTGTTGATCAAACGTTGGAGGACTTGGCGAACGTGTGAGACATGTTCCTCGAAAGTGTTTGAGTAAATCAAAATGTCATCGATGTAAACGATGACATGTCTGTGTAGCATGTCCCGAAACACATCGTTAACATAAGCCTGAAATACAGAGGGAGCGTTACAGAGACCAAACGGCATGACAAGGTATTCGTAATGGCCTGTTGTGGTAGAGAATGCTGTTTTCCATTCATCCCCTTCTCGGATGCGTATTAGATTGTAGGCACTTCGGAGGTCTAATTTGGTGAAATAGCGCGCCTGTCGTAGCTGTTCTAAAGCTGGTGGGACCAAGGGAAGGGGGTTACGGTATTTTACTGTAATGTCGTTTAGACTGCGGTAATCAATGCATGGACGCAGACGGCCATCCTTTTTTCTTCACAAAAAAGAACCCGGCCGAGGCGGGTGACGTGGAGGGCCTGATGAAGCCCTTTTGCAGCTCTTCCTGTATATACGCCTGCATGGCTTCAGACCCTGTCCACACGTAGCCGGGTATCTGCTAAAACGCATATATTTTTATCCGTTTCGGCCTATCGTCCACACGTAACCGGAGATTTAAGTCACTGAAAACGGAGCTTTTGGAAAACTCCGGCTAAAGTGAAGGTTTTGGAAAACTCCGTTTTCGCGTCTGCGTGTGGACATGCATAACCGGAGATCTCCGTTTTTAAACGTCACTCTTTGGGACAATTAGTGCATACATGTTGTTGTGAGATGAGTGTGTGTTCCAACTTCTGCATCTCAGCTTGTTACGAAGCTGGGGGGGGGGGGCGTGTGCATGTGAGGAGCAGCGCGCTCTGCGAGGCCAGTAATATAAACCTGCAGAACTGGAGACCCAACAGCGCTCACAGGACCACGTTCTCAGGACCGCATTCTCAGGACCCAGGTCTTTTTGAGACAGCGCCCCTACTGGCTGGGGACTAACTGCACCTCAGGACGATTTAAGGACTCGTTTTTTTGAGACAGCGCCTCCTTGCTGCTGAGTGCCGTTTGTCTTTATTTTATTTATTTATTTTTTTTAGAGTGTTGCAAATGTTGACTTAATATTTTTAATGTTTCTTACTGATGAATCATAGATTTATTTTAACCCTTTAGGCACCAGGGTTTTTCAGTGGAAATATAATTCAGTACATATAGATCTTGAAACATTTGGCAAGAGAATCCTTTATTGTTTTGTCTAACTGCTGGTAGAGAGTTGAGTCTGGTGTTTTTCAACCACCTAAAACTTATCAAAAGTTGAGAATATTTGGATCTTAATATAAATTCGTCTTTACATTTTGTCCTTATTATGTTGCACTAATTTAACACATTCTCAATGAGAAACACATGTATTTTATAATTAATAAAAATGGAACATAATAAATTAAAACATGCCAGAAAATCAAATAAAAACCAAACTCAAAACATTTGGAAAGTTAAACAGGATCTGTTGAGGTGGGAAGAATAACTTTTATTAGAAGTTACATTAAACAGAATAAGGTACATTTATTAGGCGTTACATTAGGCTTAAAAAGACAAAACAATACTTGTAGCCACCTAACAGATATTTTCTGTACAAGAAATCACAGCTGTATATTGGAAAGGAAAAATTAATTCGAACAATTTTTCAAATTAAACATGAGATTAAAAAATACTTTCTACTTAGGGAGTATCTATTTTTTTTTTTCAATTCTATACCAGTCCTCTGTCAAATGTATCTACTTTACTGAAATAAATATTTTGGTCTCAGAAATGTTTTGTAGCAGTTGCCTTTTTTTTTAAGTTTGAGAGTTTTTAATTATGAATTTGAACCTTTTATACTATTGTCGGTTGGAAATATTTTGCAGAACAAAGCATTCAACACACTGTTTCATCTGGAGATTTCCTCTTTTGAATTGTTGAATCTATCTGGAAAAAAAGGTACATACGTAAAATGTAAAGTAAAGAGTAACTTAGTTCTGAACAATACATAAATACATAAATACTTATTACTTTAAAAAGTAATATTATTCAGTAATAGTAATGAATCAAGTCTTTATATTACCAAATAGTAAAATACATATAAATTGATACTTGACTTTGCTCAGTAAACATTTAATTTTCCCCGGTTTTGTAATACATGTCGACTATATTTGGGTTATAATGACACAATAGTAATGAATTGCACAAAAAAAATGATAACACATTAAGATGGAAAAATACAAAAATTAAGTATGCTGTAAAATGCTGAAAGATGTAATCCTAACAAACCATCATGAATTTATTTTTGCACAAAGAACATTAATTTGGATAAAAGCTAAACTAAGCTACATAAACATCACTGTTTATGTTTCTGCAAAAAACGGAAATTAATTGGTAATTTCACTTTTTATATTTTAAGATTCCTGTGATAATTTATCTAGTTGTTTATCCTGTAGCAGCGCTTGGATCATTTTTTAACTCTTACTCATACTACTCACGTGTGCAATGTGACTCGTAAAGTCTCCAGAAATTAACATAACAAACTCCACCCTGTAGGAGGCGCTGTGTTAAAACCGCCAGGGTCCTGAGAGCGTGGTCCTGAGAGCGTGGTCCTGTGAGCGCTGTTGGTTCTCCAGGCCTGCAGGTACACCCTACTCCTGCGAGGAGCGAGAGAGAGAGAGCGCGTGCTGCGGAGAGAGAAAGGAAAGGGGAGGGGCGCGCGCGCACATTAGCTGGCGGACAGTTGTTCACGGGTTGGTCTGCAAGTAAAAGTAATAAAGAAATCAGTTCCTCTACAACAACTAAGTGTAATTATTCGGCTTCGCATGCTCATTACATCGCCCAACAGCGGAAGTATGCGGGGACGTGTGGACGGAATTATTTTTAAAACGATCACGTGTGGACGCAACCGTTTTTATAAAACGGAGGTCGGCAAATATGCGTTTGTAGAAATACCCGGATACGTGTGGACATGGCCTCAGTCTCAGGTTGGGACAGGGGAAAAACGCGACCGCGTGTAGGTGCGGTGCCTGGCATTAAGTCTATGGCGCAATCATAGGATCTATGCGGAGGAAGACGCGTGGCGTTTTGCTTATTGAAGGCCTCCTGCAGGTCTTTGTACTGTTGAGGCAGACAGTCAGATGTGGCATCAGCGTCACCCGAGTTGAGGTTGGTAGACGCAATCTGACACTGACGTAGACAGGAGGATGGGTTGGCCTGAGGAGCGTTCTGGAGACGGTGAAAGCGACAGGAGGTTGAGTCAAACGTGATTTCCTTAGAGGGCCAGCTGATTGAAGGATCATGAGTCTCTAGCCATGGGAGCCCCAGGATGACAGCACATTGGGGTGCGTCGATGGTGAAGAGCCGGATGTCTTCTACATGATCCTCATGGCACCTCAGCTGGACATCTTGGGTCAGGAACTGGATTCGACCGGAACCCACAGGACGCCCATCTATGGCAGAAACTGCCACCGGCGAAGTGCAGGTGAGCAGAGGGATGCGGTTAGAACGAGCAAACTCGAGGTCAATGAAATTCCCTGCCGCCCCTGAGTCTATCATGGCTTTGGTATTAATGCATCTACCATCAATCATAAGTGTCACTGGGATTTCAAAAGTAAGAGAATTCTCACTCACCGACCTGCCCGACCGTCTGGGTGGACGATCGGGGCAGGAAGCCCGCAGGTGCCCGGGTTGACCGCAGTAAAGGCAGAGGTGCTCACGCATGCGTCGATTTCTTTCTTCAGGAGTGATACGGGTAGAGCCTAACTGCATGGGCTCGGCGAAGGTGTCCTGAGGTGGTAGAGGCAGCCGAGGGTAGATCAGTTCTGGTGGCTCTGGTTCTTCTGGCACGGAGGAGATTGTCCAGTCTAATAGTGAGAGCAATCAACCGGTCCAAATCCAGATCTTCATCCCGGCAGGCGATTTCACGTTGCAGCTCAGCAGAGAGGCCTCGGCGGTACACGGTCTTGAGTCCACAGGGAGACCATTTGGTCTGAGCGGCTAAGGTCCGAAACTTTAGGGAATACGCAGCAGCAGTGTCCTTTCCCTGCTTAATGTCCATAAGCTGCTCCCCAGGTTCTTTCCCATCAGTTGGGTGGTGAAAAACGTCACGTAACAGCCGGGTGAATGCATCATAAGAATTAAAACTTAAAGACCCACCCGACCAGATAGCAGCCAGCCACTCCAAAGCATCTCCGGACAATAAGGAGCACAGGAATGACACTTTGGATTCTTCTGTGGGATACTGATGGGCCTGTTGATGGAGGTACAGCTGACACTGCATAAGAAAGCCGTTACACAGTTCAGGTTTGCCATTGAATTTGTCTGGTAAGGACATGCGCGGTCCGGCGCTTGACGATGACGCGGCGATATCTCCAGACCCAGCTGACAACAAAGGAGGAGGCGGCGGAGCGGGTGCGGGATTAGCTACCGGGTTAGCTTGCAGTCGTTCCATGATAGCTTCGGTGGCGGTCGTCAAACGATGCAGCTGTCTGCCATGCTCCAATAACATGACGGCGAATCCGGCAGGATTGGAGGGAGCGGGAACGCCCGTTGCTGGATCCGAGTCCGGCGTAGTCTTCTGTAAGGACGAGGCAGAGGCGGCGTGTGGATCCATTTGCAACTATTTAATTTGGATACAAAACAGGAGGCGAAGAGCGGAGTCAAAGACGGGCCGGGGTCAAAACGAAGGGACGAGGCGGAGAGCGAAGAGAAACAGGCTAAAGGTCAATACACGGAAAGGCAAATAGAAGAGAATTGCTTAGTCTGAAGTTCGAGGTAACTGTACAAGACTACGCGTAGATGTCAGTGGTGGAGATGAATATAAACAGTCCAGGTGATGAACGGATTGGAAACAGCTGATGAACCGGAACTGGAAAGTGACGAAGTAAGGCTTAGTATTCTGGAGAGAGCTCCCTCTGGTGGTCGGCGGAGTAATCGACAGACTGAGTCCTGACAATTAATATGTTGACATATCGGTAAACCTTTGCTTTTTTTATATTTGGGAACACATCAACAGTTAAAAATGAGATTTAATCACGATTTACATGATCATTTGACACCCCTACTTGATGAGAGACACAGGACCCAATGACACAGATGACCTGAAGACAGGTATGAAAGCACACTGGGCTTTCATTGCACCTCTGCAGTACCACAGACTCATTGCTTCCATGCAATGCTGCATTAGTCCAAAAAAGTACTGAGTGCGTTTCAGTTTTTAGAGGCCTGAAAACGTTCTTTTTTTTGAGCAGTCTGGGATTGTTCACATTTCTGACAAACTTAATTTTAGGTTACTGTCCATGGATCACAATCATTTAAATCACAAGGAAAATGAACTCAAGGTTGAAAATGAAAGTTTTTTTTTTTTTAAAGATGTATGTAATGATGCAGAAATAAATAATCTATTACTATACTGACAAATGTCCATTTAAAACCAGTTTAAGTTAAAACCATGTAAACCCTGTCAGACATCCATCAAGTTAGTTAGCTATTTATAATCCTCATTTTAGGAAAATGTCTCTTCTCTTGTAACACACCAGCTTTCCACCATTTTTAGAAACGGCTTATTATTTGTCGTTCAGCTTTTCCAACCTCCTGCCTAGGTAATCTTTTCTGTCTTTTTCCTCCCATTATGAGCCAATCGTTGTCATTTCCTATTGATAAAAACAAATGATAGGAAATGAGGGCTGAGCTGGAAGTGGTAATTGGGGGCAAAAAAAAAAGCGTTTTAAAAAAAATCAAGCTTATGCCTCCAATGATGAATGGTCAGGAGCATACTGGTATGGTTTTGTAAATTTCTGCAACAAGAATTGGAAAAAAGAAATAGATATAGAAGAAAGACCCACTCCAATCATTTTATAAAGTATTTTCAAAGTGTTTCCAATGGTCTTTTAATTGTTATTATGCTGTTTTAGCCAAAACAAAGCATTTGAAGCATCAAAGAAGAGACTAGAGATGTCATGACCCAGGAAAAAGGTCATGACAGGCAGCAAGCAGCCAGAGAGGAAGCAGGATCAGGTATCCAGAAGATCAGATCAAGACAGAAACACTCAGTAATGCAGACAGGGTGGCACAAATAATACTTTGCACTGACTGAGGCTCAGTGCAGAGAGTCATCTGGGGTGTGTGCGCTGGGGCTGCTGGGAAATGTAGTGCTAAAACTCAGAAGACAGCTCCAGACGAGGAGACAGACCCCTGACACCTAACACATATCCCAAAATGCCACCACATAGCGTCCTAAATGCATGTTTTCCAGCAAAATCAGCAGGAGGCTTCACTGTGATATTTATATTTGGGAGGCGGCAGTTGTATTTTTACATGCCGCATGGTGGTTGCTGGGAATTTTTAAGAAAAAGTAAAAATTGAACGGCGACCAGAAGATTTTTTGACATTGATCAGTGGCAGCCCAGGCACATTTGGAGGTCATGTGCTGGCATTCCAGTGAAAGGCAGGGGCAGAAAGGCTGCATGATTGACTGATGAGAAGGTCTCCAAAGTCCCCAAAATCATCTAATGATCGGCCAATTTCAGACTGCCACCCTCTGCCCCCGTGCTACTGTCCCACTGCCAACGTCCAATTGTTAGAAGACGTACTGTAGCAGTGCGGGCACTTGACAAGGACTGTCGACAAGGGGCAGGGGCCAAGCAAAGACCAGAAGTCAATCTGGCGACCCTGGCCATTGTGGGTCCAAATGGTGTGATGGCATTGATGCTGCACAAAACTCATCATGGCGTTGATAGCGCCACAGCAACTCCGAGACCCGGGTATTTACGAAGTGAGGTTAATGCTGAGAAGTGTTTTCTTGGGAGGCATGTTGTCTAAAAATGTGCAAATTTGTAAATTGACAAGATTATTATGTGTGCTTGAAACCTGAGTTGCAAATGACCAGTGGTGCAGAAAGGCCTGCTCTTTATTTACCCCCAGGTGGCTTGGCAGCAGTGGCTCTTGATATGGACGGTTGCTCTTAATTGCCTTTTTGATGAAGTTTGCATGAAGAGCTGATATTTTTCCATTAATTTCTCTACAAAATCCTGACAATATTTGTGTCTCCATTTTATTTTCTTAATGTCCGTACATACAAAAGAAACTTTAAGTGTCTTTCATAATGAGCTCTAATATATATATATATATTTTTACCCCAAAAACGTGTGAGGAGCAGACTCTACCCAGGGACATGTTGTTTTGTGTTTCTATTTAATTGTATCTGAAAACACTGTAATCAAATTTGCCTTGAGCAGTAATATTCTGCTAATTAATTAGTATTTAATTTCAACCCACGGCATTATTAAATAACAATGCTCTAATGTAGCTTCCTAGGTTTAGAAATTGTACAAAGAAGCTGTTTTCCATTAAAACCTTACCTTTAGGTTATTACGTCCTGTTGCTCTGAATCTCCACCTCTTCATCCTCCTTCAGATCCTTCTCAAATTTCCCAGAGTGCTTTTTAGCTCCCGTAGGAGCTTTTCTTTCTTTTTGTCATAATATCACCTTAATGTGCATTTAATCTTCACTTTTTTGTCTCATTTTTGTTTTTCCTCAATCCTCATACCTGCCTTTCCATACATCTTTACCTTGTATTGCTCTGTCATGGTTGCCATGACATTTTATTACTCCAGCAGCGGCAGTACAATGGTGACCTCAATTTACCTCCCAGTAGGGCTGCTAATAGAGCAGCAGTGCCGTGGATTGACTCTAAACAGGTAGCCCAACCTTGGTGAGCACTGTTAACAGTAGGGGGCACTCTTCAGCCTCCGCTGCCATTTGTTGCTTTCACTTCCTGCATGTGTGTGAACGGAGTGGGCAGAAAGAGAACGGCGATGCTGCAGTTTTGTCACGGTTATTTAACGTGCTTTTTATGTTTGTGCATGCATGAGTGTGCTCCCATGCATGGCAAGTGTGTGTCCTTTGCTGTACACAAAGAAAGGGCAAAAGCTTAGTGGGATGATAAGAGAAGATGCTGCTGATGCCATTAATATGTATGGTCCACTGCATATGTGTGCTTTCAAATGTACTCAGTGTGTCTGTAAAGCGCGTGTCGCTAGCCTATTGACATCTAAGGTCGTGGCTTTTCTTTTTTGCCTAAATAAGTGGAAATTTACATACACACTGTTCCTTGGATCCAAAGTCATACATGTAAAGGAATATAAGGTAACTGACTCTTATTTGGAAAACCGACTCTTCCTGTCTCTTCCTGTTTAAAATGTCAAAAGTGGCATGCTATATCCTGACCATTAAAAACCACCTTTCCTCTACATCCCTGGGGATAAAAGGTAGATATGAAACAAAATGAAACCCGAATATGTCCCTTGCAGCTACAGCATCAACAATAATAACATCTCATGTGGAGTTCTCTATTCTTTTGTCAGAATCAACACTTTTTATTCCATATGCTATATTTTCACTTCCACGTACATCTCAGTAGCTGTCCAGGTTGTACATCACCGTGTTAGTTTGCATAACAAATTAGACTAATTACGATCAGGTTCATCACTTTGTAGACCTTTGCTGGGATATCAGAGCAACCTTTCACATGGAGGACATCAAAGTGCTTTCCGCCCAATATAAATTAATGACCGCTATAAAATTGATTTGTGTCTTATTAATATTTCATGAATTAGTGCCAACACTGTTTCACATAAACACTAAAATTATTTATTCAAATACTAAGATGAAGTGTCCAACAGTATGTACTGTCTGAGAATGACAGGATAAATGGCTAAAAGTGCTGTACACTTTACAGCAGGATAAGACATTACTCCCAAAACAAGTATGAGTTTATGCTTGAAGGCTTTAACATTGGTGTGACTTGGACATGCCCCTGTTTAACTATAAAAGGGTTCTCAGAGTGACAGTTGTGTTTTACGGAGCCTGAAGAAGAAGCTCTGTATCTGATTCGGTCATCTCACGGTCAGATTCATCTTGAGTGTTTTTTTTTTTTTGTACTACAAACTTTTTTCAAAACTTTACTATAAAAACACACAAACTTTTGTTTTTCTTTGAACCTTTGAAGATTTGACTTATCAAGTATAATCGCCTTATTATCAAGGGAATGTTTATTGTAGTCTACAAAAAGCATCAAAAACTCTACATTTGGCCCTTCATTAGTCAATGCTATGATTTCCATGCTATCAGCAGGTCATCCACATTCCAGTTCACTGGTTTGCCGTATAATTAGCAGCAGATCATTGAATTTGAAGCACTTAAGAAAATCAAACTGATTTATTTGTTAAGTGATAGCGCAGTAAATCTTAGACTTTTTCTTTTTTGCAAAGTCAATGTTAAAAAAGTAATGACTAGGCAATTTAATTTAGCGAATTTCTTTTTTTCAGTTGGTGATAAGAGTCCTGGGGGTGTAATGAGTAATTAATGGCATCCAGCGTAGATCCTTGGGCAAGACTCTTCCTGCTACTGCATTCTTCATACCAGGAACAGCAATGAAACACACGCTTCCTCAGACGCCGTCCGGCCAAATAAGGTCTCCTTCAGGTGCTGGGCAACCCAAACAGCTTGATGAAAAATTGGCAATTTTGCTCATATGTTGACATACCCTGGAGGGAATTATGAATTCTAGGATATTTTTTCAGAGAACATCGATAACACAAAACAATTTTCCACTCGTGGTTAGTGGTTGGGTTAAGCCAGAGTGTCCAAATCAAGGCCTCAAGAGCCAGGGTCCTACTGGTTTTCCAGAAATCCTACCTTATCTGCTGCTGATTACTTGGGTCAGGAGCGTTCAGCCAGCAAGGAGCTTCAATGGCTGGTTGGTTGAAAACTTGTAGGACAATGGCACTAAAGGCCCTAATTTGGAGTTCCCTGGATTAAGCCATTTATTGATAAAGAACAATGTTGACTCATAAAAGCACAATTACAACAGAAACCTACCAAATTAGTCAAATAAAAAGTTTACATTTTCCAGTTCTGAATGTCTTGTATTGCTTCATTTTGCATGAATAACATCTTGAAGTCTTTTGTGATCCTTGCAGATGAGGTTCATAATTTTCTCTAATGGTAAAGCATATGATTCTTTTGACAGAGAACCTCAAGTTTCTTTAGATTCTTGGGCTGTCTTGCTTGAGCTGCCTGTTTGAGATCTCCCCAGAGTGACTCAATAATATTGAGGTCAGGAGACTGAGACACCACTTCAGAACCTTCCCCTTATTCTGTTGTAACGAATGACAGGTGGACTTGGCCTTGTGTTTTGTATTGTTGTCGTGTTGAAATGTCCCATACCTCCGAGCTGAAGAGTGCAAGTTTTCCTCCAGTATCTTCTGATAACCTGCTGCTTTCTTGCCATCAATTTTGACCAAATTTCCGGTGCCTTTGTAGCACACATCTCCAAAACATCAGCCATCTGCCTTTCACAGTAGGAATAGTTTTAGTTTTATCGTAGGCCTTGCTGACTTTTCTCCAAACATAGCATGGCTAAAAGGTTCAATCTTCTTCTCATTACTCTATATTACTTTGACGCAAAAGTTTGGAGCCTTGTTTCTGTGCTGTTTGGTGTATTGTAAGTGAGCAATTTTGTGGCATTTGCACAGAAAGGCTTTCTTCTGGTGGGGCTCAACTCTGCAGCCTACTTTTTTTTTTTTGGTACATCTTGAAACATCCACACCACAATTTATTTTATTTGTGGGTTTTTTCTTTTTATCCATAACTTTTTTTTCTGGCAGTTGTGGCAGAAATTTTTGTTGGTCTACCTGACCTTGGTTTGGTTTCAACAAAACCCCTTACTTTCCTCTTCTTCAAAGTTTGAACACTACTGACTGGCATTGTCAGTTCCTTGAATATCTTCTCATTTTCAAAGATTCAAAGGCTTTATTGTAACTTTCAGTAACAGTTAAATTGTGGGTGGTCCACCAGCAGCAATGCACACCACAATAAGATATAGAGAAAAGAATTAAAATAAGATTAAATAAAGTAGAATAAAAGTAAAATATAACGTATTGAAAAGTACTAATAAGAAGAAACTGTACATGGGTAAGGCAAAAGTTAAAAGTACAAAGACATAATTCCAACACAGGAAGTACAATAATAAATACTGTTAAAGTGTGATGCGTGGTTTGTGCAAAAGTGGACTATATTCCAGCTTGTTCACTGGATGTTGTTCAGCATCCGTATGGTCCATGGGAAGAAGCTGTTTGCGAGTCTGGTGGTATGTGACCTAAGTGACCTGTAGCGGCGTCCTGATGGCAGCATGTCAAACAGATGGTTGGTGGGGTGGGTGGGTTGGATCCTTCAGGATTGTAATTGTTCTTTTTTGGATCTCGATAAGGTCGCAAGGGGGGGCAGGGGGTAGCCGATGATTTTCTGTGCTGTGTTGATGACCCTCTGCACAGCCTTACTGTCCAGTGATGTGGAGCCTGGGTACCACACATTCAGAAAATACGTCAGAATACTCTCCACGGAGCAGCAGAGATGGTGATGCCCAGGAGTCTGATGGAGTTAACACAGTCTACCCGCTCTCCATTAATTTGTAGAGGGGCGTAACTGTGTCTTCTAAAGTCCAAAATGATTTCTTTGGTCTTCTGGACATTTAGAGAAAAGTTGTTCACCAAGCACCACTTGGCCAGGTTGCTGATCTCCGCCCTGCATGCCGTCTCATCACCATTTGAGATCAGCCCCACCACGGTGGTGTCATCTGTAAATTTGAAGATGGCATTTGAGGTGTGTGAGGCGGTGCAGTCCGAGGTGTACAGGGAGAACAGTTGGGGGCTCAGAACGCAGCCCTGGCATTCATATCCATAGTCCATACTCCTATCCTGTTCAGTTACCTTTTCCTGTAGATCTTTTGCTAGTTTTCTTGTGACCTAGGATCTAGAAACGTCAGTGCCTTGGGTATGTTGGGAGCCAAAAACTCTGAGACCTTTTGTGCAGACTCATTGAGAACAGGCAAACGAGTCACATGTGAGGATGGTCACCTTCAGCTTCCATTCAAACTCTTCTGTATCAGCTTGTGTGCATGCCTGAAACACTAGCCAAACAAAGGCTCCTTGCTTTGACCAGCTGCCTCAAGACAAACACAAAGGACAACAAAGCCTGATGGATAAACAGGTAATCTCTGAAAATGTATGTTCAAAGGCCAGGTAATAAGACTAGAGAATCGCAACAGTCCTGGGAAAATAAATGGAAGAAGGAGGTAGGACATTCTGTTACAGCAAAGCTTAATGCTGGTTTCTCTGAGAGAGGACCACACGAACCTCCCTGATCAGAATCCAGTGATCACCACAGTGACAATCATCCAAGAAAGAACCTCAGATATAAGAATGGCACAGCATATGGCTCGGCTATGACACATGGCTACTAGCTAAAGATGGGACTTACTTCAAACGGCTAACAGAAGGGCAAACAACAATAAAGATCCCTCAAAAATGCAGTCCCATCCAACTTCCGGCCAATAACCTGCCTCTCAACAGCATGAAAGCTCATATTTGCGCCACTGCAACCATGATAAATAGCCACAAGGATCAATACACGAGCAATGCGCAGAGGGGCTATGGTGGAGATACTAGAGGAGCCAAATCCTGGTTGACAGAACAGTAAAACAAAACTGAGGACCAAGTCACACAAATCTGTGCACTACCTGGATTATTTACATGAGAGTCGATAACTCAATGCCACACACAGATCACTACAACATGGACATAACTCTAAGAACTTTCAGTGCAAACTCAATAAGGATGTGAAAAAAAAGAACATCTTTAAATCCAATGGTAAGCCACTTGCACCAGCATCCATTAAGTTTGGCATATACCAAGGACATGCTCTCTCTGTGCTGCCTTTTTGCACAGGCGTGAACCCCCCCAGCCAAAATCAGAATAAACCAACAAATACAACAGTTATATGTTACCAGATAGCAGAGAAAGAAAGTGTAACAAGCTTTTGTATTTATATACAATGAGGTCCAAATAAGCAGGCTCCAAACGCTGTACATAGTAGTTAGATACTAAGTGGAACACGAGGCAGAAAACTATGACAACACAACCTGGCAAGTAACAACCAGAAATTAAAAGAATACTCATTGATTGAAAGTAAGGCAAAACAATATGTATATGTGGAGCAAAATAAGGGAGATAAAGCCAGATCTGGATGTGTATTGAACTGCTAGAACATGAGCCAAAGGAAATGTAAGACTGACGAAAGCTCTTAAATCTGACTGGGAGGTCACTTAAAAGCTGAGCCAAAACAAGAGTTGTAACAAAAGCTCTTAAGATCAAAGACTAAAAATACTGATTTAACAGGATTTATTGCATGTAGTGTGTGAAAAAAAACTCACTGTGACACAAACACTAGACAACACTCTAATAGACTGTATCCACAAAAATCTCAGTTACAGATTGAGGCTATGAGATCATATCAAGAAAATGCAAATATAGTCAAAACTTGGAAGAAAATAAAAGTCATTATATATACAGTGATTTTAGCAAAAAAAAAAAAATGAATGTTGAGGAAACAGAGTTAATGCTGTCTCAGTCATATAATGTTATTTTTGTAATCAAACCATTGATGATTTCAAGTGATTTTCCTTTAAGAATGAAGCTCTGGGGGACTATTTGTCACGTGATACGGTCATGTCAAAATTCATGATTTGAGTACGATTCAGAGAAACCGGTAAAGGAAGAAAGTGCATTTAGCTGTGAGTGTTTATTTATAATTCCTTTAGAATAACATTTGTTTAATTAACTTTCTAAAGAAGTCACATATACTTGTCCTTCCATTTAAAAAAAAATATTAACAAACAGGTCTTCGATATGAAGATTTTTTTTTTTTTTGCTAATTTATACAGTGACTGCAATGGCAGATGACAGGATAGCTCTTTCATTAAACACACAACTTTAAATCATAAAGGTCAAAGACTCGATAATTCCAATTAGCAGTTGGAAGAGGACGTCAAAAGATTCTGTCAATATGTTTAAGAGAGCCACTCATGCTGAATATTAACTACAGTAGAGGCATTCTGTTCAGGTAGTTATTTTCACTAATAAAACATTTTCACTTAAGTTTTTAGTAATTTGGCTCATATAAGATACGCTGTGTTGGAAAATTTGAACTTTTCCTGGTTCAGACCAGATTTAAAACTAAAATCCAAATCAGTTTTTACCAAAGAAAATTTGATAAAATGTAAATTAATGACTCTTTTTTTCAACAGCATTTCATTGAAAATTAGCTGTACCAATCTATATTTTAATAAAAATAGTGTATATGGTTAACCAATCATATAAAAAACTACTGTCAACCAACTTCATCTTTGATTAAAAAAACAAACAGATTGAGAAGAAATTAAATAAACCTTCTCAAAAATTTAAAGCAAACTACAATTATTAGGCTGCAAAAATAAATCAAACGCATACTAAATGGCTGCTATGTTCTGGTAACTTGTGAGCTCTCACCTACCTTATGTAACCTTCCCTCGCCCTGAGGTAGCTGTCAACCTGTACTCATCTTTGCTCATGAACTCTTCACCAGACAGCGTGTTTAAATGCCAGGCATCGCTGTAGGCTTTAGGATGTGTGCGTGTGTGAGCCCGTGCACCCTGGCCTCTGTGCTCACTAGGTAACGGAGGAAAATGCATTATTGAAAGTGTTTGAGGTATGCAAAGCAAGGTAAAGGAACGCCTTTGATCTCTCGCAGACACCATGTCACTCGCAATCTCGCTCAGATTTAGTCTTATGCGCACAACGCCGGGAGGCATGAGACACAGAAATCCCTCTTCATCACCTCTCCCTTTCATCTTTGTTTCTTTACTTTTGGATACTTCCCGTGGAACAATTGTTTTGATGTTTGCCTTGCTTTGTGTGTTTAGAACCAGTAAACTGGGGTGAAAAGAGAGGAGAAAGGCTTTAATTGTGGAGTGACTCCAAACCGAACAGGGACATTTGCTGCCAATTAACTGTTTATTCATAAGACACTCTTATCATTTAAATTGAATTTACCAGCAGCATGTGTTGGAGTGGGGGACATAATTGCAAAGCACAATCTAGTGTGTTACACAAATGGGGCTCATTTTCTAATAAATATGAAGTGACATAGTCTGGACTCATTCTCATTCAATGCATTTAATTACTTATATGTGAGGGTTAGATTAACATTTCTTCCGCCTTGTTGGAAGAAATGTATTCCCCAAAGGCAGGAATACTGCATTTAAAATTTCTCACTTTAGTATTTTTATCATCTTGAGGCAAAACGGCAGGACTATTACTTTTTTTGATTCCAAACGTATGCTATCAGGAGCGCCTGCATCACGGCAGCCGCTCTGTATTTCTGAGTGTGCTTGCTTGCACCTTTTTTTTTTTTTTTACCCACAAGTAGCTGCAGCGGACAAAGTAGGTTTATCCTTTGTGACAGTCCCTTTAAAGTCCTTTTCAATACTGGGTGGTTCAATTTAACGCTGCCGGCGCCCTCTACCCTACTGCGATTGCCCACGCCCCTGCTTTCACACGTACACACTGGCCGGGCCGCACGCCCGCCTCTCTTACAGGCTCTTGGACAAACCATTGACCTTCACTTTGCAATCACTGAGGTCGATCAGGAGGCCATTCTTCCATGTAATGTTTACATCTCAGCGGGCCATTTGGCCACAAAAGGGTGTTGGTGGTAGGGGTCCTCTTGTTGGACAATATGTGTCGAGAATGGTCATTTACCGTGATGTGGGACGAGGGGATAGGGCGTATTAGAGTCATTCTTTCTTTGTCTCACTGATGTCGACTATTAGATTTAAAGTGTTGCTCTAAACTAGTTGAATTATTTGTTTATTTTTACTGATGAGATTTGCCTTTTTGATTTTGTCTGAAATTATCAGTTGGCAAAGACGTAAAAGGTTACTGGTGGACTAAACAGTTAGTTCCACATTTTTATGCAAATTGTATCTAAGTGTCAAAAAGAAGAAATTCTTTATTTTTCAACTAGGGATGTCCCGATCCGATCACGTGATCGGAAATCGGGCCCGATTACGTGGTTGAAGACTCGATCGAAATCAGGCCCCGTTGTCCGACTAGGACTGGATATTTCATTTATTTTTATACTACAAATCCCATAATGCTCTGCTGTTGTTGTCGGTGCGTCGATTAGTAGTGTCTATGGTAGCGGTCTTGGATGTAGGAAGGTAGTGATCCATCTTTACTTCAAAAGGTTGCAAACAGAAAGGAGGCATTCAATTTTTGTCTGAATCTTATTTAATATGCCATTGGTATGTTTTATTATTACTACTACTATTAATATTAGTACAGGGTTTTTCCTGTACTGATAATTTAGTGTTTTTTTTGTTATTTTTTTTACTACAGTTAAAATCTTCCTCCTGAGTTTTGTTCAAACAGTAAGAAGGTCTCATTAGACACTTTAAATGGAGAAGTTAATTCAAATAAATACGACATGCTATTTCAAGTGACTCAGATACAATTATTGCAACAATGACTAAGTTTTAATTATCTGAATTGAACATTCCTAATTAAAAATCATTAACTGGTTGCTGTTAATCATTAAGTATGTTTAAAGACTGTAATATTTTATTCACTTGGCAATAAATATAATAGAATAACATCATAATCAAACCATGAGGCTTCAGGGAGTGAAATCTAAAATGTGAAAGGTTCAAATTGTTATCGAGGAAGTTGCTTTTACATCTTTGTAATTGCCAATTTTACAATTACTTTTTGGAATAATGTTTCATAAATGGTGGCAAATTAACCTACTGATAATGTTGTTACTGCTTTTCTGCTCTGTATTTTTTCAAACTTGTTTGGAATAAAATTAGAAATGAAGACAAAACTAAATACAAATATATTGGAAAATATATTTTTCTAGCAAAGAAAAACAAATGATCTGTGACAATGTATTGATAAACCTGAAGACTGTATTTTTGGGTCTTCTTTGTAATAGTTATCATTTCAATTTAAATGTAATTTAATGTAGGAATGGATTTGATAAACTGAAGAAAAACAATGAAAAAGAGCCATTCTTTTTTTTTTATTACAAAAGCTGCTTAACAATTTACATGAATGCAATGAGAAACACTAGTTCAATATCCTAAAATGTCATTCACATTTTACAATAACAAAAATCTTACTTTATAATGTTATTTGGAAGAAAAAAAACACAAAAAGTGTTTTCTATTTGTTTTCCATAAAATGAATGTCTTGAAAGCCTTAAATTCTTATAACTATGCCTCTGAAAGTGTTATAAGTCATTTTGATGTTGGGAAAAAAAACCTTTAGAGCTGTGGTCTCTAATTGCAGAATCCTACCGGTCAGTGAGGCAGTTGGTACTGTGTCGCAAAAGAAAAAATAAAACATTACCTACATTTCACATTACATACTAAAGCAAGTTTTATTTAGGAGAACTACAGGATTCTCGTTCTTGAGGCATATCAAGTGTTGAAAATACATCCTCCACTTTTTTAAAGCGGCTGCGCCATCCATTAAACTGAAGCTCCCACGCTAGCAAAGTTAAATAAAAGCATATTGGGAAATTTTCCTTTAGCTGAAACAAAGCCAGTGAGGAAACAAAAAAAAAGAACCAATTCAAAGTGTAAGTGCCATTTACTGAGAGATTTAAGTTACATTAGAATTCTATTTTGTTTTGATGATTTTAAGTATTTTGTTTCCGTGACATTTGAAATGTAGATTATTGTTTGAATTCTTTTGACCGCCAGAGGGCGCAACTCTGTTGTTCAATGTCCATTTTATGAGTCAAAGAAGTTCTGTCTTGAAACATTGTGTCAATAAAGATTGAGATGGACAACGACAGAGCGACACGGTCGTTTTACCGTGTGCGGCTACAATGTCCATACGTGTAGACCAGAACTTTGTCTTTGTCCTTCTATCGAAGTGGTTAAAGAATTAGAAAACAGGAAAAGGAATCGAAAGATTAACGTCTGCACAAAGAAAAAAGAAAGCTTCTTTTAACCAACAAAAACCAGGAATCTTTTCTTATTTTTTAACAATCACACCTTAAATGAAACCAAATGAGAAGGAAAGCTTATTTACCACATTTTAACGGTTCCTACACCAATCTATTGTAAAAATAAAGTTTAAACCAGCTCCAGATGTCTTATAAAGGAAGATAAATTTTTAACACCAAGGTAAAAAAAAAAAAAAAAAGAAGAAGTCAATGTGAGCCTTTTACATAACGGTCTGTGAAAATCTAATCTGACATTATATTAGTTCATGGCCAGAAAAGGGTTGTGGACCACTGCTTTAGAGGACATGTACGTGTAAAATTAAAAAACAAGTCTGACCTTGAGTGTATCAGACTGGTGAAGGGGGTGTTGGAGTTGACGGTTTGCTTTTGGATCCACAGGGAATAGACTTGTAACAGGTGCATGGCACCAACTCTGTGCCTTGCCAGGAAACCCTGTGCTAGTAATAACAATATCTCACCCCAGTACCTATTCCACTGTTTCTCCCCTGATGTCTATCCCTTTGTGATCCTCTTTTCACTTATTTTCTTTCCAATTCACATCTAGGTAGGTGGGTTTTAGAGAAAAGTCAGGAAAAATAAGATCTGGCTTGAGCTTGTTTTAGAAATACTGTCAGTGTCCTGCACTTCTCATTTCTTGGGTTTGCCTAATTTAAAATCAAAAGCATGATTACAGTTACAGTCTAAAATATTTTTTCTTAAAAAGCATCTGAATTTGTCTTCAAGCCTCATTAGACCCAACTGCACTCCACCTTAAATTAGGAATCCGTCTTTCAATCAGTGTTTTTTAATCGTATTTAAAGCTAGATTTCCGCCATTATTTTAATTATTCACCACCTCGTTTTTAACGCTCATTCTGGATGGAGCTGGCTGTTGTGCCATCCTTTTATTACTTTCTTTTACACGAAGGAACTCTTGCCGGCTTATAATAGATTCCTCCTCATTAGATCCACAAACGTGTGCTCAGAGACTGTCAGAGACTTCTGCTCGTTTTAAAATAGACGGCGAATTCGGCAGAACATAATGTGAAAAAACTGGTGCAGTTCAGTAGAAAACGACTGTCACCTGCGCATTGCAGCTCCTTGTTCGCGTTGATCGGAGTCTTATGTTAAAGTTCAAGTTTAATAGCCTTCATCGTAAAGTAAAAAGACAAGTCTGTGTGATGTTATCAGGCTAAGACAGTTTATGATGTTCTAAACTTGCATGTTGTTTTGTTCAAATGTTGAAAACTGACCTCTGTGACCCCTCTGTTTTATTCATCAACGGTTATTAATGATGCACTTTGTGTGACCTCTGCTGGCCCACGTAGCGAGACTCAAATAACTTCCAGTAAAGGATTTATTAAGGGGCTGCTGACATCTGAGGTTTGATGATTGGCAACAAAAAGCAACAATTTTCATTCTTCAGACCCGTCCGTGTAGGCGGCGCTGCCCACACACACACAAACAAACCTAAATGTTCAAATCCGGTATGGATTCGCAGCAAACAGCCCACGATTCTGCTTTGGATGACCTGTTTGTCTCTTTAAACACAACATGTCAAGTGCAAAATTCGAACACTAAACATGTTCATGTTTCCATGTACTGTGTGCACACCTGCCACTAAATAAGCACTCGTGTGTGATAATTGGCCGACTTGTCGATGTGGTCTGCCAGGGTGAGGCACACAGATGCTCTTTTAGTTCGTGCGTAGACTTTTGTCACATTTGCACTTCCACAACTCTAGAGATTAAGAGAAAAAAAAACGGTTTATCCATAGACTTCTAGGGATATTCTTTATTACTTGTGATTGGTCGTGCAATTAAAACTGTTGAGCAGTTTTATGTCATTTTCATCAACCTTTCTTGTATAAAAAAAAATGTTTACTTTCCAGCTGGAATGCGTTTTTCCAAGACAACTGCCTTATTTATGTGTTTCTATTTAAAATAACTGCCGCATTTCATCACGAGGCAGTCTGTTGATTTTGCACCGGCAGATGTTTGCAGATGACGATGTGTTATGACCTGGTAAATTATGCACTCATTGGTAATATGAGGACAGAAAACGGTCACTGCACCACTGATGAGTGAAAAACCAATCTTGTGTCAACAGTCAAATCCATATTTTGTGTTAATAGAGACCTTTACGCTCTTGTGATGATCTGGTTTGCTTCATTTTCCACTGTGGTTGGTGCCGATGGACATGCTGTGCAGGATGTGCTTGCGTATGCACAAACGGGGATATTTACAATTTTAAACTTTGTTCAACTTGAGCGGGCGAGGCTGTTACTTCTATAGCAAACTCCACCCAAATCTTCACACCAGCTTTGGAGCTAAAGGTTAGAAAAGTGAATTCTAACTTAAAAACGCTTGACTTCATTAGCAATTGTACAGTAAATGACTATATAACATGCATAACCCTGGTAGCAAAAGATGTCTATTCTATTGAAAAACTAACATATAGATGTGTAGATATCTATGGCTGGGATGAATGAGTCTAAGAATGAATGAGTGTGTTTTGTAAACCCATGTAGGAGGTGGTGCAGCTCCTCAGGGACAGTACTGATGCAGCACTAACAGTTGATCACAGCTACACACAGATGGTTTTACAGCAACCCAATCTGAGGGGAATGAGTTTGATATCCCGGACGAGCCCCCACTCTTGTTACAATCCCAACTCAAGGGAAAAGAAGCTTTTAATTAGCTGAAAAACAAACAAAAGGTGAGACATCAGAAAGTTAAACAACTTGTTTGGAGCTTTGCATTTCACAAGTAACAAAGGAATTTAACAAGTGATTTGGAAAAAATAATTAAAAAAAAACGTTTAACAAATAAACAGAAAGTCTGACAAAATATTTAATAATAAGCTCTGCTCAAAATTAAAAATAATTTAGCTGTATGAATAAATGCCTATCAGATCCATGCGTAGCTAGAGCTGTAAACATCAACATAGATATTAAATAAATGTGTCAGTGTCCATTGGGAATGAACCACAAGAGAGCTGTCAGGTTGTCAGGTTGATGTGAAAGCAAACGCGCTAATAAGATATGGAAGTTCCTGCTAAACATAACAGACACTTGAACCACAAGACACATAGATTAATAATTTACTTTTCTCTGTAAATTTAAAGCAGAAGCTTTTCCAAATCTGGGAAAACTGTGGCAAAACTGTTCTCAAAGTTCAAGAGCTTCAAGCTGTCTCGTACCAAAGGGTGTGAAACGTTCTGTCTGGATTTCACCCTGACTGGGAAGAAGCGGGAACTCCAGTCACAGATGGGAACTAGTGATCTACTCTCCAATCCAACCACATATGCCAAAACACTGAGAGGGGGAGATGTTGGACAGCACTTTTAGTCTTTGGCATGACCCAACCTTGGAATTGATGTTTGCTGTGTTGTTCTCCTTAGACCCCTCATGGGTTCCACAATGTACAACAAATGCTGCAACACTGATCATGAATGATCTGTCATTTTTTATATATATATATATATATATATATATATATATATATGTGGCAACACGTGTTATGGGGTTGTCAACAACGCCACCTGGGGGTGCAATGCCCCAGGAAAAAGAGAGAAAAGCCGTGTAGGTTGTACTTTGAACAAGGCAGAGGCGGTGGTCTGGTTTAAAATATAATTTATTATAATCCAATTTAAAAGCAGTATAAAAATATGCTTTTAATTTAAACCAGTTAAAATGTTCAGGAGGAGGAGCTTACCAAGGTGGCTCGAACTACAACAAAACCAAACCAAAACAAACACCCAAAAGTGTGATGCACTGCACTCGTAATTGAAGAATCACAGCACACAGGAACCCGTCACCCAAGTAGCCGTCCACCCTGAGCTCCAACCTCCTGGAACAGAAGGAATAAAACAATAAAAATCTTCACAATTAAAAAACAATTAAAAAATGAGTACACGTCGGGGCGCCAGGTACACAGCCCGACGGCGAGCGACAGGTGTTAGGAGATTCACAGTCCAGCCGACGCCGCTGCACACACGGCCTCCACCGTCGCTGCAGGGGTCCGTCCCCTCCCACTCCGTCCCGACGTAGCGATGGAAAGGGGAGACCCGATCCGAAACAAAGTTAAAAGACAAACAGTGGCAAAGCAGCAGCACGCAACTCCCTATTGCGGGAGGGAAGCCACGTGCGGAACAGCAGAGACAGTTTCTGGGAAAAAGAACATTTTAAAATGCAGGACTTCAGTAGAAGCAGGGGGATCACGGCTCGAGACATACCGGTCACTGAGAGGAAGTGGGTTTGGGTGACAGCTCACGTCACCCTGCAGACGCTGTTCTGTAGCCGCACTGCCGAGGCACCGTACCAAGGAACTGGAAAGTCATCTAATGAGTTTCCAGCCCATATTTGAATCTGCGCGCTACGGAGCCCGGCTTACCTGCCCGTGTCACGGCCTTCCCACTTCCTGGTAGCTGTACGGTGGCCGAAAAAGCTCATACCAGGAAGCGAATGGGACGGGCTTTTAAAGCACCATCCCCCAATCAGCAGGTCTGACCTACTGCTTCATAATTAGTGGGCGTGTCCTACTCACCACATATATATATATATATAAAATGATATTCTGCATGATGGCTTTCATCCTGATTAATTAATTATAGAGAGTGCAGTGCTTTCATATTGTGTTGATCTCATTTTTAATTTTTAACAATTATCTATTATGTACAGGATTATTCCCAAAAAGGTTCCCATTATTAGAAATTAAGGAACAAAGACTTGATCACATCAGACAGTTGCATCCATGAAGTCCCTTAATTTCTGATAATGCTCACTTTAAAAGGGGTTAACCCACTTTTACCATATAAATACATTTTGGTAATACTTCATTTCATATCACAGTACTTACAGGCTATTTAAGTGCTATTTACATGGTACTGTAAATAGCACCTACTGGGTACATGCATGGTACTTTTTTGTGCTTACTTGGTATTTGCTTTGTATTTATGTAGTACTATTTGGTTCATACTTAATGGTACCTACTGGGTATTTAAATTGTATACGCTGGGTTTTTACAAATTACCTCCGAGGTATTAAAATGTTGGGTTAATGTGTCTTTTGTAGAATTTATACAATCTGGAACATGGTAAGAAAAAATTAAGTACCTTGAATTTACTTCTTAACTTATATGTTTCATGGTATTTACTATGAGTAACAAGACAGTAGGTAAACAGTAGCTAACTTTGAAGTACTGTGAAAAATGGCCCAGAATTTACTTTCTAATTACTTAGCAAGTTTGTGTGTGTTTCATGGTACTCACCATAAGTAAGAAGATGGGTAATTACATAGTACTTGTGTGACACCTTTTTTTGTGTGGTACTTGTTAATAATTAGAACAGAGAAATTAAATGGAAAGTACCATTTATTGCACAATGGGCCCAAAAAGAAGTATTCAGTCAGCCACCAATTGTGTAAATTCTCCCACTTAAAAAGATGAAAGAGGCCTGTAAAACTCAAGGTAATTTACAAAATAGTACCACACTAATGCACAGCAAGTACCATTTAGATCAAGAATAGGTACAAAAAAGTAATATGTAAGTACTCAGTTGGTCCAGTAAAAAGTACCTTGTAAATACAGGTACAAAAAAAGGACCATGTAAATACCACTTAAATACATAAGAACTGTAATATAAAGGGTTGCCTAAATAATAAATTAACTATAAGTACTTAAAATTGTTACATTTTTAAGCCTAAATCATTTTTTACAAAAAGCAGACCATTTAAAACGTGGCTTGATGTGTTGTCATGGTAACAGCTGCAGCACCTGCAAGAAGTTCATAGTCAATATTGTTAGGAATGCTTAGAAAAGTCTTCCTATTGTTTTATATGTGTTAACTTAGAGCAGTACAAGTACCTGATGTCATTATTTTTATTGTTTGAGATCTGGGTGGTGTTAGAGTAAAGGTTGAAAAGAACTTCATAAAGGCCCTTTTTAGTTGTATTTTGACCTTTTACTCTACCGCTGGTCATTTTTTGTGTCCGTATATAAAAAGCTGTTCTGATTTTATTTGAACATATTTACATGCCTGGAAAGTTAGTATTGCTTACAGATGGAACTTTGACTGATCAACCATGAATAAACTTTGAACTTACATCCACTAAGCAGAAGAGGCAGAGATGAGCTAAGGTTTAATTTGCTCAAAGGCATTCTTTGATTTCCTAATCTTCAAATGGACATTTCGCCAAGGGCTGACCACTGCAATGCCTGCAATTTAGATTTTTACTTTTCTCTAAATATTAGTCTGATCATCTATAACCACCCAATGAACCAGCATTTAGATTGAAGTGCATCAGTGAGATGCATTTCTAATGATTACCCTCCTCTGATGCGTTTGATATTTCATGAATCACAGTCAAGATTTTAACAGCAAAAACCAAAGTCTGTGAAATTAAAATGTCTGCTGATTAATGTAAGCATGATTGTGCATAAATGGGGATAACATGTTTAAAAAAAAAAACTCATTTTACAGAGTTTGTCTTCTGCTGGGTAGTATGGGAATACAGACAGTTTAATTGAGGTTGTGTTAGAGGACTTCAGGGAGGATTCAACTTGTCAGGCTAATTATCATAATATTTGACCTGAGGTCAAAGCTCATTTTTACTGATGGCATCAGTGAGGCAAAGTCAATTTAACAAACTCCTAACAGTTTGTTTCCTAACAGTTGTGAGTTGAGAACTTCAATGTTTTTTTTTTTTTCCTGTTTTGTCCTCAAACTGTCTTGGAACTCAGAGGAATGAACACACTTTAAATATTTTATGGGATTCTTCTATGCGGTTATAACATTTTGCTCTTATATGGATGTTTGATTGCTTATTTGAATTCTTAGATGACAATGTTCCCTCTCTACCACATGCACAGACGTCTGGAAGAGCAAAGTAAATTGTCTACTTTATCCTTGAATGAGCTTCTATAATAAAATAAAAACCAATGTTAAGGGGTGGTGGCTCGCACCCTCAACTCATGATGAGAGGCTCTTGTTCTCCCCATCCACATGTGGGTTTTGTCCAGCTTCCTCCCACAGTCCAAAAACATGTTTCACATGATGTATTCAGACTGGACACATTTGGTCCACTTGAAGTGAGTCAAAGTTAGTTTATTTTCCAATAATCTGGGACAAATTTTCAGTATGAATACACCTAAGCGAACCCTGGTCTGAAACCAGGAAGCACGTATCAAAACAGAAGAGAAAGATGGATGCGCTGTGGTCTGCAAATTATGGATTTGTATTTGTATTTTACTGATGGATTTTTAACATCTGTATGAACACTCAACACTTTTTACTACAGCTACAGGTACGCACACTAATAAGAGTTTGTGACATGTAGATTGTCAGTAGAATCAATGTGGATCAGGTTAAAAGATGTTTTATTGAGCCCAAATTCATCCGAGTTAATTAGTTTCCGTGCCTCATTGGTGCGGTGTTGTTTTTAAGAAAATTCTGTTGGAACCACAATGGAGCTTTTAGGATGACGTCACGGCGGCGCCCCGCATGTGTGACACACAGAAGAGCGAGTTAAATTCTAACAAGTAAACAGATGGACCAATTATTTCCTTTTGCCTAACAATCGCCTCATTTTTAACATGTTTACATCACCTGACTGATGGCTATGGTGGCTTTTTGGTTCAGTTGTTCCGCTCTCAGTTCAACAGTAGAACAATTTTAAATTTTTTTTTAATTGTTCCCAGTTGGGTTTTAATTAGGAATGAAGTTTTTAACAAAAATTCCACATCCTGAATGTCTTAAA
This sequence comes from Oryzias javanicus, assembly GCA_003999625.1. Lineage (NCBI taxonomy): Eukaryota > Metazoa > Chordata > Actinopteri > Beloniformes > Adrianichthyidae > Oryzias > Oryzias javanicus. The sequence goes on from CM012450.1 coordinate 24,977,805, forward strand.
AAGCCCTTTTTTCTGTTGATCTGAAGCCTTTGTTTCCAAAAATTCCTCTGTGTGGGCGTGGCTTATGGTGCTGAGCTGTGTAACCCTGCCCCTTATCCCCCACAGACATACTAGCAAGACACACACTTTGAATAAAATAAAACATGACCATTTAGGCTGCATTGCACCGGCGAGCAGCACCAGCTGGGGCTCAACTGATTTTATGCTATAATAATTGTTGAATTGACCAATAAATCCAATCCATTTTTTCCTCAGATTCCTTGGGAAAATAATGAAACCTAACATCAGTATGATCTTTCACTGAATTACAATCCTTTACAGCACAGAAGTGGGACGTTATATTATCTTCTCCGGCCCCTACAGCTGCATCCGGGTTAGCTATCGTGACGTAAGCAAGTCTCAGGAATTCAAACTGAGTTTTGATTGACAGTTACAAAGAAGGAGAAATACTCGGAAATGCAAACACAAAATGATTTATTATAAATGTTTCTCTTTCAAATGAAAAATGCCACACATACATGATAAAACTCAAAAAACATGATTTTCATTGGAGGGGAACTTCAACACATTGCCTCTCACACGGTTTTCCCAACAATCAGTCATAAAGACTGATCAACCTACCTCCATAGCCGTCCTCTTGACAGTAACCGTCCTGCAGCATAAGTGCTACCAAATCAGCAAGTGTTGTACCTGATGCTGATACAGTCGTTCAAACTCGCTTGGTGAAATATAAAGTTTGAATCAGTCAAAGATTCTAAAGCCCAGGGAATGGATCATTTCTGCCTCTAGTTGCTTTTTCCCACCTTTGTAATTCCTGGCCAATGAGTAAAGAGATCTTTAGTCATGTGATTTTGTTTACAAGTTTTGTTCCAGTACAAGAAAGTCCCCTCAAAACGGATTTAGTGCAAGGTTCAGGACTCTATTCGAAACAAATTAGGCAGTTTCGAACTGGATCAAATGCTTTTACCAGTCGGAGAGCACCCATAGATTAATTGGTGACTCTAATTATGACTTGGAATGTGAGTGGTTGTTTGTCTCTGGGCTGGCAAACTGTCCAGGGTGTCCTCCACCTTCACCCTTTCCCATGAGTCCCAACAGTAATAACTGGCAGATTAGTTCATTCAGTGACATTATTTTACACCTTTAACTTTGGCTGTCAAACTTTTCTTGTCCGTCACAGTCTTTGCACACAAGTCACAGCCCTTATTAGCATTGTGGGATAAGCAAAGGGTCTGATTTGTGTCTGTGACGTGAGAATCGAGCAGGATTCAGTTAGCAAACCCTTTTGACGGTGCAGTAGTTAAGGATAGGATTTATAACACTGTGACACATTTTGATGAAACCAGAAAAGCATGAAATTGAAAATAAACCATGGGACATATTGATCTGTCTCTGTTCTGTGTTGCTATAGAGTGTGATTTTCTGTATTTTTTTTAAATCAGGAGGGTTTTTTTTTTCTTTTTCACCTCTTTTGCAGAGAATAAACTGAGTAATCTGTCAGAATGGGGTTAGTACTGTTTAACCGCATCGAAAGATAAACAGAAATTTTATCCTATTGCCACAACTTGAAGATTTGAAGTTTTATAATAATTTTTTTTTCCAATGGAAGAAGTTTGTGAAAATTTAGAAAATATGACAAAAAATCTCATCATCCAAATCACCAATTGCTCAGAGCACAGCCGTGTTGAAATTCACTGACTGGATAGACAATGTCAGCTCCTCAAAAGGCTGAGAAAAATAGTATGAAGTTATTAAAAATTTGTGTCAAAATTAACGTATTTAATATGAACATAAAATTATAAATCAATTTGAATACTTCTCTGACTTAAAGATGATTGTCATCATTCTGCTGCTGTGCTCAGGGTCATGTGTATGTAAAAGCCTGGGTTTTTTTTTTTATGTCTTAGCTATTTGCTCTACTTTCACTGTAACCAGATAATCTTTGACAAAAAAGTTGCCTTGTGAGCAAGTGACAAAAAGTACTTTTCTTTCAACTTTTTCACTTAAATCCAAGTTGTTCTCAGTATGCTTTTGTGAGGAAGGTTCGGAGACAGCAATTGAACATTTAATAAATTAACCCAAAACCCATGACGAACCCTTAAAGGGGGGCAGAGCAGAAAAGAGCAGATTCCCTGACAAGGATGAACTGAAAAACAGACAGACAATTAAATACACTGAGGGTAATTGACAGGAATGAAGACAACTGTGGATGATCAACATGAATCAGGAGTGACTGACAGGAGAATAACTCAAAATATGACTTAAGTCAAGAACACATCTCAAAAACCAAAGTAGAGCACAGAGTCCTTACAGTTGTGTCCTCATATCAATATCTTATCTGAGCTTTATCATTGAAATCTCTGTGTGATTAATCTTGAAAATTAACTCTTGATCTTGAAGGTACTCTTTTTCTCAAGAATTGTTTTTAATTTCTATGGTTCATGGACTTGCACAAAGACCTCTTTCTGTGTTTGTTCTGTCTGCCATGAATCAACATAAGTATGAATCCAAGTTTTCTCTGAATCATTTTAAGCTTTTGCTTTAATTCTGGAGCTAACATACTTTCCTGTGATAAAGATTCTGACCTTGTTTAGGTTGTGACTTTGGTCTATTGTATTCCAACATCTAGTCATTTATATTTGTATTTTCATTTTTTGTCAGAACAATAAACCCCCACTCCAATCTTTTTATCCACTTTAAAAGCATTCCCAAAAGTCTTTAAATTATGTTTATGCCTGATTTTAGCCAAAATAAAAAAAATCTGTACATTTTCTAGGACATAGTTTCTGCAGAGCGGCAGAAGTTCATTGAGTTGTGGGTGGCGCGGAGCAACCCCGCCTCCCCTTCCTGTCACCTTTATCTTAGAGCCGCATATAAAAATGGACAAAACCGGCTATGACTTTATCCACAGAAAATGCCACACAGTGAAATGAAGCCAGTTCAGTTGCCATTTCTTCACAATACAGGAGCCAGTTGACAATGATTGGTCTGAGTCGGTCTGAGTCACGTTTCCAGGGCAACTACTGTCACCAATGAGCTTGTTTGAAGTATATACTCACTGAAAGCAATTCAGAAGAATCTGTAAGTCAGGTATTTAAGGAGCAGTGGGCACCACATGCTTTTACTGAGGCATCTGATTGGTCAGTTTGTAACTTAAATAACTTAGGATAAAAAATAAATAAAAAAAAAAAGAAAAAAAATTGGATTAGGAAAAAGATGTTAACAAAAATTATCAAAGCAAGGATGATTATTCTTCAATGATTTTGGCTTCTTGGAGCCAGTGGGTACTTCCTACAGGAGGGGGGAGGGGTCAAACCATTCAATGACTATTTACATGCTGTTAATACAGACCTCACACCCACAATACCGGTGCAAGGAAAATGTTGAGCACTATTGGAGCTATCCAGTTGTACAATTTTAAGTCAGATGGACAAGAAAAACAAGGAATACATACATGTGTCAAGACATCTACAAGTGAGCGGGTGATTGTGGCATGGTCATATTTTCTACATCACAAAAACGCTCCTTTACACAACAATTTCAATAAAAATGTACTCAGAATTTTTCTGTATATATGTCCTACATCATCAGAAAAAGTCACAAAAAAATGTAGAAAACACAATTTTCATTGATCTGGGTCTTGAACTGAAAATCAGCGGAGCTGTGCATTTACCTGTGGTGAGGAACTATTTGTTTACTGTCTCCTTTAGAATTTAAATCAAATTAATTCTATTAGACAGAACAAACTTGTGCTTTATGTCTCTATATATGATTAGAAAAAGTGCTCTAAATTACTATAGGAACCCACAATCCACTTCACAATTAGACATATTTTGGGGTCCAACCAAGTCTGAGACTTTTTTTCCATCTCAAAAACTTCTCCTAGACTGTATAACTGGGGTTTATTGTGCCACAGATGTGGCAACTGTCAGCAAACATCAAATCCAGTGTGTGCTGCTGTTGCGTGTCAACAAAGAGTCTCTCGATCACAATCAGTCAACCATGACAAAGGGACAGCAAATAGCACCCCGACTGCCACATTCATCACAATGATTTGCACACACAAACAACTGTTTCAGCCCACCTCTCATCCACCCACTGCTGTCCACTCACCTTTCTACAGTCGGAGAAGCTGTTTTCCCTCTGCAGGAAAACTGTCTCTGCAATCACTATCAATTCTGTATCCAAACATGAACACTTACAGATACAAGGGGAATGCAATGACAACAGCAACAGATTTCAGAATGACACTGGCAGCTGCAGGAACACACGCATAATATCCATGTCTGCTGTCAGGAAGAAGCTGGTGGTGTGCGCTGTATATGAAGACGCAAATGTCAAAAGGGTTGTTGCTTAGGAACATCAAGTTCCTGTAAATGGACAATCCGTGCCATAAGGTTTTTTTCTTCCTTTACTTCACAAAATGGTGATGTTTCAAGTGCTTTTTTTTTTAATGAGCAATTAAAAAAAATGTCTAAAAAAAATGAAACCATATATAAATGAACCCAGTGAAAAATGTTTATCAAATAATTGAATAAGTACAAAGAAATTTTATTAATAAAAGCAAACAAAATAAAAACTGGCTAAATTTATATTTACTTTAACAAAAAAATAGTTTTTGATGATTTTAATATGCTCCTGTTGCATTTATATATATATATATATATATATAATATATATATATATATATTTATTTTTTTTTTAAAGATTAAAATTGCATTTGCAAGTATTACTTTGTCAGGAATTGATGCTAAAATGCTGTTTAAAAAGAACTTTTTGCTATGTAAAACTATAATCGGCGGGCCACATGCTCCCTGCTCTGCTCCATTCAGATGGATTCACTTTCAGACAAATAGATCCAAGTACGTCTTAGTTTATCCTCGTCTGAGCTTCCATCTAGATCAAAACTGTTCGGCTGGATTTAACCAATATTGTTCGCTATTTTTGTTGCACCTCAAACGTTAGGATTGTGAGTGGTTGTAACCTAGTGGGATAGAGTGTATTGTACGCAATTTGATCACATGAACTCAAACCTGGAGACATGATTACTGATGTTTTTGTAGAACTCTACATAATAAATACATGTGATCTCTCAACATCATCCGTGTCTTCCATACATTTTAAATGAGATAGAACAGACACCGCTCCATCAAGCATTCAGGCTAAAACGTTAGCTGGAAGCTCCTCCCACAAGTTCAAGAACACATTTTTGGACAGGTGGTGAGCAGTGAATTTGCTGCAAGGCAAAAGAGGGATAGCTGACGCAAATTTTGACACATTCAGTGTGAACGCAGCGATAAACAAAGAGTTGATGGGAAACGAGTGCAGGCTTAAGCCGAATCTGGATTCTTCACATACCTCTACGGCTTCTCCCTACCTTAACATTTAGCCTTTCACACTGAGAGTTATGCAAAATAATGTCTTCAAATTTCCAACGTCACTCCCACTCGATGACGTCCATCAATAGTCGCAAGTCAGCTTTGTTAGCGCGGCGCTGCTAGTGTTTGGAAATGCAAGAAAATATTGGTTTTATGACTTTAAAATGGTTGTGAAACAAAAAGCCATTACTTACATTTAAATGTAAACTTTTTAGCTTCAAAATGCATCCATTTGAAGAAATTGGCTTCTCTCCATGACGCAGAGTGTCACAGAACACCCTGCATCCCACCGCGGCAAGGGTTAGCTTTTCAAAAAACTATTTTGAACACCATATCACTTCAATTGCAGGGGTAGATGGAAGCTTGATGGTTATAGGGGAAGAAGTCAGATTTGGGCTTACTCTGCGCTCTGCACCAACAGGCCCACCCACAACTCAGAGGTGAATTTCTAATCAACTACTGCCAGTTTTACAAAACAGCACAGTTTTTTTTATTATTATTATTATTTTGTCTAAAAACGGCATAATCATGATAAAACCTACAGGGAGTGCTTTTACAACAGATCCGAATATGATTGGAGAGGGGCTTTAATTTAACATTAAACAGAGTTTGAATACAAGAAGAAAAATATTTGAATTTGTAGTTTGTGGCCAAAAACAAAATCTCCAACAATAATAATAATATACAAATGTCAAACATGTAAAATCTAATATTGACTTGATGTAAAATAATAAGTCATTTACGTTTCTATCCACACTGGGGGGACGTTTTTCTCCCGTGCTGATTCACCTCACCTGCTCTGACATTGGAGGGTGTTCACCGAGGCATCGGGGGCTTGTTATTTTCCCCGCAGGTTCCTAATTAGAGTCCCTCTGACCTTTTTCAATTGAATGGCCCATTGCCAGTGCAGCATTTGGAATGCAGATACCCATTCCATTGACATTTTCCCAAAAAGAAAATTCTGCTCCATTTGAAGAAAAATCACTGATGATGCTGCACTTTGTAAAAACCCCCACAGAAGCTAGAAACAAGCTAGAGTCTGATACTACTGTTCTCTTAAGTATTGTTTTTTTTTTTAATTCAAAATATAGTGGATGTTGAGATGTTTGTGCTCAACCTTGTCATTGATTTATGTACACCTTGTTAAACCATTATTATACATTTTTTTTTTTTTGATAAAATCTTTTTATCACATTTAATCCCTTTGAAACGCTAAGCGGTTGACATGACATGGAGACATGAACGGTTAACAAATTCAAAACTGATATCCATAATCAGAAAACTGACTCAGGCCGTTCATGGGGTTTTAACCATCAGTCCAAAGCTGTGAATCTTTTGAAATGTTTGCACCTCTGCAATCATGTCCTGTTCTTGTCCTTGGTACACCTACTAGTTTGCATATCATTAGCATAACAGCCATTAAGGCAAAAAATTGCTCTGCAGGAGAGACACGAGGGAGAGGCCTGTCACCTGCAGCGGATGACCTTCACCTGCAAAACACACTACGCACATCTTGGCTGCAGTCTTTCTTTTTCATTTGTGTGTTTTATTTTTTGCTAGTTTGTGGAAAATGACAGGAAGTTTATTGTTAAAACTTGCAACCAAACACATAAAGCTTTATTAAAAAAAAACCCTTTCTTAAAAATTACATAAAAAACTAATTTTTGAAGCTAGAATTTTTTTTTTTTTTATTATTGTTTGGTCCAGTTATATTCTAAAAAAAAGACATTAATTTATTTAAAAAGCTACTGAGAAAGATAAGCATTCAAGGGAAAGCGGGCTTCAAAGTAAAGCATGCACAGGGTTTCAAAACCCAGAAGAGAAAATAAGAATAATTCAGATGAAAGTCTTTTATTTGTCCAATTGAAGACAGTAAACTGACACTTGTAATCTGATCTTAATTCCTGTTTTTATGTCTCCCCAGGGTGCCTGTCTTTCAGAGAAATATGGTGCAGCAAATCGTTTTATGCTTCAAGTCTTCCTAGAAAAGCCTTCCAAGAAAATCTACAAAGTAATAATATTATACTCCGACTGGAGATAAATAAAGTGTTTGAAACTTTTGATCAAACTACGATCCTCTCTTCCTTCCTGCAACTTTTGATGTACTGCATTGTGAATAGATAAATTGGGCTGTGGCAGGTTCGGCTCAGGGAGGAAATGTGGAAGTGTGGAATCACACCAGAACTCGCTTGACTTTTTAAAGTGACTGTGCTTAGAGTGGACAAAAAGAGGAAAAGTCCAGGCTAATGTTAGAGATTTCCTACCGCAGTGGTAGGATGAGGGTGGTCACTTGGTCAGGTTGGGCTTTACTTAGCATCAAAATAGTAAAGAAGAAAAATTCCCAAGTAGGAAAAAAAAACTGCAAAAATAAAATATGAATGCAATCATTATCTTATTTTCTTAAAAGATAACATTAAGATATTATTTAATTTAATCAATTTTGGTCATATTCTGGTCATCAACAATCACATTCATCCAATTAATCCAAACTTCACAACAATCATGATCAAAGTGCATGATCAAAGTTCATTATTGGAGACCAGTTTTCAACCGTTTTAAGCTGTTTTGTTGAACATGATCACTAACTGAGACTTATTTAAATCTGGCACCCACTTGATTGACTAAAATACAAACACATGGCATCAATCACCAGTTAACGTTTGTGATTTCCCTCAATGCCTCAGTTTGTGAAATGGTGATCAGTTGTAGATTTGCAGCAGGAATTTTGCCAACAGCTCCCGCACGTCCGGCATTTTTGGCAAGAAGTTGATGGTGACGAGTTGCGTTATTAAACGGATATAGTAAAATTGTTGATCTCAATTTCTCTGTTTGACAATTTAGCAAATGGAAAGACATCTTGGTCAAGCTAAGGTCACATGTGGCACCTGGTGATGGGAAGGCATCAGCAGAATCTTCACAATTAGCTGATGCTGCCCAATTTTTCTGAAAACTGCTGGCGTGGTTATTATGGAAACCTCGGCTGTCCATCCGGTATCCCGGTTTAACCAAACGGATCATTAACGTGAACAAATGGACTCTCAGTCGGCTAGGAACCATTCTTTATTTCTTTTTTTCCCCTCCCTCCCCTGAGTTTCACACAGTTGCATTAGTGGTCAAACAAGCTCATCCTTTTTATTTCAGTTGCAAATATTGCAAAAAAATTAGACGGGACATTCCTGCTATCGGACTGTCGCTGTGCAACCTCCAAAATGGGCCAGAGCGCCGACTGTTCGATGTCAAAAAATTGTTGGGTCGCGGTTTAATTTGAACTTTTTCTGAAAACCTCAGCAGCCGCTGCAGGGCGTGTAAAAACACAACGGCCACTGTCAGATTACAAGTGCCACCCTGGCTAAAAAAAAGCAAAAAAAAAAAAACAAGTGCCACCCTGTCGCCACAAGGCGGCCATCTGCCTGATGGTTGTATTTTGGTTTATATTTGGGATATGTGACCACTGTTTTACCTGAGAGTAAACCCTTTTTCCTCATCTTTATATTGTTTGTGCCACATTCATTTTAGGTTATTTTTTAACTCTGATAAATCAAAGGCTTTGTTATGACGATCTCTTCCTGATGAACAAACTGGAACCAGATACGCTGAAAGGTTGCTCAACAGTATTTTTCCACTAACTCGACTTCCTGACAGCAGGTAGAAGATTGCCGATATCACTGATTGTACACCACATAGAAGGACGCGGACAACCAGCTAGAACACGAGCCACACCCCCATGAATAGATAAAATGATCATGGGGCTGGGGTGGAACCAGTTGTTTACTCTTTTTTTTATTTGTGTGCATGCGGACATGGTACACGCCTGCTGCCGTAGAATCTGCATAATTTTTTCTTTGTCCATGTTTTGCAGCTTGGCAACCCAGAGCTCTGTATAACTTAAATCCGACTTTTTAATAAAGTGATTCATTTTCTAACCACATTTTAACCAACCAACTCAAGGAGGTCAGTGGGGGCTTCATGTTCAATGTATATAATGTTTCTTTAAACACAGATACATTATGTTTCAGTTTATCTTTGCGGATCCCCTGACTAAGAAAAAAAAAAAAAAATAAATAAATAAAAATGATAATTTTATGGGGGAATCAGACATATTGTGTTGCCTTTAAGGTTCTATTTTGTGTTGGAAAACATGGTTTTTTAGAATTTATGAAGGCAGAAAACTTCGAAACATATTATGATATGCTAAACAAACCACTGCAGATAAAAACTTTTTTAAAGTATGCATCCAAAACAATCTGTTTGGTTATTTATTTTTACAACACACCCAGCCACAGTTCTTTGTTAACAACCCCAATGAAGGTCACCAAGTAGACAGCTTTGAATATCAAAGGAAGCGCTTTTTCCTGTTGTTCAGTGAACTGAAGCCCGCTGTTGATTCAGCCATTCCTGGCTCGTTCACCTCATTCAGGGCTCATTGAGTTACTCAAACACTCTGGAAAAGAACAGTTACATGCCTAGCCTTTGTTTAATTCATGTTGAGTGCTTTCTTCTACTTACCCAGTCAGTGTCAAGGACGTTTCCAATCAAGCCGTGACCCAGAAGGGCCGTCTGTCCCAGCAGATAGACGGATGTTTGTTTTGGAGAGCTTGTTGTGTTTGATCAGGACGGGAGGCGGATAACAGATAAATCGACTGGATGCATCAACGCACGATGACGGATACTCCTCAGCACCACGCCTCTTTAGAATCACCTTGGTGCTTTCATAATCTTGACTCAATCTTAATGACTTGATAGATTTTTGAGTGCTCAAGAAGCATAAGAGGCATTAGAGATTAAGGTGTAAATGGTTTGAATCCAAATTAAAAAGCGTGTTAGCAGCAGTGATCCCAGCAGTGTATCAGGGATAATTGTGCAGTAGGAAAGAAACAAATCCCTTTGGAAAGTATGCATAAGATATTACCTTTCGGAGAATGTCAGCAAATTTAATTTATTTTCAAATGGAATAACTTCTGTTTCTATTTAGCCTTTGTGACCATAGCTTTTGGTGAACGTTTTTCTTTAAAGGGTAACCAAACAGAGACATTGGAGGCTGACTCCACCCACAGCCAAAATCTGAAAATCCAGTCAGAGGGGTGGGGCTGTTATCATAAGGTGTGTTTCAAATCATGCAGGTGGATGCTGCGCTACGCAGATCGACTGGATTGCAGTGCATGCTGGGTAGTTTTGAGTCTTACGTTACTTGCTATTCATCATGAAAATATTGCGAGAAAGAGGCGGATGCAAGGTGCCTACTCAAGCGGGTGCAGCTAGAAATCTGGCGTTATGTTGGCTGCAAGCCGCCTTGACGACTACAAAACAATGCATTGTGGGAAACGGTTTCCTGGTACTTGTACCTCAATGTGAGGCTCATCAGAAATGACTGGGGCCAAATGAAAGAAATCTGCACATTTTGTTGCTATTTCTGGAAAGTAGTGAGTCACTGATGTAAAAATGAACAGCATTTCAAATAATCTGTGGTTATTTGTATTATTGATGACTTTGAGAGGTGAACTTTAATTTCTGTTTTATTTATTTCTCTGGGACAAGTGGACATTAAATTAACCCAGCGGCTATTTTTCAATTTCAATTCAATTCAATTTTATTTATATAGCCCAATATCACAAATTCAATTTGCCTCATTGGGCTTCATGCCTGCAGTTTTTACAGATGCACAGATGGAGTCATAAAATATGCACAATAGGTAAAAACTAAACAGACTATAAAGAACAGGTCATCCCTGTCCTTAGACCCTCCCTCGCGGTAAGGAAAAACTCCTAAAAAAAAAAAAAACCTGAGTCAGGAAAAAAAAAAGAAGAAACCTTAGGGATTCCCACATGAGGGAGAGATCCCATCCCAGGACGGACAGGCGATACCAGAAACGGTTAAAGAAAAGTTAGCTGCTAAAACTGCATATATGAGTAGAGTTCATTCATATAGAGCTGAGTTCATTCATATAGAGCTGAGGGACAAGTGATGATTAAGTCCATAGTCCAGATGAGGCAGAACTGCAGAACTGCAGACCACGACCAGGAGCAGGAGGACATCTGTTGTCCACGGAGAGATGTTAAAAAATTATACTAAGGAGTAGAGGTATATCAAAATTCAACAGAACCTTAAGGACAACCCCAACTTTCTGTTCTCGTAGAGTCCGACTGTCCGCCGTTATCTAAGGCACCTTTTCCCGCCTGAAGCCGCTTGGTCTCGCCGAGGATCCAGGCAAGGCGCAAGTGATCTCAAACACACCTAATACTGGAGCTGCAGATCATGATATGAAACTTCTGAAATGGCGTGGTACTTAAACGGTTTGACCAATAAGGAAATTCAAATGTAATACCTTGATTCAACCTGTAGGGGGCAGCACACAGAGGTTTTTTTTTTTTTAACTATATGTTCAAGAATTAAACAAGTTTCTTTTAATTCGTTAAAAAATTGGCAATGACCAAAAGACAGAACTTTTTAAGCCGATTTTATAGACGTCAACAGCCAAAAGTTGATTTAAAGCTTGGTTACCCTTTAGGGGAAAAGTTGGAAAAAATATTTAAAAAAGAAAATATTATGTAAAGAAACAATAGTGCACGGCTGAAAACTTATAAATAGCACAAGTAACAAAAGTAATACATAAAGGTTTTTTAACCCATAAAATGGAGTTAAAAAAATTACACTAATATAATAATAATCATAATATATTAATAATAACTTTTTTTTTTATTGCCAGACGGACTTTCCCTGCCCGCCCATGTGTCGAAGTGTCCTTGGGCAAGACACTGAACCCTAAATTGCCTCTGGTGGGAGGTTGGCGCCAGTGTTCGGCAGCGGAGCCACCACCAGTGTGTGAATGTGTGTGTGAATGGGTGAATGGGTCTGTGACTGTGCAGCGCTTTGAGCCCTCGAAGGAGGGTAGAAAGCGCTATATAAGTATACGCCATTTACCATTTACCATTCAAACAAGTTGCCAGACCCCCTTCAGAATTTGGTCCTTTTTGAGCTTCAAAATGAAATGGGTTGTATTTTTATCTTTTCTAACTCTGAGTAATCTAACTTTGCTAATTATGATGCCTCCCCCTCCAGTCTTGTCAATTTCTGTTTTGTTTTGAAGTGTGGAAAGAGCATAACAAAGGGATTGGGATGGGTTGATAGAAGCTAATGCTTTTAATTGCTTTGGACAGTAAAAGCAGCCTGTGGTGGTGCATGGTTTATGCTCCGCTCAGGGTCGAGAAGTGGTGCAGCAGTTCAGGGAACATGGCCAGGAGGGTGTAATTACAAATCCAATGCAGCGGTGTTAATTGCTCCTGTTCTCCCTCTCGTTCCCTATTTTGGTTTTAGAGCCGCGTGCTGGAACCCGAGGAAGGGAATGACCTGTAACTGACAGCCTGTGTAGACGCTCGCCTATGCTTATGGTTCATTGATCTCTTGAAAGAGCAAAACAAACAGCACAGGCCTGTGATTAGTGTGTGTATGTTTTAGCCTGCTCATGTTCTGGGAAAGGCTTCCAACAGCAAAGACTTACATGTACATGTTGGAGATGTTAGAATGTGGATAACATTTGACTACATTAGCTCATTTGAAGTTCCTTTTATGATTTAGAAAAACATGTTTATTTTTCAACATTTTATATATATTTATATATTAATACATGAATATCTGATGTTTTGATTTAAGTGCATATTCAACATTTAGGCATTTAAATACATGTGATAAAATGGAGTTTATTGCTTTCATTTGCAAAACAGATGAAAGAAAAAACGTACAAATCTCAGAATGAAAGGCAAAGTTTTTCCTATAGACCACCATGATGGGCTGCTGTTACCCTCCTAACCTTCAATATGGGGATGTAGGATGGATGATAGATGGATATAATCGCTTTATTAGAATGCATAACTAAAGCACTCTCACCGTCAACTTTCATATGACATAACAAGAGATTTGCATTAAAAATATTTTTTTCTTACAGATCCTGCTTCCTGCATTAAAGTTCCTCTTCGATCAGCTTTTGAACAATTTTTTTAATATTATGATTATACATAGCCCCTAAAGGATTGAAGTTAAAAAAAAAAAAAAGACAATTGAAGTACAAAACAAACAAATGCTTTTCAAAATTCAAGTAAAAAAAAAAAAAATGTGTGGCTATCTTAATTTTTAGAAAAAAAAAACTGTTTTTCAGTTAGTGTCTGGTGCACACAGGTCATTAATCAGAAACTTTTATTTTTTTAACTTTGATTTTTTTTTTTTTAAGCCAAAATTAAAAAATCTTTTTGTTTTCTAGGAAATCTTTTTTGCAAAGCGGAAATATGAAATTCCTCTCTTAATTGTGGGTGGGACTGTTGCCCCAGAGCAACCCTCCCCCCGTGTCCCATCATCCATCTGTTTACACGCGCTACTGCTAGCTTGCAACCTCTCACACCCACAACCTAACATTAGCAATGCAACAAAAATGGTAAGCCTTCCGGCTACACAGTTTTGAGCCAGATACCATCTTATTGGAGGAAAACAAAGAGGTTCATGGATCTACTTATCCACAAGTAGATGTATCGTAATGAAGCAGAGCAAGAAGCTTGTTGTTGATTGTAGCTTCTACGTCTCATCTGTAGCGTTTTCCAAGAGCATTTTCTCACTTTTTCACAACTATTTAAAAAAAATAAATATTCAGACATGCCATTTTAATCATAATTATATTTTTGTATGTCAAAACTCAATAAAAACATGTTAAAAGCATGACTTTCACTGGAATGAGTCTTTAAATATTTCTTTAGATCAAACATTGATTTGGCAGATATGGAGAAATTTAATCTAAAGAGCAAAGATGCAAGAGGTAAGTTGGATATTTTCGTCGACATGAAGCAGAACATTAATAAATTAATACATTTTGCCATCGATTTAGTCTCAACCTATCACAAACTTATTCTTTATGTATCTGGATAAATCTAAAGTCTTGCTAAATTCCCCATCCTTTAACCTTCATTCTCACCTTCTTTTGCTTCATATTTTTTATAAGTCTAAATTTGAGGCTTTGCTATGCAAAAAAGTAAATGATTGCAAATTTTTTTCCAAAGCTAATAGATCCGTTCAGTTGCCTGGCACTCTAACAAAAGTGCCCCCATACACACACAAACTCAAATATGAGCTTGCGAGTTTTCCTACAAAAAAAAAGGATCGTCTTGATGGAGATGAAAGGTTCCCCCATTATTTACAAATCAGAAATGTCACAGTCAGATTAAATCTCATGCTGCAGATAGGCTTGTTTGAAAGGATGTTTTAAATAGATTATCGAGAGGAAATTCTTTGTGTCTACATTCCAGACAGTTGGAGTGAAAACAGATAAATGCCACGACCCGATATAAGCTGATCTTTTTGCAGGTAGAGGCATTTAATCTCATTGTACTGTGGAAGGAGGTCTGTCCTCATAGCTGCTAAAATCTCTCAAATCTTCCCTTTACAAGTTTTCAATCATCCTTTCACTTCAAACTGGATCATTATAAATGTGTTTACTTATTACACAAAAGAAAGAATTGCTGTTCTTTGTCTTTAAAAATGTCCAACAAGCAACTGTGGATTAACCCAGAAGCTTAACAGTGATGGACAGGTGTGGCCTTTTCTTTAAAGTTTGCTCTATTTCAGAGGTGGGCAAACTACGGCCCGGGGGCCACATGCGGCCCCTTAAGCTACTTAATGTGGCCCTCCAAATTAAAATACATTGGATCAAAAATCCTAATTATTGTTTTATTTTCATTGTATTTCTGGTTTCTTCTCATGAACGGTGTTGTTTCTCTGGCGTTCGTGTGTTTTTTTCTGAGTCAGAAGATGATTTTTCGGATTTCTTTGAGTTTGCATTTTCCTCTGAAGAACATCAACCCATTGGATCACCAAAAAAAGAACAAAAATCAAAATTTAGAAATTAAAAGTCCCAAATTTTCTGTTTTTAAATGAATATATGTGAATTTTAATCCAAATTAAAGCATGTTTTTCTCTAAATTCCATATTATCTTTTTAGTTTATGAGGTTCATTACCAAATCACTCCTTCCATCTGCTCCTTGTCCGACCCTTATGCCAAATTTTAGAACCCTTTCTGGCCCACAAATCAAAAAGTTTGCCCACCCCTGCTCTATTTGATCATTTTGCCGGGCATTAAACATATGCTCATAAGCTGTTTGTGACTATTTGCGTGAGATCTGGCTAAAGAGTGCACCAGTAGGGGGTGCTGTTTGTCTTACAAGTTAAAGATTGTGCAGGACGGGCAGATGTTGGAGGTGTGATGCAGAATAATCCTCTGTTTATCCGTCCGATGTCATTCAGCTTGTCTCTCCACGTTCTCCTTTAATCCTCACTTCCATCTCAACCTGACGGGGAGCAGGAGATGCAGAGTTTCTGGTTTTTCAACGTCTCTTCTGCACACGTATCAGTTTAACCGTTATTAAAATAAAGTTCCGTGTTGAGAAGATATTTTTCATTTAACTGACTTTCACCCCCCTCCTCCCGAAAGTCATTGGTTGAATCATTTGCAAGGCTAATCGGCTCCTTCCTCTAAATTGCACCTTGAGGATGAAGCTCTCCCATCTCCGGCAAAGGCTTATTTTCCGTCTTTCCCAGCGATGGTGGGAGGAATCAGATAAGGCTTTGAAGTGGAGGATTCCGCAAATACACAGCCGAGCCGTTAATGAAAAGCCACTGAGAAAGTGGCAATGCTTTTGTTTTGCTAGCTTGTTGCTCTCTTTGGGGGTGGGTGGGGCGGTGAAGCGTCTGCAGGGATGTGGAAGATGTGAGGGGTTTTGAAGTTGAGCCGTTTATTACGAGGCTGTCAGCTCTCTTTCCCCGTATTCCTCGTCCCTTTCACTCATTCCGACCATGTCTGAGGAGTGGAGTCTGGCTGGCTGCTCCCATGACACACAGGCAGCAGAATTCATTTAAGGCGGTTGTTTGTATGGAAATCTGCTGCGTGTGCTTTGTTGCTTCCGTTGTGTGTCTGAGTGCGCGGCGCTCCAGCACTCAGACACTTTTAAAGCTGTGTGAGAGTGTGTTACTCTGACTTCAAAGTATAGCTTTAAGAGTGCTACTCTGCACTGCCTCATCCAACTTTTGTCCCTTTAATGAGGTTTCATCCTCCAAAAGACTTGTGGGTAACAAGACACCATTTGTGGAAACAGCAGATAGGAGGTATTGTCAGTACTTTTTGGTATTTTAAATCCTAAAACTCCAAAGTGAAGTATTCCACTGTTAAATTAAAACATTGTCTTCAACTTAGCTTTATACTGTAGAAAAAAGTTGTTTACTTTATATAACTTTTTTATTTGTTGATCGGTGGGGTAAATACTTTTTGAGATGAAGTAAAACAGCAAGAATTGACTTTATAGAACAAACAGGAAATAAAAAAATATGTTTTACATCAACACTCAAGCTTGTATTAAACCTTTGAACAACATAAAATTATGTTAACAGATCTATTTGTTTCCAATTGGACGCATCAGAATGGGAGCAGGGAGACTTTGGCTTTCAGTTGATGTTTCACCAAAAAAAAAGCTTTTTTAAACTGTTTGAATAAAGAAACACTCAGAAATTAATTTTTAATCTTAAATTATTTGACATATTGCCTCCATTGTAAGAAAAATGCTAAAAAACCTGTTAAAAAACACCAAAAAACACAATTTTTACTGGAGCGGATCTTTATAGGTGTGCATAAAGATCAACAGGTGAATTCAAACTACTAATCTTAAAATATTTCTAACTATCAAAGCACCAAAAAGACAACTTTTCAAATTCATTTTCTGCACATATTTTTCACAATATGATTTTAGGTCATTTTCACCAGAGCCAAACCAAAACAGCATAAATAATTAAAAGAGAATTCATGCTGGAGATGGTTTATGATGCATTGCTAAACTTGGCATTCCATCTAACAAAAATTTCAAAAGGGAAAAAGAAAAGTTTTTTATATACTATTAGTTATTGCTAGAAAATCAATTATATTAAATTGGAAAAGCATGAAATCACCAACAATTAATAAATGTGTGTGTGTATCAATGTGCAGGATTACCTTGAAAATCAATACAAATAATGATTGGACATCAAACTGTTTACAATTAAAATGTAAGAAAAGCTGTTGTCAAAATATAAGATGTAAGTGCAAAAAATATGATTTGAACAATTTTTGACTGTGAAATGGTAATTGTGGATAACAATTTATCAGATGTAAATGTGAAAACAAAAATTAAAAGTTACTGGAGTATTGTGTTGTTTTGTTAAGATTTATATATTGGGAATTATTTAATTCCCTTTAAAAAAGCATAAAGGGATCGGCTTAAATAAACATTTGCTCCTGCCTATTCTCCTTTCAAACATGTATTGAATTTGGTTTGTGACTTTTCTTTTATAAAAGAAAATAACACTGATTTTTGTGCTTTTTTTTAAAGTCTTATTTTTGATGTTTTACATGTTTGAAATAAATCAAAATTAAATTAAAATACAGCCAGCACTAACTCAAACAAGTTTACATTAAGGAAAAAATGGCTGCTTCCCCTCATATGAAAATAGAGGTTTTTGATCAGCAGTGGAGGGTAGAAAAATATTACTTGAATATTTAAATATTCTGATTTTGATATGCACATGTGTACATAGAGGTAGTTATATGTATGTAACTGGTAGCCAGATTAGCAAATGGACAACCTAAATATGTGGGAAATGTAGCTCTTTTTTTCAGTTATTAGTTTATTTTTGTTACTGTTATGAATCAAGGATGATTATGTTGGAAATGATGATGCCTGTTTGTTTTAGTGATTTCTCTGCTTTGTTTGTGTTCTGAATTTTTGCTTTGTACGATTCATATTTTTAAAAAAAAAGTGTTCTTGAGAATAAAATAAAAAGTAAAAAAAAAGAAAAAGAAAATTAATATTTGTTAGAGGAAGAGGCTCAAGACCCAACTTTTTAATCTTGGTTTTGTATAATCATTCCTGCTTATTAATCATTATTACGATTACATTTTTTTTGTTTTACTGTGGCCAACTGAATTTTATTTATTTAAGTTTGAGTATTCAATTGTATGCATTTAAGTAAATATTATGTACAGCATTTAATGTTCACTTTGAAAGGATGTTCAATTTTTATTATGATTAGCTTCTGTGTTTCCTACCCTAATTTTCTGGGGCAAGGTGGTTGACCCTGTTTCTGTCCCGCTGTGGGTGGGCACTTTGGCAATGTTCCTGTGGATCCTGGTATGAACAGATTCTCAATATACTGCAATCTCAAGCCTAAAGCCTTTATTTATTCATTTATTTTAAACAGAAAGAATTCATTGTGTGTGTGTGGGGGGGGGGGGGGTGTCATGAGATGTTAACAGACAAGCAGGTAAATGGTGGATTGGGTTTTTATTTTATTCTTTCTGCCTGTCTTGAACTGCACAAAACATTTAAAACACTTTTTATAAATAAAGATTGATTCCATTTTTTTTCATAATTTAAGTTAATATTTCTTGTTTTTTTAAAATTTTTAACTTACACCAATAACAGCAATAACTTGAACCCTCTTCAATAAAGCACTAAAAATACTTGTGCCTGAGTAACGAAGCTGCATGACCTCAAATTGAAGTCCAACTACAACTTGATGAACTGCTGCTATTTCACAGTCATGGTTGGAGCCGTGACTCCAGCTTGCACTCACTTTCCATGGAGAGTGGGCTAATGCTTTCAGCTACGCAGCCTCAGCTCAGGCTTACACTTAGGGGTGGGACTCGGTGGGATGGAGGCCGATCATATAGAAAGGTTAATTTCATTTTAACTTGGAAAAATCAAATACAATACTTAGTGCTCTACTGGAAACCCTTGTTAATGTTTAGATATTGCCATCTCGCCTTTAAAAGTGAATTATTACTTACTGCAGACACATTTTACCTCCACTTTGGAAACTTCAGAAGAGTGGAGACAGTGAAGTTGAAAGGAATCTACATTCGTTGTGGGTTTTTCCAGTTGAAATGATGCTTTTAGGGGTTTAATAACAGCGTGATTAAGAATAATCCATTTCGGTGGAGCCACCATTAGGAGTTTAAAAAGCTGGATGGCGTTACAGCCTCAGAGGCAACACCTCAAATGTCCAGAAAAAATAGAGGGACCACATGAAATAGAACGCCAGCATGTTGATTCAGGAAGCCTTTCAGGCGTCTTAAGATGATTAGGAGCTCTTAAACGGAAACTACAACCAAGACTAAACTCCACAAACTGAATAACCAATTAGTAGCCCAAACTAAAACAACAAAACGCCAAACTCTGACCAGGAAAGGAACTGAAAAAGTGTAATTGGTAAATGCTGTGGTATCTAATAAGTAGAGGTTGCCGAATTTCTTCAGAATTATTTACGACGCGACTTAAACTTCATGCTGCTTTCAGATTGGACAGTGTGAAGACAGCTTGATGGAATGAGTCTCTACTGCAAAGTAACGTCATACAAACTTTACAACACCGAGTGGAATGCAAAGTGTCAGATACATTGGTGTAACGCATTGTCATTCCTGGGCTCTGAAGCATAAGAGTTGTTGTGTTCTCTGGGGTGACAAACCTCTTCTTCATCTGACAATCTGATGGATGAGTCTGGGTGTGGTGGTTGCCAGGCAATTGATACTTGTTTGACTGTCGAGTGTGAGGCTTTGTGGAGGGGGGACAACTATGTGTTTGTTCATTTATTTATTTCACTCTGAATGTTTCAGCATCCAAACAGATTTAAGAGAAAATCCACTGAAAGTTCCAGAAGTGTGAGGATAGCTGCTCACGGTTCCAACCTGACTGCACTCTAGTGCGCGTACTGAGGTCCATAAAGAGATGGATGAGCAAGTTTAGTGTGGCAGACTGACCCGCAGAGTCCTGACCTCAACCTGATAGAACACCTTTGGGATGAATTAGAGCAAAGAAAACGAGCCGAGCCTTCTGACCCCTTCTGAAAGAATGGTCTAAGATTCCCATAAATACACTCCTGAACCTTCATGAAAGTCTCCCCAGAAGAATTGAAGCTGGTGAAGGTTCATAGGGTAGCCAGGTAGCATGACAAACTCCACGAGTTACAAATGGGATAAGACTTTTAACAAAAAAGTAAAAACAGCAACTCATCAACGTCCCGATACCTGTCATCACTTCTCCTTTCAAATGTCTAACCGCTTTTTAAAAACCACAAACTGATGATGCTGCAGCAATTTAAAGGATTCCAGAGCACAGACAAGAACTACTAATGCTTCAAACGAAAAATATTGCATGTAAATTTTGCACCATGCACGAGTGCCGTACTGTCACTACCACTGCTCCTCCACCAGGTCCTCACTTACGCAATTGAAATTTTTCATTAATTGCAGAAGTTATTTATTCAAGCTGAAATAAATCACAGTCACTGACAACCATTTTACTTAACAGAAAAAAAAACTATGTTCCATATTTTGCTTGTTTTTATAAAAATCTGCAAATCATTTAGCAAGTCTATGAGGAAAATTTGGGATGGCACATAGGAACTTCAGATCGCAAGGAAAATATATTAACCAGTTTAGTACAGAAAAAAAAATGTTATAAAGAGTATAAGCAAGGTGTGAATACTTGCACCAATTTACAAAATTTTGTATTCATGTAGAATATTTTGTTTCACAAAAATGACATTTTAAAGTTTTAAATATTTTTTTATTCATCTTTTCTTTAATCAAAGGGTCTATACAAAGCAAAAACAACTTTTTGAGCCTTTAAAACTCTTCCGCTCTTCTTGGGGGTCCAGATGGCTCCAATGAACCACATATTGTTATGCGATTTATTCCATGACAAATGTGGACAAATGTGGACAGGATTTTATGTCTGCCATGGACATTAGTGAAACTCAAAATTCAGTGAAAAAAAAGTTCAGCGCACTGTCTTGTGGGGTCTAGATGACCCCACTTTTAATGTAAACAAGCTAAGGAGAGCGGAAGGGTGTATTATAATGTTCATTGCTTACTAAAGGCAACCCCATGGTGGTATTTTGACCTGTTTACTTATTACTTAGCATTCCTTTAAACCCTAAGCTCTAAGCAATAGGACCCCCCTCGCAAAACAAGTGGGTTCTCATAAGCTGATGTCACATTTTGAAGAGTCTGCACTCCCAAAACCACCCCACAGGCTAACATAAACACCAAAGTTTTCCATGAAGCTAGGAGTTTTTAGCCGCTAGCTTCACCGCTCAGTTAGCGGCGCTCAGTGGCTAGCTCTGCTGCTCACCTTACTCAGCCGGTAGCTCTGGTGGGGCTACTAAAGACAAAACATAAGGTAAGCACATCCATCTTTGCAAAAGTTCAAATGTGGTTTTAATGGGGGAAACACAGACGCAATGCTGAGGCTGGCCCTGGATGATGTCATGAAATGGGTGCCACCCACAAGCAGAGGAATAGAAATACTTTATTCATCCCAGGCTGGGAAATTAAGCAAAAAAGAAAGGAAAGGCGGAGCCTCGAAGATCAAGGCATCTAACTTCCTGGTAGGAAAAATAAAAACAACTCATTTCTTGTCATAAATTATTTGTTCTTTATGAAAGGTATTAAATGACCATATATATGAATATCGTTTACTCTGAAAGGCTTAAGAAATGATATAGGTCCTTTAAAACTGTTGCCTGGTTTTGATATCCCCAGTCAAGAGAAAGTTGAGGTTTAAAAGCTCCCACCAAAAAAATAAAATAAAAGGTCAATATGTAAAGTCTAACTAGGGTTTTAGAGATCCAAGCTCTGGTGGAGCTGCTCATTTGCTCTCATTACACACACCTGAGGGAAAGTTTGTCCTTCCCAACCACCTCTTGTTCCTCTTCAGCTCTGACTCACTGCAGGTGTGCCTGAGTTTGTAGGGAGGCAAGATTGCGTTGTTGAATCCACATTACGCGTCACAAAGAGCTTCTCTGCAGCTGTTGTGCGGCTGCTTCTGCTTTGGAAGGCAGACACCCTCTGGCCAGAACCAAACAAAGTCTCTTCACCTGTTTGTGGCCTTTGAGGAAGACTGTGTGTGTCACATCCCCGGGGCCAGTGCCATGCTGACTTAACACTGCCGAAACAGTCAGCAGACAGTACAAGGCCAGGTCAGACAGAATAACCCCGGCCCATCGGGCTCCAGTATCAAGGCCTGTTTAGTCGCTAAATAATACCTCATGTCCTTTAAACCCAGATTGGTTTACTTTAAGAGTGCTGTGGTTAAAAGTCAGATTTGATCTAAAATCAGGAATTTATTGGGGTAACGTTCAGTTGGATGGCAACTACTGGTATTATAAAAAATGCAAAAGATAAGGGATGTATTTGAATAATTTGAACTCAGCTCGTTAAAGATCCAAGATAACTCATCTAAAAATATCACAAAACAAAACTAGATGCACAAAAGTAGACACAGTTCCAAAAAGAACCCCTGAAATGAAAACAGTTAAGCTGAAAAAAGTGTTATTTTTTTGTTTTTTTACTCTTGTGATCACAAACACATTGCCTCCTGTTTTTATTCTACAAAATGTATTTTGTATTCTTGTCAAAATTCCTATTATTATTTTTTGTTGGGGGGACAATACATGTATATTTTTGACTCTCTGCTTCATCTCCCAGCATTTGGGGATTAGGGGGTAAATTCTCTGCTTCACAATTTTTGTCAAATAAATAATTTAGCAACAGTTTTGCTCTGAGACATAAGTCGAGAAGAAGGGGATAAAAAGTACCAAAGTTTGGGAGCCAAAGGGGACTTGTACTGCAGAACTGTCAAATCTATGTCACCCAGGAAATGTATTCTCTTTTTTGTTTTACAGTAGGACAAGCTGTAAAGTTGAGCTACAACCACAGTTTGAGCTATATCTATGGAGCTCAAATGGATCAAGTGAAAGAACTGTGGCAAACTGGGTGAACACAACTACAAGACCTCATGGGAAAAAACACTATTTCTGACTTTTAACAAAACAAGTGGTTTAAATAAACACAAACTCTGCACCAAAACTGCCAATCGATGGATAGAAAAATGGAAACCAACAGATAATGCTGAGAAATTGACTCTGTGAAACAATGAGAAAGGTTTTTATCTTGACCGCCAGATGGATTTATGGGTATTTTAGCTACCAGAAGGCAGTTTACCAAAAATAAAAATAATTAAACAAAAGTATCCAATTAGTAAACACATAAATTATCACATAATTATAATGCATTAAAGTAGTCTACTAAAAAAAAAAAGTAATATTGACCCATAGTGACAAGTTAAGTGCTTTAAACCAAGTTATCTCGGACAATTCTAACTTAGTAATAATTATTTAACAAAAATATTACTTAGAGAGAAGAAGTTTCAAACTATTGTTTTGCTTGATGTTTAGAAGAAATTTATCTGGTACACATTGGCCTTGAAGAGAAACTGTGAAGAAGTGGTTATTGTTGAAGACAAGCACCTGACTGAGCATCAGCCTTGAATTACTTTTATATAATCTTAGGACACGACGAGATCCTAGAATAAATTTTTAAACTGCAAACATTTTGGGTTATGGTTTTGCTGAACAACTAAAAGTAACTGCGGGCTGAGCAGCAATTATTTGAGTTTCTCTCTGAACCTGTGCATTTGAATATGTTTCAGATCGTCTAAAATAACCAAACAGCACCAGTCTGAAAATTAAAATGGAGAAACAAAATCCTCAGAAGCCTCAGAAACAAAATCTATTTCTGTAGAGAAAGATTTTAACCAAATTCTGAAAATCTAAGACCAGCTGAGCTCGAACACAACCAGCATACGTTGAATTACAAAAAGATTAGTGGTGTTGGAGGGGCTTGTCAACAATACAATGAGTCATTTCAAGAAAAGTTTCTCGGAAAAATAAGGACTATCTGGTATTGCAGCTCAACCAAGAAAAAACCACCGAACTTAAAGTGATTAAGATTTATTTATAAGGTGCTATTAGAAAGTTCTCTTCAAAGTTTTAGAAATTCACCTGTAAATCCCCCCAAGTTTGTTTTTACTACAATGTATCTTCCTGTACTTTGTAATGCTACAGGATGAAGGTGTTTTAGAGATTATATGGCAGCATAGAAGGCATCGTAGATCGAGCTAGATCTATCTCATGCTCTCATTATCGTACTGTCCTCAGAGTAAAGTTTCAATTCTGATAGTTCACGTATGTGTCGTTTGATAAAGTTGAAATAAGAATCTAATATATAATGAACCTTTAACTCATTGATACTTATTGATGGAATATATTTTTATACCACAATAGCTCCAAAATTACCTTAATTTAACATCCATATTATAGCTGATTCATGAGTCAAGGGGTTAAATGATTATTAATAACAAACACAAGGTGTAGCACTATTTATATTTACAATAAATATGACCCATGGTTTTCAAAAACACGATGGATAACCCAACATGAAAGTTCTTTCACCAAAATTCTAGCAACGTTAGAAGATAGAAACTAAATAAGAGAGGGAATAATGCAGTTTTACCCTTCAGAAGACTGAGTTTCTGTACTCCCTGGATTTCAGACTAGTTTAGTTTTTCTATTACCTGCCACACAGGATGTCATCAGGTTAAATGTTGCTAGGCAACATATCTATGTCTGAACACATTTGTGGTGTTTTTTAAAGATGTAAACCTTGCTTCTGTCCCATTTGCATGGCTGACCTCCCAGTAGAGCATCAATTTGTATGAGTTATTCATTTATCCTTAGTAGTTCACAAAGCAAGCAGATAATGTCCATTCAGGCATTGATGGGGATATTATTCAATCCAGTTCAGGCCCGCTCCATAATAGGTGTGTGATGTGAGCATTTGGTAGTTCCTCTCAGCTGCCAAAGCTAGATGATCATGAGGTCACGATAACTTCTACGGAAAGCGGGAGGAAATGGCTTTCATAAGGATTCTGTCTTCTTGAGCGAAAGGACGGATGGTTGTTAGGAAAATCTGGACCTTCGTCGCATTTTTTAAGGCCACATTTCAACCGATTATGTCTCATATTTCATTGATAAATAAACCAAGACTAAACCAGAATGTAGACCATTTTCTAATACTTTTTTACCCAGTTTATTTTCTCAATATCTGATGTTAACATCTTAGTCAGGATAGAATTTATAAGAGGAATGTTAGAGGTCTCCTCAGTTGCTTCTGTCAGCAGGATTTACAGAGAAAGAAATCCTCTCTGAAGGTTTCCAGGAAGGGTGTTTTAAAATCAGTTTGTTTCTGTGAAAAGAGCAGATCAGGAGACCGACTCTCACCAGAACGCTAGCATTTGAATTAAGTAACTCCACGGATCATGTGAGGTAGAACGGATTAAAAAAGCAGCATTGTCAGAACCACTGAGCATCTACAAGAATCATTTCTTTGAATTACATATGAATTTAACAACTTTAGACTTGGAACATTGTCATTTTCTGTTTATCTGGAGGGATATTTTCATATTTTAATGAGCTATATAACCTGTGTGTTTTGAAATGAAAAGTGGCAAAGCTTTAAGTTTACCTAGTTATTATTTTATTTGCCATAATTAAGAAAAATTGTCATTTGGGATTTTTGATTTTAAAAATCAAGGGAAAATATGTTTTAAACTTATTTAGATTTTATATCTTATAAAAAAATGTCCTAGGAGTGTGTTAGTTTGTCTGGATGCAACTTCACAAGCTTCAGCCACGCTGTCATGTTCTTTTTAGAGAGAAGCGGCTTTTCCCTGAATATCCCACCGAGCATGCCATTATTGTTCACTCGTCTTCTCATTTTACTTTCATGAACTTTTTAACATTTAACATGCTAATTAAAGCCTGTAAGTCTAAAATGCAGCTCTTGAGCTTTTTTTTTTTTTTTTATTAAGTTCACCTAAGTGTTTCATGGTGAGACCTTGGGTTGAACTCACTGAGATGTTGGTTAATAGGTTGTCATAATCCTCATATTTGTACTTTCAATTTTTTATTTTATCATGTAATGGAATTGCAAAACATCTATTATGTTTTAATGTGTACTTTCAAACCTTTGCAGCTTTCTGTGGTGATGCGACCACAGAATTTTATTTTATTTTTTATTATTGGGTTGGGATTTGAACTCACAACCTTCTAATCTCAGGATGGACACTCTACCACAAGGCCACTGAGCTGTATTGTATTACATCATCCAATTGCCATTATAATCACAGGTTGCAGCAACTGTTAATTAACATAATTTTTTGCAGTTTAAAGCTAAGCAGAACTCTTTACAGCAAGACTGCCAAAACTTCAAATAACTAAACGCCTTTGATTTGCAGTGATGCTTGTTTTCTTTTAACAGCCCCTCCCTCATTTGAAACAGGAAGTTTTAAAACTGTTTTACTGCTTTCCAAGAGAAGTTAAGTGTTAGCTAAATAAGAAATGAAATGGTTTGACACCAGTGAGCTCAACTTTTATTCACTGAAATTATAAACCTTGAATGATATCCTGATAAAATTTAGTTTTCCTTTTTTGTCCACATAAGTGGAACCCGCTGACTGATACAAAAGCTTTTGGCAATTTTCTACATCTGGCAGTTGAAGCGAATGAGTAACAGCGCAAGGAAAATAAAATATGAAGGATTTGGAGAGCAGATTGTTTTACCAAAATGAATGGAGTTACAAAATAAAAATAGTTTTGACTAAATTTATATGTTTTAAAATGGACATGGGGGGGGGGGGGGTGTTGATGTTAGCGAAATGGGATCGATACTTTCATCACCCTTTTTTCTCAGTACTTACAGCAAAGTGCTTGAATTTACTGCAAACTCAGCATCAATCTGTTCGCAGAGTTGCCAGATTGGGCAAAAAAAAACAGCCCGATTTGTACAGCAAACTGCCCAATCTGGCAGCATTGACTAGCTGTGCACACAGGGCACATCCTCACCTCATCAGAGAGTGGATTCATTCAAGAGCCACATATTTTGAAACAAAGGAAGGATTTTTCGTTGTTATTATATTATTATAGTATTTTTTTTTCTTATTTTCACTAATAACTTGTTATTTTATAATTGCCTTAGTTTTTATACAAGTTTGTGTTGATATTATTTTTACATGTAATTTTTCTTTTTTTTTTAATGTTGCACTAGGTACTGTTTTGTTCCAATTGTTATTGTAACATGCCTTTATTAATATATTTTACCTACGTTTAGTGCAGATTGTTATAATTAGTAAATGAACATTTTTATCTGCTGAAAGTCCTGCATTTTATAATACTCTTACTAAAAAAAAAAAAAAGTATTTTAAAAATGAATTCAATAATCAAGCATTTCAAGAAAAAAGTATCGGTATCAATATCGGGAATACTAGCCCTGTAACTACTTAGTATCAAATCAATACCCAAATCCCCAGTATCACCGACCCCTAGTGGACACATAGGTAATTGTTTTTTTTTTTTTTACCCTTCATGTTAAAAATATTGATATAAGGATAATTATTTTTCCAAAATTAGTTAGAAATTGAATATAGAATTTCAAAATTAATCATCAAAAGTAGTTACTCTATCTTATCAGGTTAAAAAAAAGAAAATAACAATTAAAACAGTAAGTGGTGTTGTATTGCCCAAAGGGGCTAACCATCCTTTCCATCTGCCTCTACTACTCGCCACCCCCCTTCTCATGGCCTATGAAGAAATCACCCTTCTGCCTACATAAGGCTGGGTATATATCCATTAACGTTTCATAATTTTCAAATAAGTGAATGAGAATAATTGTCTGAGCTGAAAACACATTTCACTGAATGCATAAGGTAACATAAACATACATTTTTTGACAGCATCAAAAAATACCAAATAAATAAAAACATGAAAATAGATTAAAATATAATACAAAAAAGAAGATGTTTTTCTGTCTGGAAAGTGGTCCAGAAATGATTGCAAAAAAAAAAAAAAAAAAGATTTATAGAACAACAGTATTTTCCTCATCGGCAGCAGAACTTCAAAGGGTTGCTGGTCTGTATATCAGGTTTTCAGACTTTGGCACGCTTACACATCTAGTTTAGATTTGGTCCAACACAACACAAATTAAACAAATTAATTCTTTGTGACTTTGTCTCTACTAAATGTCAAAAATATTATAAAGCTTTGGCCCTAAAGCGTTTTATTTCCTTACAATGATGCTGATGAAATTACTCTGTTGCCAGACTTGTGCGTTAACACCTGCCAAAAGGAATTCCCCTTGCTAGGTGGCGCATCCGGCAAACAGTGCTGTAAGCTAACAACTTTTAGCTTAAACATCTTTTTTTGTTTTAACCTCCCTGCCCCCCACCATCACTGTCACCACTCCACCTCCACAATCATACCATGATGTTTATTTCAAACTGTCCTGTTAATGTGTTTGTGCGCCTTAGTGTGTCACGTCTGAATTTGAATATGAATTCACAGACCGTAATGGCATTACATCACTAACATATTCGGTAAATACATTAAAAACTCCAAGGCCAGCAGATGTGAGGATTGAGGGGGCAGAAATGACTGCAATAAAAGCTGAATGTCTCTAAAGGAAAATTTATCATTTTTCAATTTGAGTAAATGAAAGGTATCTTGGAGCCAAGCTTTAGCAGATTGTAGATCTTTAGCAAAAAGATCATTCTATTTCCATCAGTGAGGAAAAGTAATGACATATTTATGGGCAGCTATATCTGTAAGGTTTCTGGAACTATCCCAAAAATCACTGAACTTGGGGGTGAGGTGATATGGAGCCCAGCAGGTGCCAAGGGGCTACAAATATTAAAATTTCAGAGAAATTACCCAGATTATTAAACTTTGTTCTTAGTTTTGCAGCCAGTGTGAACAGATTACCATTTTTATTAGGTAATTTTGCTTACATGTGCACAATTTGCACTCTTAATTTAGCAAACTGTGCACACAGAATAAATATTTTTTCTCATATCATGAAACTAAGTTCTTGTTTTTTTATTTTGCTTGTTCACAGTGAATTCTTGGTTAAGTTTGGGACGATTAAAATGTAGAATGGGTGTGAAATGAGCTCATCAAAAGATAATACTTCAGTAAGTCTACCATGCAAAATATGACAACATAGCAACTAAACTCCTTCTAGGTCCAGACTAAGACTATGGACCTAGAAGGTGGTCATGTGACCTGTGAGCATAGACTACCCATCTGGAGGAACAGTTTATTAATATGTGGATTGTTCCACTTTGAATGCACTGAAGAAATGGTGTGCACAAAATTCCTCACACTGTTTTTGTTTTTTTTACCTCCTGACACCTGCAGAGCTTTGCAAGATGTTCTCCAAGTCTAAATTGTATTCCGATTGGACGCATTCGGTTTGACCATTTCTGAACAAATTTTCAGTCTGAATACGCACAGGGGACAAGGAAGTTCTCTCGGATAATTGGACTGAGCTCCGGTTCACTCTGAGTTTCCCCAGTCTAAATACGTTTTGTTCTCGGAGAGGTACAAATTGACAAAAACGGCCACCATGGCCGAGCATTACAGGATTTAAAAGGAGTTGTGGCGCTTACACTGTTTTCATGACAATCTATGAGTCATGAACATTTATTCTACCTTCATAACAGACGTCTCCTCAGTAACCGGCTTGCAGAATGCCTCTGTTGTACCAAAGTAGCAAAACTAACCTGCTGAACCTGACCTTGATCTAGTCATTCAAAACTGGTCAGTGAAATATAAAGTTTCAATAACTGAACTATCCCGACAAGGGCTGCAAACAGTAGGACTCCAGTTATTCCTTCTCTTGTTGCTTTGCCCCGCCTTTGTACTTTCCGGCCAATGAGTGCAGGAGATCTTTAATCACACGGTTTTGTTAATAAGTGTTGGTCCGGAACAGAAAAGTCCCCTCAATGGCAGTCTGAAAACAGACCAAATACAAAGGTTCAGGACTTGATCTGGACTAAATTAAGTGAGATCTGGTTTTTGTCCATTTATTTACGTGGTTCTTGTAACGTTTCATTTTCAAGTTTAACCTGCTGTCAGTCACATGATTATCATCCACGGCGGTTTTCATTTCTGTTTATTACCCTCAGTGTATTTGGTCCACTTAAGTGTCTGATTTTCACCACCAGTTCTAGGCAACCCATGCAGTGTAAGGGTGTATGTGTACATTTGTAATCATGTGGTTTTGTTTACAAGCTCATGTCTGGAACAGGAACATCAGCTTGACAGCAGTCTGAGTACAGACCAAATACAAAGTTCAGGACTCGATCTGGACCAAATTAAGGGATACAAATCAACTGACTTTTCCAGTCCTAATACACCCTAACACTGCATTGTACTGCGCCTAACACTGATTGTCAAGAACTGTTGGTGTAGGACCCAAGAGAAGACCTTGCTTGGTGATATAAGCTTAAACATTTCATAAATAAACTTAAACATAGCAAAATCAAAGGAGACACAAAAAGCAAGGGATCTGACAAAGAGAGATTGAAAACTACACACTGACAGAAATGAAAACCGCTGTGAATGATCATCAACTTTCACCAGGTTGAACTTGAAAACAGAACATTACAAAACCACAGACCTAAAACGGACAAAACCGAATCTCAAAAGCAGAATACCCACACAGACACATTCAAAGATCAATGACCAAGAACCTAAATGGGGAAGAACATTAACAACAGGGATAAAAATGATGCACAAGTATTTACAAAAGTGGTGGAAGAAATCTGAATTATGCAAAACTGAACATGTTTGATTGAAGCTGGAAAACCTCCCATGAATAAACTGGTTTATACAAGGGCAGAAATACATAAATGGTTTCCACTTATAGGACTTGTTGGGTCATGTGAGCCAAAAAAAAAAGTGGCATATTTAAGGTGGTGTACGTGATATTTCTTTGATCACCAATGAACACCTTGATGGTTTGTGAGTGAAGGCGCTCACGTGTTATTTTGTGAGTATGAGCTCTTTTCACATCTTTTCTGGTCCCGCTCTATTGATGAAACATGTTGTTGCAGACTTAGATAAGGGGATCAATAGGATGCACCGCTGCCCTGGAGGTCCGATGAGTTGGTATTTCTTTTTTTTTTTCATCTTTTTGAGAGAGAAAGCTTGAAATTTTTGCCCTTTAGGAGCCTTGTCAATATTTAATGACCATGCAGTGCCTCCTTTGACACTGAAATGTGCTGTGAATTAGAAATGATTGACTACATAATAAAAATGCTTTTAATGCAAATAGAGGAAAAGCCTTTTGGAGTTGCTTTTTAATTGGAAAAAGCAGAAAAATGGCTATGGGGTTTTGCTGATGTTAGGGTGGCATATATCTTTTCTTCAAGTCCAAGCATTTTCTTGCAAGACAACCTCTGCGCCTGCTGCCGTCTTGAAAGTTATAGCCCATTCAGTATCGTGTGAAGTTTCCCACGGTATTGTGGTAGATAAAAGAGGTTTGACAAAGCAGGGGTGGTGTTGAGTGCTGAATGCAGGGAGAGCCTGAAGCCTCGGATTTGGTGTTGGAAGCTCAATCAAAGCCAAGTTCACAGTAGTTATTACTCTTACTTTCAATTGGACAAAGTGTTCAAGAAAAATGATCAAACGTTTCAAAGAAAAATAGCAAATTTAGCAAATTAGTAAAGCATATCTATTATTTAAAATTGAGAAAAATCAATTTCATCTCACATAAGCTGCAGGAAACTTTTTCTATTCATAATAAAGAGTCGTTACTGGGAATTCAAATTCATTAAAAACAAAATGTTCCTACATTTATTTTAACATAACTAAACATCTCTGTATGCTAGCATCATCAATAAGACATGCAAAGAAAGCTAACCCTCAACATAAAGCCAAAATAACAATGAAAAACAACATTAAACCTTTTTACTTATAAGTATTGGGTACATACTGCTTTTACTATAGTATTTTTAAGGCTTTGTGAAGTGAAGCTAAGATTCTAGTTTGGCCTTATTTTTATTTATATATTTTTTATTTTTGCTGAGTTTGTTGGCAAGAACAAATTATGGACCAACTCCAAAGCAAATCCTCAGATTGCCAGATGGAAAAGCGTGAATTATATACACCTGTGTCTTGGCCAAGTGATTTGGACACCCCTGATTCTGAGAGTATATTTTCAATTCTCAGAGATGAATCTTTTAAATGTTTGAAACAAAAGCAGTTTGACTGAAATTGTTCTAAACCTTTTAGTGAGAATTGAAAGTAGCCCAAAAAAGATTAGTTCAAGTAGTTATTTTCTTGGCAAAAACTACACTGAAACATCGCAGTCAAGGTAAATAATCATCAGTTAAAAGAAGAAAAAGCTGTTCTTCAGATTTTTGTATTCTATCATGCTGAAGGCATCTAGACTGAGCACTTTAAGCACAAAACACATAACCACAAAGGGTTAGGAAAGGCATGTAGTCAACAAGGAGGTATTCTAATATAAGGGAGACAATCTTATAAAAAAGAAAGTCTAGTCATGTTTTCACCCTTGGGGTCTTGTAAAAATGTTCTTACCTCAACAAGTTCTAAAACAAATTTCCTTCCATTTTTAATGCTACCTTATAAAGAATTCCTCTCTCAGCTGTTTTATTTTTGTTGCCCCTGGAAGTCTTCTACTGTCAGCCCATCTTCTTTCCATCAGAATGTGCAAGACACTCTGCTTAAACAAAGCAGACATCTCACAGCAAACCACTTAGACGGGTCTCCCACAGCTATTTTTACTGACAGAGAAGATGTCAGATTGAACGTTTTCAGCTAACACCAGTCCTTTGGGGTTTTGCGTTTCTGACTGACAGGTCACAGAGCATTCGATTCAAAGGTTTTTACATCTGGGACTCAATGATAAATACTTTATCTTTCTAATGGGCCTGGGCGATACTGAGCCTTTGGGTATTGATCCAATGCCGATACGATACCTGGAAATATCACCAAAATTAATATCGATACGATCCGATACCGGTCAGTGTTGCTGATGTCAATACCAATACTGATCTGATACCTGTCCATATCAACAAAATCATACCAATACCGATCCGATACCTGTCAATTTCACCGATATCAATAGCTGTCGATCTCGCAGATATCAACACCCAATACCGATCAGATACCTGTCAATATCAGTACCAATACTGGTTCGATACCGGTCAATATCACCAATATTAGTACCAATACCGATCCGATACTTGTAGATATCACCGACATCAATACCAATACTGATCCGATACCTGTCAACATCACAGATATTAATACAAATACCAGTCAGATACTTTTCAATATCACCGATATTAGTACCAATACTGATCTGATGCCTGTCGATATCACCAATATCAGTAACAATATCTATCAGATATCTGTCAACATCACCGATATCAATTCCAATACCAATATCTTTTGTAAATGCAATGGATGTTACCTGAACCTCAAAACCTCAGTTGTTTTTACTTGTTGTGAATGTTTTTTTGTACGTTTCCCTTTTTGAAAAGTTTCAAACAGGAGTAGAAATAACGATATCTGTGGGCAGGTACTGATCTGAAAATGATACCAATTTCAGATCGATACATTGGATTGATCCATCCTATCTAACTCTGTATTAAAAACCAAAAAACACTTAAATCTCGTCTGGGATATTATAAATAAGATAAAACAGCTGTAGATAAAGACACAGTCTAATCCAAGGTACCTGCTGATCCCTCGTATTTTACACCCCGCACACTCTGGTTCAGAAAACCGTG
The DNA here is from genome assembly GCA_003999625.1 of Oryzias javanicus. Classification (NCBI taxonomy): domain Eukaryota; kingdom Metazoa; phylum Chordata; class Actinopteri; order Beloniformes; family Adrianichthyidae; genus Oryzias; species Oryzias javanicus. Next base: position 25,011,737 of record CM012450.1, read on the forward strand.
TGTTGTGCAACCGGCGTTCATTAGGCCCCATGTTGCTGCGTTCACTAAAGCACTGGGGCCTCTTCCAGATTGATAGAGATATTCCTCAGATCTGTTAGGACATAGACAGCATAATCCTAGATATCAGTCGACCTCTCTCTTCTTAAGCCCAGGACACTCCGGCAGAGAAAAACATGTTGTGTTGAGCAGACAGTGCGCCACATGAGCCGTTCATTAGGCCCAGTGTTGCTGTGTCTCTAAAGAACTGGAATCTCTTCAAGATTGATAGAGGCGTACCTCTATCAGTGAGGAGACCTCCCTTTCTCTAAGTCTGCAGGCCAAGCCCGCTAGTTCTCCACAGGAAGGGCTAAGGGACTCCCACGCTACACAGAGGCAATACTCTCTGATAAATTACCTTGCCCGGCACAATTATACTCAGGAGAGTTCCCCGCGGCCTCTGGGAGCAATGTTTTACTGCAGCAACATTGTTGGAAGGTGGGAAAAGGAAGGCAATCCTTTTCAAGAATGGACAAGCAATAATCGAATTAAATCCTGTGGAGTATGATATTAAATCACTGAAGGTTTAAAACTCAATATCACCGATGATCATGGGGGCAGCGTAGATATATAGTCTGTGAAATACTGGTTAGTATGTGTTTAAACTTCATTGGGACAGGTAAAAGTTCACTTCATTCATGATGGCAAAAAGTTAGACTGATGAATTGATGTGTAGATGTATTTCTTTAAGAAAATCTATGCATGTTTTACCATCATATAGTAAATGTATTAAGGGATTTGATGTGAGGTGAAAGCATCAGCAATCCGTTAGCCTTTTATCTCCCACAAATATCTTGTTTGAGGGTTTTAAAGGGACCCTACCATGATTTTCTTCAGCATTTCAGAGTAAACTATATCCATATACATGATCATATATTACCTTTGGAACACCAAAAAACAAATTATTTATGAAATTTGAGTCATTTTTGTGGCCCGTTTTAATACCGGAAGTAGAACGACTCGATTTCTGAGCCTCCGCCTTTGGTTCCTTGTTGGTCCTGCCCATTTCATGACGTCACCCTTGAACCCGCCTCCCCAGTCTGACCAAAATTTGTTAACAAAACTATAAGAAAGATGGATGCAAAATCTTGACTGGATAATTCCCTTTTTCAAACTTTTTATTTTGCTGATGGAATTTGAGTCTGTATGAAGGCCAGATTGAACACTTTTACTGCTGGTTTGAGGAACCCTGCATGACGGTTACTGGAGGCGTTACAGGTACACACGCTAAAAGACACGGCGGTAGAATCAATGTGGATCACGTTACAAGTTGTTTTATTGAGCATGAATTAATCCAGCCACATTTTAATAAGTTTCCGTGTCTCATTGTTGTGGATTTATGGTTTGTTTTTAAGAAAATTCTGTTGAAACTACAATAGAGCTTTCACGGCAGCAGCACAGAAAAGCAAGTTATACATTTTTCAGTGGTGTTAAAACAAACGTTCTATCAAGTAAACAGTTGGAACACTTTTCCTTTTGGATAACATGACAATTAATGCTCTACGTTTGTCCGCGGCTCACCGATCGCCTCTTTTCTAATGTGTTTACATCACGTGACTGTCGGGTACGGTGGCCGTTTTGGTTCAGCTGTTCTACTCTCGGTTCATTTCCTATTCAGACTGAGAAATCTCAGAGTGAACTGAAGTTCAGTCCGATTGGAAACAAACCGAGACTACACTTAAAAAATGGGTGCGAGAGCAGTTCCTGGTACAGGAAGGTAATTTTCTCCTGCCAGGAGACACATTCTGGAGGCAGTGGAGAACTATCTCAACACCACAGCTCCGCAGAGAAGGTGGGTGTGTTTTTGTTGTAGTCTGGGGGGCGGAGCTTGCTGCACAGTCTCTTCCTGGAGAGAGCTGTTGGGAACGATCTTACGTCAGCACGTTTCCAACCACTCGTTTTCGTGGGTATGGGAGGGGCTGCTGGAGACTGCGCTGGATTTTAGAGGATTACTCTTAAATATATGAACGGATCAAAATACCGTTTTGGGGTTCTTTATAGTGAAGAATGAACATTAAAATGCATTTAAAACCTCAAAAAGTAGAATTTCATGGTAGGGCCCCTTTAAGTTAAAACAAGCAAACATGGCCATCCTGAGCAACATCTGCTTTAAAGTTATCCAGGTGAATTTCTGCCTTTAGTCTTCAAATAAATTAAATGTCAAACATGATGAAAGTTGCTATTCTGCTGGGATCTGAGTCTATATGTTAAATAAATCTTTGCTCACATTTCTAAGATCCCTCCTTATCGAAATAAAATTGCTGAAATGGTGGATTTATGTTTGTTAGTAGATAAACATAAGATAGATGAACATAAACTTAACTCAAAAAGTTTAAGAAACTGGGCACTAGAAAAATAATCAGAGGCCCACTTCAACTTCACACAAGCCAGACATTAAAAGTTTTAACGTCAAATGGGTCAATGAAAAAGATTGAGACCCACTTCCCCAGATTTCTGTACAATAATGTGTCTGCTAGAGCTATAGAAGGAACTTTAATTATAAAGAAAGATTGTGGATTCAGCCGGACTGTCCCGTCATTATTCAAAAGTAATTAGTCGCTTATCATTTTAATTATGGAATAAACGACACAAGAAAGGAATTGACTCCAGTTGTTTTCCCAGACTGGGCCCAGAGGGGCGGTTGAGGAAATTTCAATATTCTTATATTATTTCATCTGATTTAAATACATTTCTGCAGAATATAACTAAATCTGGAACTACAAGACAGTTGTTTTTAAGTAAAAATGCTTATCCTAACTTTGTAAAAATAGAATATTTTTCCCCCTTTAACATGATTTCTTATAATTCTTTCGCATTATTTATATTTTATATCTGGAATTGTTTTAAGATTTGTTACATATGAATGTAATAAACTTAAATTACAGTCTTAGGCATTGTTTTTATTTATTTATTTTTTACATTTATACTTTTTATTTCTTTATTTTATGACGTGTGCCGTTGACCTTTTGGCCAAGTCGACCTTGAACAGGATTTGTGTTTATCTGATTAAAAAAAGTTAAATATAAAATAAAATCATACCAATGTTTTAGAAAGTTGCTCATAGCTAATGCTCTCCACTGCGATTTCTTTTGAAGCTAAATTTAATGGAAAGGAATTAAACTTTCCATCGCCCAAAGGTTCAAAACAGACTTTGATCAGTTCAGGGAGAATATCTTACCAGATAAAATAGATATTTGATCTTTTTTTTTTTTGCAGAAAAGGGTAATCTACATTCTGCTTTAACTCCTGACTTGATTAAAAGTTTAAACCATTTTGTTGAGGATTTCAATTGAATGTTCCCCTCCACACACGAATGTATCCCCACTTTCACCCACATGGCACAGTTTAATTCCAAATCGGAATTGAACTCCCAGAAACAGCAGCAGCAGCAGGGCTAGGTATAGTGTGACAGCTCTCCACAGACCCTTAAAGCATCCGCAGAGAGCTCTCACTGACTGCAGATTACCTTCAATTGCATGTCTTTTCAGCTGACAGGAGGCCCGACTGGCCTTCCTCCAGCGCATGCATTGTCACATTTAAATCATTGATCCCTTTTTATTTCACTTTTTTACATTCATCTCGGCGTCCAGAGCCTCTCCGTGCTCAGCCACCCTGTGGGAAACTTAAATGGTTTCTGCTGAGGGAGATGCCAGGGTTTGGCAGAAAGGCACAGTTGTGAATGCCCTCAGAAACCTACACTGTCACTCAGGCTGCTTTGTCTGAAGTAATTAGAATTCTCATTAAGCATCTTGGCTCTATTTGCTGCCTTCAGCCCATTTATGTGATTAACATATATATATGTAGAAGGCTCACCTCTGCGAGCACCATATTACCCATTGAGTCTGGGATTCTGAGAAGTTCATTTATAGTAAAACCCTTTACTAAATTGGTCTGATCAAACAAAAAGCTTAAGTGTTTATACTGTAGTACCAAACAGTACTTCAGAGCAGTCGGTCCAAGGTTGTCAGACAATTAGATTTCAACAGAGTGAGAAAAGTTTGATGTTAAATCTGAAACAGAGATTTGTAGAAACTAACATTACTTCCTACTTTCATCATCCACTCTGTTCACCTGAAACAGGTTCTTCGATCCGTCCCAAAGTTCTGGACTCTTTGTTGCATTTTTGTAATCTTTATTGATCCTTGGTGATCCCTGGTTGGAAACCCATGAAAACCTTCTCTCTAGTCATCCAGTAATCCTTCTTCTTGCACTTCTATTGGAAAAGGCTTTTACTGTTAACAGGGTTGATGCCGTACTAAACTTCAAACTTCAAACTTTATTTATTTATATAGCGCCTTTTCATCGGCCGAAACACAAGGCTAAAACCGTCCACGGATCGTGTCCTAAAATACCACAGTTCACTTAAAAGCCTGAAGCCTTCTAATCACTCAGATGCTTACATACTACTGTTTCTTCTAGTTAGACAGGAATAAGAATGTGCACTTCATCAGGTGGCACGATTCTTTTTTTTAATCATTTTACTTGGCATCAGTATTTAAAGGTTACCAAATCTTAGCTGCCTTTCCTATCATTTTTGAAGGACCAAGAATGTACAATTATCCAGATGGGATTTATTTTTACCCAGTTATGAAGTACCAGATGAAGACTTCAGGATTTATTGAAATGATGAGAATATTACATTATGTCCTGATTAGCACTGGCTGTGAACGTTTCTCTTCTCTCATCAATCTCTTTATCCAAAATACTCTTCATTTCTTTTTTTTGTGAATAACTTTCCTGGAGATAAATGCATCTTTCCATCTTTGTTGATTAGTCCATGTCAAAACAAGTTCTTCTAATTTGCCGCTCATTTTTTGGTAGACCTCCACCAGGCGATCGCATCCTTGTTGCTTCTTTTCCCTGCAGCCGTCTTCTCCATATCATCCATCTGCTTGCGTCATTCTCGGACACGTTTCGGATCCACCCCATAAATGTCGAGCAGATTCCTCACCAAAACGTTCTTTTGCGTTTGCCACCGCACAAAGTTTAAATGCTATATCGAATGAGCGTTTCTTGACCGTCGCTACACTGGCTCACAAATATCATATGCACCCGGCGTCTGCGTGAGCCTGAGAAGGATCTTAGACGGTCGTCTAACAGTGACGAACATCTGTTAAACCCAGCATTTTATGGAAACTGGCGTCAATTATAGACGGGCCTCAATTGAAAAAAGGCAGTCGTGCTTAATTACGTTTGTTGACGGCCCAAGGTTCTTTAAGCTATATTCACAGCAGGCATGTACAAGAACGTGCTGAATATAGGTTTTTGATCATTTGTCTGGCACAGGTTTGTTGCTAATAGGGCTGGGAATCACTGGGTATCTCACGATACGATACACGATACATGGCTCACGATATCGATAATATCGCGATACTGCGATAGTTGGTAAAAATCCTCTCTAACTAATATTATATAGAAAAAAACTTTTTTGGGGGGAAATATATCCTCATTTTAATTTGTTTTAGCTTAAAGACAATCATAATAAACAACTTATGTCTTATTTTGTGAAACAAATTATAGACACTTCTGTTTAACGTTGCCTAAAATCGCTAATACTATAACTTACCACCCATTGAATTGGAATTATTTGTAAAATTCCATGTTAACAATAGTAAACATGATCAGCAGTGCCACAGAATTACTGTTAGCAACAGAACAAAAATTTAATAATTCAAATTGGTTACAGCTATCTACCTCCAAAGAAACGTCACACCAAAGGATGATGATTATAACGTTTTACAGCCTCTGTCAAGTGTTACATAATTTTTTTGTGTACTTTTCCCACATTTGAAAAGGGCTAAGCATTCAAAATTAAAGGCTGATTTACTCAGACTGACACTTGAGATTATTTCTCCAATCTTTATTTATTTTCCATTTGGTCAGTCAATAGTCAGGTAAAAACAGGTAAAACACTCATAATAATGGCAATATATATTTAAAAATTCGAATTCTATTACAAATTAGCAATAAACAACTTTAATCTATAATTATTTATATAATTTTAAGTTCTTCAATTAACTAGCAACTTCCCTATTTTACCTTGAATTCATGTACTTTATTTTAATTACATTTTTTTTAAGTTCACACATCAAATCTGCATTTTTTTATTTAAGAATGACTTTAAGTTAACATCAGCAAAAAGTAATTACTTTCATTTGAAAACCTTACACCATAAATTTACCAAAGTTACACCGTACACCAGCAGGGTAAACATAGAGTGCATGAAAGCGAAAATTCCGACTGGTCCCCGAAGTACACACAAACAACTACGAAGCACGCGCCTCGTTCCCACAGCGCGCCGATCAAACAGGAAATAAACGATCGCGGTCATTCTAGCGCTCAGAAAAAGTCACTTCTTACCGGCTGCCTCTTCTACAGATGGATGATAATTGAGAACAGGTAGACATGATTTATACACGCGCTACCGAGCCAGAATCCTGCCGGTGTTTTCTTTCCTGAATGTGGTGTGTGCGTCAGCAAAATGTGTCCGACGCAGCGCGACGAGCTGCGCAATAGTTCCGCCCCGCGACTCAGACGCAACAGCCTCTTCAAATGAAAATATAATATCGATACTTGGTGAAAACCCATCGAGAATCAACCATAGGACTAAATATCGCGAAATATCGCAATATCGATATTTTGGCACACCCCTAGTTGCTAACCAATACTATAGTGCACATACTCACAGTTGGAAGAGGCTTGACAAGCTCCAGTGTTAAAAGGTTAACCAAGCTGATAGCTTCAAAAATGTTAAATTTTGTCATCTATCAAGAAAAAATAAACTGTATTCTTCCATTTGAAATTTTTTGACTATTTTAGAAACTACTCAGCAGTCCCTCAAAATCCCCCTGTCCAATGATGTGACCGTGTGAAGCTCCAGTGGATGTTTTCATCACTCTGCATTTGCTACCTTGGCCCAAACTGGTTAAGGCAGCAGCTGCTCAGTGACAGTCCTGCTGGTCCACTGTAGAACCTGACGTCCACACTTCGTGCCAAATGTGCAACGAATTCAATCCCCCACTGACACCTCTTTCTTGGTGTGTCTCCACAACGTGTCTTTCAACTACACTGCATTTTAACAGACATGCAGTCTTTTGTGCCAAGGACAGCCTTATTTCTGGCTTTCAGTCGTCAGTGACAAAATTAAATACAACAATCATGTTACAGAGTCTGTCCTGTGTTTACAATGGAGCATTAGGGCCATCATGAAGGAAAAACTAAATAAATATAACGGGAGTAAAGTCATAAAAGTATGAGGAAAAAAATGTAATTTTGCAAGAAATTTTGCTTTTTTTGAAAATAAAGCGAGTAGTTGTGTAAGCTTTCATTCACATTACGTGCCGACTAAATCCGTCAATTTTAACTTATCATATAAATCCATGTCCCATAATGCATTTGGATCACTAAATTCCTGACAGCGTAAACCGCGCACTTTCCTGAAATCCACTCTTTGCGGATGAAGAATCTTGTTCTGAAGTGATCTAGTTTCCTGAAAATTCTTTTTAAATATCCTTTTACTAACAAAAACTCAATATTGACTTATTTAATTGTTTGTGAAACTAATGTAACTCCTTAAATGCGCTCTATATCGCTCTTACTGAAACATTTTTTTTTTTATGTTTCCTTTTTCTAAACAGCCTTTAGAGCAGGGGTAGGGAACCCTGGTCCTCGAGAGCCACATTCCTGCATGTTTTCCACCATACCCTGTTCTGGCATGTTCTTATTGGCTGAACACACCTGCACCAGGTAATCAGTGTAGGGACTCATGACAATTACCTGGGTCAGGTGTGTTCAGCCAATAAGAACATGCCAGAGCTGGGTATGGTAGAAAACATGCAGGAATGTGGCTCTTGAGGACCAGGGTTCCCTACCCCTGCTTTAGAGACTATTCAACAGTCCCTCCACGATCCCCCGTCCAATAATGTGTCCAAGTGAAGCTCCAGTGGATGTTTTCATCAGCCAAAAATGTATGACTTTAATCTCTTAAGTTTATAGCTTCTGAAATCAGGATTTTATTACTATAAAATATTCCTTTTTTTAACCTTAATTTATTTTTGCACAATTTTAACTTTTTTTCCTCATAAATTTACAGCTTTATTCTCATATGTGAACTTGTTTTATGCTCTAATACTCCATGTGTTTGATCAGTTCATGAAACATTTATTTGACATCAAAATACACATCTCTTTTTGCAGCATCTATTTATATATATATAAAAAAAGTATTTTACAATATAACCATCTCTAACATTTTTTTTAATAGTTTGTAACATTTGTAATATTTCTCCTTTGTTCAACTAAAACAGCATATTTACTATCTTAGTGATGGTAAGACTTTGGTTTCTTAAAGTAGAATTCTCACTTTTGATCACGTTTTCCTGAATCAAATAGAGGTTTTCTGGCAGGTTTTCACCTGACGTGTCGGCCCAGGATGCCGACTTTGATCAGTGTGAAAAGATTGAACTTAAAGTGCCTCGGCTCCTGCGTGGTCCTCCCCTGCAGTTCCTGCATCCAAACTCTCGCTGGTACTTACCCCCCACATGCACACAAACACGCAGACACATCTGTGGGGAAGGTTGTGCTTCTGAAAGCTTCATTATGCCCCTGCTTTAGGCGAGTACAGCTGGCATTTGAATAGGAGTGCTCTGTTTTAATTAGAATGCAGACTTCTTTTTCCCCCAAAATGTTTTTCCTCTTTTGTTTCATCTTCATCATCAATTAGATTTTGTTATTTACTGTCGTTCTCAAGCACACAATTGTCCTAAAAAAAAAAAAAAAAAAAAAGTTAGCTATGACTAATGAAACTTTTGGATTGGAGTGGAAAATATTTAGAAAAGTTGGTTTAACACATTAAAGAAGATTATTTGCGATTCACACATTCTGAGTTGGATATTGCATTTTAAAGGCAGCAAGTTAATTAAAAAGTCAGTTTAAAGGATTTAAAGTCTATTTCCAGTGATCTTTTGATCTTTGTTTAAATCATTTCCAGTGTCTTTTAATCATAATTATGCTGTTTTTAGCTAAAATTCAAAAACCTATGTTGTTTTTTAGGACATAGTTTCTGCAGAGTTGCAGTAATTCATTAATAATTTACCTCTAAACTATGGGCATGACTGTTGTTTCATAGTGTTTCATCTGTTTACATGCTCTCTTGCTAGCTAGATTACAACCCCTCAGACTCCAAATGTTGCAGCCTGGAAATATTAAGTTAATTTATTTGTAATTAGATATTGTCCAGGAGAGATGTTTTAGCACTAAGGATAACTTTTCTTTCTTAATATTGATAATAATTTCTTATTTTAGTTATTTGCTATTTTATTGTGAAAATACATGCTAGACACAACATATTTCCTGTTTGTTGGAGTGTGCATATTATGTGTAGAAGAAGAGAGGCATCCATGGTGTTGTATGTGATCACGTTCTGTTGCTCCGGCTGTCTCAGAAAAGAATAGGAAAAGAGAAAAAAAGCACTCAGTTCGGGGCATATAAAGTTGCAAAAACGAAGACGGAGTCCTGTCCATTTTCAAGGGTGCAACACAAACCTAACATTACCAGCGCAAAAAAAAAAAAAGCGCAATATTGGAGCCGTCTAGCCGTACAGCTTGAACCAGATTCCAGCTTAGATGAGAAAGATAAATCTAGTCGTCTACGAGTGGATGCATCGGAATAGTGGATGCTTCTACCTCACGATTCGTCACAAAAATAAAATGTTAAGGTAAATGTACATTTTTCTCATGAAGTTCTCCATCATGAAAAACATGAAAATGAAAACAAAAACATGTTAAAAACATTATTTTCATTGGAGTTGGTCTTCAAAAACTTCAAACTTTAAGCTAAGTGTTGCACGTTTTCCACACATGCATATTCATATTTGGCCTTTGGAGGACTACATTTTTCTGCACATGAGAAACAAAACAAAAATTATTAAGATGTTATTGTCTACAATCCAGACTAAGCATGTAAAGATAATACTGTGTAAATAAAGAAAAGTAAAAAAAAAAAGAGAGAGAGATATGTTTTAAGTGTTATGGTGAGGATAGACCAATTGAAATGCTCAAAAAAGTAATTCCACCGAAAAATAGATACTTTACAAATTAAAGTTGCCAAAACACTTAGAAAAAATACATGCAGCTTCTCTTTTTTGTGACTAGTATACCAACAAGTAGAATACTGACAATTTTACAGAAGATCCATTTTGTGTTATTCTAACAACATACTGTAACTGTATTTCAGTGCAGCAGCTGAATTTGGGTCATTTCAACAATCAGAACTTGAATAGCTTCTGTTGGATTTTGACGTCAATCCTGAGTCATGGCAGAAAATTGCAGACATCAGCCAAAACTATTGAGTCATTCATGCAACCTACTTTTATTAGTCTGTTCTGGTGGATATTGAGCAGTCACACCACATTATCTATGTTAAGCTCATTTTTCTGGTAATGATGTAGCGTTCATTCGCATCCTGACCAGTTTTTATTAGTATTTTTTTCTAAATATATATCTACTGATAGAACACTCAGTTTTTAGGTTTTTTGCATTGTTTTGAGTTTTTGGATTTTCTTTCAACTCCATCTCTTGGTCAGTTTAAGTTGACAACTCTTCCTAAATGGTCAAATCAGTTTAACTTGTAAAGTAAAGTAAAAGTAAAGTAAAACAAATCAATTTTACTTTGAAAACCAGAAGCTTCTCCGCAATGAAGATGTATGTTTGCTTCCAGTGACTAACGCGGTTTTAGTTCGTAAACTAAAAATCCTACATTAATCTGCATTCCAGAGGAAAAATACATCGTTCCCAGATAATATTGTGATCATTGTTTAGTAGATTTATAAAGATCGCAAATCAGCGATCTTGGACGTCGCAAATATTCGTACTCGAATTTTCGGGAGCAGATCGCGAAAACCCGCGGATACTCGTTACAGCCCTACAACCCAGAGGCGAAATTCTAATGAGCTCCTGCTCTGCAAAAAATGTCTTTAAAACTTTAATACTTTGACTAAAAACTGCATAATCACGATCAAAAGACCATTGGGAACAACTTTACAAGAAAAAAAAAGTTGAAGTGAGACTTTAAAAATTTAATTTCTGAACTTCAATGTATGTCCTGGTAAAAGTTGAAAAAGCTCGCTGTAAGACATAAGGGAAAAAATGTTGCCTTTTTTTTTTTGGCTAGGGGGGTTTTAAGTCTAAAACGCACCCAGAAGCCCAGTGAGGCCTTATTCTTCTTTGTGGTTTTTGTTGGTCTGGTGGTGAGTTGCTGAAGTGGAAGAGAGGATACTTGACAACTGAGTAGGTTTTTACATGCAGCACACAATGCATCACTGCTTCTTGTGCATTCAGAAAAGCCAAATCAGACACAGTTTTAGCAGAGCTTGACACTGAACTGTTTTAGCAGAGTGATAAGCCAATTTTATGGGCTTGTCAAGAAAATGACGGTTAAGCTGCTTTTGTAACCCTGAGCGACTTTCCTGTTCAAGGAGTCTGTCTTCAAGTGCAGCTAATCACAGCACACCTCTAACTTTTCCTCCTGAGGAAACTTCCACATTGTTAAACATTAGCTGATAACATTGCTGCTAATGCCCATTACTTAGCAGGAAAAAACGGAAACAGTAACCTCATTTTAGAAGATGCAAACAAAATTATACAATCTTTTTCTGAAAGGTTTTAGAAAATTTTGCATAATCAGATGCAAAATAGAACTCTGTATAGAGAAGTTATTAGAAATGTAACTTATTGCAAAGTCACTGTACAGTACAAGCCTCGATCATTAACACAGCTTTAAAATTGGTCTGATCTGCAACTGAAAACCATTATCACTGCAAAGAGGAAAATCTAATTTATCAGGGAATGGTAGAAATATGATAAAAACTCTCAACTTAACCACAGTCTGGCCTTTGAGATACTGATATTAAAGCTAAACTCCATTTCAGGTATAAATATGTGCCTTTTATTTACAATAAACTTGTTTGCCAAAAAAAAAAAAAAAGTGCAGAATTTGTCGTAAAATTACAGTTTTATTCGACATATCTTGTCAGGGTTCACCACAACAAAATCATCTTTATTGATCTGCACATTTGGTTTAGCATAAGTTTTTTAATTACTTTTTTTAATGCCAGATATAAAATAAAAAAACAAACAAAAAAAAGTATTTGTTCTCTGATATCCCATTAGGTGCTAGTCCTGTGCTTCACCAACTGAGCTATCCAGGCGGTAAAATAGCTTTAGTTGTTATGTTACAAATTTAATTTACGTAGTTCAAACCCTTGAAATATGGCATATTGGTTCTACACGTTTCATTTCAAACACATAAAAATGCTAAATAACTGCAATTCTCATGAATATTTCTATTTAGTTGAATGCAACATGCCTCATAAGATTCCTTTTTTTTTTTTTTTTTACCTGGACTGTTGTAAGAAAAAAGCCAATGGGTAACTTCACACGAGGCATTACAGGCTCAAAAAAATAAATGTGGACTGTTGCGGGGAAAAAAAAACGAAAAAAAAAAGAAAAAAAACAATTCTGGTCAAAAGACTAACTAGATGTGACAAAAAACAAAAATCAGAGCACAGAGCATAAAATGCAGTGCCTCACAGCATGAACCTTTGGGGTTGGAAATCATCATTATTGCAAAGTATCACTGGGAGAACAGGGAGATAAAAGGGCAGGGCTGTGTAACAGTTCAGTCAGCTTTGCATCATTCAACTTGCTCTGGGGAAGCCATGAAGCTTTTAATAAAGAGGCAATGCAGCAGCACAAAACCTACAGCTCACATGGCTACTTAGGTCTCAACGGGGGCTGTTCATCATCAGGTATAATTTGAACTTTAATTGTTTGAGTTTATTGAAAACTATTTATATGCAACTTTTAAGTACAATATTTACTTCTGCCGTATAAAGCTTAAAAAAACACATTTTCATCTGTCTTTTAGTTCCATAAAGAAGTTAGACCACAACAATGGACTCTATGCATGTAGCATTGTGACATATTTCCGGTTTCGAATAAGACCGCTTATTTTTGTTATTTCTTACATTATGTGTTAGTTTGTCGTAACGTGTAAACGCAGCAACATCCTAAAAGGCAAAGTTTGCCTTCCTGAAGCACGAAACACCCGGTACACCCAAAACGCTACCATGTGATCATATGACTTCTTCAGATGAAACGTAGCCATGTTAGAACATTTAAAACCTCTTCTTGTTTATGTGTAAACAAACTTTGACGTGACTTTTTGGACTACCGATCCTTCTCTGAGCTGATGAGGAGCCTTCACCTTCTTGATGGAGCGGTGGCAGCGTGCGCTAACGGTAACCTTCAGCTGTGTTGAGACGTTTGACAAAAGGTAACCGCGTCTCAAACTGCTTCTACCTGACACTTAACACTACATTTAAATACGTTTAGAAACTCTGCTGTGGAGTAATTGAAACAACTAACAGGTCATAAAGATGAAGACAGCGATAATCAGACGTGTCTTCCATGCTAGTTAGCATTAGCCCAAATGAAAAGTAACAACGGTATTTATAACCTAATTTTCTAAATACTGCTGTCAGTTCTGAACTTTTTTGTTTTCTTGGCTGCACAGACCTGGAAGAAAAGTTGATGTTATGACTCCTGTTCCCATATATTCTGCTATTTTGGCATAAACAATAGCCCACTGCCCCCATCGGAAATGACAGAGCGGTCATATAACGAAGTAGGTCGTGCATGTAGCCTATTGTATTATTTGTTATGCAACAATGATGAGGATCTCCTAAATGTATAAGATAAGTATGGTGTAATGACAGAAACTTACTTGAATATATTCTAGTCTAAAATAAAAAAGTATTGGTGGAAACTGTAGAGATTTTGCTTGGACCTCTTCATCCAACAGACACTCCGGTCTTAGAACACACTCTGACACCATGAAGTCTACGTCAGCAATTGAAGGTAGTATCTGTGACAGAAACATCGTCTAGTTTTCTAAACAAATAACTTAGAATTATAGTCACATAACTTAACAAAATACATGTTAAACATAAAGGTTTAAAGTATGAACTTACTTCATCACAAACACTCTTCACTGACTCAAAAAGGTAGCCTCAAATAAACACGTTCTCCCGTTTTCCAACATGGACGAACTAGGACCCCTAAGGTGTCCGTTGCTTTGCCTGAACAAATTGCCACACTGGGGGAATTTACAACAACTAGAATAATCAAAAATTATCTACAAAATTATCTAAAGCAAGCCTTAAAAAACAAACAAAAGAAAATGCAGAAATATGACAAAACAAAACATTTTAATGCCTTGACTGAACAAAAAAACAAGATGTGACAAAATCTGGTAGGAAATTTCAAAAACTATTGTCTAAATTTGGAATAGTACTAAAACAAACCAGGTATGACATGAAGAGAGCCTGATCTACAAAAAAAATAAAAAAAAAAAATCAAACTTTAGACTATGGAAAGCAATTCAACCCACTTAAACATTTTACTTCTACTGTGGAAGTTCAGTTAATAACCAAAAAACAACATTAGGAATCCGCTAAAACGATGTTTCAACTCGTTTGGCCTTGCAGGCAATTATGAGGTCGAGCTATAAACACCATTTAGTGCTTTTCCTATTAATGTAACTTTGTTTTCTCATTTATCTACGATAAATACTCTGTTACTGCAACAAACTATAGTGTAAAAGTGTGTACATTCTTTTTTGGGAGGCCTAAATACCTGAACACAATGTAACGTGCATCAAAGCACTCGCAGATATCCAATTCTTACTTATAAGATCTCCTTCTTCCCTCAATAGCTTTAGCAGAACAAAACAACAGAAGTCGGATTATTTCTTTTTTTTAAAATCTAACCTTTCCTGTTACAGAATGCACTTGTGACAGGCTGGTTGTAGTGTCACATGTCTTTTCCTTCAGTCAATGAATTTAGCTGAGCCAAAGTGTGCTGTAGGAGTTATCATTGATTCAGAGGCAGGGTGCACAGTGGACAGGATGCCAATCCATCACAGGTCCGATGGGGACTTTGGTTTAGATTTTTTGCCAGGAGAATGTTAATTAAAGGACCTACGGTAACCAAATACAGCAGTTATTGGAGATTAAACTGGTATATTTTGGTTTTAAAAACCACAAATAGCTTTAAAAATAAAAGCTATCACATAAAGAGTCAGAGAAATTGTCCTCAAATGGCCAGTTATTCTTTCCTTATTCAACTGATTGAATTACGTTTTGGGTTTTTTTTATAAAATGACAGAAAAAAATGTTTTAACATTGTTAGCTTTGACAAAGATGCTCATTTTTAAGCTGTGGGCAGCTTTCATATGAATTTTAACATGGATGAATTTAAACAAAGATGAGCCCCTGCCCTCAGTCAACCATCAATAACTTTCAGCGCAAACCCACAGTCTGCACTCACAGTAAGTGGGCTGTAATATTCATTTCACTTGTTTTAGGCATGCAAATATGGGCCGCAGCTTAATGCGCGTTCCTTGCGGATGACCAAACGCGCTTTAACAGCTGGCTTATGCAATTTTTATCCTACTTTTTGAATGTTTATTCGCCTCCTCGTCTACTTTTTTTTCAATTTTCATGCTTAAGGATTGTTTTTTATTTTTTTTTAAAACAATATAAGAGTTTATTTAATGTGGCATGTTAAAAGGTCTAGGGTTTAACATTTAAGCCGTTTTTGTCCTAATAATAAAATTAAGGAAACAAAATGTAATTCCTATTTAGTTTATTTTACTTTTCCAGACCTTTTCAGTGTTAGTTGACAGCTGCTCATATTTTCCGTTCAGGCATGACAATGGACTCCCTTTAAGTTTTGTATATCTCCAGGGTTATCAGCGCTTTCACTTTTCTATTATCCATCATCTTTTTCATGCAAACACATTCAGGGGAAGTTTCTTCTCTTGGATCCCATGAATATCCAGTTGGGAATATGACAAAAATGCTAAGTAGTAAATCCGATTGAACCCACATTAACATCTATAGTGATCTCATTAATCAACTCCGCCATCCTAAGCAGATTCGTGAAGGCCACCACTGCTCTATGATGACATTGACTCATTTTAAAGTTGAAAGTTAATAATAATAATAATAACAAAAAACACTCCTTAAGTCTCAAACTTTTCAAAAAACTTCATCTATGGTCATAGTTTCACCTTTTCTTCATTAAAACAGCTATGATACTGCTTGTTATGACATCAGCTGTGACATTTACAGTATAAATAAATAAAATCATGGAACTAAATTTAATTTCATATAATTGTTCAAATAATTTGCCAATAAAATGAATAGAAAATGACAAGAAATATATTGTTTTAAATGATTTGTCATTCAGAGATTGGAGTTACAAAATGCACAGAGTTAAATGATTAAAGTCCCACTCTAATCATTTTTCATCAATTAAAAAAATATTCCCAGTTTTTTATTCTTCATTGTGTCGTTTTTAGCCAAAATCAAAAGACTTGTATTGTTTTCTTGGACAGAGTTTCTGCAGAGCAGCAGGAGTTTATTAGAAAGAGGAAGTCCACCCCCACATCCCGTCACCCATCTGTTTACGTACTCTCCTGCTAGCTTGCAGCCCCTCACAACTTTAACTTAACATTACCAGTGCAACAATGGTGAATAATATTGGAGCTATCCTGCTGTACAGTTTTTAGCCAGATTACAGCTCAGACAAGGAAAGCAAAGACATATTTAGTCGTCTGCCAGTGGATGTATCAGAATGGAGAGGAGCAGAGCACTTGTGGTCCTCTCAGTGTATTTTTTTTACATCCCAAATAAGTTATTTTTTCAAAAAGCCTTTTTTAGGTTGATGTTATTTGTACGTATGTTTGTGCAACCAGCGCAAAAACTGATGGAAATTCATTTTGGCCACACGTAATGCACGCTGCCAAGATGCACATTGCTGCACGTTCGCACATATTTGAAGTGCATCCAACGCTGGATTTTGTTCTTGATCACATGTATTAAGAAATAAACTTAAAGTCCTGTTAGCTGTCATGCTCTAAGGTGTATGAAATGTGTTCACTGCATTTGATATTGTTGAGCTACAGAAAGTCGTTCTCATTATGTGATTTACTCTTTACCGTAACCATAATCCCAACCATTAACCCTTCGGCACTGGGTGCACATTTTTAGAAAATTATGTGAGAATAGAAACTTTATTTTATTTTTTATCTGCTTCAGATTTATAATGATTTAAATTAAGGAATACTCTAAAACATAATTTTAATCTTAATTTTCTTAAATATACTCCAACAGAAGTTCACAAGAACATGTTAAAAACAGCTTACACTGCATCTCTCATGATATTAAAATTCAAATTTCCCTCGCTTTGCGACATAAGTCCAAATGAGGTTATCTTACAAAATCTTTAAGCTTTACTTAACCCTTCCGCTCTCCTTAGCTTGTTTACATTAAAAGTGGGGTCATCTGGACACCACAGGACAGTGCGCTGAACTTTTTTTTTTCACTGAATTTTCAGACACTAATGTCCATGACAGACGTAAAAACCTGTCCCACTTCGTCCACATTTGTCATGGAAGAAATCGCATAACAATATGTGGTTGGAGCCATCTGGACCCCAAGGAGAGCGGAAGGGTTAAAGTTGGTACAAAAAAAAAAAAAAGCAGCTCCCTTTTTGTAGGCTGGAGGCCAACACAGTGATTTTAAAGACGGCCTTCATCAGCTTTGGTCCAATCAGAAGCCACACCCTTTAAGCACCACACCTGTAAATGATCAGAGACAGACACACAAAGATCCACAAATAAAGAAAAACAAAAGTTACCACAGCTGTAACATCTTGAATGTTTTCAATAACATTCATGGAATCATTTAGGATTTTGAAGATGACACTTTTTTCTCACCTTAAAAATTGATCTCCAAAGCAGAAGGTTGCTAGGCAATATGTGCCTGTGATATTAGTTTTGTTATACACAGTAATTGATACTTTGATAATTTTGTTAAGAAAACATAAATTAAACATTAAAAAGACTCCACAAAAGTAAAGAAGCCAAAGACCAGAAATATATAAAAAAGAGAAGATCTCAGAAAAAAAAAAACGTTTTCCTTAGATAAATAATGCTAACATTAATTTAATATTCCCAATCATAGCCAGATTAAATCTAAATCTGCAAGGCAGCCCAGAGCAATTCAGTGTTCTGATTTCATTTCTTACTTGAATAAAACAGTCAAAGTGGGAGATGAAAGACTCAAAAATGTCTGCACCTGCAGCTTTGCTCCATGTTGGAGATTTTATGTTAATAAGAAACCCAGTCAGAGCACACGGCCCACGAGGTATTTAGAGATAGAGAAGAACGTAGGATTATAAACAACTAAGATTATTGATTTATGGGTTTGTATGAGAGTAACTTGCAGCTTCTGCTGTTTATACTGTGTATAAATAAACAGACATTTGCAATGCATGCTGGTTGAACCCACCTAGATTAAATTCAAATACATTTTGAAAAAATAACTATTTTCTTGACAACAGCACCCTTGAGTCAGGATAGAACCACTGACTGTATATAGAGAACTGGACTGAGAACCCCTCCCCCTTGCATTCTAAATAGGAAGTACTTACTGGCTCCAAAAAGTCAAAAGCCTGAAGACGTCTGTAGAGAAATAAAGATGTATTTGAGTCATAGTTTTCAGGATAACTATTTTTTCTCCAATATCTTTGTCTTATCATCTTCTTGCATATCCTATTTCTTTTTCATTATTTATTTTTTTCTTTTTCGCAAGTTGTTTAAGTTATAAACTGACCAATCAGATGCTTCAATCAACACGGGGACCCCCACCTCAAAGGTTTTGACAGATTCTCCCGAGCCTGCTTTCAGTGGACAGGACTGTGGACTTCGAACAAGCTAACTTGTGATTGGTGACAGTAGTTGCCATAGGAACGTTGACTAAAAGCTCAGATCAATCACTGTCATCTGGCTTCAATACGGTGATATCTGTATCGTGGAAAAATGGCGACTGAATCAGTTTAATTTCACTGGATCTGGAGGTTTGGAATTTTCTTTGGGTGATGTCCAGTTCTTTATATACAGTCAATGGATAGAACATTTTTATAAAAAGAAAAAAACCCTTGTTACAGATATTTCCCTTTATATATACACACATCAGACGTGTAGTATTTTTTTCCTGTTCTGAAATTTACTTTTCTTAGTTATTTTCCAATACATTTATTTCATATGCTTTTATATATTTATTTTCATGTCTTTTACTTCATTGCTCACTGCGTATTTCTTGGTTTAAGTCTCAGTTTTGACTTTGGACAACTTATGTTGATGCGCAACACAATTTTGTTGAAATAAATAATGAAAAAAAATATTTTGTTTTAAAAAAAAAAAAAACATCTACTCCTACGTGTGTATCACTTTGTGACTGGTTGATAAATATTCTGACCCACAGGCCATAGTGTGTTTGGTTAGATCACTACTTCTTCACCACTTTTAACCTGAACACTGATGTGCCACAAGGCCGTGAGCTGAGCCCCTTTCTAGACTTCCTCTTTAACCATGATTGCAGTCCTGAACATTGTCCTTGCATCATTATAAAATTTGCAGATGACACCATGGTGATTGTTCTGGACAAGAACAACGTTTCACACTGTAGGGAGGAGGAAGACCACTTGGTAAAGTGGTACGCTGATAACAACAGGTTACTCAACAAATCAAAAACACAACATCCTGCAAAAATATATCCTTTTAGTTTAGAAAAAAGTAAAATAGTTAAATCAACAAAATAAACAGAAAGTGTTCAAAAAGTGAGCACAATGGCGCAAAACATATTTAGTCAGCCACAAATTGTGCAAGTTCTTCCACTTAAAAAGATGAGGGAAGCCTGTAATTTTCAATATTAGTATATAACAACTATGAGAGACAAAATGAGAAAAAAAAATCCAGAAAATCAAATGATTTTTAAATAATTTTCTTTTGCAAATTATGGTGGAAAATAAGTATTTGATCACTAAAAAACAAGAAAGATTTCTGGCTCTCACAGACCTGTAACTTCTTCTGTAAGATGATCATCTGTCCTCCACTCGTTACCTCTATTAATGACACCTGTTTGAACTCGTTATCTATATACAAGACACCTGTCCACGATCTCAAACAGTCACACTCCAAACTCCACTCTGGCCAAGACCAAAGAGCTGTCTAAAGACAGCAGAAACTAAATTGTTTACCTATAACAGGCTGGGAATGCAAGAGGTGGTTGACTAAATAATCTTTTTTCCCCACTGTAAAAGGAAAATCTTGTTATTTCCCTTTCCCAATTTCATGCTTACTTTTTTACACCTTAAACATATAATCATTATTCACATAAACACAAAACAACTAAAAAGAGAAACCAAGTAAGTAAAGTATTTTTTTTCCCTGTTAAAATATTTCTAACAGAAGCATGTAAAAGTTACTTTCAAAATAAAACACCTACGAGTCAAATTAAATGTTCCTGCTACAGTAGACTTACTTGAAATAAAAATGCAAGAAAGTTGATTCAAATACAGTTTTCGTCACTATGAGTCATTGTCTCCTTTTACTATGAAATATAAACATGGGCACGTTGGTGAGGAGTCCAATTTTTCAAAAATGCATGAAGAACTTTGCCTCTTAATAGCAACAAGATACCATTGTGCAGCAGAAGATGAAAATATGTGCTTTAAGATTCATCTAAAAAATGTATTAAAAGAAAACACACAAAAAAAAAAAATCAACCAAAACTACAAAACTATCATTTATTCAAATTATTTACATTTTTTCCACAGTGAAGAGATGAAAGAGCCAGAGCTGCGTACAGCTGCTCTAAAGCCCCAAACTGGATGGTGTTTGTGTATCACTTTTAAATATAAGATCTGAACATTTTAATGTTCTTTTGCTGCTTCCCAGCCTCAACCTAAATCTATAAAAACTGATGTTGAACACAGAGAAAAGGGGTTTCAATGATCCATTCAAAGTATCAAGGGGTATTTTGGTTGCCTATGAAGTCAGAGTTATTGGTTGTTGTGTTCACATAGAAGTACCTCTAAAAAAATACTCAGGGGATATATATATATATATATATATATATATACATATATATATATATATATATGTATAAATATATATGTGAAATAAACTACATTTTCCAAATATTACGAGTTGAAATCAGCCAAAAGCAAATTCCAGGAAATTACATTTTCAGTCAGATTTCTTAATAATGTCCCTTTGACACTCTTTCTAGATGTCTAAATTGCTTTTTAATGACACACATGTTTTTTTCCTCCCTCCAAGTCACTTGAGGCTAAATTAGCAGCTAAAAATAAAGTACTTTTAAACCTGACAACACAACAGGGAATCCCTTTGAACTCAGAATGCTTAGACTAGTGGTTTTTAGTGGTTTATAGTTGCCTTTTTATCGCAATATAGTCAACTTTAGTCATTTTTCCTACTCCAACTTTATTCTCTTGACTTCATAACTCAGTTTAGTTACCGAATCAGTCAAACTTCTCCAGATGAAGTCAGTTCTGTGGATGTTTCTGTGTGTGCAGAACACCATGAGCCTTCAGCTTGTTCTGCTGCTTTTTTTGCTTAACCGGGAGCAGCTTGGCCTGCAAATATTTCATTCAGTGAGTGGTTCAATTCTGCAAAGACCTGTAACATCAGAGTACAGAGTTCCATCTTTTTTTTTTTTTTTTTTTCCCAGTTCTCATTCCATCTTTAAACCATGCCTCATTCGGGTAGTGGACAGCTGCATCAAAAGAAGCTCACCTTGTGAAAGCAGGGGTCAAGTGGAGTGGGGCTGCTCACTTCACTGCTGAAGCTCTCTGTTGGGAGCACAACTTCAAAAAGTACAGTTTAAGAGCACACATTGGTCCTTTTTTGCGATATTTTATCTAAATCGAGTCAGATCAAATATTTATGAATGAAAAAAAGTTAAAATGTGTGAGGAAAAAAATAGTTTTTAAGTCCAAAGAACTACCAACTCATGAACAAAACTCTACGCTGCATTTCAGGGCGTTCTTCAATCATATAAACAATTATTTTTTTCACTTCAAATAATTGATTTCTGACTTTAAAATATACCTCGTGTTAGAAATCAATTTGCGTC
Source organism: Oryzias javanicus (assembly GCA_003999625.1). Lineage (NCBI taxonomy): Eukaryota > Metazoa > Chordata > Actinopteri > Beloniformes > Adrianichthyidae > Oryzias > Oryzias javanicus. Next base: position 25,033,838 of record CM012450.1, read on the forward strand.
TGCCTCTGCATGGATTTTTGCTGGAACTGTTTATGCTCTCTGAGTGTTTTATCTATAACGTTTGTGTCGAGTCAGCAGGCTTGTAATCCCAGCTAATGATAGGACACTCCAAGAGCAAAGGATCCAATGCCTTTCACCCTTCTGCAGTATTTCAACAGCACTACTGCCAGCTTTTTCTTAATTAAAAAAAATTAAGAAAATTGCTGAATAGTTTTTTTTTTTTTTTTAAGTTCTCCAAAGAAGACTTTGGAGGGGTGGCAAATGAGAACTGCAGAGTGGAAGGCCATTACAAATAAAATAAACAAAAACTTGTCTTTCAAACTGTTTTATTATTGTCATTAATAAGAAAACAGCAGTTTTCTTAACTAAGGTGCTTTTTCTAATACTTAAACAAATCTTGTAATGATGATTTTCTAACCCTTTTACACCAGGATTAATTTCAAATTATGAAAAATAAGTTTTTGTAGTGATGTAAATGCTAAATGTCACATATCTGTGACATTGGACTGCTTCGTGGTAATATTTAAGTAACCGATAAATATTAAAATATTTCCGTAATTGCACATTCCAGCGAGAGGTGATCCTTGTAAACAAGAACACGATGGTGCGCCGCCTCTGATTTGTCCTATGAGAAACTAAAGCTTGAAAAAGGTTCCAATGTTTTAAAAGTAAATCGACCAGGAGCGGATGAATACAAATAGTATTTTGGGTACATTTCGTGTAAAACAAGTTTATGCTGGTATTTCTTTTTCCTTTGCTTGCGGGGGAATTGTGCTTTAAATTTGTCGCCACAGAAATTGGCCAGAACGGGCGGGTCAAACTCAATCGCACAGGAGGCCAAAATCCAAAAGACGCATTAAATCGCAGGCAAAACAAGATAAACCTTTATTGAACACTCTAAAATTTAAATTTTAAGAACTTTGAGAACTAAATTTTTTAACATAATGATGAACTAAATATATAGTAATGCGATTCTGCTAGTGTGAATGCTGTAAGCTGAATTTTCCCGCTGAAGATGCTAGTGCTAATAGCTGAAGATACTGAAATTAATAGCTAGAAATGCTGCCCAAAATGCTGAAGCTGATAGCCAGCCAACATATTATCTAAATACCAAATTAGCCTAAAAACCAAAAAAATACAAACTTAGGTTAAATAAAACAGCTAGCATGTAGCTGAAAAAAATAGCTAAACTTCAAAATATCCTAAAAACTGAAAAAAGCCTAAATCAGCTAAAACAGCTACTGTGTAAATAGTAGCCCAACTCCAGCAGCCTAAAAACTTTAAACAGAAAAGACTAAATTATGTAGCTGAAATATTAGCTAAACTCCAAAATAGCCTAAAAAAATCTTAGTAAATGCCAACATAGTCCAAAAAGCTAGCAAAATGCCAAATTCTAAAACTGTTAAACCATATCTTGTAGGCATCATCATGAACAATAAGGCAGAAATTTAATTCCAGATTTAATCAACTAAACCCTTAAATAACTTTCAATATTGTACTGTCTATAAAAATATGTATTTAGTCAAAATTATAGAAGTCAGAAATGAGTGCAAGATAACATTGGGAAGTGGGGAGGCAAAGCTTTTTGCTGGGGGGGCAGCTGCCCCCTCTTCCGATATTGTAACTCCATCCCTGGAGAAGTTTTCATTTTCTAATTTTCTTAATAAACATCCACCATCATGAGAAAAATGCCACAAGAACATGTTAAATAAACTCATGACACAATTTTTTCTCAAAGTGGGTCTTCAAAGACGGCCTCTTTTTAGCTTTTACTTTGACAAATTATGCAGCAAACTGTGCCGCTTTAACAAAAAATACTAAACCATTACATTCAGAAATCATTTTGGCTAAAGGTTACGCAACCTGCAATCTGCTTCTGTCTTAGCACGGCCTCTGAATCAGGAGGGAGCCAGGACAAAACATTCAAGCAGCTATTTCGCACAGATAAAGCACCCAATATGTTAAAAATGTGAGCGGAAGTACAAAGGACAACGCAACCCTTTGTGCTAAAACACATTATCACGGTCTAAATTATTGCGAAAGGTCATGTTATGTTCTGACATTTGAAATCTGGACTTGCATCACTTAATAGTTCAAAAGTCATAAAATGTCATCCCTAATGAAACCTATAGTATATTGACATAACAGGGAGGATATGTCCACTAATATGACATTTTTAAACTGGGCTTTCAAGAGAGGCCCCTATCAGAACTGCTAAGATATTTGAAATCCTTGTTATTCATGCAGGATGGGGGAAGAGGCTGATGATCACAACTTTGTGTCTTTTTTTGTGTGCTGAACGACAATCAGTTTATTTTTGTTCGTAACAGAAAAACAAAAAAAAAAACACAAAGATCCAGAATTTTTAACATGCAAAATTACATCTGATAAGCCTATATTTTTTACATTATTTTATCGAATTTCCACTTCACGGTTTGATGTGAACAGCTCACTGTAAAGCAGATCTTGGATCCCTTTGAGATAATAGAGTGTAAGAAAGTCCCTGTAATCGTGTATTATTCATGAATCGAAAAATGAAACAGAAAAAAAAATGATTAGAGGAGTTGTTCTGCCGCTTGGAAATCTAAGTTCTAAATAATGAAAGTATAATTTGACATTTACTAATTTATGCAACAAGCATCGTCTGCTTTTATATTACACTGTAGTGCACATGATTAGGGTGTGCAGAACTACATGATGCATTATTCTAGCATGTTCTTCTTCATTTGCGTATATTTGAAACTACACTTTCTACTTTATGGATTTCTAACTTTTACTCTGGAATAAGAAAATATTGACAAAAATCTAAATGAAAAAATATTTTATTTTGAAAATTCATACAATGGACATAAATGCATTTAAAAGTATTGTAAATATTTAATAAAGGCCAGCATTATGCTGTTATAATTTAGCTCAATCGTTCACTATGATGTTGCGTAATCCTCTTAAATAAATTCACAAAACACCACATTAACAGTTCTTTTTGTTCATTTTTATCTCCTTAAAAGATAATTGGAGTATCAGAGTGAATTCATTTTCCGCTGCTCCTCAGTGAGGAGTGCATCGCTAAAACGTGAGCCATGTGCAGACTGCATTATTCATGCAGGCCTCCCTGCACTCTCAGCTCTGCATGCACCGCCTCAGCTGATGAAAGAGCTTCAAAACGACAGTGATGTGCTACACTGCAGACGGTTGTGTAATAATCAGAGGGATTCGGCTGCTGTCCTTTGCAGCTGCCACCTCGCCCAGTGGGGAGGGAGGTGTCGGCGGCGCAGGGTTCCATCCACTGTCTGCTGCTCCGGTTCAAGCGATTTTCCCTCAAAATTTTGGACCAAACTGTGATCTGAGATTTTTTTTTTAGTAAAATAAAAGCTTATGTTAACAGAAGCGCATCGCTTTGAATTTTTTTTTTTTTTTTTTGCAGTTTGCTGCAGCTGCTGTTGCAGTTTGAAATCAAAGCCGGCGGTGGTGTTCAGATCACGACTAGCAAGACTTTTTCCTTCAGCTTTCATTGTTTTCCACACTTTCCTAAAACATCTTGTTGGAGCCTTTTAAGTCCAGGGTTATACATTTATAAGGAGTATTTTGCTAAACTGATCATATCATGAAAATCCTGTAGCTCCTATTTACAGTATTCCTGAAATGCAAATCAAAGCCAAATTCCAGAATCCAAAAAATCGAAAATATATTTTTTAAAAATTAAGCAAAAACAAAAAGAAACATTTCGGAAACTAAGTCATTTTTAAAAATTTAAATGTTAAAATAACTTAAACAAATTAGGACACCAAAACAAATATTAAAGAACATCAGTGATTGGGTGATGATGTTTGATCACATTTTTCAGCAGAAAATATTTAAGTTTGTGATATCAGGCAATGCAAAAAAAATAAATAAAAAATTGTGTAATCAGTTCTTTAGCACTTTTTTTCTTCTAAATTCAAATGTTATCACCAAATATGTAATGTCTTTCTTTCATTCTGATTTCTTGATCTACTTTTGTTTTCCCAAACTTTTTTTTTTTTACATTTTGGTTTCTGGAATTTTGTTGACATTTCTAAGAAATTGTGTCTTTAATGTTTTGTTTTGCTTTTTAACTGTGACCTTCAAGGTTTTTTTTTTTTTTTTTGGTTGATATGTGGATGTGAATTGTACCTCAAGGCCACCGTCCCTATCTCTTCCTAATTTATTCATACAGTACATCTTTTTTTTCCCTAAATATCTGGATCAAGTCAGAGTAATTACATGTTGAACTTGAAAAATAAAAATCTGCAGCCTCCTTTGTAGCTCTTTGTTAAAAGAAAAATAAAATGTTTTTAGTTACAAAAATGTGGCTCAAGCAGACACCTATGACTACATTTCCTGCATTGAGATGATCCTATGTGTTACAGGAGGTCTTTTATTTTGAAAATAATGAATGTCAGTCTCTCGAAAGTTATTTCATATTTGTAAATAAAAATACTATTTTTTTTTCTTCAAGTTTCTTTTTTTATTTGTGACAAAAAAATCAACAGTTCATTTATATTTATCATAGTAACAATAGCATAAATCCAAATCAGTGTCTTAGTTTTTTTTTAAAGGATGAAGTGAAACTTTCTAGCTCCAACATGGAAGTTGTCAGTGAGAAATCAACCCGAATGGCAGACCGCTGGTAGAGATTTAAAAAGGGTTATTGTACAAAACACATTTTAATTGCTACAGTTCATGAAATTTATAAGATTTTGATATATATGGATTATGATTATTATATATAGATTATGATATATACTAAAAATAAGATATATATAGTTTTTAAAACCAGAACATAAGCCCCATGCAGGATTTCAATTATCAATTTCCTTATAATCTGGAAAAGAGGAGTCTTTCCACACATTTTTTTGAAACAGTGTAAAGTATTACAGCTAAACTGCAACTTTAGATGAGTGAATATCCCTACAGTTAAAACAAATGACAGAAAACACTGACAAATGCAACAATTTTATTGTAAAATTCCACAGCTATGTGCAATTTCCTTATGAAAAGGTTTTTTTCAATAACATTTATAATATTTTATCCACAGCATCAGAATTGATCAGTGCTCCTTGTATAGAATAATCAAATATATATATATATTTATATAGAGTTGACAAATAACCAACAATACTGTGTGGATGACAATCATATGAATTTGGTAGTGGGATGCCTTTTTTTGAGCCCCGCATTCCCAGCGCTGATTTTTTTTTTCTTGCTTTCAGACAAACTACGCAACAATGGAAAATTCTACTTGTGCTGTTCACATTAGATCTCATTAAAGGATATAAGAAAATAAAAATAAATGAACAAAAAAAGTCCAGTGAATGGTTGTGTCGATGCAGTCAAAGAGGAATGTGGCCAGATTGTTGAATACGATTAAATAAAATCCAGTCCTGTGTGCATGCTACAGAGGAGTGCACGCACGCCTCAGAATCCCCAACATTTTTTTTAAAAGACATAAATAGCATCACCAAACTTCAACTCTTGCAAAAACATGTTAAATGTAATCATGCCCTCCTTGTTTTTGTTCATTTTTGCAGTGAAAACAGCAGACGGACCTCAATTATTACAATAATTCCATTCTAATAATGTACATTTAAAACTTGTATATATATATATATTTTTAATTAAAAAGATATTTTGGATAAAAACAAGAAAAAAGCTTAAAACTGAATTTAAAGAAAATACATTTCTAGAGCACCTGCATTTCCTATTTTCTGATGTGAGAAATTTCAGAAATAATACTTTTTTTCTTGCATGACGGTTATTTTGGCACATAAAAACTAAAGAAATCACTCGGGTAAACAATCGCCAACAACTGAACACTGATTATGATGAGTGTACATGACTAGTTACACTCCTACTTCCCTAAAGATGTGAGAAACACAGCATGTGTTTATTGAAGACAGGTTCAGATAACTAAGCGGCAGCTTTGAAACCGTACACGACAACCATCACATATGAAGGGAAGAAAAACCGCTGAAGTAACATGTCTGGATTTTGATCTATCCATAGGAAAAGTTAAGACACATTTTTCCGGAAGAAAATGTGAAATCACAGTCCAACTTGCAAACACTTCCCTCCTGTTGATTTATAGGAACTGCTTTGTGTTTTTATTAAAATTTGATCATTTCTTAAAAATCCAAAACTCTCATTCTAGTAGATGGGGATGTTAGAAAGCACACAATAGCTTTGTGAAAGAAGCGTACATTGGTCACAACATAGAAAACACAAGATAAATAAGCTCAAGCTCCACTGACAACAAAAATTTAACTTTGACATAAATAAAAGACTCTTTATCCTTTTTTTTTTTTGCTTGCTGTTATTTTTCGGGGCTAAAGAGGCATTTCATTGAACATAATGATGAATAAATAACACCAATAGATAAATAAATTACCCAGCCTCCCACCTTTAACCTCACCCAGATGATCAGTCCAACATAATACAGCAAGTATAATATGGTGGATTATATTGATATACTGTACCTTTTGCTAAAATTACAAAATATATGCCCTATTACAAAATGCCACGGGCTTGACAAGTGTGTGTGTGTGTTTTTTTTTTTTTTCGTTAATACTTTATGTACATAAATGATGTGATTTACACCCATTTCCTATTAGTTTACAAAGGATGCTGCTACACTGTCAGTTGCATTATGTCGCCTATCAAAATTGACCGGTCAGGGACTCTAATTCATGTGCAATACAGTTACATTTCAGATGTCAATAAACTCGTCACACATTCAAGCAGAATTGGATTAAAACAAAACAAACAATCAACAAAAATGTGGGATTTCCTTATAAACCGGTGGTATAACTAAAGAGATATATTCAGAACAGAGTCGGTACATCTGTATTTTTTCCTCTTCTGTTATGTAGTTTAAGAACCAGCTTCTTTTTTTTTTGTTGTTGTTTTTTTGCTGAGTTAGGTTTTAGATCTCTGCTTGGGATACTGCAGCTGCAATGATGGAAAAAGTACAAAAAAAAGGGACAAAAAGGTTGTTTACAGCAGAACCCTCTACTTGTTTTCACCTGGTTTCTCTTGAGGAAGCTTGCATAAGCAAAATGGAAAAACCTATAATTGTGCAAATGTGTGCTTTTTTTTTTTTTCGCCAAGAAGCGACAGTGAGCCTGTCTGAACGCTCACAAAAATCGGGGAGAAATCAGATGTTTGCAAATTGACTATGGAAATGTGACCATCAGAAAACCTCCATTTACATGGTGGTCATGTATCTGATTTAAATTTTAAACACAATAACTTTATATTTTCCTGTCAGCTTAAAAAAAAAAAAAAAAAAACCCACCCGTCTGCTCTCGGAGCCACTGACTGTATATGAGAACTGGACTGAGAGACCCCTCCCACAAAAAGAAATACAAAAATCCCTCAGACTTCTATTGAAGGATGAAAAGCTGTTACTGAGTTGTTCTATTTGTCAGAATAACTGGTATTTTTTAGCATGTTCTTGCTAATCCTAAATTTTTCACTATGTTTTGCTAATTATTCAAGTGACCAATCAGATGCCTCGATAAAAGTATGTGGATTGTGGAAGGGGTGTGGCCTTCTAACACGCTCATAATTGGAGAGAGTGGTCGCCATAGAAATGTGGACTCGGACCAATCACTGCTCACTGGCGATTCCTGGTTCCAATATGGCGACGTCCGTATCGCAAAAAATGGCAACTGAATCGACTTCTTTTCGTTAGGAACCCAAAGCAAATCATTTTCAATGCTTGCAGTTACACTCAGAGATTAGGGTGAGAATTTTGACGTTACCTAACTACTAAAAAACTATATAGTGGCCTGGATTTCAAAAGCAATTCAGACACGATGCTCACTACTTCACTTTCCGGATATGACGTCACCAATTTCACGAAGTGAAAATCAAATTAATTTGAACATTTTACGATCATTTGTGATTCCACTGTGTTCTGAAGTGGAAAATGTGAATGGTTTGTTAAAAAATTATATTTAAACATGTTTGTTTTCTGCAAAAGTTATTTTCGCTAACGTAGTGAGCATTAATGCGTGCTAGTTTCCCGCCAAAACTTCTGGGAAATTTCTAGATTTTAAAATAGTAGATTCGGACGGCACAAGAAAGTGGTAAATGCACTATATAGTGAGTAGAGAAGGAATTCGGACAAAGTCTCAGTCTTTCCAGTTCTCTTATACAGTCAATGGTCAGCACCAATGTTAATGGTGTTAGCTTTGCTACTGTGGGTATGGATATGTCAACAAAATAATACAAAAATTCTTTTGTATTATTATTTTCTCTCAGACAACAGCATCCGAATGATCCTGTTTATAATTTGACTTAAAATGCCCAATAATTTGATCAAATAACGATTGGACATTTGGCGTGAGTGTCAACAATCTAAGCTAACGGAAAACATATCTTTCCGCTTGTAGATGAAGATAGAACTCGAAAGCACAAACTAGACCCATTTTTTCATCCAGATTCTTAAAAAATATATAATTAAATGCTTTAAAAATAATCAACAGCGTCTATTTTTACGTGATTTCTCATTTCCATAGCCAGCAGTAGACGGTGATAGAATATGCTGATTTTTGGTTTGAAAGGTGCATGCAATAAATGTAAACAACTATGTCATATTAAAATATATACAGTCCAAAAGAAAAAAAAAAATAAAAACGGAAACATGCTTGATAGGTCCAGGTTTGGGTCGCCTTACCTGGTTAAATAAAAGTCTGTACAGCTGAATTTTGTCCATGTCATTGTCCTCTGACTGCACAAAATGGGATTTATTGTTGTGTGATGAACGAAAATAAATAATGTCGCTCCTGAAAATAGCTTCTTTAAAGTGCTTCTGCTTTTGTGTATTTCTGTAATTGGAAAAAGATTAAAATAAGCAAGTGATGCATAATTGATGAATATTTTTGATGAAGAAGATATCTAGAAAAAACTGTATTTTTCTTTTTTTTTCAACTGATTTCATTTCAAATAATGTCCCAAATTGATCTTTCTGCAAACCCCTTTGGTCAGTTTCCACTTTTCAAGACGTAGTTTCGTCAAACAAATGAAGTGTGTCACACTAGCTTCATGTAATGCTACAACGACAACAACAACAACAAAAAGATTAGAAGAGAATGTGGGTACTTCATACAGGTTCCCTTTAAATGTCACTTGCTGGAGCAGAGCATATGCAAAATGTAACAGACCATAGGCTAAAGCTGCATACACGTCCCAGCTTAGAGATAGAGATAGGAGACCCAGTAGACCAGGTTGAAGAGGGCAAATGCAGTGGGGAAAAAGATGCGTGCGTACGAGTCTATCTTGGCGATGCGGATGTGCAACCTGCCGTGCCGCCAGGCTCCGGAGCGGCAGTCTTCGAAACAGCAGAAGAAGCTGGTGCAGTCCTTTCCGTCTAGACATTCGTAGCCGTACTCCTCGTCCCGCTCCTGCATGTGCGTGGCGTTGTTCATCTGAATCGCCGTGGCCGAGCGTGGGCGGATGTCCACCGTTGGTGTCTGCTTTTAACAAGACGAAACGACAGTCACTGGCGGTGCCGTGGTCAACATGTTTGCTAACTTTTTTCCTAATCTGAGCCATCATTCTTTCCTTTTTGTATGTGTTTAACCTGCATATGGACCCTACTTCCTGTCAGGAAGTACAAGCGGACCATGAACTGTTGGTGTAATTAAGGAGGATTGCAGAAATAGAAAAAAAGGTCAATCCCAGTGGAATCCCTTTTTAAAATGAAACCTTTTGGCTGTGGTACAGCTGGTAGCTGGAGCAAGCGCTTTATTGTTTCGCAGTGGCCCATATTGTTTAAATTAACATATATAAAGCTGGATGAATGCACTACTGCTTTCACAATTATTCCACTGCTGTTTCTTCAAATACTTAGAAAAAACATTTATCAGAAAAAATGTTATATATATAGATATATATATATATATCTCAAAATAGGGGATGCTTCTAAAAGTATATGGTGGATCACAAAGCTTGATATCTTTCCAGTCCACTCTGTCTTATTCTAAGTGGGTTAATAAAGCTCTATTTTTTTCTAAATAATCTGCAGGGCACATGCCTGTCATCTGTGAGGCCTCCTTAAATAGAACAATGACATCAGCGACTGGGTGTCCCTGTCAGTCCAAAAGAAGGTCAGGAAGTCTTCAAATGGGGCAATTTTAACCGCGTTTTTATCTTCAAACACCAAATCACCTTCACGCAAATTGGAATTCTGCTGTTCAGGGGTTTTAAAAAGAGGTTCACCCTGCTGGCGGTGAAATTAGCTTGTCCGTTGACTTTGCAACGGTATTTGTCGACTCATTAATGAGATTTAGCAAAAGAAAAACAATTATAGATGAACGCAGTGATGTCAGTTTACTTTAAAGGCCAATTCTAGAGGTAATAGTTGGGATAGAGGTGGTTCTTTAAGTCTCGTTTCCACTGAGCGGTCTGGTCTGGTCTGGTAAGGAGTAGTCCGGTTTGGTCCAGATAATTCTGGCGAGTGTTTCTGCTCAGTTAAGCCTCGTTTCCACTGAGCGGTTTGTTTCTACGGTGCATGTGCGGCGTGGACCAGGGGTCTGCAACCTGCGGCTCCAGAGCCACATGTGGCTCTTTTACCCTATAATTGTGGCTCTATGGTTAAAGAAAAATAACGTTTTTAGTTTTAAAAATGAACTCCACTGAGCTAAAATATTTTAGACATCAGATTTTTGTGTGCCGTATACCACGGAAAATCATTTGTAAGTCAGAAAGCACAACCCGATTTTAAGATGGATTTTCTATTTTTGAATAATATTCAAGGGTGTCTTATGGGTGGAGTCACAATTGGCTCCTATTTATTTTTTAAGTTGGATTTCTGTGTTTTTGGTAAACATTTACCACAAATGGTAAAATAAACTTTTTTTTTTAATCACTGCTGAAATTACACCACCTGATACTACATTGACAGCATTAAGCTGACTATGTGACAGAAGGTGTCTTTTATTTTGAAAGGAAATCATATGAACCTCTGTCAAAACTGTTTCATATTTTGGAAAAAAAAGGGTATTTTCTCATTATATTTATGCTTTATTCACACAAAACAAGTTCATTTTTATTACATCTTATCATGTGTGTCTTATTTTTCTAAAGGGTGAAGTGAGACTTTGTCTCTCCTGCTGGGTTTCGGTCATTGGAAAATTGTGTAAGTGTTGAAGGTTACAGACCCCTGGTGTAGACTGCTAGCATGTCATTACGTCATTGTTGTGCGACGACTAGAAAAGCAACAAAAATAAAGGTCATCCAGCAGTTTGCCTTTTTCTTGCTTTACTTTTTTGTAAGTTGTGTATAACAGGAATTAAATGTCGTTTGAAAGAAGATTATAAAAGATTGCCGTAAAGAAGAAACAGAAACGCTAGCTTAGCGCTATATTGGCACTTTCTAATGTTGTCATCACTTTCTGCAAATCATCGGGTGCCGACAGTAGCTCCGCCCCAACCATCCCTTTCCATTTTTCTATGGACCTACAACGGATGGGGGCCTCAAAAGGTACAGTTTGGTACTGTTTATTGGGTCCATTTTACAATGGAAACACTCAAAATACCGGATCGTACCGCTCAGTGGAAATTATTAAAGATTTAAAGACCCACTCTGATGGAAATGGTGTTTTTAGTGGTTTTAACGTGCTCTTTGGGCATTTTTATAACAATGGAGGACATATAAAAAAACATTGTATTTCTGAGTATATATTTTTTATTTTATTGTGAAGGAGAAGACAAAATTAAAAATGCTGTTTGAAAAAGCTTGTAGTTGTTATGTTGAGGCTCCAATCGAGATCCCTGCTCCGCTCCTTTCTGATGGATCCACTTGTAGACAAATAGATCCATGAACGTTTTCGTTCTTTAGCATTTGGCTCAAAACTGTACGACTGAATGGCTCCAATATTGCTCGCCATTTTTGTTGCACCGGTAACATTAGGTTGTCATCGGAGACGCTTAGACACAAAATCTTTGACATACTGCAACTATTCAACCGTTTAACGTACTGGTTCTTAACCTGGGTTCGATCGAACCCCAGGGGTTCGATGGGTTGATCTCAGGGGTTCGGCAGTAGGGTTGGGCACTGAAGTTCAGTTCCAAGTAGAAACTGTTATGATTTATGCGGTTCTGCCAAAACCGAAAGAAGCTGCTGCAAACGGTGCAGCATGTCGGTGTCAAATTTCATTTGTTTGTGGACATGTCAATCATATCTACTCACGTCAGTAGTATGAAATCCCAGCCAGTCTCTTTTATGTTCCTACAATTGTGGGCGGGCTCATATAAAGTCGCTGACTAGCGAAAATGCGCGCGTGCGCCGCGCAGCTCTTCCATGTATGTCTGCATATCACAGTTTGACAAGTGCTGCATCACATTTGCCAATCAGGAACTCATGGGCTCGTGATGTTTTCACAGACCTGATCATCGGACAGAATATTGATCCTATGCGAGTGTTTTTGATTGATTGTTCTGCGGCGGTGTTGTGTACATGAGTTCACGCCATCTCCCGCTAAGGAAGGTATTAATGTTCTGGAGACCTGCAGTCAAGGAGTTGTTTTGTCTACTCATGTCAGAAATTAAACCGGAGAAAACCTGAAGACGCGTCATCCTCCTTTATTCGAACACAACGCCGAGAAACGGGCGAGGCGTTCAAGGACCAGAGGAACGTGGGATACGGCCGTTACACTCGCTCCATACGCTGGGAGACAGACGATTACTGCGCAGGGCGCAAAGCTGGAGGCCCGGATCGACTCCTCGACCCAAACGCGGAGAGTGCAAGCACCCAGTTTGGCTCTCCTGCACTGTGATGTTTTATTAGTTTTCGTCGAAACAATAATAAAATATTTTTTTCCTCTCGAGTTAACGCGGAAAAGCCGTCAAAACTCAGTCTCAAAAACCGCGGAGTCACCTGTCATGCAGGCCCCCTCCCCATCAAAATGTTTGACAGGCAGCAAACAGTGAATTTGCCGCGCGTGAAAAAAACAAGGTGATGTTCATGCACGGCCCATTTTGTGTACCAGAAAAAAACTTGTTTCTAGATTAAAAAAAATAAATAAATACAAATTTCACCAAAGAGACGATCGGTGAATGCGCATATGAAACCGGTGGGATTCGGTACCTCCAACAAGGTTAAGAACCACTGGTTTAACGGTTGAAAAGTTACAGTACATCAAAGAACATAAACACTGGAGCTCAAGTGGTAAAGGGGTAAGCTAGCTAGAGAGCGGTAAACAGATTGATGATGGGAGGCGGGTTTACTCCCTACTGGGGCTGCCACGACTAACCAACGACTAATTGACTATTAAAATAGTCAACGACTAATTTAACAGTCGTTTAGTCGTTATTTTATATTATGTGGAGTTGGAGTGTAGAAAAGTTGAAACTTATACAGGAATTACTATAGATTTTTTTTACTATTTTGACATTTTTAAGGCTATTTTGGAGTTTGTCTAATAATTCAGGAATATGTTAGCCGTTGTGAATAACTTAGGCTTTTTTTAAAGTTTTTTAGCCTGTTTTAGAATTTAGCTAATATTTTGGCACCATGCTAGCTGTTTTGGCTAACTTAGGCTTTTTTGATTTTTAGGCGGATTTGGAATTACGCTAATATTTTAGTTACGTGCTAGCTGTTTTGGCTAACTTAATTTTTTTCTTTCAATTTTTTAGGCTAATTTTGGTATTTAACTAATATTTTAGATGGCTATCATTTTCAGCTATTAGCTTCAACAATTTCAGCTATCAACTTCAGAATCTTTAGCGATCACATTCAGCTTACAGCATTCACACTAGCATTATAACAGGAAATGTCATATATCTGGTTTTTAGTTAGTTTAAAGCTAATGATGGTTAAGATATATGTTTTACACTCAGCTTTCCCATGACCCGATTAGCCGACTGATCAGAAAAATTAAATAATGCTTAGTTAACTAATAAAATAATCGTTTGTGGCAGCCCTACCAACAGTCCCGCCCCCAATTCAAGCACTGTTGCTCTGCAGAAACTATGTCCTAGAAAATGACTGTTTTTTTTTTTTTTAATTATTTTATTTTTGGCTAAAAGTGTCGTCTTTGTAATTTAAAGACCACTGGGTACGCTTTTACAATACATCAAAAATGACCGGAGTGGGACTTTAAGAGTTAAATAAACTTTAAATCTATCTATTCTGTGTGTTTTTTTTCCCCCAGAAGACATTTGTCTTAGGTCTACAAAAGCATGCTAACTGCAAATAATAGAAATAAAGGTAAGACATTGCAGGTTAAAGCATGTCACTTTCTACTGTTGGCGTGCATCCCTAAAACAAGCTTCATCCACTGCTTCACATCATTTCAGTTCCTTGCAACTTCTCATCTTTTCCCAGCAATAGTGCAAAAAAAAACAAAAAACAAAAAGAAAAACCTGTCGTCCCTTTGAAAACGATACATAACCACAACAAAACAACATATGGGTTAGTTTGGGCATTTTGTCCTCATTATTGGACCATATGTCAAGTTAATGAGGGGGATTAGCAGAGCAGGTTATGGCTCGGTTCTCAAAGGGGATTGGTTGCACTGAAAGGAATCACGGTGGAATCGGAAGCAGAAGGAGCGGTAACAGCCTCCCGCCGCTTGGCCCGGTCAAGCTGGGTTGCGCTCACTTGGTGTTAGCAGAACGTAAATAAATAAAAACAAAGAACCGGCACAGTGGCGTTGGCAGCTTTAACTGGCTGAAAGTCGACAACCGCACAGAGAAGACAAAGGGAGGAGCCTATGGGTCATCAATGGAGGATTCTACACATTTTAAACTAACACTGCAGTTTGACCCAAAATCTAATCTTTGTTATCTAAAACATTAGATCTCAACTCTTAAGTAGAAACTGTATTGAATTTGTCAGTTTCACTCACTATATATACTTATTTTTTTAAATATCCGTGGATTTCAGTCTTAATCCATGAAATACCTGCGAGGACCTCTTACATTTTAATTAGCTTTTCCTCAGCGCACCGGTTGTCTGTTTCAGTCTGTTAAGGCTCTGCTGACTCTGTAGGAAGCGTCAGGTTGAGAAGCCCAACAAACACACGTATAGATTTACTGGCAAGAAAAAGGAAAAAAGAGGAGGAAGCTGTTGTAGCATCTGCTTGTTTGCCGTTGAAGCAGCAACAGAGAGTGAAACAGGACAGAGGAAGCCAGTATGAGTCCGGGACCGCAATATCCTTCTGGACAGAAGAAATGTGGAATGCTTATTAGGATTTTTTTGGAGACGCACGTAAGCATGTCTGGCTGGCTGCCTCCGCACTGTACACTGCAAAGTGGCCTTTTGAAGGCTATCTCGGTATCAGTAGGAATGCAGGGAAATAAAGAGGTAACAGAGACAGGCGTATTTGCTGTTTAGCTGACACAAAAGCTGTGAGGTGTTTGTGGGGGGGGGGCTCAAAGAGCCAAAATGCAGCAGACACATGCAGTCAGACACAGGCAAAATACCTTTGAGGAAAAGAGCCGGAGGAGCTTTTGTCCAGACAGTAGAAGAAAAAAGTGGATTTTTTTTTTTTTTTTTTTTTTTTTTTAAAGAAGGTAAACAGAAAACAGGAAAATCAAAAATTAAGAAATGTGTGGAAAAAAAATTAAACTACTGTACATTTCAGAGGAAAAAAACTGCAGGGAGACACAGGTCACAAGAAACAGACACAGAGGGAGATGCATGTTGGGATATGAGCGTATCTCACATGCTTCTTACACCAGCATCAGCTCAGGAAAACAAACCAAAAACAAAACATTGCTGCAGAACTAGAAAGATAAAATATACACAATCCAGAATTAAAACAACCCAGAAAGTGTCAAGAACAGAAAATGGCTCCAAGGTAAAAATAATATGCTAAAAAACAGGATTCTCTCATACTTTAATTTCAGAAAAAACTTTTTAAAATGAAACATGATAAGTAAAAACAATAACAAAGGAAGACATTGTCACTTAAAAAACAGATTAAGAATCACTTTATAATGGAAATGTTTGCTTTTTTTCACACATTTTCTGATATGCATAATAATTATATCTATAATTGCAATACATAGCATTAAAAACAGAAATGTAGTGTTAAACTAACTTACATTTTATCATGATGTTCATAGTTACATATTTGTTCTCACAATCCCCCGATATTGTGGCTTTCAAGAAATGGCAAAAATCTGTTATTGTCATTGACTGCATATAAGAACTAGAACAGGTGTGATGTTTGCCAAAGAAAATGGTTCCAACAAAATTAAGGTTGTATTTAAACTAGAAAAAAGGATTTGTTCAGGCCGGAGTCCACTTAATTAAAGAAAAGAAAAAAAATGAGTCCGGAAGTCCCTCCCCCTCCCAGAGCGCCCAAAATTATTGGAAGCCCCTTTTGATCGTTTTTCTCGTTGCTTCTCACCTTTTTTCAACCCATTTTATTTTCGACACTCAAAATTGAATTTTGCCGCCTCTGATCAGCTGATTCACAGAGAAAAATCAGAATTTAGCCGTTTTTTTTTTTTATTTTCCTGAGGTTAACGGTTTTAGTTATAGAATTTAAACACTTGATAATGTTGACTTGAAATAAATAAAGTAATGAACATCCTGAGTCCCATTTAAATATCATCATGTACAGTAAACTGCTAGACAGTTACAGTTTATTCACATTTATAAGCTTAAAAACTAATAGTCCCGAAACGTTTTTAAAACATCATTTTTGAAAGGGTTTCCTAAAGTTCTGAAATTTCTAATTCTGGCTAGAGATTTTATGCAGCCCAATCTTATGTGTGACCACAGGCCCTCACTTCATTTGTTTTCGATTGTGTTTGGTCTATATTCAAACTGGAATCTACCAGAGATTTCAGTACCGGACCAAAAATTGTAAACAAAACCATGTGACTAAAGATCTCTTTAGTCATTGGCCAACTGTTACAGGGGCCGAATGCGTCCAGACAGAATACACCCTAAACCAGTTTAGTCGCAGTTTTTAATCCCGATAGGGCGTCACCATGTTGGAACCAGATGATGTCTGTAAGCAACGAAGATGGTCTGTGTAAACATTTTTACGGCAACTACTCTAGCCAATCAGGAGTTTGTTGGAAGGCCACACCCCACCACTGAAAACAGGCTCTGTCAATCAAACATTTCCACATACTTTTGAGGCATCTGATTGGTCAGTTTATAATTTGAAGAATAGTTCTTGATTCTACTGAGTAATAGCAGCTCCTTTCTCAGATGAATTCTATTAGGTTTTGGCATAAACAGGTACTTCCTATTTGGAATCTGAGAGGGGAGGGGTCACCAAGTCCAGTTCTCATATACAGTCAATGGATAAAGTATCAGAAAATACATACTTTTTCTATGGACAGTCCACAGTTATCACTGCCAATTTAATTTAAATATAAACAGTAAATGATGTCAAGAAATCAAAGAATTTTCTCTATAAATCTTAAAGTTACTGCAATGCAGATATTTTAAAAACGTGAATATTATTGACAATTTCTTAAAAGAGACGTACTCTAAAGTGTGCCTTACCTTCTTACACCATCTGACAAATCTCAACTCTGCAAAGCTTTGCTGAGCTGTGAATCTGTAGTTCTACCTTTGACTTCATTACTCATTCATATATTGAGGACATACCGTGTGGATGACCTTAGCTTTAGATGCTAAAACTGGATTGCCCCACTTTCCCTTTCGAGTTCTGGGTCAACGCTCTTGACCCGAGCGCAGACCTCTTGTTTCAAACCGCTGTACTTTCAGCAGATCCGTAAACGAAACAACTATTTACATGTACTTAATTTGAAACGAAAACTCACTAAAAATAAAAATAATCTAGTTTTTTTTAGAAAATGTGTTTTTTTAAACTATAAACAGATAGGACTTGAAACAGTGAAGGGTTCTCTTGTCTGTGGTGAGTGTTATGATATTTAGTGAGAGCTCATGACCATCAGACCAACTGCAATGATCTCTCCAGGGATTACAGGCTCATATGAAGCAAACACTTCAGTCATGTGACTGTTCTGAAGTACAACTGCAACAGATGTGTGATGGATTATGAAAAGATTTGAACTGCAATTCTCACTCATTGTGTGGGGTCAGATGCTGCCTCTTGGGAGGATTTCGGATTCGACTGTAATAAAAGGTTAGAAGGCCTGGAAGGACAATCTTATTGACACGTTTATAGAGTTAAACATCTTGCACTTTTTGATTTCAAATATATATTTTCATTTTAAAAACATCTGGGGTAATGGAAAAAAGAAAGCTCACCGGGTTTTTCTTCTTCTTGTCCTTTTTGGCGCTCGGCTTCCGGTTGCTGACAAAGTAATGCAGCGTGCCGTACTCTATGAGGGCGGCAAAGACGAAGATGAAGCAGACGGACACGAACAGGTCCATGGCGGTCACGTACGACACTTTCGGAAGCGACTTTCTGGCTATGGTGCTCAGTGTGGTCATGGTCAGCACAGTAGTGATGCCTGCGTGGGGGTTGCAGAAAAAGAAAAGCAACATTTGGATTTGTTTGTTTCGTGAAATGAATTCTCAAAGGTTCTGATTGAATATGCAGTACAGCAAGAACATTCTGAACCGTCATTATCAATGATTAACCTCTAAATCTGCAGAAACACAATCATTCTTTTAAATTTGTCTTTTCAAATAATTGTTTTTCTTTGAAAAATTATGACTAACATTTGGTGGACCTTTTTAAAAGTTGAGTAAAAATAACAACACGCAAATATAAACTGTCCAATTTCCCTTAAAGCTGCAGAATTTAAGATTATAATAAAAAAATAAAAAGCGTAAAAAAAGCACACTTCCACTGCAGTAAACGGAAACCTAAAAAGTCTTAGTAAGCTCCTTATAACTGCAAATTGTACATTTTTTTTCCTGTTGTAAAAGTGTCACACCAGACCAAACTTGTACAAATCTCTGCTTTTTTTAAGGCACTCATTATAGCCGGCAAGCATTTGTAACATGTCAGAGTTTTCTGTCTAAACTGTCACTAAACTAGTTTGCAGGAAACTGCAGATTTAGGAGGTTAAAAGGAATGTCAGATTGTCAAAATAAAAAAAAAAGAAAAATGTTTCACGCTCTATGAAAGCACCTCTCATGACTGTTGATTAAAATCTCCTTCAGATTAGGTGTAGAATTACTTGGCATCCTGAAGATTTTAAAACAAACTCAGACACAAAAGTAAAATGCTTCGACACATTTTACCAAAACACTGAGTTGTCATGTTCCAATCTGAGGTTGTGTTGAAGGGATGCTGTTTATCGTCTCGTTGTCCCTGCAAACCTTTAACAGACGGATGGTCATTAGGGGATGGTGAGCAGCTGTTTTACTGGCCTCTTGATCTACATTTTTCACAGTTCAACTACTGCTGACCACAACACTGACGCGCTGCATTCCTACATCTACCATATGGTTACCCTCCCCGTGTTGTGTTTGTCTTTAAAGAAAGACTTTCATGGAGGCAGATGGAAACTCCTCTCTATGGAAAAGTCAAAGGTTGTAGCTTTAAACACCCTGGATATGTTGAGGAGAGGGGTTCAGGTCAATTCTTATTAAATGATTAGTTTAACTTATGTATTTGTTGCTGGTGTGTGGCACTTTGTACTGCTATGCATGAAAATTACTATAAAAATAAAAATGTTAAGACATGTATTACCTATAATATAATAAGAATTGAAAAATTATTAAAATTTGATTTAATTTTTTTTAAATGAGCCCATTCCATGAAGACCAGGTTATCAGATTTTTTGGATAACATGGGCTGTTTTTTTTTTCTCTCAATGATTTTTAACTTTCACTGACGTCCATATAAAGGCTGGGGTCATCTGGACCCAGGCTTGGGCTGCATGGCGCCCTAGGCAAAACGTGAATGTAAAATAAAGCAGACAAACCTCTACTTTGAGTCAGTTTTTTCCTCTTCTTCCTTTCTTTTTTGAACTTGAAGCTGTCCCTGAGGGCTTGTTTTGCTGCTTTTTTACCCTTAAAGTTTTAAAGAATCTCTAAAGGCAACCACACTGAGTGACTATCCTCCCCCCCTCGGCCAAGCTTCAACAGGGGTTGCGTCAGGCAAGGAGAGGTGCAGCACTGGGCAAAATTATCGATTATGTCCAATTTTTTAGTTATTTTATTTATGGTTTTAATTATTCATTTTTTTACACAAAATGAGTGGTGCGTCAAACTGTAAAAAAAAAAAAAAAAGTAATTGGAATTTGGCGTCATCTCCATCAGATGGCGCTCTGGGCAACCGCCCAGCTCGCCTATGCCTGGTAACGGCCCTGCCTGGACCCCACAAGATAGAACAAGGTGCAGGATTAAAAGCAATTCGGACACCATGTTTCCTACTTTTTAATTATTGTATTGTTTTTTTTAAATGCAAAAGAGATGTCACTGATTTCACAAAGTGCAAACATTTCAGGATTATTCATTAAGACTCCATTATATTCTGATGATGAAAACATGGACGGTTTATTAGTGAAAAAAAAAAAAACACTTTCTGCAAAAATTATTCAAACACAATGCATTGTGGTCTATCTTCACAAATGTAGTGAGCATTTTTTTTTTGCTGAGAATTGTGGGAAATGTCTAGTTAACTCAATTTTGGGATTGAAGAGGATGTTAGAATTCCTGTTTCCTATAAAGTGTTTTTGCTATTTTTCTAGCGCTGTCCAAATCTACAATTCCAAAATTGAGTGCTCTAGAAATTTCCCAGAAGTCTTCGCGAAAACCAGTGTGCATCGATGCTCACTACATTAGGAAGAACAGACCACAATGCATTGTGGTCGAACAAGTTTTGCATTTGAGAAAAAAAATAATAATAATGAGCACAGTGTCTGAATTGCTGTAGAAATCCAGGGCACTAGATAGTCTAAAACTATATAGTTTTTTAGTAGTTGGGGATTTGGAAATTGCTGTAGATCTAAATAGCATTACAAAATGGCGAAAGCACTTTATTGTGAGTAGTGAAAGAATTCTGACACAGCTCATCTAACGTTCTTTATCTACTAAAAGTTATCAGTAAATAGAATATCTGAGGAACAAATGTAGATTTCAACCCAAAAAGCAGATGTATTCATTCACCTGCACCCGGTAGGCAGAGTGTAATGAAAAAGGAAAATAGAAGTCATATGAGAGGCTTCAAAAGGAAAATAAAGTAAAAAAGTTATACGTTTTCAAATAAATTAGATATTATTAGCAAGTAAAAGCGTCAGTTCCAGTCAATTTGGCTCTAACTGACAATACCCGCTCGTTCAAACTTTGTGGGCGTGTAAACTGACCTATTGATTCATCCCTGAACTCAGGATGAACTGTATATCAGACACCGGCAGGTTTAAAGCTCCTCTTTTGTGTGTGGAGTGATATATATTCCTGGTTTAGATTGAAGGATTAACAATTATGTCATCTGCAGTAATCGGCTTTTCATTCACAAGGCTGCATCCTGCATTATTATCTTTCTAAATTAAGACTCAGTATTGCCAAGAATGAATGCTTTTTATTGCTGCAAATGCAAACAGACATACAAAAAGAAGCAGTCTTTGGAAAGATTTTGCAAAGATAAACTAATAAGATAAGAACTTGGTCATAAAGGGATTTCTTTCCAATCAGTTATTCTCTCTTATAATTACAGCAGAGGACTTGAAGTGAGGCTTTGGAGCCTTTAGAGAGCTGTGTGACTGATATGTGCGTCACTGAATCTTAAGAAAACTTCCAAAGCTGTCAAGGGAAAGTTAAAAAGCTGGCAAAATTCCTTGAAATTCACACTCCCTCCTCCCAAATTCTGTACCCTTTTTTTTTTTTTTTTTCCTCTGCATTCTTTGAAGTGGCCACCTGCATTATCATTGCGCTGAGGCAGCATCTCTGCACCTTCCTCGCTGTATTGCATAATTAATGCCTCATTAGGGCGGGCATGCTAACATATGTGCCAGGATG
Source organism: Oryzias javanicus (assembly GCA_003999625.1). Classification (NCBI taxonomy): domain Eukaryota; kingdom Metazoa; phylum Chordata; class Actinopteri; order Beloniformes; family Adrianichthyidae; genus Oryzias; species Oryzias javanicus. Next base: position 25,055,732 of record CM012450.1, read on the forward strand.
GGCTCATCTACTGGAGATGCACTAGATTTCTAAGCAGCTGCCCGCTCTCTGAGGGGAAAAAAAGAGGAGGAGAGACAAAGTTGAAGGAGAAGAGGAAGAAAAAATAACAGAAATAAGAACGCTTAAGCGTACTGCTTTACATTATGCAATGGCGTGCGAGCACGACAGGTCTCCTGATGCGATTTACATCAGGGAGTAATTAATGCCAAGGAGACCTTCATGAACCCTTTTAACTGGAGGGGGTTTTTGCCTTTGGGGGGCAGAACTAACAAAGATGTGAAGCTGACAAACTTAGAGAAAACTTTTCCATCATTTTATTACAAAAAAATTATATTTTAGACAAATGAATCTTTATGTGTTTCCTTTTTTACTTTCATCTCTGTTGCAATTTTGGGAATCCTTTTGAACTATCTTATTTTTGTTTAGTCTTTTTAGTCAAGCTCTCCATCTTTTTTCACATTCGATATAGGTTTGTACTTGCTTGTCTTCATTGCCGGTGTCTTTTTTCTTAATATCTGCTGCTTACTTCCCTATTCGACTTCCTCTTCCTGGCTTTTTTTCCACAAACCAAACACCTGTTTCAAACGGATACCAATTCCAGCTGACTGGGATGACAAGTTAATGAGGAACAGTAAGTCTAACCTTCGCCTGTGGGGGCAAAAATGTGTCACAGGAGTTTGCAGAAGAGTTGGAGGCAAGTGCAGAAGCAAAAAAAAAAAAAAAAAAAAAAAAAAAAAAAAAGTAGCATAAAGCCCACTTCCCCCGTAAATTCAAACAGATAAAAAAGTGAACTCACACATTTTGATTTTTTTTTCTTCATACAGTTGACATTCATCCCCCATTAGGCCCGAGTTGTGTAATTGCTATCTTTCTGTTCTCAACTTAATCAAGACTCACTTGACAAACACTTGAATGACTGAAAAACTTGCCTGTGAAGTGCTGAGTCAAAGGGAGCAAAGAGCTCAAACCAAAGGATTTTACAAACACTTAAAAGATGCAAAGACAGATTTTGAAATGACTCAGTTTGTTTCAATAAATCATTTTAAAATGAAAAATGAATAAAAACCTTGTTAGTTAGATGTTTGGTACTTTATTATTAAAGATTTAAATTGAATACATCAGGATTAACATTCTGCTTTGTTCATTTAGCTGTTGTCAAATCAAAGCAAAATCTTGTCGGCCATTAAGGGATTCTCATTTCCTCCCAAAATATTACAAATAGGGGTGCAAACCTCTTTCTTTACAATAAAAACAATTCTGTGGTAGAGGATTACAGACGTTGATAAATTAAAAAAAAAATAGTGAGATGACTGACAACACAACTGATAGTTGTTAGCATTTGTAGTCAGTCTCCTTTTTTAGAACAGAGTCAGATGAAAACACATGGTATTTTATTTATTGTTTTAAATAATAAAATTATTTTTGTTACAATTGGAAAACTAAAACATATGCTTAAAAATAAAAAAATATAGGCTTTATACAAAACAAATGTAAATGTACATATTTTAATAAACTGCTATAATACCAAACCTTAAGTTTATTCATTTTAAAATAACACATACTATTCTATAGTTAATGAAACATCAGTTTGAGTTTGTTTAAAAGTTAAATATAAAATCAATTTAAAAAGAAAAAAGAAAAGACTGCAGCGTGTGTTAAGGGAAAAGTGTTTTTGACTTGAGCCACTGGAATACCTAACAAGCTTACTACACTAAAAGACAAAATTTTATTTCTATGTGGAGTGTTTATCTTAGATATGTAGAACCTGAAATTGCCACCATTTTGTTAAGGGTTTTTTTCTGATCTGTGTTGCCATTTCATTTTAATTTTATTTATTCACTTAGTTTAGTTTTGTCAAAGTAATTGTTTAGTTTGTCTGGATTCTGATCCTGTTTGTATTTATCTTTGTTTCTCTGTCTTAAAAATTATTAAAATAAAATAAAAAAAGATAGAAAAGTACATATCCTGCATTAAAATGTGGTGATTTCTTCAATTTATAATCATGTTCAGCACATATTGTCCTTTTTAAAACATACAAAGTGATAGAATAAAGCCATGCGCTTACATCTAAAAGCGTATTCAATGCAGTTTTCACTTAGTTTTTCTAGTTAAGTTTTTTCAGGAGTGTCATTTGATGTTTGGGGAAAATAAAATAAAACTCCTTTGTGTTACTACTGTACCTAATGAAGTCCTTGCAGGCACTGCATCTTTGTTGATCCAGAAGGAGACCCAGGAGAGGACAACAATAAGTGTGCAAGGTATGTAGGTCTGGATGGTGAAGTAGCCCATCCTCCTGCTCAGGTCAAAAAAGACTGTCAGCACTACGTAGTCCCCTAAGGAGAGGTAAAGACAAAAAGAGAGAACAAGCTAGTGAATTGTGGAACAAAAAGTAGGATACAAGGAACAATAAAATCAACAAATGCATTGCATTTTGCAGCGTAACACTGAAATGACTGAGGGAATTGATTTGAGGTCCTTAGTTAAAAAGGAAAGTGCTCATTTCAGAGTTTATGCTGGAGACCTAGCAACACAGAAACATTAAGCAGAGATTAAACAAACTGTTAAGTCTTTAGTACATAATGCAGTGTAACTAGAATCTCACTGGATTGTAGCTCAAGGCAACTTGAGACGTAGAATAAAAGCGAGGGATTCACTGAGCTGGAGAGGATTGTGCTCAGATGCGCAAGCAAACCCCTCGTTTCCTGCCGGTACTTGGTTGGAACGTGAACTCCTAAAGCCAGCTGATGAGCCACCCCTGTGCTGGCTGACCTGAGCAGATGTTGGGCGTTAAGAGGTTGAGGTTAGCCGAGACCAGAAAGACCCGACCCTGACAACGTGCATCATCTGGCCTGCCTGTTTGAAATGCAAAGTAAGCAGTAATGCCAAAAGAGAAAAAGTCTCTACAAATCCAGGTGTGTCAACTTGAAATATACTTTTTTAAATCTAGCAAAAACAGTCGAGGGAATCTGAAAGGCAAAAATGGTTACAGGAAAAAACTCATTGAGCAGCACAGTAATAGTCTGACTCAGCCTGCCAATAGTTACTGTCCGCTTTAGCCCGCTACTAATGTACCTGTCTGTATCTGTGAACTTAATGGCACTTCACTGCTGCCCCACAGCTCAGTCAGATGTCTCTTAATTGATTAACATCAGACAATTACCAGTGTCAGAAACATTCCCCGGCCTCTTGCTATGGCTCGTAACCTTCAGGGCACAAGCGGACTGACTGTCTCTCCGATACGCATCTGTATGTCTGAGTGCGTGCGGGTTGAAGAACTCGTGGCACGTGAAACGCTCTCTGCTGCAGCTGAAGAACGAGCAGCTGGCTAATCATTTTCCTCACAGCAAAGGGCACACAGGAAAAAAAAAAAAAAAACAACATCTGTGTATTTTTGATGGAAGACGTCAGCCCACGTTCCATCTGCAACCACGCAAGCTCTTTGTAATGGGGTCCACGCGGCGTCTAAAGGGACCGGCTCGTCGTTATACCTCTCAGTATGCACCTCTTCCATTCGCCTCTGATAGTATCATTAAATGAGACAAGTGCAATAACCCCAGCTGCACAACCATAACAGTTGACTGTTTTCTGCTGATGCAGGCAGGTGCATGGGAGATTACAATACATGGGCTTGGAGGTGGACAGGAAACACACGGAGGCTGCACTCAGGGGTCTTTCAGCCAACTGGTTTGTTTTTATTAACATAACATCAGCCAAAGCCCGAAACTGAGACCCCTGGCAGCTGAGAAACTGCAGGTAAATACGCTTATTACGGCTTGGTCAGCATCAGAGAGCCTCCTTGGCATTTCCTCAGACCCTTAACTGTAATGATCTTTCCGCTGCCGAGGTGAGGTCATTTATTGTAAAACTCTCCCGGCTACTTTTCTCCTCATCTGCCAGTTTCATTGTCGGCCGCGGCGTTCGCTCAGTGATGGGATGCTACTGAACAATGCCCTTCGTCCTATCAATGTAATGTATCTGTATAGGATGGCGCGCCGTTACAGCTCAGCAGTAATGCATCAGTTCGTTAATGACTTCCTGATTTCCCTTTCAAAAGAAAATGGTTTCTTCGGCAACTTAAATGTTTTCGGGGATCGCACAATACGGCCATTCAGGGAGCAAACTATTTGGTTCTCCAGATAAACAGTCCCGGTGCAATTAGTGGAATGCACAAACACATTAGCTTACACAAACATGTTTTATGTGGAGATTGTTTTACAGGGCAAAGTTTACAGGCAGAAGTATGTGAGAATGTCCGGATGGGTTATATAGATGCAGCAGTTTGAAAAAGTGCAAACCCATCACTGACAGATAATATAGTCAGTATTTACATATTTCTTAATGGGAGTTCCTTGCTATGATTCTCCTGTTAATCCTTGGAGTTGGTCAGTAAAATATTCTATATTTATCTCTCAGTAGAACTGTGAAGGTACAAATCTCTGAAATAATCTTACACAGAGTTTGTTTAGTTTGTATCTGTGTACTTTTACCAATATTGCTAAAAGATCTGGACATTATTCATGTTCTAAATATAATGTTTTTGAATATATTGCCTTGTTGCAAGTATAACCATTAGAAAGAATAGGGTTTGTTGTCTGCAACTAGGTCCTCTTGACATAAACTGCCATTGGCTATTGCAGAGTTTAAAGCCAAACTGTTCTTCTACTTCCGTGGTTTAGTATCTGATCTTTTATGTTCTATTGTTTTTATACTTCTTGTGTTTTATTTTCATTGTTTGACCTGTGGACTTTGGGCCTTCTTGGGTGGTAGAAATGAATACATGAAATGAAAGTTTGAATTTTTAAACAAGAGAGAAAAGTAAGAAAATATTCACATCTGTCTGAAAAATGTGTAGTGAGGGGCTTTGCTGCCTTAAACATCTGTAATCCTACTTCGCAAATTTCACCTGTTGTTGGTTATTTGTAGAATGTTTCCCCCAAAAAAAAAACCAATCTTTTACCTCATTTCCACTGAGCGGTCCAGACTGGACCACTATGGTATTTTTAAGGTTTCCATAATAAAATTGACCCATTAGGCCGGACAGATTCCTCCCATTTATGCCAACTGAGCGTTACGAACCAGACCAGTCCTCTCTTGACCGGTCTGGACCGCTCATTGGAAAAGTGGCTTTAGGTCCCCCATGGGTTATAGGTCCATAAAAAATGGAAAGGACCAGTTAGAGCGGAAGTACTGTCGACACAATGAAATCCGTTGATTGGCGGAAAGGTAATATGACAACAGCAAGCATGCTTTTCCCAACTTCTGTCCTTTTTTCAGCTGTATTCTTCTTCGCCTCCCGCAATCTTCTTGCAAGGAACATTAAGTATTCTCCCTCATTTGTGAGGGCTAGGGACCAGAGACACGCGAAATCCGCGAATACGGAGAACTACTGTAGTCGCTCAGTTATGACACACAGCTACATCTTTAGCCTACACTGCATAGACCTTGATGGTCCAACATTTAATAGAAATGCTCACTTGAATTGCCCAGACAATTCTAAACCGGCCATAAGTGGGCCACTCCAGACAGCTCAGTGGAAACAAGGCATTAGATACAGATGTGTTTTGGTTTTTTGTAAACACTAACATATCTGAATGTTTTCCAAAAACTACTTTCATAATCCTCTTTTTGTTCATGAATCGTAGATAATAAGGTCAAGAGATAGCCCACTTGTTTAGCACTAAAAATAATAGAACTGCCTGAAAGTTGACATTTGGTCATTTAAATAACAAAGGAAGCAATGTGGCAGACGGCAGGATCATTGTTTGTATTAAGATATGGTCTGTAGTATTTTTATTATGATCAGACATATTCATGGCTAAAGCAATTTACCACGAGTTGATGTAATCTGCAAAAAGCAATAAGAGAGTGGCGGGCGGGATCGTTCATCAGAAAGGAGACGCAGCTTGACTGCCAAAAAGCCGCAGAGACAACACAACAAAGTTAGACTCACAAAGCAGCAGAAGATGAAAAGATTCCTCCAGTATGAGATTTTGAAGCACTATAAAGTTTTTGTTATCATTTTCGTATACAGGAATTATTCTAACAACACGCGATGTGATGCTGAATCTTAGCAGAATAGCGGTACAAGAGTTCATAGCGGTAAAGTATGGACATTCAGGAATGCTGACGAGAGGAATAAACTGTTGTTTTCTGGTAGCTCAGCTAGAAATCACTGAGGATATGCATGGACGGGGGAGACCTGAGGCACATGCTGGCCTTCCAACGAGCACAGATAAGCTAGAAACACTGCAGAGCTGCTGACAGGCTGTCCAACGGAGCACCTCTGCTGTCCGGGGTCATGTGTATGAAAGGTGACAGCAGCTGCCGTTGTGCATATGTGTGTGTGCGTATGCGCACAACTGTGACAAAGAAGGGGAAATTTGCTAATGACTGGTTGCAAGGGTCAAAAATACTTACACCAAATATAAATCACCACCTTGTGCAAAATGGCTGCAGGATATGTGTGAGTGATTATTAACCAGCCACCGTGGCGGTGCATTAGACCTCTGCAGGCTCCTGCAGCAAAGGCCAACACGACCGGGCCAAATGACGCTGCAGCAAAAAGATCAACAGCATCATCATGGTGATTAAGTGAAGCAACAAGGCTGCATGATGAAACACCAAACAAGTGCCTGCAGGCTTTGTTTGTCTTATTAAAATTGTATTTAACTGTGACAGTGACTTACGATTATTCCGCCCATACACTCACTTATAGATTGCAAATCATTCAAAGGAAGGTTGTTTATGGTTTCAACATTAAATAGTTCCCCAACAGTATATCTGTCAAATAGTTCTAATATATTCATCCAGATGTTTTTATTTTTTTTCTATACCTCACATGTTTTTGATGATGTCCAGGGTATAAACAAATTCTACTTTGACTTAAGATAAAAAACATACTTCACAAGAAATTGTGATGATAAAAAAGTATGTTTGCCATGTTTTAGCATTAAATAATTGTATTTTTTAACACTCTTAACATTTTAAACCTAAAGCAAGTGAGACAGATTTATTATCGTAACTTAGTCTTGCCCAATATATAAAAAATGTATTGTTATCGCAATGTGCCATACACATATCACACAACCTATACCATGCTAACTTTAAATATTTACACAAATACTTAAGTACTTAAGAATACAAATAAATCCCTTTATGCTTTTGACCAATCAGATGGAACCCTTCACGTCAATGACCAAATGGAGCCCTTTTATGTGAGACCCCGCCTCCTATGGAGACATTGGTCATTTTAAGTATAATTTAAGTTATGTTGACTCTTACTGAAATAAAACTTTTGCAGCAAAATGGAAATTATGTATTAGTTTTTTTTTTTTGTTTCGCTATTTGTTCATGTATCACAAATCATATATCATCATCGCAATATTGATCACTAATACCGTACATTGCAAGTCGTGCAATCCTACCGTAACTCATTATTCAATGAGATTTGATTAAATAATTAATAAACATTTTTCTAATTTCTTGAAAAAAAATAACTCTTCTTTTTCTAATTCAATAAACAGTTTTGATAAAACTCTTGTTTTAAATTTTAAAAATGCACAACTATGAAGAATAAGGCTGAATCTTTATCCTTCATAGGGGCAGTGAGATGCCCTTACCCCTCCGGCATCTCACTACCCCTTCAATTGTAGGGGTATCCAATTTTTTTTTTTTTTTTTTTAAAGGGTAAGGCTTAGGGACTTTTGACCCTGTATCCCTCCATCGTGAGGGAGGAAAACGCATTTCTGCGTGTGCGTGTGCTTTGAAGCACCGAGGTTAAAGTTATAAAACCTATGTTATGTATTTTCTGAGCACTAATGATGATGATGAATAATGATGACGTAATCGAGGGGTAGTGTCGTCCAAATTTAAAGACGACACTTTCGTTCTATTAATCTCCTCTTGGAGGGCCAAGGCGCAATAGTCAGCGGTTAGCTAGCATTAGCGCAGAGCTTTCAGCGCTCAAATCTATAGAACAGCGGTTGTATAAATTTAAAAAGGTCACGCTTCAATAAAAAGTTGTTATTTACATTTAAATGTGAGTAGACCTAAATGTAGGGGTAAGGAGAAAAATTTAGGGGACAAATTCGGATTCTGCCTAAAATGATACGTTTGTGTCAAAAATAGAACCCAGAATGCCACAGGCCAGGTTTGGTAACAGAAGCTTAAAACTTTGATCAATTTGGACCATAAACCATCAAAAGGGAGCATCAAAAACCAACAGAAGATGACCTGATCCAGCTGAATGGAAAACCAAAAGCTTTAATAAACTGGGGAATGATTGACTAATTGAAGACACCTGTGGATAATTACCAACTCAAGCTTGGTGAGATTGTGGTGGGGGTGGGGACAAAGGAGTCACAACAGAGCAACTGAAATCAAACAAACTAATCTACTTTTTTAATATTATTATTCTTTTTATATATATATATATATATATATATATATATATATATATATATATAATGGATTGTGAGCTTGCTTTTTGACCCATACTCTGGACTAGTTGGTGGCGGTAATACACCTTTAAGTTGGTTGCCAGCCGTCGTAAAACCTTAAGAAGAAGAACAACAAACTAATCTATGACGAACAATCCTTACTAAGTTTTGCAATAAAAAATCTTCAACTTTTACAGAAAAGTTATTTTGTTTGAAGAAAAAAATCACACATTAATTTATTATTTCTTTATTATATGTTGATTTAATAAGTTCATATTGCATTTTGTGTGAGCAAATTCATATTTCGTAAAATTTTATTTTACTGTGTGACATAATACAGTTGTGTACACCTGAAGTCCATTTTCACATAGAGAAAAGAAAACAGTGGATAAACATCAATAGACAATAATGGATGCATGTGATTGTTTTGCTTTTTTTATTTTATTTTGTTATCTAGCTTTGAATCAATTAAACAAATTATAGTATTGATTCATATAAAGATGAAACCTTTTGGCCCATTTAAACTGTGCTTAATCTGCCTTTGCTCAACTAATTTATATTCATTAAAATCACAACAAATCGATAATGATATAATTAGTGGGATCTATGCAAGCTCTTTCACTATAAAAGAAAAATATTAAGGTATCCTTATCTTTTATTTTATATAAGAACACTAGGTTTCCTTTTTTAAGGTGAACTATAAAAATGTAAATTCTAAACCAGCCTTTTTTTTTGAAAATGTTAAACTATAAATCTGTTTATTTGTTTAACGCCATTACATAAGGCTGCTTCAACACGATCAGGAAAAACATATTTTAGTCTCGGTTTATTTCTGCCTCAGTTGGCACTATGCAAAAAGGTTTTACTACGTCATTTTCTCACACTCTAAAGAAAAGTGATTCACATCCATTACGTGAGCTTGAAGTTCTAAAATTAAACCTCCAAGCCTCTTTCTGCCCACGTTACATATGCTGCTTTGTTTTATTCTGCATCTTATTTCTAATGACTTGGTCAGATGACACACTAATCCTCATTGATTTGTTCTGTTAAGGAGCCTTTAAATTGAACAGATGAAAGACAACTTTAAATAGATCCAGGTTATCCTGGAAATGAAAGATGACTGATATTATGTTAAATAAAAAGAGGTAGGGGCTCAACGGATAACTACAACATGAATGTATTTATCTTTATATATGATGTAGGTGTTGTGTTATAGTTAGGTAACAAAAATGTGAGGGTTAAGTTTCCAGCCTACACATTTTAAGTGTAGCTTTATTTTATAGATTCGGGAAGTTGGGTTTTTGTTTTTTTTTAGAAACTACTTAAATTTAATTTGAAACATTTGATAAGAGTTTGAAATTTCCTATCGGGAAGTGAAGTTTATCTAATTCAAACTTTGACTAATTCTCGAAGCTGAACCAGCGTGGAGCTCTATGCCTCTTTTTAATTCCAAAGCTTTGGACAATTTTGAACTTTGCTGAACGACCTATTGCTATTTTTTGATCTGCACACTTTTTTGACTGTTTTTAAAGCAAAACTAAAACAATTTGCTTGTTTTTTTTGTTATTTTTATTTCTGCTTTTGACCCAAATTGAAGTGGTTAATTAACCACAGAAACACAAACATAAAAAAGCCCCACTCTCTATATCTCATCTAAGACTATTTCTGATTTTGAAAATAATGGTTGCAAGAAAACATTACAACCCACTTTACAAAAATTTTATTTAATCTACATTTTTCCAGACATCGTTTGAGGCAAGACTATCAGTCCTGATCTCTGTCTGATGGCTTCAAGAGTCAGGACATCATAATCACAGAGGGAAAGAGTAAAAATAAAAAAACAGAAGGGAGCTCTTTAAACAGAAACTTAACAAAAGGCGGCAGAAAGAAACGGATGATGCGCTTAGGATAATTAATAAGGAGAAAACAGCTGTGGCAATTATAAATCAGAACCAGGTGTGAGCGATTCATTGGGACAAGAAGAAGAGGGGATTGAAGCACATACATCAAAGAGACTGAATTAAAAAGACGGAATTAAAAAAACTAGGATCCAAATTATCTGTTACACTAATGCTATGTTCACAACAGCTCTAATGCACGTTCCACAATCAAAACTATTGCGTTCTTACGCTACGACGCATGTTTTTACCTCTGTTTTCAGCTTCTATGTAGAAAACACCAAGTGACTGAAAGCCTGTTAAAAGTTAAACTAGACGAATTTTGATCAATCAGGGAATCTGCTTTATCTGCGTTTCCATTAGATATGAAGTTTAGCAAACTGGTTTTGCATTAATAAATTTGTCCTAATGGAAACATGACAATTTTGAAAAAAAAACTTTATCACTTGGAGAAAGTGGTTTTTGAAGCGTACCAAAATTGATAAATTCTACAAAACTGCATTAGAAACACTTTTTTTTTAGATGAAATGAATTACGTGACTAACAATCTGATAGCACGGTTAGCTGTGCAGTGCTTTGGGTACTGCAAAGTGGGTGCTACAAGAGGTCCCACAGCATCACACAGCTCATAAAAAATTAATTTTTTCATTAAAATTCACCCTCTGTAAAATCACCAACCACATTTTCCTCAAATCTCTTTATTTCCTCAAATCTCTTTATCCTTGGCTGCTCCCACGTGGGTTTACGCTCAATGGCCTGAATAAGACGCCGACGTCTCATTTGAAAGATGATAATGAGCACTAGTGGCATGGCAGAAACTTGAATGTATCCTTTCTAAGTTAAAAATTGTTCACATCCTTCGCCATGTTTTTAAATAACTTATTCCACGAGTTGGTTTGTGTTTATTAGCATAATTATGATTTAGAGGAAACTGTGTAGTTGTGAAACCAAGCCCTTTTAAGCATTTCTGCTAAAAGCAGAATTTCAGAAGCGTAGTATAATCCATGTATTATTTTTTTTACAACCTATTGAATCCCTTTCAGGGCCACAGAGTTGCTGGAGCCAACCCAGCTACTGTTTGGCGAAAGTGCGGTACACCAGTCGGAGTATCGCCAGTCTGTTACAAGCCTCAGTTTGATTTAAAATCAAACACTTTGTTCAACAAATTGAGTACATTTTCAAAAAATGTTGTTCTGGTTTATGCCTTGGCATTTTGAATGTCAATGCAGCACATTTCTGTGCACATGTGATTAGGTTTATAAAACATGGGGTACCAGTTATTTAGTATGCACGCTGACAAGGATATAGATTACAGACAGTTTCACTGAGGAGTGAAGGAAGGTTAATCCTCTTAGTAAACAGAGTCCAAGCTTCGATGACTTCAAATTTCATTTCACTGCTGTCTATTTTAGAGTCCAATCCTTCAAGAATATCTATTGTGGATATTAGCAAGATGCAACCAATTTAGGCTCTTTCTAGGCATTCATTACTGTAAGCACTGATAATAACATTCACCAGGGTTAAAATAAAATCTGTTGTCTGAAGATGTATCTCATCAAAGAGTGTCTTATCTAACTACACGCGGAAAGTTCCACAGAAACTCTGCCCTTGCAACTAATTACTTTGAAATGCTGGGTTGCAGTCTCATAAGCTGACTGATGAGAATAAACGGGACCTTGGCTTCATAAGAGATGATGGAGAAATGAAGAGTTGGCCTTGGAACAATTGCTCCGCAGAGTGGCATCAGCTCTAACTGCTTTCACATTCTTAACCGGCTCTGTCCGTTCCAGCAAAAGGGCAAAGAAAGACGACGGAACTTAGACGTATGTGCAAACTAACTACTTTTACGTTTATCTTAGTAGAATTTACACAAAAGTAATAATTTAAAATAAATTCAGAAAAAGACTTCTGTTGAAGTATGGCATCTAAATAAGACAATCACATGTTCCTATGTTTATGTGTTGCTATGACGTACATATTATGATGCTTTTTTATCCTGACACATGTATATAACTCATGATTTAGATGCGGCTGTTCTGCAGAAAAATTGATGCTTAAAGAAGTAAATAGAAATACAGAGCTTCTCTTTATCAGACTCAGGTACAAAGAAAAAAAAATAGAGATCAGATGAACTATAAGCGTTGATTAAATCTTTCCTGGATTCCATAAGTCTCTCCACAATGTGTTCCAGTCTTGGCTGAAATACCTTTACAACATTGCACGGATATCAGAGGTAGTACATTTGGATTGGCAATCTTTCTTTGGGACGTGGCTCTGTGGTAAAGTCAATAAAAGGACACTGCATAAGGGCTCAACGTTTGAACTTCCTTTTTAGCACAAAAATGCTGTGTTTTATCAGAACCACCATGGAATTCTGAACTATTTTGTACATCTTGGTCCTGGGAGTTTAGCAAAGCAGTCCACATTGAACTTTATTGATTTTAGGAAGACATTTGATCGCTTTCCTCAAAGTCTTGAGTTGCTGCTCTGCAGTTTGGGATAATTGGCCTGCTGTGCTTAGATAGAGCTTGGTTGTCATCAACTAAGACTACTTTCTATCAGTCAGCTCATGTGTTCATGAAAACATGAAACAAGTTCTTTACATGTGTCATAGTTCCATACAACCAAAACAGAAAGTCTGGGGAAAATAATTTAAAAATTCCTGAAACATTGAAAAATGTACAAGGAAAGAAATGGGATACAGGATTTTTTTTTTTTAACAATACTGACTAAAATTAAGAAGAACGGGGGTAACGGATGATGGTGCAGCGGCAGTTCTCAAAGTTTAGTACTGCAGTTGTAGTGTAAAGAGACCTGAGTAATTAAGGTTAACCTACTATCCATCCCTCACCCCTTCTCTTCACCGGGCAACATCCATCCATCTTCAAAACCTACTAAATCGGGTTCGTGGAGCCTATTAGGAATGGGCGATATATTGGTGCCAGTATCGGTATTGGCCAATATTTGCATAATTTGAGATTATCAGTATCAAAAATTCTAAGGTTATATATTTATCTTTCTCTTTAACTGGTGGTTTTTGGAACGAAAGCTGGAATGCCCAAAGAAAACCAATGAAAGAACTCCCTGATGGGTCAAAGTTCAAACTGGTTTGCGAATTTTGAACATAAAGCCAGAAAACGGTCGTAGGAACTTGCAAAGTTACGCTTGAATGTAATAGTTTTCAATTTGGAAGCCCGAAACGCACACTTACACAGACTTAAACATATGTTTCTGATGGCGGTATGACTATAGCTTAAGGTGAGAGGCTTAGCATTACACCACAGTGCAGCAGTGAACAAAGACATAAAAGTGAAATGAGTTTCCTTCAAAATGTGGTGAGATTTTCCTTCAGGTTGATGGGAATCAGGAAGAAACTACTGTTTTTTTCTGGAGTATAAATTGCACACGCAAAAAATAAATGTTTAACCAATAAGAAGAAAATCATATATAAGTCGCACTTTTGGGAGAAAAGTCTGACGGTTCAGAACAAATTCGCTGAGCTAACTAAAAAATAAATACAGTAAAAAAAAAACAATACTGATCTTTTGTTGTGTATAAGAAAAATATCGAAGTTGAAGAGGAAAACAAGCAGATTCTCTTCCATGTTTGACACTTCTTCTGCCACTGTCAGTAGCACATACTCAGATGCAGCCCCCTCTAGCGATAGAGGAAATAACTCCTCCAGGACAACTCATGTTTACTGGGAAAATAACAAATATTTTAGCCTATTTATGTCTGAAAATTTTTTTTTTTAAATTGCTCCTGAGTTTAGGTCGCACCTCTGGCTAAACTCCGGAAAATACGGTAAGTGGAGCCGCTGCTCCTCTACTTAGGGTAAGGTGGCTTGGACGTCTGTTTCCTAGGGAAATGTGGTCCCAACAGGAAAAACTCGTCAAGACAAGAGGTTACATCTCAGAGTTGGCCTCTAGTGTCCCTCCTTTCCATGCCCTTGACAAAATGATATAACGGTTTGTAGAAATAAATTAGGCGGATGGATACACATTAAGTTTGAGGGCTTTGGTCTCAGTGAACAGCCCCAAACTTTTTCTACATCACAGCCTTTCTATGTTGTCCCCAATCCAGATTCCAACATATTTATTTCATGGTCTCTCCACCATGAAATAAATAGCATTACAGAATACTACAGGCTAACAATCTAACAAACCAGAAAATAATAACTTTCTTTCGATGTGTGTCCCACAGGCGTTTTCTTTCCTTATTTTATGCAGGCAGTGGTCGATGGGGAGGAAAACAATTCCCTTACTTTCCCAATCCAATCTCCTCTCCTAAGCCTATTCCTGTTCCCTGTTGTCTTGTGTTAATTACTGGCTTATTAGACTGTCAACTGGAAAAAGCAGAAGAGCAAAAACAGAGGAAGTGAGGGGGTTGGGAGCAAAAAGTAGGACACACAAACACCCGAGCCAGGCAGGGAAAAAAAATAAATCCAGGACGCTGCATTCACAACAGACACCTTTGCACGTGAATTCTGTTAGTGCACCAGGAGGATTAGGGTTTCAGTCGACAAGAAAAGGGGGAACCAGGAAAAGTGTCAAGTAGCATTTAGCGGTGCAAAGAGGCATTGTGATTGAGGCAGAGTATTTTCCTCCCACTCCTGCCCATCACAACCATCACCCAGGAGCACAGGAGAGCCCAGAGAGACGGTAATCATAGGGTAAAAGGGGGGACGAAATTAGATTGAGAAACTCATGATAGTAGCGGGGTTACATCAACGCTAATTGTTTGTTGTTTAAGGAGTGCTAAACCTGTGAGACCCCACGAGATCTAAATGTGCTGCACCCGATCATCAGTGTTAATTATTTTTATTTCCATACAATGATGTCAACGTTCCTTTTGGAAAAGGTTTTAAAAAAAGACCATTGAATAACACAAGGTAGCAAAAATACCTTAACTAACTGTTTATTTTGGATCTGAAAAAGAAAAATAAAGGAAGAAAATTGTGATCTCAAGATAAAATTAAAAGTTAAACAATAATAGGAACCCAAAAGTATGAATTCTATACATTAAAATAAAGAAAAAAAACAGAAACATCAAAGAGGCCAAAGCATTTAAAACAAGGTAACCAAAGAGAAGTACATAAACTAAAAAACTAGATTTATAAGATTACCTGTAACAATGCAAGTGTGAATGCTGTAGGCTGAATATGGCTGCTGAAGATGCTAGAGCTGATAGCTGAAAATAGTGAAACTGATAGTCCTGAATGCTCAAGCTAATAGCTGAATACTCTAAAGCTGAAATCTTGTCAAAATATTAGCCAAATGCCAAACTAGTCAAAAAATCTGAAAAAAATTGAATAATGCAAAAATATTAGCTAAACTCCAAATTTTCCTAAAGAAATTTTAAAAAGATTATTTTTGAGGAAACAGCTAGCATAATGCTAAAATATTAGCTAAGCTTCAAATTTTCCAAAACATTTTTAAAACAAAGTCAAATCTTGACAAAACAGCTAGCATAATGCTAAAATGTTAGAATAACTCCAAATTAGCCTACAAACTGGAAACATGTCTAAATTTGGCAAAAACTGCTAGCATGTTGCTAAATTAAAAGTTAAGTTCCAAATTACTTTGCTGAATATTTCAAGTTTGAACGGTAACTAGCTGAAAGTATATGAGAGAGTTCAGAAGTTTGAAAATGTTCAAAGTTTTTGAAGGGTTTGAAGCATTTCTCATTCATTTTCTATGGGGCATATTTTGCTCAATATTTAAAAAAAACTATGAAGTTTCTAAATACCAAAAGTGCAAACAGAAATGTCCTGAATGAGCTGAAAGTTTTGATAAGATTGCTGAAAAGGTGATTATGTTTTTTAGATGCCAAAAAACGTACGGAAAAGTACGGGAGAATTAATGTTGTTAAGTATTCACACAATAAAATAGAAATAGACTAAAATGACTTGGTTTGTAAAAATAGATACTATTTGTTTCATAATATTTGTTAACTTTTAATGGAATGTTTTTTTAGAAAAATATATTAAAGACAGCAAATGCAATATACAGCAAGAAGAAGCACTTGAATAACCAGTTGTATCATCATTATTATACATGCTGCCATTCTTCTGGCATCTGGTTTAATTTATGTTGTTGAATAATTCTGAAGATTAACACAATTTGTCCACTGGAAAGAGAAAAATATTCCACACAAAAAGCTGGAGCTCAAAGAAGTTATTTGATCAGGGATTCGGCGTCTCAGTCATAATAAAAATCCATTGGCATTTTGGTTTTATTGCTTTTTGTCTTCCTCCGTCTTTTCTTGATTAAACCAGGCAAGCGAGAACAAAACATAACTGTCTCTGCTGTATCATCTATTTCAATGAATTTGATAAGACTTTCCAATTAGTTTGCTTTGTATTTCTTGATCATAACCATCATAAACACACAAGGAAATTCCACTTAATTTTGCAAAAAGTTCAGAAAATATTTAGCCTTTAAAACTAACAAAAAAATTACATATTTGGATTTTACATTTGAGTGTTTTCTTTTATTTTTTGGCCAAGAAATTATTGTTGAGATCCCCATATACTACTGCAATATGTGCCTAAAGATAAAAATAATAACGCCCTCCGTCACCGCGTTTTAGTAGGATCCTTGAACATCTCACATTTATCATGGTCATATGCATGTCATTTACATAAATATACAAAGTAGTTACATAAGCCAGCATTCTTTTTTTTTTTTTACGGCATCTTTTTCTAAGCATAAATGCTTCCTTCCAGATGAAATGTCTCCTATCTAAGAATCACGAGGAGACACGGAAGCTGCATAATCGGGAGAATGCCACTCATGTGACCCTGGGCCTTCTCCTCTCAAACTGAACCAAACAGGCAGCTGCTCGGGGACAACAAAGCTGCATGTCGTGACTTTTTGAATTTCCTTCCCAAGAATAGCTTATATCAGATTAAACGAGGCTAATGTCCAGTGGAGTAAGAATGCTTGAATGTGCAGGAAGGCAGAAATGCAGACATTTCCCTAACACCCACAAAGATGCTCCTATAGGTACATTTCCTTTCAGTACTAATGCTGTTCCACCTATTCGGGTCTTCTTTACTGTTGAACAAACTGATAAATGCATCCTAAACAGAGGTTTTCCTTTGGGTTTACAGGGGAAAGCAACTTACTCCATTAGGGGACATTTCTACTTATATTCATCACACTGATGTGGAAGATGTAGCAACATAGGATTTTTATGGTCATTTATCACTTTCCAGATGAGAAATTTTTGTTTTTTTTGGTTAATTTTTTTACCTCCACATTTTTTTGCCATTTCTAAAAATCTAATGTAGGACAGCTGGAATGCAAATGCTTTGGCTAACATTATAAATAGTAAATTCATGTCTAAATCTTCTCACCTAACCTCTAAAAGACTATATCTATGTCTGAATTCTTTCCGGTCCCTAACCGTCGCAAATAAGGGGGGATTACTGTACAGTATAGTGTGTTTATATATATAGACAAACATATATAAACATGTCTGTAATGTCCTGGATTTTAATGCAATTCTGACACATGCTAGCCATTTTTTTACAATGTCACCCATTTCCAAAAATCTAAAAAGTCTGAGAGAATGATGATGAAATTGGATGATTTTTAAAACATAAATTTACATATGTATTTTTTTAACGACAAATCCAATTTATTGAGGTCCTCATTCCCCATCGATGTATTGTACACCAGATTTTCAGCAAATTTCCGAGCCACTGGATTTTTAAAGAGTAGATTCGGGCGCCCCAACAAAGTGGCGAACACCTTATATAATACACGGTGTCGTGGGGTAACTTGAACATTGCCTAAAATTTTTCGGTGCAGAACAAAATAAAGTTTTAGCAAAAACTGTAGTGTAATGTAGGAGTGTTTTAATGCTGTAGGACGCTGGTTTATGCTGGTCATAGTGTCGGAGCGTTGTTTTTTATTCCTCTCACTTTGGTATTCACTTTGATCCCTCTCTATCTTTGCGATCTTTCTGATCATCCCTAAACTTCAGTCTGGCAGACAGGTGAGAGTGAAACATGCAGCTTAACCCAGTGGCATCAAGGTTCTCTTTGATGTTGCATCTCATGTTCCCACACCGCTCACTTTAGTCCTTTGGAGCATCCTGCTTTGTCAGAGGCACTTTCCTTTTTCTTTGTATTGATGTATTGGCCTGTACTTGTAAATGTGTGCACGCCTGCAAAGCTGTGGGTTGAAAAATGTAGAATTTCAAAGAGTACATGCCTACAGTGAAATGTCATGATAAGACATTCAGCCTTTGGACATTAAAGAAGAAAAGAAAGAAATTATTTTCAAAAGAAACATTATCTCCACATTAAAAATGCAGGTAGCATTTTTTTTTTTTTTGCTTCTAGCTTCTTTCTTTAGAACGAGCTCCATTGACAATTCAGGGTTTTTATTCATCTATTTTATTTTAGTAAAAGGAATTCTGACTAAACTTGAAATGAAATGAAGGAAAATAAACACTGCTAATGACTAACAACAAGCACCAAATGTCCCCCTGCAGTAACGCCTCAGTCACACTACGTGTCAGAATACTGTATTACACACTAACAAGAGTGACACAAAGCCGTTTAAAAGAACAATTGTCCAGTCGTGCAGAAGCTGGCTGTCTGTGGTGTTTGTGTTGTCATCAGGGTAGCGATGACCAACAAATTCAATTTAGCATTTAAATTTCATGCAAGGGCGATCGCCCAAGGACCGTCTGGTGAGGAATCTTTACTGCATGTTGCAGTAGATCTTAAAGGTATCCAGTAACGACAGAAAGCATCCATCGAAAATGTTGACAGGTGCCCCGCCCCCTTGATATCAAATTAATATTAAAAGGGTGGGTTGGGGGAGTAGTTTGATGGGGCAGGACTTTCAGTTGCAATTTGATTGGTGGAAATAAGGGGGCGGGGCACCTGTCAACGTTTTTGATGGAAAGCGTATCCCGATTCTCTCTGACGGCACAAGCAGATGGGTAATATTGGCTGGAGAAAAGGAGCTAACGGATTTCCTATTGGAAAAAGTGAGCGATGAATTAGAAGAACTGGGTTGAACATGGAGTATTGAGCAAAGACAAAAAGGTCTGAATGATTCCAAGTAAAATGATTCGCATGAAAGCAAAGAGGATTTTTGAAACGAAGATTGACGATGTTTCAAAAAGACACAGCCAGTGCTTATCAGAACATAATTCAATGTTTTCATCATTTCAATAAATCCTGAAATGTTCATCTTCTGGTGTTGTCTGTTGACCGAATTTCACCGTAAAATAAACCCATTAGCCATCACCATTCTGTCTGTGCCATATTTTTGCCTGACATACACACCAAGCTTCTTCCAACATGTGCAAGAAACAAGTATGGAGAAAGTGTCCCGTTTAATGTGTTCTTGAACCCACAACACATGCCCGATGTGTACACAGCATAGTTTGGTGCACCTTAGGCCTATATGACATTAGTTTGAATTCTTTAATGCTGCACTTCACTTTTAATCTGGTGCACCTATTGTGCGGAAAATACAACAAAGGAGCAGTACCGTCTTATCACATCTTAAGATGATAATAGAAATCTCCAAATAACTCCACAGGATTGCTGAAACTAAAGTTACACTGCAAAAAACAGAAAACATTGTTTTTATTTAAAGGGGCCGTACCATGATTTTCTTAAGCCTTTTATATGATCATGTGTTACCTTTGGAACACAAAAATATATATATTTATGAAATATCAGTTCATTTTTGTGAGATTTTTCCTACCTGGAAGTAAAACGACTCGATGCCTGAAGCTTCACCTGCCGCCGCGACACAATTGGAAGATACGCGGTATTGTTCATCTAAAATGAACGTTTTCTGCTGATCGCTGCTGGCTCAGTGGAGAAATTGAGTGTTGGTGTTAAACAGGACGACGCTATCAGAGCAGACTCTTCCTGGAGGGGGCAATTCACGTCTTGCTGACGTCAGCACGATACAACGCGCTGGTTTTCCTAGGTATGGGACAGGTAACAGATTATTCTTAAAGGCATGAACGGATCAATATACCGCTTTGTGGTTCTTTATAGTGAGGAATGAATAGTATAATGCACTTAAAACCTCAAAAAGTGTAATTTTCATGGTATGGCCCCTTTAAAAAAAATTCAAAAACATATACTTCATCATATTTAGCCTGTCAAGAGCCACTGTCAAGTACGAAGCTGACAATGACACAGCATAAAAAAATGCCCCTGCGTGTCCAAGAGCGCTGGCTGTTGCTTGATGAGTATGCGAGATGGCGTGATATTCATAATGCCCTGACTGACTGACTGCTATCCAAGACAGATGTTGTGTTGAAAAATCTTGAAGGAGGTCAGTTCCCAAACTGACTGCAGAATGAGGCACGAGGTCTCAGAGCTGCAGTCAAGGTTCTCTGCAGTGAAAGAGCAGCAGATGGCGGCTGGTGGAACTAACAAGCCAGATCAAAGGAGCGAGGCTGAAGACCCTCTGCACGGTCTCCACGAGCCTTACGCAGCTTGATTTTTTATGCTGTTACTTGATTATTTCTTTTTACTTAAAAGAGAAACAAAAACATAAAAAGTAAGCAATCTTCACTTTGGAAATATTGCTTTGAATATAAAAAAAACAGTACAATTTGATGTAATTTTTTGATAAATTCGATCTTTTTAGTACAGAATGAAGGGTGAATACAGTAACTCATCATTTTTTTTTTTTAATCTATATATATTTTTTTTTTAGTAAAGTTGCCAATCAAGAACTTTCAGTCAGTTCTTCGGTGTGAATTTTAGTTTACAACCAGATGACAGAAGACTCACAAACCATCTAATGACGTTGAGATCACTGACTTAAAAGTTAAAACGAGCGTTTCCCAAGCAATCGTAACCTCTAGTTCAGCAGACGAAGGGCCGCCGCAGTGTTTTGTTACACTCACTCACTGTGAATAAATACCGCACAGATGTCTCTGAGAAACACTGCATACATTTCCGAGCAGCATCAACAAAGAGCCGCGTGCGAGCCAACTCAATCTTGAGAAACAGGTAAGGAAACTGCTCTTCCCTCTCACAAACACGCTCATTCTCGCTCCATCTCCAAATGGAATCCAGCCAACGGCCCATAAATACGCACTCCAATGACGCACATTTTCCCTCTCAGTGTATATATTAAATAAGCCCTGCTCCCAACAAATTCCATTTTTGAAGAGTATGTAATAAGGACAGTGGACTCTAGAATGGAAAGTAGGCGAGAACGATAAGGCGGTGGGAGCTAAAATTGGATAAGAAACGAAAGCGTTCGTGTTTCTCAATCTTCTGTAACCCATAGCAACATGTACAAACCAGATTAGTCTGCCGTTCAGCAGTGACTAGATATAGATTTAGATGAGGTGTGGCGATTTGGAAGGAGAGAATAATCCTGTTTTGTTATGTCCGTTTTGTTGAGAACCCAGGATTAAGCGCTGCATTCAGCGCCATCGCATCAAAGATCTGTCCATGCTCATGCACCGCGGCAAATGCATCTGTCTCTATGTGGACGCTTTGACAGACAGAAGACTGTTGAAGCCCCACGGATACAGAAGTCGACGTTAAAGTGGTGTGGAAAGATTCAAATATCAGGTATGAAAAACAGATTTCTGTCTCACCTGAGACGGTTCTGACTACCTCAGAGGTGTTTCTCAGGCCCACGAAGGAGAACTGGTAAAGCCTCCAGGAACGGATATCTCCAACCTCCACGGAGCTCCTTTTCCACCGGTAAACGATCTCCTCCCTGGGATAGCCATCTGGCAAAGAGAGCAGGGAATCAGAAAGTCTTAGGAGAGGGATGAAGAAATAAAGCAATTGTTTTATTTCTCAGATTCAAAGACCCACTCTTGGTGTTTTTAAAATGCTCTTGGGGAATTATTTTCCTCATAAAAAGCTTAAAATTGTGTTTTTAATTATTTCTTGAATCAAGAGCAAATGCTGTTTGAAAAAAAATCTATGAAAGTGACACGGTAGGTGCTACAAACTGTGGTCCACAAGCTCCACGCTGCACTCTATTCCTATGCATCCACTTGCAGACAAACAGATCCATGAATGCTTTTGTTTGCCTCGTCTGAACTGGAATTGGGTTGGATATCTCCAATATGGCTCGGCATTTTTGTTGCACCAGAAATGTTAGGTTGGGGGAGTGAGCTGTAAGCTAGTGGAAGACATGTAAACAAAGGGATGATGGGAAATGAGGGGAGGCTATGCCGGATTCCCACTGGATGCGGAAGCACCGCGGAACGGAGGCCGATGGTGTGGTTCACACCAGGCGTGGAGCACCGCGGTCTTCTGAGGAAGGCTTGCACCGTGTAGCGGATCGTTTCGGCGTTTGGTCTATTTTGTGCGCGAGCCGCGTCAATTCTGACAGGAAGTTACATCAAGATACATGAAAAATCTGGTTTATTTTAAAAATATAACTAATTTTCAACAATAATAAGTCTAAACAGACTAGAGAGAAAAATAAACATACAATCACAACACACACAAACAAAAGAGACACACACATATTCTCGTGTGTCTCAATAACAGATGAATTAAAGAAGCGTTGGCCTACTAGCGAATTGCTTCTTGTAGCAGAAACATGGGGTAATATTTTTAGGTTTTTAATTTACCCATTATGGCAAAAACGGCTCTAGCAGAAGCCCCTGTCGACCGTCGCGGAAATATGCGAATCTGCTGTGGATTGCAGGAAAGGGCAGATGCCACGCGCACTCCGCTCCGCGCGGCTTCCGCGTCCACTATCTAGCGTAACTCAGTCCCGCCCACAATTCAAAAGGCAAATTTCTGATTAAACTGTCACTTTGTGGAAACCATGTTCAAAAAAAGACAAGGGTTTTGGTTTTTCCTAAACTGAAAATAATGAAATATTGGATCAATTAACAAAAGTTCTGTAATCTTTACATTTCATTTTTTCGTTTTTGTTAAATTGAAATCTTGGGTCGATGGTTCACTCAACTCAAAATTGTATTTAAATGAAAACTAATATTTTTACATATAACAAATTAAAGAGCATTTGTTAATGGATCCAATATTTCATTTTTTACAGTGTAAAAACAGCAAATTCATTATTTAACCCTTTAGCACCGGAGCTTCAGTGTTTATTTGATTTACTGTAACTTTTCCAGTAGATTCTAAAGGAGATAAGCGGCGCCTTTAAATGTGTCAGGTGTTAGTGTTAAAGAACATTGGTAACTCTTTTAAAATAGATCAAAAGACGATTGGAGTGGGACTTTAAACTGCAAAATAAAGGGGAAAAAAATCCAACAAAATAAATGTTTAAAAAAAAAAAAATTCCTTTAACTTATTAATTAAGGTTACAATTATATAGCTGTCTTACTTAACTGGATACTTAGATTCAAGCTGTTTCATCATCTCTACTTTTTACTTGATTTTTAAATGCTCTTCTGGTTTGGGAAGGCAAACTGTGTCAACCCTTTATTATTTATTTATTTACCAACAATAACTTGACTTTCTCCACATTCCCTCTTAGCTCTGTCTCCGTCCAGCTACATGCAGCATGAGTCTAATGCACATGAGCTTTTCTTAAGTGCAAACCCTCAATTACTTTTTTTTTTTTTTTTCTTGTCCACTCAAGTGCTTTCAGATATCCACTAATGTAGAGGGAGTAGAATGAGATGGAAGGTTCTTCCCACTTCACTGCATTACAGTCATCCAGGACGGCAGTCTGTTTCCTCACATCCCCTGCTTTTGGGAGATGTAACCAGTTTAGACGCCTTCAGGGAAACTTGAGCCAGAATGCCCCTCGAGTTCAAAAACAATACTTTACCTTTAACGGGTTTGCCGTTGAAAAAAGCGAAAAATTTGTCCAAAAAAAAAGCGAGTGCTCTAATTTGACCCGTTTACAACCAAAATGACCGCAAAAAGAGGCTGCACCCCTTCCAGTTTGCTGTTTTGTTGCACGTGCAGGAAGAGTTTGCCACGTGACAGATTGCTGCAGACGTTTCGTCTGCAACTTCTTAGTCCCAAGCTCATGCACCGTATATCAAGATATTTTCGTGAAAACTTCCGGGAATCTCATCAAATTTAAATGAAGGCTTCTGTTCCACTTTTAGGCTGGCTAACCCCCCCCCTCTGCTTCTTTTTTTTTTTCCTGCTTTGTAGCTATTCAGGAAGCATTTTCCCTGGAGAGCCTTTCATTTGCCACTATGAAGATCTATAGACGCTTCAGTACCGCAAGATTCTGGTGCTACACAGTCTTTACATGCCTTTGAAATCCTTTTTTTCACTCATACCCATTAGAAGTTTTTTTTTCCCCAACAGCGTTGAAAAAGAAGTGCAGAAAATGCACTTATTTGCACATCTGATTGACATTACAATGAGGAAATTCTAAATGCTTTAATTCCATTTATGGTATGCCACCACGCACTTACTTTTTACAGGAACCTTCACTACTAAATGCCCTACATTACTGGCTTAATTTATTGTTTTCCTCAAAAAACTGGATTTTTGTGTGCAAGTCAAAAAATCATTAAAATATTTAACGGATAAAAGTGGAAACTGCAAGCACATGGGCAAACGTACAACTTGAAAACTCCAGGGGGCAGGAGTGCTCATCCATTGGGAAGTTGTTCAGTTTTAGCTGGCACTCTGCATCGATGGTCAGCCTGCAGAAACACAGAGTTTGCAACCGATTACCTACAGAAAAATACACATAAATATCTGTCATTAAACTTTATATAATGTACTTTTTACTAATGTTAATAAAAAATATTTGTCTGTTTTTTCTCCCACTCGCAAAAAAAGTCAGGAATAAACGTCATTAAACTTCTTCTTAATGAGAGGATGACCTTAAATGACTTCACCCATCCGTGCACTCACTATTGTCATGTATCAATGTGCTCAGAGTCATAGCAGCCATCCTAATTAACCAGCGCTTAAGTTCGGAGTTCCTCCGCAAATTAATGAGGTAGAAGGATGGCATTCTGCCCACGAGAGCATTCATCACAGCTCGATTGAGTCCAGAAGATCGCATTTTCTCTCCTATTATCATTTCTGATGAATAGTGGTGTCAGAGCAAATGTCCACAGTATTCATGACAGAATACAAATATGACAATAAACACTTTTTTTTCTCTATCCTTAATCTTGGACTCCTTGACAAATGGTTACTTTTTTTTTTTTTTTGTCAGAAAAATGAGATTGCTTTCTCCAGTGTTTATGGTTCCACATACTAAAGTTGTCCAAACTCTTTAAACTATTCTTCCACTCAGGTTATAAATTCAAGGTCAGAACCATGAAGAATGCAAACCATAGGAAAAATGGCAACAGGTCTGATAAAGGTAAACATTCTTTAATGTTTTTTGTTTATGTATTGATTAGGTGTGCACAATAAATTTCAAATTTATTGTCATATTAGCCCGTGCAATACACGTATTGAAAAAAAAAAAGCTTAAACTACGATAAATGGTCACTGTAAATCGCATGTGTCAAAGTCAAGGACGTAATTATATCCGGTCTTCTAGTTTATGTTAAAATTGTTATAATCTTGCTAACATATTGAAGCAACGCTACAATTATATGGAGCTAAATCAGTGCCAATATTATCTGAAACCCAAATAAAACGAATTGAAAAAAATTGGTGTAAAATGTCCAAAACTCTTTCCTATTCTGAAGTAAACCTTATTATTTTTAGCTTCAAATTTTCTGTTTTTTAGATTTCAAAACTAAAAATTTCAATTCCAAAACTTTTTTTTTCAGTTTCAAATATTTTTTTTCCCTTTCAACTCCTTTATTTCTGCTTTTGAATCTGAAAGTTTCAAAACTTTTGGGGCAAGGCTAACACTAAGTAGACCAATCAAGATCGACGAGGGTGGTAACTTCAGTCCCAGTGCCTTCACTGACTCTGAGAACTTGGATAATTCCAGTCAGAAAATGGCTGTTTTGTCTGTACTATTGTAGTCTGAAGTTGTCCCGATGCAGGTGTAAAAAGCAGAATTTTGTCGGGTACAAACCGCGCGTCCGAAACGCTTTTCTAGCCCTTTCAAAGCGCCATCTTCTTGTATTACCGACAGGCGTCAAAAACGTCTTCATGCTTGCATTAACCCTAGAATACTTTCACTATAAAAAGTTACACCATCACTTTTGCTGGGTAATTTTCACCCAATATAAAATACTCTATAAAAAGCATTTCTTATTAAAAATAGATCAAGATATGACAACACATGATACATTAGAGGGGTTTTCTTTTATTTCAAACTGTGCTTTATGCAACAAAGTGGGAGGAAAAAAAAGCACAAGAAGATTCTAAGAATGACTGAAAATGACGGAAAAAGTAAGAATTTGAGAAAAAAAATATCCTAAAAAATAAATAATGATACTGTACACTTGGCCTTTGGTCCACCAAACTTTACCCAGGGACCCATGTCACTCAGAAAATGCAACAAATTTAAAATATTGTAAATACTCTTTCTCGGGTGAAAATCATCAATTTTTTAGCCAAACACTATTTTTTTTCTTCAATTTGTTTTATCTGAGTTTCAGATAATCTTGGCCCCAGTTTAGCTCCATACGATTATGGAGGCAGAAAGATAAGTGAGAATGACTTCTGGCTTTCTTTTTAAAACACAATACTTAGCATCACAAGGGTTTCATCATTTTCTTCGTCCCGCTCACTCAAGGTGCAGAAAGAAATAAACATAACTGGATAAAAGAGTAAAACAGCCTAACGACCACACAAGAAAACTGAAGGATTTAATTTGTTTCTGCTATCGAGGAACTACAGCATTGATCTATTTATTGTTTACATTCTACGTGTATTTAGCTCTGTACATCCACATTTATGCATTTAAACATTTGTAAGTGTGAATTACTCAAATGGGTCATGAAACTTCGATAGCCCCTCCCCCATCTCTGACCTGAGAGTGTAAAGAATTCTTCCATCGTTCCAGATCCTCAACATGCGGTTGGGTGTGGTGATCCAGTGGGCGTCAGCCTTCTTTGAATTGCGAAAGAACGTGTCTGGGATCCAGATCTTCCCGACCATGTTGCTGTTGAGGCGCAGAACTTTCATGGTGCTGTTGAACTTTAACCTCCTGTCATACCAGGTCTGGGCAAAAAATATGTCGATGGTATATTCCTGACAACAAAAGAGCACACACTCTACTTTAGCTGTCTAGTTTGACTTTTTTTTAGCCTGCGATATATTCTATGGCACATAAAAGTGTTTCCTTGCAAAGAAAATATGTCAAATTTGTCATCATAGCAACTTTAGAGGAAAAAAAACACCATTGTCTTTGACATTTTCTAAAACAATCACAGTCAAAAAAATCCTAAAATCATATCTTTAGAGAGAATTTTTTATTAAAACAACTGTAAACAATGGACGCCTGTATTTTTTTTTCTAAAACAAAAAAGGTTTTCTGTTTTGAGAAAAGTTTGAAAAAAAAAGCCCTCTTGATGGCTTGAAGTCAAGAACTAAATGTTCAGCCGTGCAATTGTTGTGCTTTTTCATTTTTAAGCTCCAGCTTTCCAAAGCCTCATAAACCTGCTGCTTTGGCAAAAGCTTTTGCCTTAAACCAGTCCTCACGAATACTCACTTAGACACACGAACAGTTCCTATACCTCGACCTCATATCAAAAAACACAATCAATCATCAACCTGCCTCACCAGGTCCAATACCGTTTAGCCCCCAGAGATCAGACAGTATATTTAGTGTGGTTCGACCATAACTAAGGGAGCAATCACTAGCTTTCACGTCTGCTTTCAAATATTCTGAGTCACTTCGTTTCAATTTGATACCATGGCGATGGATATTCCTACACAAAGTAATACATGTCTTGTTCTTTCTGAATGTTGTAGTGACAAAACAGGAGAAAAAGCGTTGCCTATGTGATGAGAAGAGAAACCATAAACAGCAACAAGAAGATTAAACTTCATGCGCACATTCTAATAGTTTCTTGCCACATTGTCCAATCATTTTTCCTGCCAACTCGTCTGCCTACAGCCAGAACTCTTAGAGCATAGATGACTTTGTTGGATTCTGTAAGCCGTGCAGCTCTGGACCAAGCCAGTCCTCAGCTGGCAGACCACCCAGAAATACAGTTTTTTTCCTCCCCTAATTTTAAAATTAACCACGGGTCAATAATTGCCCAATGAATCATCAACCTGTTACCTTTCTTGATCACAGGCCAACATCTAGGCAATTTCTTGCCAGCTCCCTGCGCAACGTCATGACGATTATTCGTTTAAACATCTGGCCAGATGTGAGCCAAATTTCCGTGTCCTGCCTGGACAGTTGCCTCAAGTTTGATGAAGTGAGGCAGGAACTGGACTGTTAGGAAACACATTGTGAGATTTGGCTTCACATCAGGAGCAAAAACAGACAGTGAAACAAGGGGATCTTTGCTGTTTATGTTGTGATTTGAATCGCTTAAACACTAATACCTCGTCTCCACTGAGCGGTTTGGACCGGACAGGTCCGCTCCTTGCCGGTTTATACTGGTCCGTGCAATCTTAATGAGCATTTCCATTGAGTGTTGGACCATCAAGACGCAAAGATGCATGCAAGGTGTATGTTGTAGCTGTGTACCATAACTGTGCAACTACAGTGGTTCTCCATATTTGTAGATTCGCTATATCTTTGGTCCCTAATTCCCGCCAAATAAAGGAGGAAACTGAATGCAAAGAATTTAAAGCCTCGTTTCCACTGAGCTGTCCGGTACGGGATGGACCAGTTAATTCTGGCATGTGTTTCCACTCAGTTCAGCTTCGATCTCACAGAACGCTTTGTTTTCATGGAACATGCCTGGTGTAGACCGCTAGTGCATCATTATATGTTTACTAGTCAAGCAACAAATGTGAAGGTCATCCAGCAGCTCGTCTTTTTCTTGCTTTAGTTTTGGTACATCGTGTATAGCCGGAATTTAATGTTGGCTGAAAGAAGAAGGAAAACGGAAACGCTAGCTTAGCGCTACATTGGTGCTTTCTAATGTCATCATCACTTTCTGCCAATCAGCGAGTGGCAACAGTGACTCCGCCCTAACCGTCCCATTCCATTTGTCTATGGATCTACAACAGGGGAGGGCCCTCAGGAGGTATGAGTCGGAACTGTTGTATGCAGGGGTTCCCAAATCCAGGCCTTGAGGGCCGGTGTCCTACATGTTTTTCAATCAACCCGTTATTGAAGCTCCTTGTTGGCTCAACACACCTGATCCAGGTAATCAACAGTAGATGAGGCTGGGTTTCTGGAAAACTAGAGGTTGGCCCTCGAGGCCTGGATTTGGGCATCAAATGGGTCAATTTAATAATGGAAACACTCAGAATACCAGATCAAACCAGATTGTACAGTACCAGACTGCTCAGTGGAATAATAATCAATATTCTTTGCAAGAAGATTGCGGAAGATGAGGAAGAAAACAGCTGAAAACAGGACAAGACTTTCAGTTTGGATCTTGAGCCCGGAAAAGCACTGGTTGGATGCTTGCTGTTGTCAAAATTCCGCCAATCATTGGATTTCATCATGTGACAACAGTGGCTCCGCCCTGACTGGTCCATTCCATTTTTCTATGGACCTACAACCAACAGAGACCAGAAGTGGTACATATCGGTCTGCCCTAATGGGTCAGTTTAATAATGGAAACGCTCAAAATACCATACTAGTCTAGTCCGGTCCTGTCCGCATCGCGAAACGAGGCATAAGGTTTGTAAGGATGTACAGAAAGAGAAAAGGTAGATTTGTATGCAAGAGGCTTCCTCTTCAGGTTTCTACCCACTGACAAAGATTCCGCTCTCTTTCTTTGTTCTTTAGCAAAACTTACCATCTTTTTAATTCTCAAAGGGTCATAGTTAAACCCAGAGCTGAAGGGGAACTTTAAGGTGTTAAAGGGTTTATATGAGACCTTTCCAGCAGTATAGACATGGCGTTTTTTGCCTTTATCCTTAATACATGAAGGCTGACACAGACTATCAATGCGACATCAATACAGAAATCGAATTGTTCTTGAAACACTTTGTCTACATTAGTACAAGCCTTGTCCTTGTCCCCCTCTCCCACTGTCAGAAGTTGTGAGTTTGCCATTTCTCATGGCGTCGTAATTCATAATTAAGAAATCTAAATTGCGTTCATGCCTACTGTAGATCTCCACCCCCGCACCAGCCGTCTACTCTCTGCTTCTCAGGAATTCCACCAACCTCGCCACATTTGTCATGTCATAGCGTGAATGCGCTCGCACAGCCAAACACATTACATACAAATATGAAGCCATCAGTCAACCTTTCATGTCAGCAGAATGCCCTCGTCACACACAAGCAGCCACGCGTTTGCGCCGACTCCCTAATGTGAGCTAAGCACACATTTTCCGAGCGATCCCATCAATGCTTCTGACTGCACTTATTGAGAGTGGGTGTTTTAGTTAAGGTTAAGTGAAGTGGAACAACGACCATGTCGGCATGACTGCTGTGTGAAATTATAATAGAGGCCGACTATCAGCAACAATAGAAACACAACAAAAGCAGAAGGGAAATCAGTGTTTGCTTAAACTTTACCCATAATTTGGTTCCTGGAAAAAAGTATCTATTTTCTTTTGAATACAGGGCAACTGAGTCCAATATAAATAGACCACAGTTCATTCTTTCAAGTAAAACAATAATTGTTACAAATGTAACACAAATAAACTGAAGCCAGCTGATTGATGATAGCACAAACCAATGATTTCAGCCTAAGTACAAGATTCATGACTGGGTTGTTCTGATTGATCATACCTTTTTTGCATTGCTGATTACTCATTGGAGGAAAAAAAAAAAACTTTAAAGTGAGGACAAGCTGCTTTAAAATCTTGCCTCCATGAAGCTCAACGTGATTGCATCTTAACCAGCATCTGTTTACAGGAAAAGCAACAGATTTCTAATAACGATGATGACACATTATCGGGATATTTTAGAATAACTTACCATATTGATTGCATTTACTGGGCCGATGCTGTTGACAAACATGTCTGTATGGATCACTGTGGGCTTGACTGGAAAGAAGCAGAGGGGAAAAAAAAGAACATTTTTAAAGATGAAATAAAAAAAGCTGATTTTGGTGCAAAATAGGAGTTATAAATAGAATAAGGGGACTGGAAATACATAATTTGGAAACTTTTGACATGAAATTCACAATCAGTTCTTTCTGAAGTAAGTGAGAAGGGCAAGCAATAAAAATAACCCAACTGATTACAGTAAAAATAACCAAAGAAAATGTTAAAATGAGCTGAATAAGTGACAAAAAAGGAAGAATATATCTGTATACATGCGCAAAGCAAACAGATTTATTGCCCCTCATCGACATTAGGCTGAAATACATGAATTAAAATATTCCCAATGATATAAATGAATATATAAATAAAAAATAGGCATATTAAAATCTTAGAGTAGCACATGCCGCTTAGAAAAGGACCTTTCAACAGATTAAGAACGGCAGAGAGAATCAAATTGACAAATACTACAGAAAGAAATACAGTTGTTCACTGGGGGCTCAGGATCATGTAAGAGAGTGTAGGAAGTTATAGGAAACAAAAAGGTTATGCTTTGGAAAGGCTGCCACATTTGGGTATGTCATGGTTCACAGTTTTAAAAAGATTAAGAAGTTTGTAAAGATTGTGAATCAGCAATCTTGGACGTCTCGTATATTCGTACTTGAATTTTTGGGAGCTGATCGCGAGTATCTGAGCACTTGGATACTCGTTAAGGCCCTATATTCATTAAGTCTTTGAAAGCTTTTTAGTCACTGGAGTGAAATGCTAGTGAAAAAAGTGAAAAAAATCAGAGAAGATAAAATAGGACGACTGCATAATTAGTTTGAAACCATGTTTATGGAAGGAAATTTTAAAAATCTGTTGCATGAAGCTTTTTAGGGAAAACCATGACAGACCAAGTTTGATTATTTTATTGTTATAAATTAACAAATGCTACTCATAATTGCCACCAGGAATAAAATATGGATTAGAGGAAAAAAAATAAATAAACCAGCATGGGTTCATCAAGGTTTGTATTGTTTCTCTACAGTGCTGCGGCACTAGTAGCAACTCAAAGAAGGGTACTGTCAGCGTAGAGGCAGGTTAGACTCGGGTCTGGTCAAAAGAGAGCACACGCTTTTTAGAAATGACCTCAAAAAGAGAGTGGACAGCCTGTGGATCGAAAGTAACCTATAATTAGGAAAATGATGCAAGAGATTGCAATAGATGTAATAGGTATCTGCAAAAGCGCCGCCACCAAATGTTGGATGAAACAATCGTCACAAACCGAGGGAGGGACAGGATTTTTGGAAAGTTTTTCATTACAACTGGATTTGTTTAATATTCAGATGAGAAACTAGTTGAGAAAAATAAAGACAATCAAGGTATTTTTGCCAAGTGGTGACTCATCACGCTCTAACGTAGATCTCCAGAGTTGCTTAACTTCTATGATGGGACTGATAAGAACTTTAAAACTATGTAAAATGTATAGAGTCGGGGGTGTGCCAAAATATAGATATAAATACCAAAGCTGCTCCAGCTGGACATTTGGTCATTTTATTCAGTCACTTTATTTTATTACTCCTTTGTCACTTTAAAATATGTTGTATAATTTCTTTTAACATTACGTATAACCACGGTGCAATTTCTTCCTTTTTTATTTTTCATTTTGGTCTCCGCACTACTACTTTCTTTGTTTTTTTGTAAATATGCGACTCGATTTTTCTGAGCAACAATATGTCTGGCAGATACTTGAAATATTCAATTATTGTTCTGTTGTTTACAACAGTTTTGCACCGAGTAGTGTCACTACTGCTTATGTTTACTATTGTTAACACAGAATTTTATAGATTAATTTAAATTAAACTTTTGTCAATACTTTAGTAAAACTGATTTTAGCAATGCTGCACAAAAGTATCTATTATTTTTTGCACAAAATTAGACACAAGTAGTTTATTTTGATTGTGTTCGAGCTACAAAATAAATAGGGATATATTTTCCTAAAAAAAATATGTATTTGTTGATATATTGTAAGTTATTAGAGAGGATTTTTACCAATTATCGCAGTATCGTGATATAATCGATATCGTGAGTCATGTATCGTGTATCGTGTGTGAATTCAGTAATTGGTGCTATTTTTTTCTAGCCCTAATTAAAATCAGATGAGTTCATGGTGTTGACATGATCAAAGTCGCCTTAGTTTGCTGGAAAATGATTTTTAACCCAGCACAGGTAGGGAGATTTGATCAACCATGCGTTACGATGAGTTTTTGGTCTTGAAGAAGAGGTCATCATTGTAACCTTGAGTTAAAGTCACAACAACAACTCACCAGTTGAGTTAGACTTCACTCAGCTGAGAATGCCATTTGTGCTAGCAAGAAAAAAGATCCGTCTTTAGGGGATACACTTCATTCTGTTCTTATTGTCCGTGTTGAAGCTATTTACTTGTCTTTTCATGTTAAAGACTGAAGGCCTGACCTAATTAAGGTCTAAACTAATATACAAAGCTTAAGCAGAGCAGCCGCGTGACACTGCCTTGAACTCATCGCTTCAGCATTGTTTGATAAGCCATTTTAATTAAATGCCTTTATATTTCTAAAGCTCCCTCTGCTACATCTCGCATATGTTTATGTTACTCAGAGGCATTGGCCAGAAGTATGTGTGCTGTCTTTAGGAGTGTTGGTGGATGTTGGAGAGGATGATAAAAAACAGTACTTATAACCCTTTGATGTTACACCCATTTCAACAGTGGAGAGGAAGATTGCTCCCTCATTTTTAAAGATTTATTCACTGACTAAAAAAAAGGTTTGTTTTTAGATTGGGGATTAGTCATGCTTCTTGTCCCTTTCAACCCTCAAAGCAACCTGAACACCATAACATCCACCAGGACACACTTAGTGGTTTGGAGTTATTGCATTCATTTGATAATTTTTTTCTTAAAAGTCTTAGAGAATTTTAGTCTTTATTCGTTATTGTATTTTTCCTGCTTTGTATGCACAAAACTTTCATTATATTGATTTTTCTGAGTTTTTGAAACTCTGTATTCTTTGAAGGAGCTATAATCAGTCGTGACAATACCGAATCAAAATGTTACAGATCTTTTTTTTTCTTGGTGAATAATCAATGCACAGTGGACATAGGTACGGGGTCAAATTGGGATCTGCTCAAAGTGAGCAAAAAAAACAGATAAAAAATTTGAAAAAACAGACATTGTAACTAAATAAAATATTTAAAATTTGAAAACAAGTAAAAAATAAAAATTGATAAAAAAATTGAAAACTTGAAATTACACTTGACATTTGAAAATATATTGTAAATGAAAAAATACAGAAATCTTAAATTAAAAAAAAAATTGAAAATGAAAAAAATGAATCTATTAGCAAAACTGCTTTTATGAATTTTCAGCTTCTTTTGAGCTCAATGAGCCCCATGTAAAATTAGGATCAGAGCAGCGAAAAGTCAATAATTAAATTGAAACTGAAAACTGAGAAGCAAAGAAAGTTGAAAGTACAAATGGACAATTTTAAATTGGTAAAAGTTTAATTCAAGTTTTAAATTTACAATTGTTTCACATTTTCAAATATTTCTTTCAAATTTTCAATATTTTTTTCACATTTTCAATAATTCCTTCATGTTCACAATCTGTATATTTGAGTTCAAAACTACATTCAAATTTTCTATTTTTTTTTCTCAGATTTACAATGCCTGTTTTTCACATTTTCAATCTCTTAAAGCTGATCCTGTACATCGGCTTAGTCCCTCACATTTTCTGGAGTCTACCACCAGTGGTAGTTTAAGAAGATAGGAAAAAGATAAGCCCGACTCCAAACAGAGACCCTCAGTATAACAGAACCTCTGACTCCGTCTAGATCAACCACTACACTTTGCTGTCTAATGTTTATGGATGACTGGATCTTATGTTTGAGAGGGGAGTGAGGGAACGGCTCAGTCAGCCTCAAGGACCAGACAGAGGAAGTAAAATCAGGTTTGCTTCCATTTTTTATTATGTCACAGACAAGAAGACACAGATGTGTATTGAACTCCCAGCCTGCAGGCATTACTTGACCATGCAAAAAAAAAAAATAAATAAAGTGTGCATGCAAGCGCGCCAACAGTCACACACAGATATGTAAAAAGGCTGATTCTTTGTGTCTGCCATTGTTTAAAACACATTTTATGAATAGGTGGCTTTAGTAATATGCTTATAATCTGACATTTTTCAGTAAGTGTTTACTTGTGCTGGGTGATATATGGACACTAGAAAAGTTCTGCAAATATACCATTAGTTAGCCTGAGACAATTGCATTAGTATTTTTTTGCCAGCATACATTACTATAAAATGTGAACATGTGAAAATAAATAGGAATTAGAAAGATATTTCACAACAACTCCATTTTGTGGTTTTGATATAAAAAAAAAAGTGCATCTTAGTCACAACTTTTTTTTTATTTGATGCATTTAGTTTGCTGCACTAAAATATATTTCTCTCAATTATGATCAATCAAGAAATGTTTCTTCAGAATAACATGGAAAAAAGGCAGCAATTATATTTTTGACAAACTGTTTAGAGAATAACTGAAAACATACTATATTGTGGTATATCATGATGTACCACGTTGTATATCACTGTGATCTATAATATTGTGATATATGATTTTTTTTCCATATCATAAAGAATGTTTATTATTTAAGACATAAACGTTTAAGATGCTTATCTATGCTTAGAACATATTGCTGCTCATCAACCAGTTTTATAATATATAAACTACATAATTTTAAAAAAAGGATTTGCCACAACCTTCCCTCGGTTCTAAATTTGCTTCAGTTTTACATGTTCAGCACAATCCAGAGTTATGAAAATGAAGAAACATAACAATAGACTTCAAAGCAAAGCGGTGGTAAAATGGGGGACTGCACGGCCTAAAGTTACAGAAGTTGGTTTATTAGAGAGAATGACTTTGTCCCGTCTGTGCTGGTTGGCTGTTTAGTTGCTACCTTCTGTCCCATATGTGAGGATATGGGACTTCATAACAACCAAATCCACTTTTGGGAGAGACAGATCACATCTTTGAGATGACTTAAGATGGCTGCAGATGGCCACACAGCAATGCAGCTGCAGCTGTTTTATACGAAGCCACTTCACAGAGAACATCTAAGCTGCATTTCAACTGAATTAACCTTTTTCAAAAAAAAAGTAATGTTAAGAAAATTGAATGGAAGGGGTATCCTTGGATTCAACGTATGGCAAAAAAAATTCATCTTAAATTGGTCAAGCAATTCATGATACAAAACTCAGCTGCTTAAACTTTAAAAATTTAGTTTTTCTTTGATGCACCTTTTTCTAAGCATTACATTAAATCTTGAAGGTTCAAATTCCCAGTTTGCACTTTGCCATGAAATCAGTTTTAAAAAAAAGCAATAATATGTTTCCTGTTCTGAAATTACAAAATAAATTATTTCTACTTTTATGCTAAAGAGCTTTAAAAATTGCATCAAAATATTCTATTCTTAACAGTTATTAATGATCTTCATAATTATATAAAAAAAATATGAACATCACTATTATTATGTACGGAGTCTCTAAAAGGACACTGAAGTGAAAAAAAATGGAAATAAATAAAAAAAAAACGTTTTTTTTTTTTATAAACTTCAATGTCCTTTTAGGGGCTCCGTACATAATAGTGGTGATGTTAATTTTACTTAAATTTTTTTTTTTGCTTTAATTATAGAAAAAAACAAGCTTTTTTTTATCTAGCAACTGGAGAAAAAAATCTAAAAATTAAAGTAAGTTAAAAAAAACTTTTTTTTTCCCTAAAAAATGATTTTTTTTTTTTTTCTGACAAAAAGAATCTGGTTTCTAACTTGTGCGTGCTATATAGTAAGTGTGGGTGAAAAAAATTCTAAAATGAGAGAAAAAATATGTTTTTTGGTTGCTAACTGGTGCACACCAGTTGGTAGAAAGATTTATTTTTTTATTACTTACATTTTTAGGAAAACATTTTTTTTTGTTAACTACAACTTTTTTTTTTTTTTTTACTTCAGTGTCCCTTTAGGGGTTCCGTAATTATTTCTTAGATAGCAAAAAAAATTCTTCCCAATAATATTGCCTCAACATAAAATATATCAAAAATATGGAACAGAATTAGATTTACTAAAACTGAAAATCTAAACATGTAGCTAATGCTAACAATATAGAGCCTCTGAGAAGTCCAGCAGGAGAGTGCAAGTAATTTACTGCAAACATATGGTTGAGCTTCATCATTACGTGATGGAATATGACAGCTCCTGACTTGAACTGGTTTTCCTTGACCCCCCGAATCCAGTATTCAAGGGTAACAAGCATCTTCCTCCTCTACCATGCAGATGGATGTGATGGATTAATGCCGGCGAGGGACCCCTCATCAGCTGTCTATCAAAGTAAAGGAAGAAAGCCACTCGTCTTGAGGCTTACGAGGCCATGACGGACAGCTTCCCTGGCCACAAGGAATCCAATTCCACAAACAAGAGTGATATTAAGCCAGAAATAGCCAGGCTGCTTATTAAGGCAACATGGTCACAGCAGGAATATTCCAACATGATGTTTGGGATCTGACATTGTATGTGATCTGGCTATAGCTAACACAAGACATTAGGGCTGCCACGATTAGTCGACTAATCGATGACTAATCGACTATTAAAATAGTCGACAACTAATTTAATAATCGATTAGTCGTTACTTTATAATATGTGGAGTCAGACTGTAGTAAAGTTGAAAGTTATAATGACATTCTGCTAGCTTTTTAGACTATTTTGGCATTTATGAAGGGTTTTCAGGCTATTTTGGAGTTTAGCTAATATTTTAGCTTCATGCTAGCCATTTTGGCTAATTTAGGATTTTTCAGTTTTTTAGGCTAATTTGGAATTAAGATAATATTTCAGCTACATATTAGCTCTTTTGGCTAATTTAGGATTTTTTTCAGTTTTGTAGGCAAATTTGGAGTTTAGCTAATATTTCATTTACATGTTAGCTAGCTAATTCTAAATGTTTACAGTTTTTTAGGCTAATTTGGAGTTTTCTATTATTCCAGCTACATGCTACCTATTTTGGTTAATTTGGAATTTTTACAGTTTTTTTTAGGCTAATTTTGAGTTTAGCTAATATTTCAGCTGCATGTTAGCTATTTTGGCTAATTTGGGATTTTTACAGTTTTTTAAGGCTAATTTGGAGTTTTGCTATTACTTCAGCTACATGCTAGCTATTTTGGCTAATTTGGAATTTTTACAGTTTTTTAGGCTAATTTGGAGTTTAGCTAATATTTCACTATTTTAGCTCATTTGGGATTTTTTTTACAGTTTTTTAGGCTAATTTGGAGTTTAGCTAATATTTCAGCTGCATGTTAGCTATTTTGGCTCATTTGGAATTTGTACAGTTTTTTAGACTAATTTGGAGTTTAGCTAATATTTCAGCTACATGCTAGCGATTTTAGCTTATTTAGGATTTTTTTGTTTTAAAGCTAATCATATTTCAGATTTTTTTTACATCCACTTTGTCCATGATCCGATTAGTCGACTAATCGGAAAAATTAATCGATGATTAGTCTACTATTAAAATAATCGTTTGTGGCAGCCCTACTAGACATGCATAACTCTGTTTGTATTTTGTCCCAAACAACATGGAAACAATGCAGTGATTATATGAGTCGTGTAAAAATTTGAATTGACAAACTCATTAAATGTTTCCAGTCCTGATGTGGCCTCATCATTTCCATTCTGAGATACATCTGATTGCAAAACAAAAGCGTTTGTTTGTGGTTCAGTGGCAGATCGGATCATCGCTGAGTACCCACCTCCAATGTCGGGTCTGAGTTTGTTGTCGTATCCATCTAGGAGGCTGTTTAGGATGTGCGTGACGTCACTTTCATACACTTTGGGAGTCAGCACCCACGTTTTGTTCGACACCTCGTCATCATCGTCGTTCTGGAGAGAACTGCACACAGGGAAAAGAACAAATACAATTATCCCTTTAAAACCAATGTACTTCGCTTGTGCACACGTATGTATCAATTTAAAGAAACAAGAAGGGTTCTGTAGTCTTTTTTTGTTGCTGAATTGCATTTGTTACATTCCCTTTACTGTTGTTGGATTTTTTTTATTATGTCCCTACAGTTCCCGAGTTTAGAAATGCCTCTGAGGCAGCACAGAAAACTGTCAGCGGCACAAAGAAACCTCAGCCAAAATGACACAAAGCTCATAAACATTCAGTCTACACGTCACGCACCGCCATCATTTTTATGACACATGACCTAATTATTTCTTTGACCTCTTGTATGCACGGCCACCTTTCCTTGTCAACAAGTGGAGGTAATTTTTTCCCTAACTTAGTTTGACAGGTAGCGACATTGCATTAGCAACGCTAACTTGACCTGCCTGTAAATTAAACATCAGATTTATTTACTTTCATTTAAAACAAGCCGCTGAATTTCTGGTCTCTTTTTTATGTTTTTTTTTGGCCATTTTCCCAATTTAAAAAAACTGCTTAGAGTACTCCTGTTGTTAAAAACAAAAAAACAGTAATTCAAGATCATATCTGATAAAATCCATATATACAACATAAGTATCAGATCAAGTAAATATATAAAATATATATAAGACATATTCTTTTATATATTTTAAATAAAGTTTTAAAGAAACTCAGAGTTCAAATTAAAGCTATTTAGTAAAAGAATCTGATCACACCTGCAGAACAACACGAGTTACAATGAAAGTTGAGTCATCAAGTGGCTTTTTTTTTATGAGGGTTTGCATAAATAAAAATGAAAGTTAAGCAATTATAGATTAGTAAATAATAATATTAATAATTGATAAAATTATCTGTTTTAAAATGATAATTATCCGATTTTCAAAATGTTGTAAGCTCAATAAACCCTGAGTAAGCAATTATATTTGACTAATATAAAATTAAAAAATAGTAGGTATTTTAAGAAAAAATATGG
Organism: Oryzias javanicus; assembly: GCA_003999625.1. Lineage (NCBI taxonomy): Eukaryota > Metazoa > Chordata > Actinopteri > Beloniformes > Adrianichthyidae > Oryzias > Oryzias javanicus. Next base: position 25,095,983 of record CM012450.1, read on the forward strand.
AAGAACATTTTTCTTGCACAGAGATGCTTAACCTCTTAAACTATTAAAATATGAAATAATTTACTGATGTTTACTTAAAATAGTTGTGACTTGAGTTCAGTTTAAAATCCAGGTAACTTTGCTGGTTCAACTAAGTTTAATCCTTGTTTTTTAGAATACTTCCTTAAATTTTGTATTACAGTCAATTGTGAAATTTGGTTACAACTATTGAATTCAGTTTTTTATTAAACCTCCCGTAGTATATGCAAGTCTGTTTGATCTTTTTCTTTTTATGTTTTAGTCCTGTCATTCTGTTTTTCTTTCTTTTGTGATCCTCACGTAACATTTAAATGTTGCATTTTTACTTAAGGTTACTTAAATGATCCATTGAAATCACAGCTTTGGGTCCTCTGACACACAAAACTTATTCAAATTCAGAAGTCAAAACTAATTTAAATATCTAAATATCTAATAAATTTATTTTTTTTAATTCTGACAAAGGCAAAAATGTTTTCTAATGTTTTAGATCATAAATGCTGGAAGAACCTGCTGTAATTTTATATACATTAACTTCATACAATTAGACTCTAATGTCTGTTTTAGCTTCACTATAATAGATTTTGAGGCTAAATGAAAAAAATATTTCAAAATGAGGTAAATCAATACCCAATCGATCTTGGAATATACCATTTGGATTGAAACATGGTAGGTTTTTTTTACTTTAAGGCACATGTGTCAAAATCAAGGCCGATGGGTGATTACATCCAGCCTGTCAGATAATTTTACCCTTTTGTTAATGACGGCCCAATGTCATCTTGTACTGGTAACATAATGCAACATATTCTCATTCGCCACTCATCAGATATTGACATCTGGTTAAGGACAAAAATGTATATTTTGGGTTTTCCCAACTCTTTGTAAACCGGTGCTGGTCTGGTACTGGTATCCTAATCCTAACCTTAACCCAGTAGCAGACATTCTGTAGCAGATGTGGATCAGTACTGGTTCTGGACGTGCTACTAGACGATGAGTAAATGGATTTGACAATGATTCTTATTTACTTGTTTGTTTGTTCACATACTTAATTTAAACTTGATTATCTTACGAGAAATACAAGACATTTGTAAAACTTCACCTGCACTTTACAGTATCAGATATTTATTTCAGAGTCACAATGGTTGACTTTTTTGGCTGAAGACATCCTGGATCAACTTTCGATCAATGAATCCGATCAACTGGGATCGTTCAAAATGAACCAATATTGACTATTAATCGGATAAGCAACAATAAACATTGTTGTTAATCCGCTAACACATATATAAGATAACTCAGTAACTGATTATGTAGTTTTCAAATGTAACCAAAGAGTGTAAAATGAACTGCCCTTTGATAATACATGCTTTTTTCCCCTCATACTTGAGCTACATCTTATCTTTGACACTCAGGCCCATCTTGCATAGAGTCATAGATGCTACCGGCTTTGATAGATTGGTAGCAAGTGATGCTGTGGGAATGGGAAAGGTTTAGCTGACGATATGTTGCCACAGGGTACGACTATGTCAAAAGCACCTCGCACAATAAAATGCTGCCTGCAATAAAAGGTTAAGGTTTGCATTGCCCACGGGCGGGCAGTGGAGCTCCGGAAAGATGTATTTTTATTGCATGACAGAAGAAAAAGAAGAAAAAAAAAAACGGAGGCAGATTTATGAGCACAGGTGACATTTGATCTACTTCTTTGGCTTTTTTTTACAAGGTATTTTAAAGACAGCTTTTCTTTTGTTTTTTGGCTGTTTTGTTTTATGCAACCAGAGTTTAGAATTGGGTCTGTTTTGTTAGATGATGTTATAAAGTTATTCTCTATGATGCAGATTTGCATCAAGGCATTCCCAACTCGTCGTTTTTTGACGCGCTGCCTGTTCCCTTTTACTCAGGGGTCCCAAACCTCCGGGCTGCTACCGGTCCAAGGGCCGCTTGGTACCGGGCCACAAAAAGAGAAAAACTGCATACCCTAATGAGGGTTCCCCAACACTCTGGACATGAACCGGTACCAGAACCTATTGGGGAAGTGTGATTCTGAGCATTTGGGTATCGATCTGTATCAGATCGATACCCAAATACAGTCAAGAATCAGAGCTCTGACTCCCCCGCTGGTCACTAGAGTACTGACTGCACTTCATCTCCCAGCAGCCCCAGCCCACAGTTCCTGGATCCTGCTCGGCCGTCAATCACTCACCTGGTTCTTAAGCAACGCACTGAGCCTCACTCTGTGCAAAGTATTGTTTGTGTCACCTAGCCTGCATTACCGAGTGTTTCTACCTGGACCTGATCTTCTGTTTCTGACCCTGCTTCGTCTCTGATTGCCTGCTGCGTTTCTTGACCTTCGCCTGGACCTTGACTACTCTACTCTCTTTTTGGGTGATCTCATGCTTGTGATTGACCTTAGCCTGTCTGACCCTGATCTAGTTTTGTGGACTTTTAGCATGGCGTTTTTTTCGACTCGACGCAGAAATAAGACATCTCCACACACGTATCAGACATTCCAATTCAGACCCCCACGAGTGCTTTCTGCTTCTGCGCGCACGTGTTTAATCCATCGCAAACAGAAAAAGTCCTCGCGCGCTAGAGCCGGTCCACTTGAGGTGGTCCCTCGGGCATGAGTGATGCATGCACACGCGCAAGCAGAATCTCAGTAAGCGCGCACGCACTGGTGGGAGATTCGCACGGGGACTCTGGCTCTGCTCGTGGAGAAACTTTCTGTGCGCGAGTGAAAAATGACTTGACAATTGGGGGCAGAGACACGGGGCAGCACAGACTTTTTTTTTTGATTGGTCTATTAAAAAAGCTCCTTCAAACTACAATGTATAAATTGAATGTTTTTATTATTACTGTTTCAATATAGTTTACTGGTAGACAAGCTGCCAGAAAGATTCGTCACTGGCTAAGTAGCTGTGACAGCATTTAAAGGAACACACTAAATTAGTTGTGTATTTTATAACTTCTCAAAAAATCTTTGTTTCTCCTGTTTATTCACGTTTCTGATGAAGAAATTACATCAGCTCAAAAGTTTCCTGATAATTGCGGAGGATAATATCATCCAGAGCAGGTATTTATAATGGACGGAACCGGCAAATTCTGCATAGAGATGACTTCTAGCACTCAACTGATGGAGGAAACACATTTTTTGTTTGTTTGTTTTTTGAGGGCTTCTCTGCATTCACAGAAGTCTCCGGTCCTTAACCCCCACCAACGCTGTATTTCTAAATTTCACTCTGTTCTTTAAAGTCATATATGCCATTGTCCCAACAATGAAACTTATTGAAATTAAAAAAGAAGTGAAGAAATTAATGCAAAACAGTCAACAAACCAAGAGAAACAAGTAAATAAGATACAAAATTAAATCAAAATGTTTAAGAATTAAAAGAAACAACTGGTAGAAATATAAATAATTTGTAACTTCTTAGCTTTTAATTAAAACAATCAGGCGGAACAGGCCAATATTGATCCAATACTAGTACCAACTTGTGATTGATACCCTCAGTATTTTTGGGTTAGATCCACCCAGCACTAGTACCTGTACCCTAACCCAGTGCCCTAACTCTGTACCGGAACCCTAAAGCATTTCCGGTACCAAGTCCCAAGGGTTGTTTAATGGGAACACCAAGAAAGTCAAAAAACAACACAATAGGGACACCCAAAACATTGAAAAGTGATTCACAAAAAAAAAGCCCAAACCACACCTCCATATGTGTAAAGATAGTATCCTATCAAATATGACATTTGCCATTGTTTTGTGTTTTCCCAATATTAGCCCTACGCTTTTAATTCAAAGGAAGCTATGACCTTTTCTGTCAAAAAGCAAGTGATGGTTCGGACATGTACACAGACCTGAAATGAAATCTGAAGCTACTTATTTTGCTTAATCTTTAGGCCATGGCTGACATTGCATCAGATCAAGCACTAAACCAGCAGCATAAAGTAGTAGCCTTGAAATAGCTCAGGGCTTTCAGGACAGCTTCACAGAAATGGAAGCCAAAGAGGCTCAAAGTAGCATAACACCCAACCATGAAGAAAAAAAAACAAAAAGACACGGACCTTGATGGATTTTTCATGTCATCAGGATGGGTGTGACAGAGACGTCTTGACCAGCGGCGTCTTAGACAGCGCCCAGTGCATTAAGCCCTTTCAATACCTCCAACTCAAACAACCTTTAATGCTCCATTCCAGTCAAAATACGGAAAAAGGCCAAGCGGGCATTATCAACTTCAATTTTTCTATTCAATTAATGATTCATATTTTTTTGGGTCAACACAATTTAAGGACTTCTCAGTGTTCCCACATATGGAAATGTCCCCAAAGCGAGCACATCAAAGGAGGGACCATGTGTCTCCACTACAGGCAAAAAGAAGGGTTTGCTTACTAATTCAGTACTTGAAGGTCCACAGAGAGGCCTCCAGCAAACCAGTGCACATGTGTGCTGCATGCATGTGTATATATCTGTTCATACGATTCCATGATTATTTTTCTGATTTTTGTTTCCTTTTGTAGAAACTGACTTTTTAGCTTTAATCTTTGGATATTTCAAACAACAGAAGCATTAAATAAAGAGCATATTTTCTTATTAGGTATTATACACCTTTAAAACAACAATTTTGGCAATAAATAATGATTTTGAATTTTAACACCTAAATTAAAAGATATGAATTAACCTTTTATTAGGATTTGTCCACTCTGCTCCATTGAAGTGACTTCTGGCACAGAATGTCTGCTTCCTGGTTGACTTCACAATAAAAGCAGACCAACAAGACTTATTTGTTTCTTTCAACTATGAGTCAAATGTGTCTAGAGGCTAATCTATAATTGTGTCAGTACTGCGCCTCAGGTTTAAGACTCATTTAGTGTTGTTGCTTTTGTTTTTTTTTTGCCCCACTGATTAATGCAACTGACTTACAAATGACGTCGACGAACCCTCGAGAGGATTGTGTATTATTTATTCATTGTTGTGTTTTCCAAAGTTGGGAAGAAAACATGAAATGAATGCAGATAATATATGCAAAACGGAGTGTTGGAAAGTTCATAAAACTTCAAATTAAAACAGGTTTCAGGAGGAAAAAAAATTGTTAAAAATGGTGAGGAAAAATAAAAGTGTAGTTTTTCTTGCTACGATCTGTTCACCCACCGTGGAAATAATAAACTCGTTAGATAACTATATAATTTCTGTACTTTATTAGTAATGGATGACCTGAACCTTTGATTTAAGTGAAAATTTTCTTTGAATTTTCAACTCAGCAAACACACACAGACAATGTGAATCTAATAGAACCCTGACCCCCAACATATCAGTCTCTAAAGAGTAAGTGACCTATAAGAACATGTTACTAACTAATAATTTTAACCATTGTGCTATTTTATGGGGTCCAAATGACCCCACTCTTTTATTATTGTGTGATCACTCCCATGACAAAGGGGCACATAATTTTTTGTCTGCCTCGGATACCTGTGAAGAAAATCCTTTGGAAGAAAAAAAAAAGGTGGGGTCTTGTGGGGTCTAGATGACCCCACTTTTAATGTAAACATGCCTGGAATAGCAATAGGGATAAGCAATCTTATAAATCGGATAAAGGGGAAAACCATCAACATTGCAATGGAATAGAAAGTGTGTTTATACAGTTGATACAAACTTTAAACTAAAAAAAGCAATTTAAAAAAAATAATAATCAGTTTTTCTTTGAACCCAGTCTATGAAGTCCCACTCCAATCATCTTTGATCTAAATCACGCATCAAAGTCAAGGCCCGAGGGCCGCATCCGGCCCTCCGGGAAATTCTATCCGGACCTCCAGATCATTTCATTTTGCTGTTATTAATGACCCGATATTATCTTGCGCTTATATCTAACTTGTGTAATTTTGAAAAAAAATATTTTTTTCCGGAGAGAGAAAAAAAGAAAGTTATTTAAGGTTTAAATTGATTTTTTCTGGAATTTCCTGTCTGTTTGTAATAATAGTAGTGTTAAAAAGTTAAGTTTTTAAAGTTTTAAAAATTTAGTTTTAGTTGGATAAATGTTTGTCCCGTTCAGCCCGCGACCTAAGCTGTGTTTTGGATTTTGGTCCCTTGTGCGATTGAGTTTGACACCCCTGATCTTAATGTCTCCAGTGGACTTTAAATTATGATAATTCTGCTTTTAGCTGAAATAAAAAGAATAAAAAAATTATGTTGTTTATTAGGACATAGTTTCTGCAGAGCAGCAGTGGTTCATCAGAAATTTACCTGAGTTGTGGGCGGAGCCATTGGCATGGAGTAAGCCTTCCCTCAATTCCCATCATCTCTTTGTTTACACTCTCTCGCACCAGTTTACAGGCCCTCACAATTCCAAACTAACAAAATATCAGAGCAATCCAGATATACAGCTTTGAGCAGATACCAGCTCGGACGAGAAAAACAAAGTCGTACATGGATATATTTGTCTGCATCGGAATAAAACAGAGCAGAGAGCTCGTGCTTTCCCGATTGTAGCTTTTAAGTAAGAACTACAAGCTTTTTAAATTGCGTATATACATGAGAAAAAAAATAAAATAAAAAATACTACAGGAACATGTTAAAAACATAATTTCGGTTGAAAATCTTCATTTTTGTGTTTTAAACATGTTTTTGTAGGATTTTTTTCTAATAATAGAGGACCAGTATAAATGAATTTACAATTAAAACTGCGTGTCTCAGTATTTCTTAATCCAAATCTGGTTGAAAACAGATGAAAACTGGATGCTTGAACGATGCTTAGATTGTTTAGACAGTACTTTTCAGCTTGAATTATGTAGCATCCACTTACAAATAGATCTATTACTGTTTTCATTTTCCTTGTCTGACCTGGAATCTGGCTCAAAACTGTACGGCTGGATAGCTCAGATGTTGCTTTGCTATGCTAACGTAAGCTTGGAGTTGTGAGAAGCTAGCGTAAACAAAGGCTTGATGGGAAATGAGCATATATATATATATATATATATATATATATATATATATATATATATAATATATATATATATATATATAGCTTCTGTGCCAACAGTCCCATCCACGACCCCAGAACCGTATTTTTAATAAGTTGCAGAAAATGTATCTTAAAAATGACAAGATTTTTGATTTTGGCTAAAAACTGTATAATCATAATTGAAAGACCAAAGAGAATTATTCTACAAAAAAATATAGTTGGAGTGAGACTTTAATAAAACTTGTCAAACACTGGTTTAGCTATAATTCCTTTTAAGAATGGAAGGCCTGGAAGTTACAGTCAAACATAACTTTTTTTCATGTCTTGTTGATTTTTTTTGGATCAAAAACACAGATTGGGATCTATCAGGATGTTGGCAACTGCAATTTAGAAACTCCAACGTGACACATATTTTTCTACAAATGACACTTGGTGTGCAGTGGTCCCCCTTCCCTTTCAGCTCACAAAGACATACGATTTCAGATACAGTATAGTATCTTGAGACATTGAAAGAATGGGAAAAAGCCATTAACGTCCTATTTAAAAATAACGAGGAACTTAAGTGACTATATGCAAGTTTTAAGGTTTCACTGGACGAAACTTCAGGCTTGACTTGAGAATTCAGACTTGTGAACTTGTGAATCTGCTTTTATTTTCCTTCGTTTTTACATCCAGGAAATCACTATCAAATCTCAACAAAATAAAGTTTCTTTACTGAGTTTTTGTCTTGTTTGTATGAATCCAGGACAAAAAAAACTGCCTGTTTTTGTGTGCCCTCTGGCAAAGTATAACCACTATTTATGAGAAAAAAAAACATACTTTTGACTGAAGCCCTGACTTTAAATAGCATCAAAAAAAAATATGAATCTCTGTTCAATGACTCAATTGGAGGTTCAGAAACAGGAGGCTCTAATATTATTTGGGCTGTGTATTTCTAAATGTTGAATTTGATGTCATTTGTTTTGTTTTTGGAACCAATCTCAACATGACCTTGGGTAATGTCAATGAAAAGGTTCTTAAAAGTGACTTTAGCAGAGTTGAGGCCCACTTGCAAATAACTCATAACCTAGAGGTCTCACAGAATAAATTACATCCCGTTTACAAAAACATCATTAGAACAGAATTTTTTATATATTTTTTTCTAAGTCTAGTGTGTTCTTTTAATATTTCCATCCAATAATTATCAGCTCTTTCAATATAGATTTAGGGTTTCCTCTTTATTATTCCAGAGGTAACTTTTTGGCATCTTTAATGGAGTCCCACCATTATTAAAAAATAAAAAACTACAATTTTTTGACACAAACAGACATAAAATATACATGAATGCACACCAGGCTCAATGCAGCTTGGTGGAGTCTGGATTCAAAGCATTTTCTATTTCAATAAGTGGTCATAAAAGCAAGCTGAGAAAGTCTTATGTAAGAGCTTTAATCCATTTATCATCATTGACTCTTGTCTTCTAAATGCTGAGTCATCAGAAAGTTGTTGCTGGGCACAGAAAAGTGACTCTTTTTGTCTAACATCACCAGATCATCACAAACAAAAACAGTTTGTTTTGATGTCAGCATTTGTGCACAAGTTGTCGGCTCTACATAAGTGGAAAGCGTTTCTTCAAGCTGAGCTCTGCTTGTGCCAACAATTAGACCTCCCCAGATCTGACAGAGCGGAGCTGGAGCCCTGAGGTGGATCAGCATGACGGTGAGTGAATGTCAGCTGATGGATGCGCCTCCATTTTTTTTTTTTTTTTTTCCGCCTCCAGCAGCACGAGACGGAAAACGGGCATCCGCTTCCTCTCAGCTGTCCCTCGGCGCGAGCACGCGGCTCGCAGAAGAAGCTGCGGCGGTTCACAGACCGAAGCACAAACACGCCTGAAACACGACGCGTGCGCGCGTCAAAGACCACTCCAGTATGTGATGTCCTCCCCCTTACGTTTGTGCTCTCTGTGTGACTGTCTGCCATTTTGAAGTGCTTTCTGCTTCTTTTATTTTAAATACATGAACTAAAATACCGTAAAAAACAAGCCCTATTTTATTTTAATAACACTCCGCCACCTAGCTTAATTTTTTCTGTCCATTTTTGCCCCCCGAGGCTTGAACACTTGGGTCAGACTTGATCCTTAAAGACAGCTTAGCACAGACGACGTTAGCTTCATCTAACTTAGCGTGACAACTAAGCTATTTCTAGCACGGGACAGATTGAGGGAGGAAATAGACCAGATACTCCCGGCACAGGTTTATTTGCTGCTTCCAGCTAATTGTGTGTTGGATCTGTTTACACATAAAAGAGGCAGGAAATGTTGAACCAACACAACCTGTGTGAAGAAAATAAAACACAGAAAAATAGAAAATTCAGGTGGAAATAACCCAGAACGACACACAAAAATAATAGCACGGCTAAAGGCGTTTTGGTGCGTTTAAATGCCGACATCAGCTGCAACAGGGACCCGACGTAAAAATCACGTTTTAGGGGGAAACACTCATTAATATCTTACCTTGTTGACAGATTGATGACAATAAAAACCCAGACTAAAAGCTTCGAGGGGAGGGGACGCTTCGCCATTGGTGCCGAGCATCTGAAAGCTGATTTTGGCGAAGCCGTAATCACCATCTTCGTTTTTTTCCTTTTTTCCCCGCAGATGGACGCGTCCGTCTATTCACTGGGTTTCCTCCTCGCGATTCATTACGCGCGTTAGCTTTGGGGGGGTGGTGGGGAGGGAGGGAGAGGGTGATGGTGGGGGGGCGAAAGCTTGCAAATCTGGATCCGGAGACGACGGACGTACGGACGGACGGACGGACGGACGTGCGTTGGAGTGAAAGCCGGCTGAACCGGATCGATGCGAGCCGAAAGCTCCTCGTCGCCGCTTCTGCTGCAAGATGCGGCCGCTCAGCGGGGGCCTAGAAAAACTGACAGGAACAGAGGAGAGCCGAGTAATGAGCTAAAACAATAACGAGCCGCCGAGAAAAGCATTGGAGCCTCAGCCGGAATGCAGATTAACACCGGGGTCAGAGAGGAACTGATGCACGTTGCTGCAGCACGGATCAACACATGCGCGGTCCCACCAGGCGGAAGAGGAATACACACACTAAAACCCATTTGTACTTAAAATAAATTATATATATATATATATATATATATATATATATATATATATATATATATATATATATATATATATATTGAACACACACACACAAATTGGCGCAAATAGGCGTGCTTGTGATTTCAGCACCATGGACAGTTCTCCTATTGTGTCTTTCATAGCAGGATTAGATTTTGCTCGCACAAGGGACCAGAATCCAAAACACAGGAAAAACATTTATTGAAAACTCAAAAACTATATAAAAAAAAAAAACTTTAAAGCTGTAACTTTTTAATATAATTATGAAGTAGATATATAGCATTTTCTGTCATAATGCTAGTTTGAATGCTATAAGTTGAACTTGGCCGCTGAAAATGCTAGTGGTAATAGCTGAAGATGCTGGAATTGATAGCTAGAAACACTGAAGCTCATAGATGAAGACATTGAAGTTGGTAGCCAGCTAAAAATATTAGCTAAATGCCAAATTAGCCTTAAAAAACATTAGGTTAGCCAAAATAGCTAGCATGTAGCCGAAAAAAATAGCTTAACTTTAAAATATCCCAGAAAACTGAAAAAAGCCTAAATTAGCCAAAACAGCTAGCATGTAGCTGATATATTAGCTTAAGTCCAAAACGGCCGAAAAAAACTTAAGTTAGCCGAAACAGCTAGCATGTATCAGAAAAAAATAGCTAAACTGGATAGACTTACCCGGAGGGCTGGATCCATGCCCCAGGCCTTGACTTTGATACATGTGCCTTATATTGATGTGTGATCCCTCCCATGACAAAGGTGGGCAGGATTTCATGTCTGCCACAGACACCAGTGAAGATGATACATTCTTGGGGAAAAAAAAAAAAAAAGAAAAAGTTCAACCTGCTGTCTTGTGGGGTCCAGATGACCCCACTTTTATTGTAAACATACCTAGGATAGCATAAGGGTTACTGCTTAGTAACTGCTTAAAATAGAGGCCTACTTTTAGTGTATTCATTTAATATCTTAATTTTTGGTTGCTGATATGATTCATCGTCAAAATTGGTTCCTTTTGAACATTTTGGGTCAATAAGATTCACTGACCCAAAATCAATACATGACATCTTTAGCCAAAAATTCAGCTAATGTTATAACTAATTTACTCCAACACACACTTACATTACACAAAGAAGGTGGGACCTCTGATCTTCTGCCCCATTCCCTGGCGGGGGGAACCTGACCCTCAGCAGCGATGGCAGTGTCCCTTGTACTGGCTTCTTAGGCCTGGGGGCCCTGTCTTTATGTAAGGAGAGGGATCCCTACGTTTTATGGTAAGACCATGAGCTGAAGATCACATTATATCCAAGCCTGTGAGTGTCTGTGTCCCTGTTGTGTGGGTTCTGGTTCTTGCCTTTGAGTGCTGGGTCTCTCCAAAATTCCAACAGTGAGTGAGCTCGGTTGGCCCCAAGAGAAGTGGGACCCTCACTTCTCTTGGGCCTCCTCCTCTTGGGCTGGGGGTTGCCTACTCTCTCCTGGACCTCCTGTGGGGTGGGAGAGTTGTTGCTCAGAACTTCCAGGTTGTGGTGGGTTGCTTAAGTGGGGCTTTTCGGGGACCCCTGAGCAGGTTCCCCTGGCTTTGCGGTAGGATTATTCTTCTGACTGGGCTGGAACTGGCACTGTCCATGGCTCTGTGCCCCACTGCTCTCTATCATCAGAGTCTCAGTGGTGATTTGGCCAACTGATGTAATAGTCCAGCCGGTGGATTTCTTCGATCTGCTACACTCCGCAGGTGTCAGGGGCCCAGGTACTTGGTTCTGCTATGCCGGAAGTCTTGGTATAGTGGTTGCTGGGCACTATCCTTCTTTTTACATTCCATCATCCACCTCAGTAAAACATAAACACTTACCTGAGTGTAGGTGTCAGGGGCCCGTTTCAAGAAGCAGGTTTTGTTGGAACTCTGAGTTCGCGAACTCCAAATTCAGCAGAACTCAGAGTTTTCGGTTTCCAAAGAGATAACTCAAACCCGTGAAAGTGGGCAAAACCAAGCCCGTTTCAAGAAGCGGGTTAAGATGAACTCAGAATCAATCACTGTGGCAACTGAGTCTGTGAACGAAACCTGCGCCGGAGCAGGTTTTCTTCAGGAAACTTAGAGTTCTCTGCGGTCTCCGCCCCTTTTTAAAGTGAGAGATGTTCAAATCTGAGTTCTTCATTAATATCTAGAGAACATTCACATTAGAGACGTCACGTTTCCACCAACAGAAACCAAAATGACATGTCCATTCATAGAGGATCATGTAGAGAGGAGGCTGGATTAATCCAGAAGAAATGTTATTTATGTCTGGAGAGGATTTGGAGGACACTAGTCGATTGACTGGAGTTTCCCTGATTCATTTTTATTTTAGCGACATTATAAATAGTGAGTTTTTCCAGGGATTTACTATTAAAAATAAAGAGTTTTATTTTCACCGTTTGAAACCCTTAACAATGGAAATCATTAAATTTCAAACACCGGTAAATAATTTCAACTCCCCATGTAATCATATACAATGAGGATTAGCTCAGTTGTCAGCAACACTGACTTCAACTATGACGTCTCAAGTTCGAGTCCAGGTAGCGGTATATAGTTTTCATGGAACAAAAAAACCTTTTTAGCGAATATTTTTCAAGTCTTGAGAATTAAATTTAAGTGAAAGCTTATTTTAACATATGGCAGCTACAGTGTTTCGTTTTAGCGTGCGGTGATATCCGTGTGTGTATGTGGTGGTGGTGGTGGGGGGGCTGAGGAAAACGGTCATTCATGCGATTACGGAGATGACTGGTTAAATTATTAACAGATCAAGAGCCATTCCTTACTTTACAAGTGACAAAATAACCTTCCTGATATTATTATTTATTCGTTATTTGAAATGATTCAAATGTAGACGTGTGCATTAATTCTGCAGATATTTTCTCTCTGTTTTACCGCTGCAGCTGGGTTTATTATCTTGCTGAAAATGTTCTTGTAGTCTGCATATGCTTGTGGAATTTATCAATTTCCGTCGCCGGAAGTCTCAGTTGCCATGGTGAATCATGCTGTCTTTGCTCCATTGATCAGGCTTTGATGCTCGCAACGCTCGCACTGCTGATTCTGTTCTAACAACTTCAAGTTGATTGAATCAAACATTTTCAGCTGTTCTGAAACCGAAAACTCTAAGTTCGGGAATTTTGAGTCCAGTGACTAAGTTCAGGTTTCAACTCTAAATTTGTTGAACCTGCTTCTTGAAACGGGCCCCAGCTCACCTTCGGACTTATAGGATACATGTCAGAATGACAACCTTTACAAGAATTGGTTTGTGTGCATAAATATCATCTTTGGGATATCAGCCCATTGATAAAAGCTTGTAGGTGTGAAGTAGAAGCTCTTGTAGACAACAAGATCCATGTAGATGTAGCTGTCAAACTGTACGGTTTGATAGCTCTAATATTGCTCGCCATTTTTGTTGCACCGGTGATGTTTGTTTGGGGTTGTGAGGAGCAGTAAGCTAGCAGGAGACCGTATAAGCAAAGGGACAATGGGACATGGGGGCAGGCTTACTTCTTGCCAACAGCCTCACCCACAACTCCAAGGTGAATTTCTGAACTTGAAACTATGTCCTAGAAAATAACACCTTTGTTATTATTATTATTATTATTTTTTTTTTAATTTTGGATAAAATTGGTATAATCACAGACCACTCGGAACACTTTTAAAATAGGTTAAGAGATGATTAGAGTGGGACTTTAACTTCTCAAAACTGCTAACATAAAGGCCTGTTTTATGTTCTACAGCATTCAGTTTAATTTTGGGCCCTTTACCAGAGACCTGAGAGTTTAAAAACCCACTCTGATCATCTTTTGAACTCTGTAAAAAGTATTTCCAGTGGTCTTTATTTAAAATTATGTATTTTTAAAGACAACATAAAAAGAAAGCTGTGTAGTTTTCTAGGACACAGTTTCTGCTGAGTGGCAGTAGTTCATTTGAAATTGTGACTTGTGGGCGGTACTATTAGTGTGGAGTTTTGTTTCCAGTTTTAGGGTCACAGCCCCGGATGTTTCAATTATTTGGGGTAACACTTCACCTTTCACATTCTTCCAGATCTTCTCTTAGTTCTTGGTATTTTTTTAATCTTGTCGGGCTCTTTCTCCCTGATGTTTTTCTTGGAATTGCAACATCTATCATCGTGACCTTCTCCTTCCCATTCAGTACCATTATATCGGCCTGTTTTTTTCTGTTTGTATCTGGGAAGTCCCACAGGACCTTAGCATGATCCTTCTTAACTAATCTTGATGTGATTCCCATCTTGACCCTTGAAAATTTCAGCCCACGTTAAATTTAACACCATGGACAGCTCTACTCGGCATCTTTACACACCACTGATAAAAACATTGAACAGGTCATGTGTTTATACTTTTTCAACTACATACAGTGCTTAATATAAAGGTCTAATTTAATTATTGATTATTTATTAATACATTTGTGTCCTTTACCAAAAGAATGAGAGCTTATCTTTCCTTTTCTTTGGACCACACTTTGTGGGCAGACATTTTAGATGTTTTTCCCAGCTATTCTACCAGTTTTGGGGGGTCACGGCCCCGACTGTTCCAATTACTACAGGGACCACTGTTGCCTTCACCCTCTGCATTTTTCCTGCTCTTGTCTCAGCCCTAGGTACTTCTTAATCTTCTCATGCTCTTTCTTCCTGATATTTTACTTGGTTTTGTAGCATCCATCATTACAACCTTCTCCTTCTTGCCCAAAACTAGTATATAAGCATGCTATGTTATCTTAGTGTCCGTTTGTATCTGAAAGTCGCAAAGGATCATAGATTGGTCATCCTCAACGTACTGTAAAGGTGTTTACCTATGTGACCTTGGAATTTTCTTTTTTTAATTTTTTTTTTTTTTCTAACTTGTCCTGTCCAACAGCTGAGCAAACATATACGGGCTGAGAGCCTCTTGTGTTGGGCAGATTTTAATGTCCCAACAGGGGAGTTGTTTTTTATACTAAACTTTATTTATATTGATTATGTTGTATCGTTTTTCTTTTTTGTGTGTGTGTGTTAAATATCTTGTGTAAAGATATGTTTAACATATGTGATAAGATCAATAAATTAACAATCCAGGTCTGAATATCTGGAATAGGCGGGGCCTGTCTGCCCACACACTCAGTAGTTACACACTTACCTGTTGGCTAAAATAATATTCACCTTTAAAGTAGTCAAAAATGTACACAATACCACTACAGCTCACACACAATCATAGAAGCTGACACAAATAAAGCCTTTCATTCCATTCCATTTTCTACCAGTGTGAGGTGAGCTGACACCTGTGCTCCGGTGAGTGTTTATGTTTTGTTGATGTGGATGTTGATGGAATATATAAAGGGAGAGAGAGACCGGCCATCCCCACGCCAAGGCCCCCCACCGGGGCGGCAGCAACAGTCCAGACACCCCCGTACGCCGAGCAATCCCGCCAGACACCCAGACCAGGGCACGCGGGACCGCCGCAGAGGCCCCCCACGCCCGAGTGCCGGAAGGCACGGGAGCACAGTGCAGGCCCCAGCCCGAGCTTGGAATTTTCAACCTGTGCTGAAACAGAAATCCTCTGTGTTAGGATGCAGAAAATTCATCTTTCTGTGGCAACATTTAAATATCATTATTATTTGTCAATGGTGTAATATTTACCTACAAAACAAATCTGTAACTAGGGCTGCCACAAACGATTATTTTAATAGTCGACTAATCACCGATTATTTTTTCCGATTAATCGACTAATCGGGTCATGCGCAAACTGGATGTAAAGACGCTGAAGTTGATAACCAGCTGAAATATTAATTAAATGCCAAATTAGCCTAAAAAATAAAAAGAGCCAAAGTTAACCAAAATAGCTAGCATACTGCTGAAATATTAGCTAAACTCAAAAATAGCCTAAAAAAAACTGAAAAATCCTAAATTAACCAAAATAGCTATGTCGCTGAAATATTAGTTAAACTTAAAAATAGCTTAAAAAACTAAAAAAAGAAACCTTAAGTTAGCCAAAACAGCTAGCATGTAGATTAAATATTAGCTAAACTCCATAAAAGACCAAAGAAACTTATTAAATGCCAAAATAGTCCAAAAAGCTGGCAGAATGCTATTATAACTTTCAACTTTACTACAATCTGACTTCATACAATACAAAGTAACGATTAATCGACTATTAAATTAGTTGTCGACTATTTTAATAGTCGATTCGTCATCGATTAGTCTACTAATCGTGGCAGCCCTATCTGTAACACAGAAAAAGAAGATAAAAACTCCAAACACAAACTCACTTGTTTTTTTTTTGTTTTGTTTTTTTAATGACGAGTTCTTTATTTGACCTACACACTTCCAAAACTGTTGAAGTAATGATGGATAGAACGCATGCTTTGATCATAGTCTTGTTGCCTATGATCCCTATTGCTAAAGTTCAGCTGCTCAGTGGTCACAAGTTCATCTGAGCAACTTCCAGCTATCAGGATGAAATTATGTCAGTGTGAACAATTTAAAAAAATGAAGAAAAAAAAAACAGTTTACTGTTGATAAATTCTTCTGCAGTTGATGGAGTTTTCCACAGACAATAAAATTTGCAATAAAATAAAATTTGAGTTGGGCTGAAGCAACTTGAGGAAGGCAGGCTGTAAAACGCAATGTCTGTTAAACCAATAGAAGAAACATCAGACAGCTTCTGAATGTTAATAGCTGCCTAAAACAACAAATGCAATCAAACATTTAAAGCTTGTTCCCAAGTTTGTAAAATCTTAAGTTCCTTGAGGACAAGTCTCAAGAAAAAGACATTTAAGATTCAAGTCCAAGTCATCAAAACCAGCATCTTTGCCCACTTTTCTCTTCCTTAGCTTCAAGTTCTAAATAAATGTAATTGTATGAGCAAATTTGCATTTTCATTTTTTTTTGTTTGTTTTTTTATTGGGTGTGTTAGTGTCAGGAACTGGTGGTGTCGGACTGGATATGCAGGAGACCAGCTCAGTGGTTTTGTGGTAGAGTGTCCGCCTTGAGACTGGAATATCATAAGTTCAAATACTGGCTGAGCCATAAAAAATGGGACCCACTGCTTGACACGAAGCAATAAGGTTGGATTGGGGAGTTAAACCACCAAATGGTCCCTGATTGCGGCTGTGTCTGCAACTCACCACCCCCCCAGTGGATTGGTTAAACGCAGAGAACAAATTTCACACACACACACAACTAGGTGCTTGACAACTGATGGGACTTTAACTTTTAACCAGGTTTGGGTACAGAAACTTAAGGCATTTAATTGATTAACCAAAACATGACAATAACCATGGAGAAACAAAAAGGGATGGCAGAGCAGAACAGATGACCTGAAAATCAGACACTTTCATGAATGTGAAACTGGTTTGACTGACAAAGGGAAACCAAAAACATGATCAAGAATAACATGAAACCACACTAAACATCAATCCTTTCAGTTAGCAGTTTCCTTAATTTTTTGCTGTTTTGTCTTATTTTTTTTAATTAATTATTACTGTGAATATATGTGTGTGTGTGGGTTAATTTCACATCAGAGTGTGTTGTCTCGCTTTAAAAAAAAAAAAAAAAACCTCTCTACAATACCAGTAAAAAGCATAATTCTTTGCATTTTGTGACATATCTTTATAGTCCGTCAAAATGATGATGACAATGCTGCTTATACAAGAGTGTTATGCCACTTAACAAGAAAGTTTTTATAAGGAATTACCTACAATGCAGGAGGCAAATTTTCCCCATTTATTCCTGTGTAATAATACGATTATTAAAGGAACAAGGTCCTAAAAATGTATCTTTTTTGTCTTTATTATTTACAAAGGTAAGGCTGTACGAGTGTCAGTTCTCTGGTTTGCTTTCTGGTGTTGCATAGTAATCCCTTAACATCTCCATCTCTCTTTTCCATATTGTCTGTCACACAGTGAGAGATGTCAGCTTAGATTTACACGATTCAGCAGTCACAGCAGAAATGTGTGCCACACTGGCACATGCCAGCATCAGAGGTGCACCTGGGCTCTTATGCACTGACCCAACTTCAAAGTCTTTCCTTTTATACCTTTATGTGGATTAGATATTTTTTTTTTTTTGTTAGCACAAGTCAATAATTTGTTTAAAATTTAGAATACCCAGTTAAAAAACAAAAAAAAAAAAAGGATAGTCAAAATTTTCATATCTGAGCCATATTATACCCAGAATAGGTCTTAATGTTACCAGTTATAAAATAAAATCAAGTTTTTTTCGCTCCTCGTGAACAGTTTCTCTCCAAGCATTTCTGGGACTAACTTATGTAATTACAGAGTGAACACGTTTGTGCGAAAGCGGCATATCACTAAAGAAAAGCCAACGATGACTTCATCTTTGGCACCTAGTTTCTCTTCAGGCGTAGTGAAATGTGTGAGTCTGGCTGTGATAATATGTTGTGTCATCTTTAGATAAGAAGTGGGGGAGGCATGATCTTTTGTAATGGCAACACTGAACACACAGATGTCCAGTTCCACCATCATTCCAGGTTCCATTATCATTCCAGTTTTACAACCCACACATATGGCATCACAGCCCCACTCGGTTAGCATCATGCTGTGCGAGCAGAACAATCTCCTTTCAGCACTATTGGATATGAGAAGGCTGGCGTTCAGTCAAAAGTGATAGAAAATTACAAGCACAAAAGTTGAAACTTCTTCACAAAAACGCACACTATATTTAATAATTATGAAAATGTGAGCATATCTCTTTACTACACTATTCAAGTAATACTAACTCTGCAGGGGATATATCCACTTTGAGATCTAGTTGGAAGACAAATGTGGAGCCACAACCATCCACTTTCCAAGCTTTTGGACAAGAAAAAAAACTTTTTCTAGTCTGAAAATAAAACATTTTCAGCCACAAAAACAGCCACATCCACATTACAAACTATCCCCCCCCCCCCCCCCCCCCCAAAAAAAAAAAAAAAAGAAAAAAGAAAAATAATCAACTACTACCTTATCTGAGCTTTCGATTTTTCTTAAAAATAAGCATTTATTCAATTTGAATGTTATATTAAAGGTTCAACTGACAAGTTTCCATGCTGTGTCAGATGGTGCTAGCTGCTGGTTTAATGAGACTCCCTATCAAATGTGACACCTCTGAATCTCTTCCTGCGTTCCTCCTGGGTCACTATTCACCTATGGATTTGGAAACTCAAATAGATGAATGAAGAAACCAAAAAAATATATATTCATCCATGCATCCATCTACTTTTGATGTCTGTTTCTTCATGTTCAGGGTCCTATGGTGGCTGGATCCTACCCAGCTGCTGTTGAGCAAAGTCTGGCTGCACCTTGGAAAGTCTGTCAGTATACATTACAGGGCATACACAACAGAAAACACGTTTCATAATTTTTAGTGGGTCTTTAATATCTGTCACCATTTTAAAACTAGTGGAATTATTCGGTTGGCCCTTTGTGACATTTTTGGTGACCCCAAATTGTCTTTTTTTTCTTTGACGTGCTGTCTGGAGTCCCCAACCTCCAAGCCGTGAAAAGGTACTGGTCCAAGGGCCGCTCATACCAGGCCCCAGACAGGGAAAAATGCATACGCTAATTAGGGTTCCCCAACCCTGAGGATGTGGACTGGTATCGGTCCCAGGGACGCTTGGTACCTGGCCACAAACAGGGAAAAAATGCATAGGCTACATTAATCAGGGGTCCCCAACCCTCCAGATGCAGACTGGTACCGATACTGGAACCGGTCCGGTACCCTAACCTCGTGCTCTGGCTCTAACCCACTACCAGTTCCCTAGCACGGTACCTGCTCCATGTCCTTTATCACATCTCGAGGGTTGGGGACCAAGTCAAAAAGCGGACAGCCAACATGTCAAAAAACGAAAAATTGGGGACACCCATAACGTCAAACAGTGACGCTCAAGGGGCCCAAGCCCATATGTCAACAAATGACGAGTTAGGAGTGAGCATGTGTGGAAATATTAGAAAAAGTGATGGTTGTTTTTTATTTGCTTTTCTCTCAGAAGCAATCTGTGAAATTTTTTTTTTCTTGCAATTACAAAAGTAAACAATACAATGTTTCTTGTTAGGTTGTCAATAGATGATTTTATTAACGCATTTGATAACAGCAACCATTCTCCTTTTAAAGATGACGTATTACCAGTAATTTAAAGTGTCTATGAAAGTTAAAATCTAAAAGCAGGACAGATAATCACACCGCGACATAATCAACCAATATTTGTTTTGCGTCTTTCATTGTTTGTTGAATGTGCTGGTTTTACAAAACGAATTGATTGAAATATAATTACAGAACCAGAGGGACAATAGTGGAATTTGGTTTCTCAAAAGCAACGTGACAAATGATAAATGAGTCATTATTATTTTACAAACCTCTCAATAATAGGGTTGTTTAGAATTCAGTCGAGCACGAATCAATAACAGCCAAGTCGGGTCGTTTGTGTTGAGGTTGAGGCTTTCACTGACAGTTCGGAACTGGGCTTTCTAAAGCTGCCGCCTGCATCTCACCTCTCAAGCATGATTAAGAGGAAATCTAGCTGCATGATTTCATGGCCTCAATCTTCGGTCTATTTGACGTTAAGCAGGTAGAATTTCCACCCCCGACCGTAGATCACTGGGATGCTGTCAGCCGTCCTATTATTTTCTGGGGCCTTTATGTTCTTTTTAGGGTCACAGCTTTATCAAACACAAATGAGCCCATAGTCACTGATGCAGAAACTACAGGTTGCAAATGAGGAGGAAAAAGTGCCAAAATGAAAAAGTAATGCAAGTTTCAGGCAGAACTGCCAAGTTAGACGAGCGCTTTCATTCATGAAGTTCTATAAGAATATTTCCTGGTGTATCCATAACTGTCTTTTTTGTTTCACTGTCTTTTTTAACTATAAAAAAATAGTATAGTTGTCGAACATCAAATTTTACATAGAATCTTTAAACAATAATTATGTTAGTAATTAAGTTACTTATAAGATGTTCTATGGCCTAAAGGAGATGTATTCTCTTTGAATATTTTTTTTGGCTTATTTTTTAAATGTTTATTGTTTTGCTCTTTATATTAGTTGACGTCAGCTTAGTTTTAGACTTATTTTTTCAGCTATTCCACTGAGAATACGTGTAGGTTTGTTTTTAATGACCCAAGAGATGATCATCTTTTGACCTATTTTAAATGTCTTCCCATTGGTCTTTTGGTTATGATTATCCAGTTGTAATTAAGGAAAAAAAACATTTAAAAAATCTGTTGTTTTTTAAGAACATGGTCTCTGCACAGTGGTAGTAGTTCATTAGAAATTTTAACAAAAAAATATATCTTCATTATTATTTCTTATTTAGTTCTTTATGCCTTTTTGGTGCAGTTAATTCATGTGTCGTTCCTCTTTTCCTCTCCCCTCTGGGGGGACCAGGAGAGGTTTCAGATTCCAGGTGGATCGTCTGTGCTCCTGGTCTTGGCTGTGGACCTCACCTCTGGCTCGTCTGGCTGTGGACCTCACCTCTGGCTCGTCTGACGGTGGACCTCGCCCCCGACTGTCCCCCAGTTCTAGTACAGTTCTTGTACATCGCCTGTCTGTCCTGCGAGAGGATCCCTCCTCCATGTGGACATCCCTAAAGTTACTCCTTTTTTTTTTCCCCTGGAATCTGTTTTTTGTAGCAGTTTTTTCTTACTAAGAAGGAGGGTCTAAGGCAGGGTTGGGCAAACTACGGCCCGGGGGCCACATAAGCTACTTAATCTGGCCCTCCAAATTAAAATACATTGAATCAAAAATCCTAATTATTGTTTTATTTTCATTTTATTTCTGGTTCCTTCTCATGAATGGTGTTCGTGTGTGACTTCTGAGTCAGAAGGTGATTTTTCGGATTTCTTTGAGTTCACATTTTCCTCTGAAGAACATCCACCCATTGGATCACCAAAAAGAGAACAAAAATCAAAATTTAGAAATTAAAATTCCCAAATTTTCTGTTTTTAAATGAATATATCTGAATTTTAATCCAAATTAAAGCATGTTTTTCTCTAAATTCCATATTATCTTTTTAGTTTATGAGGTTCATTACCAAATCACTCCTTCCATCTGCTCCTTGTCCGGCCCTTATGCCAAATTTTAGAACCCTTTCTGGCCCACAAATTAAAAAGTTTGCCCACCCCTGGTCTAAGGGCAGGGATCCTTTACAACCAACTTTCTGCTTTTGGACAATTATCAGTATGAAGCCCTATTAGACATTTGTTTTGTGATTTTGGACTATATAAGGAAAATTGAATAGAATAGAAAGTTTGCACAAATCAACCCAACCCCCTCTTCCATCACCCATAACTGAGAGCTATCCTTTTTCACACTCTCCAGCTAGCTTACAGCCACTCACGACCCCAACCTAGCATTTTTGGAGTAATTTAGCCGTACAGTTTTGAGACAGATACCAGCTTAGTCGAGGAAAATAAAGACGTAATGGATCTATTCGTCTGCAAATGGATGGATCAGAATGGAACAGAGCAGGGAGCTCGTGGCCCGCCCAGTGAATTTTCTACGTAACAAATACTATTTCAAACAGCATTTTTGCTTCTGCTCTTGATGATTAAAAAAAAAAAAAACTCAGAAAGCCAATTTTAAGCATAATTGTCTTTATAAATGTCCTCCTTTAATCAGATTAATACCACAAGAACACGTACAAAACACAACTTCCATAGGAGTCGGTCTTTAAAATAGCCTTAAAGTCATACGTTTTATTGTGATTTTATTTAATAGACAAAGACCTAACAAAACATTGACTGAGGTCACTAAATGTACTGTCTCAAGGATCACTTCCCCATTAGGCCAGATAAGCACAACAGCAGTGGAAGAGCCATTTAGTCCATCTACTTGTCTGCTTAACTATGCAACCTAAGCCATTAAGAACTCTCTGGGGGCATTCATTCTCAAGGAAATGTTTTTTTCATGTCACATTTTGATGATAATATAGGAAAGTTTCTTTGCCAGAGGCCAACTATTAATGAGAGAGCAAAGACGTACAGGATCTTTAGTTATTTCTGTGAGTCATCACTTAGGAACTTTTTTTTTGGCTAGCTGGGTTTAAAATAAACCTGATTCAGATGACACGGTTGTCAAAATTAAAATCTGGCTTACAGAAATTTAACATCTTATCACGACAAAGTATTTGGTTGAATTATGTAAGTTTATTTTCTTTTGGCTCCTAGAGTGGAAGAAAATTGTCCTCTTTTAAACACAATTGTGGAAATTTTGAAAACACATATTCCTTATTCAATTCTGAGTCAGTTTTAAACATCTATGCTTTTTTTTTCATTTGATTTAATTTGTTTAGAAGCCCTTATCAGAAGCTTTGTATCCATCAGAATGCTTATATACATAATCTCATTTTAACCTAAGGCTGCACCATACTGTTCCACTGTGCTTAACCTCCATAGTTATTCATGGCAACACTTCATAATCTCCTCACACTTTAATACATATGTGTGTGCTTCAGAGTTTTGCTTTTTTTGTAGGTTTTTCTTTGTTATTTTACACATAATTTGTCAGGTTTTGCATCACTGACATCCTAAAGGGTTTCCAAAATCCTAGTAAATTTACTTGCGATAAAGAATAAGTTTAGGGATATATATTTAGGCTTTGTTGAAAGGTGTCAGTAAAATATGTGCAGTTTAAAAAGTTTCAAAGATTGCTTATCTCCAGCAGGCCTTGTACGAACCGCAAAACTTTTGGGGTAAAATCCTTGAGTCCCTCAAAGAAATACCTCAAAGTGTCAACGGGGTCAACGGTGCACCTCAGAGATTTCATATATAGACACTCCGGGGACAGTGTATGGGACTGTGGCTTTTGAAAACCTATAAATCTTCATCCGTACACAAGAGAAAAAGGAATAAGAATAACCCACTCATATAAGATGTTGGCAAGAGTCCTCTATTGCTCCTAATTTTTCCAAGAACAAGTTTTGCTGCTCAATTTTGAACTAAAATACACAAAACTTCCTATTCAATTTAGAAAGAATATATGACAAAGTGCTGACGCTGAAGGACAGACATTTTTCTTTTCTGTTACAGAGAAGTTAAAGGAAAAAGGAAATAAAAGAATGCCTGAATCTACAATGAAACATTGGAAGCACTCCTGTCTTTTTTAAAAATCCAAATAGGTTTGACTTCAGGGAAATACAGATTGCTCTGAACCAAAAAGTGAGCTCATATCCTCAGAAAATAACTTTATGCTCAGCTATACCCTGTACAGAAGTGGCCTCATGCAGCTGCAGTCAGTTGGAGGACATTCAAAGGGCGGCGACGGATAATGTTCAATCTTAGGTGTCACTTTCTTCTATTTGACTTTTATAAAGTTTATTGTCAGCACTTATAGAGACTGACAACAGAAAGTGAGCTATAAGATTACAGAGAAAAGTGAGTAAGCAGTTTTTAAATTCTAGAAAAAGAAGGATTTTTACAATATAGACGTAGAATTAGAAATATGTAAATATTAAGTAAGAAAATAAATAATCATCCCTGTTTTTTTTTCATATCTTGGTTCAAGAAACAGAAAATTATTGTTGACATTACAACAGTTTAGAAGAACTCTCTTTTTTTATATATATATTTTTAATATGTTTCCTTTTGTTTATCTCTTTATCAGAAGATTCCATATTTTTTCCGGGTTGCAACATCGTGTTTTTATTTTTATAAAAACAACGAAAAAAAAGTTGAATATGTGAAACAATAAATCTAGTTTATCTTTATTTAAATTCTACCAAAATAAAAAAAACATTTTCAAAACTATGCCCTTTTTTATTTTATATTTTTCATTTGGGATTCAATTTCTATTATAGCTTTACAATGAAAACAGTGAGAGTTAAAATCTAAGGATTAAAATCCCTCTGATAGTAACTGCATTTGACTGTTAACTCAGAGAAAATATAGATAACTGCTTGGTATTTTAAGGAGATACCGAGTACATTTTTATTTTAAAGATTTTCTATTATCCAATGCCCCCATTTTGATAGGGGGCATGTTGAGGTCAATTTAAGCTTCATACATTGAGAATTTGAGTCATTTATTTGCTTTGGCACAGTCATTTTTCTCACTTGCAACAGATCAAATGAGAACTAATGTGGTTGGCTTGCTGCATGTCATCAATTTTGATTTGTATAATACAATCTTACATGCCTTTTGCAAAGAAAAGCATAAGACTGTGTTGCTGAACTTATTTTTTCAAATTTTTACTTTGTGCCAGGAATGAATTCAGAGTCACTCAATGTCAACAGGAGATTGACAGAAGTCAGGTTACATGACCTGATGGATTAGTTTTGTCACTAAATCATGGCTTTTTATTAATAAAGAGACAAATACACCTCATGGCTTTTTCTTCAATGTAATATTTAAATGCATTTTTTCATTCTGGTACTAAAAATATCAATTGAAATCTATCGGACCTCAAAAAAACAGTATCTATATATTTATGTGATATATAGAGAAGCAGTTTTAGAAAATATGTCTCTAAAATGTGGTTCAAGCCTCGCCTCAATGATTATCTGGTCTGCCAACCAAACAAACCTAAAGCCTCAGTCATATGCACTCGTCCAAGGGTTTACCCATGTGCCTGGGCCCCTGGTGGGTCATAGAGAGAAGCGGCAGCATCCTAACGGGAGCACAGGTGTATCTTGCAGTTAGCGGCTCAGTTGGTTTAAGTGTAGGTCCAGAGGTGGGGTGTCAAACTTAATCGCACAGGGGGCCAAAATCCATGGATAAACATTTATTGAACACACACTGAAGCTACATTTTAAAACTTTAAAAACTATATATTTTTTTAATAATTATGAATAAAAAATGAACAGGAATATTTTTCCAGAATAAATCAACGTAAACCTTAAATAACTTTCAATATTTTACTCTACATAAAAATGTTGCCGCTATCTAAGGACTTGTGTGGCCATCATTAAGTTCATTGGTACTGATGTGATCTGAGATCCTGCGGCGCGATGTGAGAGACAGCCGCAGTAGTCTGGCAGTAGTGGAATTTGGGAGGCACGCCCAGACTTTAAATATCTGAATTTTGATGAAGTCGTCGCAGCACGTCTACCAATCAGGGACTCAGCTTTGAACATGCAACGTTTTCAGTGTCTCAATCAGTGGATGGTAATCAAATGCGAGCGTTTTTGTCCGGAACTTCAATCAATTTTCTTAATCCGCTGGGGCCATAGGGATGCCGGAGCCCATCCCGGCTACTGTTGGGCGAAGGCAGGTCAGCCCTAGACAGGATGCTAGTCTGTCACACCCGCGGTGAGCCGCCACAGGTGCCAGCGAAGTTCGCTTGCTCTTTGTATTAAACAGAACTAATGGCTCTCTTCTAAAGTTTGCACATTTTGGGGGAGTTGCAAAAGTGAAAATTCCGTACGACAGGCCTATGTCTCATCTACTTTCACCCTCACTTACCAATACGTGTTTGTTAAGTGTTTGCTTTGACCGTAGAAAAGAATTTGCATTAATATTTTCGGTTGTTAGAGGTCTACGATCATAAACTTTCATTTGGGCCACTTGATCTGTACAGGTTTGTCTACGTTTCCCCATAGATTGCCTGTATTTACCTGTAAGGGTAGTTGTGACTAAATCATAACCTGTGTGAGTCATAACACGTGTGATTGGAGAGGAATTAACAAGCTCACAATAAAAAAAAAAAAAAAAGTCACATTCTGGACTTTAAAAATGAAAATATTCCTACAAATTATCTTTAGAATTTTTTTTTCTAGGGTTTATTGAAAGAGGATTTTACTTGTCGTATTTCATAAATCTTTGTCTGCAGTGAAACTGTTGTGTTTTGATTTCAATGAAAATTCTGACTGAACTGCAGCAACACGGAGACACCGTCAGTAAATCACACTGACAGGATGGTGGTTCTGTCATCACCCGCCATCATTACCAAGTGTGTTGTCTCTCTTGTTGTTGTGTCTGATTTATTATACATCACTTCATCTAATCAAAAATAAATTGATGTCTTTCTCCTTTTAGTTTATTGACTCATCAACACTGAAACATCAATCATAAGATTCATATTTCATCTGGAGCATTCCCTTTAATCCTCCAATGAGTCAGACTGATGGGACACGGTGAATGAGCTTCTTGAGGTTTAGAAGTAGGATTTTTATTTTCTTTTTTTTGTTCTTGAACAATTACCAGGATACTTGATTTGATTTACAGCAGAAAGGTTGCCACATCCTGTGAGGCATGTCAAACTCACCTATAAGTAACTTCCAAAAGTCATTTCTGGAGTGCTTTCAAAACCTTTACTGGATTTTATTTAGCCCTTCAGTCTTTTCATTTATATTGTCACTAGCAATCCCTCTCTGGTTACTCACCCTTGGTTTTCCAATCACTCAGTCTAAACCTCTGTTTCTTGCTAAAGCTTGAGTCACAACCGCCCTTATGGGTGGATAAGGGCTGTCTGCGGACAACCTCGTGAGGTAAAAATGTTTATGCAGTATATAACAATAAAATAAACCAATACCCACTGCTCTGATCAAGACTTGTGCATTGTGTTGTTCAAGTGAAAAGTGCATGCCCCTTGCACACAGCCTGGCTGCTAGAATTTAGGAAATTTGACAATCAGAGTGTAGATTTTATGGGTGTCTCTTGGGCATTTAAGTATTTTGTGCACATCCCATGCATGTCCACGATACACCCCACCCAGTAAGGAGCCAGTAACTAATGACTTAAGTCGCCATGCTATGGCAATAGGTGGCCGCACAAGCCTTAAAAAATCAGAATTCTTTATCTACCTCAACGGCTTCTCCCTACCCCTCCAATTGTAGGGGCATTTGGAGGGGTAGGTGTCACAAACGGGTAGACAGGTGGTTCCAAGTGCAGCAGGTTTATTAGCTCAGACAGGAAGACAGGAATGAAGCACAGCTAAAAGTCCAAAAAGCTAAACCAGAGTCAAGCAGGCAGAAGTCCAAACTAAGCATAAGAGCATCTGAGAGAAACCAGGGAGGTCAGGGCAGGGTCAGGGCAGGCGACAAACATGCAGAATCAAAGACGAAGCAGGATCAGGTCAGGATGAAGTGATCTGTATGCAGGCTGAGTGGCACAAACAATACTTCGCACTGAGCGAAGAAACAGATGGTGATTGTCAGATTGAAGTCAGGTGAGCGGTATCTGGGGACTGCGCGCTGGGGCTGCTGGGAGGTGTATGGAGTTAATACTCTGGAGATGCCTCCCAACGGTGACCAGAGGGGGAGACCGCTCAGACTCCTGACCGTACGGTTTTCAGAAATAGATTTTTTAAGGGCTAACCTTTTTGACGAAGGGATGCGGAGCCCTCCACCGTGAGGGTGATCCGTGTCGCGCTGTGCCGCGGAAAAGAAACGCGTTTCTTCATGTGGGTGTGCTCTGAACCATAGATGTTTAAATGTAAATGTAAGTAATGACTAAGCTTTTACATTACTTTCTAAACATAAAAACTGATGTTTCGTATTTCCGAGCTCTGGCAGCTACATGCTAATGTAGATGATGTGTCATCAAGTGGTCGTGACGACAGAATTTGAAAACAGTATTTTTTCATCACCCTCCATTTTGAAAAGCCGTAGGGCAAAGGGAATAATTCAGATTCAGTCCAAACCACACCTCGTTCTCTTTTAAATTCAGTCCCTCAGCCGAAAAACCCATACGAGTTTTGTCCCATAGTGGTGCAAGTTTTTGGAATGTATCCAACTACATTGAAGCCCATGTTTAAAGAAATTTACTTCTACAAGGACAAATTCTCAGAAAATTCTTCAAACATCCGTTTTTTAATATAATATAAAAATGATTCAAAAATCATGAATGATGTGTCTTTATCCTTGAAACAGCATTCTGGAGTGTCTTTTTACTGTAATACTCTATAAACCAATCTTGAATATTCAAGTTTTGTTATTGTGCAGCTAATATTATTATTATTTTTGTTGTTTTGATATTACACGAGGTCAAAACTTGACAGCAGTTGGAGCAAAATAGACTAACCTAAACTTTTTGAAGTCTTGTTTTTTCAATAATTAGCTTCCCTGTTCAAATCCACTCAACTTGAAATCTTGAAGTGTTTTTAAGTAAAGGGGAAGGAGGTGACTGCTTGTTGTCTTCAGTGACTGAGCCTGTCAACTTCCGCAGGAAAAAAAAAAGAAAGTCCTGTTTTCTAAAACGCATAAATGCACAATTTGTTGCTATCGTCTGTAATTCATTTTGCTTCACTTAGCTGATTTGATTTCAGTGGAAAGCAGGACTCTCAGGACAAACAGCAAGGTATGAAAAATTGAAATGCATGAGGTTGTTAGGTGACTCCGGGACCTCATTAAGGAACAGGGAAGAACGCAGAGGACTACTGGTCTGTGTAGAAACTGTTTCTGTGGCTAAATTTGGAATGAATCATTAAATATTCACGAGGAAGAGAGAAGTGTTGATGGGGTAAAAGTCTCAAAACTGAAAGTAAATTGAAAACAATGAAAAACCATGTAGTTAACTTCTGGGTTTAGAGTCAAAACTTTTCTTAAACAAATCATTTTTTAAATCTTTTTTTTGCTTGTTTTTTGACAAAACATTTTTTTCATCAAGTTCTACTGTTGTGTTTAAAAATCTGTCACTAAACTACACATGGAGTTGTAGATATTTTATTTATTTATTTTTTTATTTCATTTACTTGAATCAGGTTGAAAATGTACAACCAAAGTGTCATCTTTACAGTTTTAAAACCTTTTTTTTTTCTTGGAAAAATACAAAATACTAAAAATTTTGCTGTCATTGTATGGCATTCTAAAAGTAAACATTCAGACTCCCTGACAAAGCGCACCTGAAAAAAAAAACAAAAAAAAAAAAAACACAGGTTTTTATCGAAAAAATATTACTCAGAAATTTTTTAATTCTAATTAATTTAATTCTAATCTTTTTTTTTTTTTACCAACAATATAGTAATTGTGCTCATTTATGGCAGTTGGTGTTAAGGAAACGTGTCTCAGATTCAGCATCAGATACAAAGTTCTGCATGAAGAACTTTGGGTTAATCCTATATAACCATATGTAAAATATTTAATACATTTATAAGACCACTCTCTCATTAGCATTATAACTTGGTCCATGTTTTCTGCCTTGTAGTTCATCATCCTTCCACTAGGGGCAGTAGAAGGGGCTTTTTCCTGCGTATTTCAAAATGGCGGCTTCCATGAAATCACAAAAACACTTTTGGAGGAAAACGTGCTCATTTTCAAAACGTTTTGATTCATACTTTTTATGCCTTAAGTTATACTTTTTTTAATGACTGCTTGCTGTATGGAAATGATTCAAATTGTATTGATAAATTCTTTAAAATACAGTTATACAATTTTAAAAATGTGTTTATTCAATTTAAGACTGTAGGTAAAATGTTTTTCCCCTAAAAAAAACATTTTTGCATCCCAAACTTACATTGTTGTGAGCAAAAACTTAACAAATTAGCCCACATTTCATAATTGATCCTGTTTCAATCTAAAAAATTATAGTTATTCAAGTAAATTTAACAAATGATTCAAAAACAGCAAAAATTGAATTTACGTATATATCTGTTGTGAGCTTTACAGGGTTAAGCAAAATATTAGCTTTGCATTGATAGTTTGTTTCTTTACTCTTGTTTTCCAGCATTTTTTTTTCTATTTCCTTCATCAGTACAGAAATAAACAAACACAACTTACAGGTAACATTATAAACTCAATGTTCTTATTTTTTTAATTTTGTAATTTTGTAAACAAAATCAGCATTAATCATTGTAATGATTGTTACTTAGGAATTACCTTTAATAGCTGCTCAACAATCGTAATAATTGTAATAAACACAAACATTGACAAAACTAACTACTTTATGCTTCTTTTCTTAAAAATATAAAACGTCCACATTAAAGTTCTCAGTCTAAACCACAGAAAAATGTGACATGAATGTCAAGAGAATTCCACCATCTACTTGGCATGACTGCCACTTATACTTCAAAATGTTAAATCATAGGTCAAGCTTAAAATATCTTCATATCATTTGGGTGTAAATGTTTTTTTTAGACTGAATTCTGGGCAAAAATTGTTAAAAAATATAACTCATACATGAGTGTAGTACTATTCATATATTTTTTTGAGTAATTCTAATCTCAAAATAGATATTACCTATCTTTCCTTTTATATTTTCCCCAAAACCTCTCTCTTTCTGTTTCTTTCTCCTTCACTCCTCAAGACAAGCAAAATGTCAGAACCTCCCAAGTGAGGGGAGACATTTCATGGTTTTGAGCAGCTCTTTCCCTGCTGTGCTCCACATGTACCTATCCTCCATCTAAGTGGCTCCCACTCAGACAAAAGGAGAGGAGACGCAGAGGAAAACTCACAGGAGACGCACAGTAGGAACTGTTTTTTTATCTAATAAGAACATTTTCCAGGTATTCATACATACTCTTAGTTCATTAGAAGTCTAACTAAAAATGCTACAGTTGGTGGGGCTTTTTGCAGCAGTCAGGGCGCAACCAATCAGATACTGCAACACCTCCCCCTACTGGATCTGCTGCAGTGAGATGAGCAGATGAATAATGGAGGCGCTGTCTCCCTGTCAAACTCCTCCACCCCGACAGTCTCACAGCCTTTAAAACTTCCCTTTTTTTTTTTTTTTTTTTTTGTTTGTGAGTCTGTCTGTGGTGACACCACGTAAATCGGTGAGATATGGCTGAAAAAGAAAGATGCAGTGCCTGAGGGTGGAGCATGTGTTAACAATAACAAATTGCATCAGTATCAGCGAGGTGCGTTTGACAGGGAGTGAAGGGAGTTACGCATACAAATAAATAAGCCAGATCAACAATTGTTCCTGACGGTTTGAAGAAACAAGTAAAAGTTCATTCCTATTTTAGTGGGTTTTTAAAATAATTGCCTTCAGCAGAGTGTGCACATGAGCTGCTGCAATTAAGCGTTTGCTGTCTCAAACCATCAACATTTTAACTAAGATTTTTAGGGTTAGAAGGGAAACAGCTCCAGGCGATAGCTCATATAATGCAAAATTGCAGCTCTAACAATTATAAACATCTGTGTTTTGATAGAAAAGGAGGATGTGTTAGCACAGAGTTTTTTTTTCTCCACAGACCACTGTAACTTCACATCTTTGAATGTGGGAACAACTTCAAAGGGTGCAGCCTCTCTGGAGAGCTGGTTTGAAAAGAGAATCTCATGAAGCTAATGACATGGCATCAAGCTGGAAACACCAAAGGCTGCTCTTCTTTTTCCAAAAAGAAAAAAAAACAAAAAAAAACAGGGCATCGTTGGCAGTTTGCACTCAAATGCATATTAAATAAATGTATTATATTGTGTATGAATAAATACTGTATATGTAGCCCCTTGGGATCCATTCACACATTTTTTTTCTTTCATAAGCAGAGTGTGAAGAAGGCTTTTACCTTGAAATAGTCAGCTGCCTATAGAGTTTGAATGACCACTTTCAGCTCATGAGCTAGTGTGATGTTTGCCTCCATGTGCTTCTTTTAATCAATGAAATATCTTACATGCCTCTGGCTGCAGCTCTAGCCCAAAGCAGGAAATCAAATCATCCAGATTTACAGCGGGAGAGGTGCTCTTTCTATGCCATTTCGGATCAATGTTCAACTTATGAGACACTCCCCCACCTTTAGATCCACCCATAGATAATTCTATTCACAGATCATTTTAGCTGCGTCTTCATTTGTCCAATACTTTATTATCTGTATTTTCTTTTTTGTTGGTGTTTATTGTTTTTTTTAAAAAAGAAACCCATAGTATTCTTTTTTCCTGAGGGTTTCAAAAGATTTTGGTTTGCACAACTGTATTATTATGACACTTACAGACTTAGGTCCCATCTGAGATGGATATAACAGACCAGAAATTGACTTGTACCACATTAAAGACAAAAAATATGAGGAAAAAAAAAATCTTAATTTTATCATCTTGCCTGAAGAGCAGCATTATGGTCTATAAAAATCCCAAATTATTACTTTTTCACACACTTAACCCTTTACTTTTTTTTTTATTCCTTTCTCTATAATGTTTATGCTTGAATTGTTTTAATTTTATTCCATTTCTTTGTATCCTAGGATTTATTTGTGTTGGAATTGAATTAACCATAAAGGGACGAGCCAAAATGTTAATTAACCAACAAAAACAATTGTTTAGGTCAATCTCAAAACACTTCAGATTCTCAGGAAAGATTAGCCTTTTTTTTTAATTTTCTATTTATTTTACCTTTATTGATTTTGTTGACAAAAAAATGTACCAGATAAAGTATTTAAAGCAGTTTAATGTTAATATTTTGAGGTATTTGATGGTTAGGATCTGTTGATGTGTAAGTGTTGTTGTGAGTGTGTAAGCCATAGTTAAAAAAAAAAAAAAAAAACTTTAACCTGGATGTGGCCAACTACTTAAATTTGGCATTTTCTTAAAAACCTAATGAAAATCTTGTTTTGGTGATTTTAACATGTTTTTTTAGCACTGTTCTCATGATGGAGGGTGTTTTTTATTTATTCAGTTTCTGGTGAATCAAGAGTAGAGGAAGAAAATGGCGTTTGAAAAAGCTTGTTTTTGTTACACACTAATAACTAAAATAGGCTGACCACAAGCTCCATTCTGATGCATCCACTTGTAGATAAATAGATCCATGAACGTCTTTGTTTTCCCCATCCGAGCTGGCATCCGGCTCTAAACTGTCCTACTGGACAGCTCCAATAATGCTGTTGAATCAGTAATGTCAGGTTAGTATTGTGAGGGACTTTTGGCTCGTGGGAAAACATGTAAACAAAGGGATTTGGGGAAATTAGTGGAGGCTTACTTCTGTGCCAACAGTCCTACCCTCAACTCAGAGACAAATGTCTGATGAACTCCTGCTGCTCTGCAGAAACTGTTGTAGAAAATGATGCAGTTTTTTTTTTAATTCTTTTTTATTTTATTTTGCATAAATTCAGCATAATATTAACTAAAAGACCCCTGGGAACAATTTTACAATAGATCTGAGGATGATTGTAGCAGAACTTAAACAAATTTAAAAAAAAACTCTAGTTGTGCAAAAAAATATTGTGTTTATAGAATTTTGAAAATATTGCAGAATTTTTACAACCCACCTGAACAGAATCTGGTTGACATTTTGTCATCCGTGCTAAACAGCTTTTTTAAAAACATGCAGGAAGTGAGCACCGGGTAATTTGATTAGCTTCGTGCCTGATCAGGATGCGTATACCTTCCTTGTTGTTTACCCACAGCTGCTGATAGATACTTTAGTATTCCAGACATCTCTCGGGAGGTGATGTGAAATGTGATCAGATTCTCTATCAAAGCTATATCATTCTCCACGCAGCAGTTTTTTTCTACCTATCATTCACAGAGGGAGAGATTTAGAGCTTAACCATAGATTTAAAGATAAAAGTATGACTAAACTCAGGTTGGTGAGAACAGGTATCGACTCTGTGAGTCATTTTGTTAAAATATGACAGGAAACGTGTCCATATCAGATTATTTTCCTTTATTTGTCTAACATATGAACAGCCCTAAGGATGAATTATTTCAACTATGTGTCTGATGAATGTTCCACGGTGTACCGGTTTGCTTACACACCATGTTATCCCTCAAGTTCTTTATTGATTTGTGCTTTTAAGGCTGGAACAGGAAGTCTCAGGAGGACAATATGATTTTTTTTTGTTGTGCTTGTACATGGCATTGCATTTATTAAGGTTGCATCTGGCACAGTGTCAGACTTTTTGGAAGTGAGTTTTGTAGAGCTATCCCATGTGGAAAACAGAGTAAATCTCCTTTAAAAATCCACGAAGCAGTAATGTGGAAAGGCAATGATTAAAAAAAATAAAAAGTAGGGGAAAGTGATTCCCTGTTTCATTGATGGAGTAAGTGGTTTGACTTGGACATTGGTGTGTAGCATAAAATAAATAAATGTCTCAACAGAAGTGAGTTTATTGAATTTTTAAACTAAAATCTTTGTCTCCAAGAAACATGGTGTTGTGGGTCTGAAAAGGGAGTCAAATATAAACCTGGAAGGATTTATTTTAAAGTTCTTGTATAGGTCTATAAATGTTTTTATGGTATTGGGCCGTCATATATCTGATATGAATTTACAGCATGAGTCCACCCGGACGTTGAGGTCCTCTGGTAAAGGGCCTCTTAGTTCTTCCTAAAGTTAGAACCAAAACTTATGGCAAGACCTCATTAGTTACTATGGACCCCAGGGGATCCTCCACACATCGACCAGCTATAATATTCAGTAACAGGGTCGTTGCATTGGGATTTTCTGAGTCTGGCTGCCTGCCTTGATCAGGCTGTATTCCAACGGGGACGTTCTCTGTGATCGCAATTGGGCCGGTCTCTGGTGTGGACAGTTCCCCAAAATATCATATCCTCACATCAGCGTCAAAGCCAGGTTTCCATATCTGTTTCTATTTACACTTTGAGTTTTATACACGTGTCATTTTATGTCTTTTTTTTTAATGTCTTATTTCTTTTTTTTTTTTTGTTTGGAGGTTACAGCCCGAGTGCTCCAATTACCACGGGCACCACTGTCACTTTCACCATCCAGCTTTCTCCAATTCCTCTCTGAGTCCTGGTATTTCTCCATTTTCTCTGGTTCCTTCTTCTTGATATCACCATTGCTTGGTACTGCCACATCCACCACAACCGCTTTCTTCTCCTCTGTTCTTTATCCACCACTACAATGTCTGGTTGGTTCGCCTTTACCATCCTATCAGACTGTATCTGGAAGTCTCAGATGATCTTTGCTCTCTAATTCTCAACATTTATACCCTAATCTGCTGGGGGAACACTGTGACATCCGCAAATACCCCAAATCTGTGAAAATGGAGAACCCACGCCCCCGTCTCACCCTTTATCCCCACTGCCAAAAAATGTACATTTCCGATCCATACTCATCAATAGTACTCCTGATCATGCTTTGTAAAACATCTATTACAGAAAATTGGAGTATAACCCAACATTATTATTATTTTTTTTTCTTTTTAATTCAGAACAAAAGATTGTACAGCTGTGTACTTTATGACACAGTTGAGGAGTGTCACTGTTTCTCTGTGCCTTAAAACCACAAGTGCACGCTTCCTCCTTCATTCATGATAAACACCTCTTCCGGATGATAATTATCCTCCGCGATTATCTTCTTCAGCACATCAGGATTTATTTGGCCGCTTCTCAGTCAGCTGATGCCATTTCTCCATGCAGGAGCATGGAGAGAGGACCGTGGTTTTCTGGCGTATAAGGTGCTGCGGAGCTGAGATACAGCTTAGATGCAAAAGTTTCAGCGAAATCAGCAAATACATGAAACAGCGAAACGCAAATTACCAGGGTAACACCGTGTGTATACATATATATATATATATATATATATTATATATATATATATATATATACACACACATACATATACACATGCATACATACATATATACATACATATATATATATATATATATATATATATATATAATTGGAGATATAGATATCTAATTGTTCTAAACCTGTAAAAGTGTGGTCATTGCCAATTCATGAAAAGTTATCTATAAATAAAGTTTAAATTTTATTTTAATTTGAATAATAGAAATATTGTTAGATCAGGGAAGAAAAAAAATGAATAAGATGGATTGTTTAAAAAACCTCTAAAGGGGGGCAAACTCCTAGGTTGAATGAAGTAGAAAGACAAAGAGAAGGTAAAAAGGTGAGGCTTTCACTGACCGTGGTAAATATGGGTTCACGCTGTGATTTAAAGAAAGAAAAGGGAAGGCAACATAGCTTCAGGCAAGACTCACACAGGCTAGCGCACTCCTACACAAACATAAATGTGTGGAGCACATATGAGAGCTGGCCAGTATAAAGCTATAGCTCTACAGCTGATGTTTGTTTTTTGTACTTCATGCTCAGTAGCCTTTCAGGGTGTGTCAGGTGTGGTTCTGTGGCAGAATTGGATCAATACTCTTCATGACTTACTGTACATCTGAAAATCCATTGACAGTACAATTTTAATAACTTATTTCCCACAAACAAAAAGTAGTTCTAAACAGTCCACATGTTGGTTTTTAAAAGTATTTATGCTTTGACCTTCAGGATGTTTACTGATTGTGTTGCCAACCAGCTTACTGCAGCAAAACTGCAGCTCAGGCCATTGTTTGGAACGAAATAATACAAAACAGCATGCGAGTCAGATTTGTTCCACATAAATCCAGTTGTAATACTGCAGAGAGTGAGTTGTTGGCTGCACACATACCCACTGCACAGCACTCCCTTAGATGTGCTCTAAGTAGAAGTTAGCTCTTAATCAAAGGTGGCGACGTTTGGAAAAAAATATCTGCGTGTTTTGCTGGGTTTATTAAACAGTAAATGTGTTCATTCAAAATAAAGTGTTTAGCTTGACTTGGATGAAGCTGAAAGTGATGTAAAGCAAATTAATTAATTCATCGTCTGATCATTAAAAAAAAAAGACACTGGTTGCCACAACTTTAGAACTACTCTTGATTTGGATGCTTGCTTAGCCAGTTAAAGTACACAATTATATTCAAATGCTGGTGAAACTGAAAGTTTTAATTAGAATGAATAACTGCTATTATATAAACTGAAAGTTGTTCCTAATGTAACAGGTTCAGGAAGGAGATGAGACTCAAACCTGGTCAATGCTTGTTTAATGCCTTGGAAAACAGCACAGGAAACAGGGCACCGACAGACGGCATGTGTGCAGCTCCCTACATGATCAAAAGAAAATACTCTGTTAAAATTGGCACTAAAAAAACAAATGAAAAAAAAAATAGATGTAACCCATAAAACAACAATTTCTTAACAAAAAACATCGGAGTTTAAAATAAGTAAGAAGATAAAATAATTCTTATAAGTAACTTAAAATATTGGGAGACAGCAAAGGACAACTCACCAGCACAACTGAGGAGGGGAGGGGCTGTTGCACGTGGTGAAGGGAGGGTGTCACATTAACTACCTTCCCTGTGCAACAAATCAAATCAAATCAAATCAACTTTATTTATATAGCACTTTTCCAAAAAGTTCATTTTTTATCAAAGTGCTTAACATAAAATAAATTAATAAAAAATATTAAAATGTTAAAAACAAAGGACAATGCCCTCAAACCCCACCCCCACCCCTCCACACACTCGCACAAACACACACCGACATATTTCCACACCTTGAAGTTAAAATAATAAAAATAACTAATTACTAAAAAGCTGGACAGGCAACAAGGTGGAACTAAAATTACTAAAACAATTATACTATTAAACAAACATATATATATATACATATACACACACACACAACGTATTAACCCAAAATAAAAATCTGTTAAAAATTAAATACTCACTGTAAATAAAGTTTTGAGAATGTTTATTCAGAGAAAAAAAATCAACTCGCTACACTAACAAAACCCATTTTTCTGATGGAAAGTAGATATTTTTGTGGATCATTTTTTGTGAAAAAATAAACCTTTAGGTCAGATTGATGACGACAATAATGTTTGATTTCTGATATATATGTCTTAAAAGTAAAGATAGGACTAAATTAAAAAAATACAAGCGTTGTAGGTTCCCACTGACATGACCCAGAGCAATTCTATTATTACACCCACAGTCAATTACAGTTCTGTTCCCTCTCTAATGAGTACACATTCATCCTCAGATACCAAAATACACACATATAACTACACAAATAGATAAATATTTACATAGAAACACACAAACGGATTAATCTCACACACATTGTCATGTATAGACACTTATTTGATTATATTCCAATCGTATTCTCCAACACAACCAAATGCATCCATCTATCACACAAGTCAGAATTGTTTCAAAATGAAATAAATTGATAAAAATTAATATTAGTAATTAAATTACTGTAATGTAAAAATGACCAAGTGCCGTCACAGCGGACAACGCATGTGACGGCAGCAAAAATGATCAAACTGTTGTTAAAACCCAACGTGTGAAAACACAGAATTTTGCAAAGATGTGATCATGCGGTGTGATAGAATGTTCTATTTTTACGTAGAAAAACAACAATGGACTGAACTTCATGAAGCTCAAATGTGAATGGGCTTGCCATTAATTCTTGTTTATTTGTTTTCTTGTACACATATTTAATTTACCCCCAATTATCTTGAAACAATTTTGAAACAATCTTGAATCTTCACAATCGCCACACCCCTAATATTGAATATTTATGTAGTAAAGCGGTATACATGTATACGTCGTATAACTATTATCATTTACTGAATCGTGACTTCTTCTCCATCAGTTGGTTCCCTCTATCCCTTTTATTTTCCCTGCTCCAACTCCCCACATCCCCGTTGTCACCTCCACAAAATCCAAGCTCTTGTTCTTGACTTTTCTCTAAAACTGCTGCTTTTTTCCCCATCTCTTCTTGTCCTTGTTCTTCAACTTTCTCAGACTCGCTCTCCCCCTGGACCCTCTCTCATCCGTGTTGATCATCTCATCCTTTTCTTTAATCTATCATCTTAAATACCCTTGTGTGCGCTCGTCCTCTTCCACTCCACCTCCCTTCTTCTCAGCTCCAACCCGATTGCCATTCAGCTCAGTTTCTGTTCCGCTTTCGCTTTATTCTGTGCTTTTCCCAAACCGAGAAGAAACTCGACTTCCTCTCAAGAGCTGAGAGACAAAAAGTTACCTGCAACCAGGACGTTTATGTCGATGCAAATAGAGGAAGAAAAGTATTTGGAAACATAAAATTCAGAGGAAAAGAAGTGATGCATACATGAATGATGGACTGAACGATGAAAAAAAAAGGAAACCTTTGTTGTTTGATGGAAGATGGAGGGAAGGAAATATGCTGATGTGATGCCCTAAAGTATCTCTCTT
This sequence comes from Oryzias javanicus, assembly GCA_003999625.1. Lineage (NCBI taxonomy): Eukaryota > Metazoa > Chordata > Actinopteri > Beloniformes > Adrianichthyidae > Oryzias > Oryzias javanicus. The sequence continues at coordinate 25,135,880 of CM012450.1, forward strand.
CCATACTTATCCTTACCATTAACCAGGATTTTTTTTAGGACTGACACGTCTTGCCTACAGCTGCTTCCAGCATCATTATCATGGGTCCCTTCCTCAAGACATAACGACAAGCCCATTTAGATAAACCTGTCACTGTGGTGGCTCTCCAAATGTCATGTTATATGACTAACATTATCCTTATTGCCAAAGAACGGCTTGTGGGCTAAAATCTGCTTCCACAAGTAGATGTGACCAAGTTCTGTTTTTTTAGCAAAAAAAAAATGGTAATGAAATGGTAAGAAAGCCCCAGGAGAGGCTTCTTCTCTCTTTAATATTTCTATCTAAGTACATTTGGGGTTAATGTTGGATACGTGGCTGCTTTGTGTCATGGTAATTTGTGAAAATCTCATGCCGTGAAGTGGAGCGCCTCTGGGAAACACTGTCATCCAAAAAGAGTCTGAAAATGAGCAAATCACATATGCAGAGTCAAGTCTGAAGTAAAGATCACAAACTGTGCAATCATTCAAGGTAGTTTGATCGATCACTTTCATGTCACTTAAGTCATATATTCAGATATTTTTACAGTAGCCACATTTTTAAAGGAGAAGAAAATTAGTCGCTGCTGAACATTTGTTGAAAAAAAAAAATGGTCCTCTTGAGTAGCGCTAGTTCAGAAATGGTGCTGTTTCAATTAGAAACTATAATTCAGTTGAAGTGGTCCCACTAGCTGGGACATTCTGGTTCCCCTACAATCCTTTCTGGAGCAATCGGTCAATTTCAAAGATCAATTGCATCACTTCACATAGTCGGATAACATTGTCCTACTTTTTGTCTGCTGAAAAAGTCGGTTTTCCGAGGCAAATTATGAGGTATAAAGAGGCGGGATTACTCACCTTTATATAAAAAGGTCAAATTCTCTTGGAAGTTTCTTTTTTTTTCTACATAAAACTTGGAGCACAAGTTTTGCAGCTCAGATGATTTGTAAAAACTGGGTCAAAGTGTGCTGAATGGATCTCCTATTTAGAGACTTGCAAATCACACATGATCTGCATCACACATTTGCAGCACTTTTTCTGCTTGAACGTTTGGTGAAACCCCGAGGCTTTTGCAGGGAATTTTCGGTAACAGATGAAAACTGTCCATTTTTGAAACTGACAGGGAAACAGCTTTAAAGGACAGAAAGTTGGGAAAGTTTCACTTGCAAGTCTTTGTTGCTTTTCCGCCTACCGACACTAAAAGGATTCACAAAGGATCCTCAGCTAGCAGGCATCTTTTCAGAAATGCAACAGCAAGTTAGGTTGACCTGTTTGCCATCCACCGCTAGGCAGTTTATTTTCATTTCACCATTGAATGCATGTTGTTTTTACAAAAAAGTGCAAATGTGGCAGATTACATAATAAGTCACATTTTACATATATAGTCCAAGGTACCATAAGGAAAAAAAGCACCAGAAGGATGCAAAATAGACAAAAGCATAAATATAATAGTAAAAAGGGGAAAAAGGTTTCTAACACAAAATATTATAACTGATTAAAATTATTGTACTTGTGTGTTTCTATAACAGGCACAGTCACAAGCGCTCTGACATCATCTATTGGATTATAAATGTTGAAAATTAAGCCTAAAATGAGTTTGCACCACACACCTCAACAACATTTCTGAAATGGCAATTGTGAAGGGAAAAAAAAATCATTTCTATAGTTGTTGCAAAAAGTGATATAGCATTTATAAAAAAGCACAACATAATGTATTTCATAAACATAGTAGTCAGTGGTTTCTTGTCCTTTCAGAAACCAGCCCCCAGTGTTCATTGATGGAACTGCAACATTGAAAATGTATCAGTTTATTGATCAATTGCTTTTCCATGCAAATGAAATGGACTTTGCTCATTCTAGATTCCAAATTTGAATAAGAAATAAAAGTAATAATACTGACTCCATTTAATTTTGATTCACACGCGCAATTTTTCATTTAATTTTATCAATGCAATTATATTTAAAGGAAAAAAATAGCACAAATTTGATGATTTAATATGGCAATATGTATTTGTTGTCAAATCCATTATAAAGTGATGCTAATAAGTGCATCACTTGACTGAAAATAGACATTTGCAAAACCAAAAATAATTAAAAACATGACTTAAAATTGTTTGTCTATTTTGATGGGACGAATGCAAAAGTTGAACAGTTGGCATCACAGAATAGCTGTTTTTCTGGCAAAGTCAAATTTGCTGTTTTGCACACAAATGCTGGTCATGTGGGCCCATTTTCCAACCTGAATCCATCTGTTAGAACAAAGTTGACAAACTGCTGTTTCATAAAAAGGCAGCCAGATGATTGTGGCATAAAAATGCTCACTGCATCTGTTGGAAATTAAGAAACACATCTTGCACCTTTTATGGAGTCTTTTATGTCTTCAACAAAAACTGTCATAAAAACCCCTCTATGTCGTAGACTTTTGATTCTTCACATTTAAAATGGATGTCAGATTTTTATTCAACCTATTATATGTTCTTTCCCTTCAAACACTTAACTAGGTTTCAAAACAATGTTGAGGACAATGGTAAAGGCAACACTGAAAAGTATTGATCCATAAAACATAAAAAATAAACAGAATCTCTGCATTTAAAATGTTATTCTGTTAGGTATGTCAAATGATTAGTTTCATGATATATTAAATGTATCATTGACACTAGTTTTACACCTGACACAGAAGTGATGGTGAACTTAATTTAAAGTAGAAGAAGAAAAACACATCACAGATCCAGATATCTGGCCAAGTAATCAATGGAGTCTTTCAATGGGTGATTGGGTAGAGAGACAGAAAGCAATTGAAGGGAGCGAATTCCAGAAGATTTGAGTTTGCGATAAGGCTTCTGCTTGAAAATGTGAAGCCTGAAGAGTTGAATGTGGCTCGGCGTCCATTGGATAAGACCAACAAAGACAAATTGAATTCCTAGCTGCTCTTCTATCATTCCTATTGGCAGAATAAAACACTTTCATAAAAAAAAAAAAAAGAATTGATTGTTTGAAACAAAGAATAACTCAAACATTTGAAATACTGTGAGATATAATTAATAGCTTTCTTTTGCATTTGGTGAAGTTGACATGTCTGTTCTTTAAAAAGAAAAAATATGTTTTCCTTTTGAAAATGTGAATCCTAATAGGAGATCAAACATTTAAACTCATCAAATTGAGACAATTTTGTTTTAGTTATATGTATAACACTTTAAAAATTGAAGGGTACTTTAAAAAAGTCTTAGGCAATAGCTATTCATGCACTGTTGTAGGAGCTGAGGCAAGTAGATCCATGTGCAACTTGAATTTAATAGCAATAGCAACAGAGATAAGGACAAGGCAGAATTTAGTCAGGAGGCAGGTCAGGGTCAAACATTGGAGCGAGGCGGGAGAAGAAGAACAGGCAAGAGTCAAAACACAGGCGGGCAAGAGTCAAAACACAGCCAGGCAAGAGTAGGAATGCTCAGAATGAATGCATGTACAGAGAAACACATCAAGACTTCGCAGGGAGCAGAGTGAGGAGCAGGAATATATACAGTACTGATGATGATGACAAACAGCTGGCGGTGACAGGAAAATGGCGGCCGATGCATGATGGGAGTTTGAGTCTAGGAGGATGACGGATGCAGTTAGTACTCAGGTGAGGGCTCCCTCTGGTGGTCTGAGAAGGACATGACTGGCTGAGCCCTGACAACTGTAAAATGCTGATGACTCTGAACTGATTTGTGTGTCACACCAAAAACATTTTTTTCATTTGGCCAGAGTCTTGTAAGTCATGTTTGTCACCGATATATTTGATTATGAGTCAAAAACATGAAATAATTACATTAGTGATACAAAAACTCCTCATCTCGCATGTCGGGGTCGGAGAGATTCCAGGCAGATTGTCGGTGCTCCTGTTCTTGGCCGTGGACCTCGTCTCTGGCTTGACATGGCTGTGCCCACCAGTCTACCATTTCTATCTGGATGACATGCAGTTGGAGTTGTAGAGTCAGATAAGCTAATTCTTCTTTAACAGTCCTGGTACATTGCCTGTCCGCCCTGTGGACATTCCTAAGGTTTATCCTTTTTTTGTCCTGGAATCAGCTTTTTTTTAGGAGTTTTTCCTTACCAGTTTAGCTTGGACTGTTTAGTTTAGTTTAGCTGCCAGCTTTCGTTTATATTTAATGAGTGACTTTCTGCTTATGCACAATGAGACAATTGTTTTGTAATATTGGGCAACATAAATTAAAACTAAATTGAATTAAATTGAATTGAAAAATATAAATCTAGCAATCAGACCATATTCCAGCAAAAATATAATAAGCTTCTGTATTTTTGTCTTAAGTTTGTATTTATTTCTCACTAAAAATGTCTATATTTTTATAATTTGAGTCTCCTCTCGTAGGGATAAGCCTGGAATACCTCCCTAGGAAGGTTTCCAGAGGCATCTGAAATAGATTCTCAAGCCACCTCAACTCACTGCGTTCAATGTGAAGGCTGTACCAGGAGCTCCTTTTGGATAACTTCTAGCTTACCCATTTCTGCCTCTTATATGGGATCTTTTCCTTTTGGCCATGTCTCAAACCTCATGACCAGGAGTGAAGTGGGGAAAAGTGACAAGAAGATTAGCTCAGCTCCTTCTTCATTTGAGAACGAGACTCCACGATACTTCAACTCTTTTTCTTGTTGTGGGAGATTTTAATGTACCCAAAGAGTAAAAACCATCTTTACCTGGTTGAGGACCATGGGCTTTAATTCAAAGGTTCCAATTTTCATTCTAGCTGCTTCAAACGTGGCTTCCAATGAACCCAGAAAAACACACAAAACCACGCTGCCTCCAAACTCGAGTCCCTGCGTTGCAGCTATAGAACTGTAAACAAAGAACATTTCTGCCAAAGTTCAACATCCGTTAGGAAAATATTCATTTTACTGCTATGTCGCCCAGAAGGAGACATGGTGGTGGAATGAAGAAGTTCAATCGTGTGTTAAAAGGAAAAGTTAGTTATTAAAGAGGGGTTACTCGGACATGAGTACAGGCAAATACAGCACATGGTAAAGGTGGCTAAATGCCCAAACAAAAGGGCTTGTAGCATTCACACACAAAGGAGGGAGAAGTGGATCGCACAGGCTGACAAGTCAGAGAAACAGAGATGGATGGGGGTGCAGCAGGTTGTGGTGATCAAGGGCAGAGACAGAAATGCATTGACAAGTTGAATCTTTAATGAGAATGTTTAGATTACTGTTGATGAATATTATAAATGATTTGTCTATGGATGTGATATTTGATTTTAAATCCTGAACCGGATATTGATTATTCATGTAGAGAAAATGGTATGGTCGAGTCGGGGTGGGATTATATAAGTTCGCTTCCTTCCACCCCCTCTCAAGCGATCTATTTGTGATTTATTATGTGATGTTATTCCATGTATTATAACCTGATTGCTTGAAATAAACCATTTCATTCATTCATTCATTCATTCATTCATTCATTCATTCAAGTTCCGCAAGTGTGATGGAAGGAGAACTTTGAAGAATTGATGAATGAGAAAAGTGAGTAAGACCAGTTAGGGACGGCATTGAGGAGGACGAGGAGGGATTCGTCCTGACAACATACCTGTGGAGGTATGGAAGTGTTTAGAAGAGGTTGAGATCGATTGAGAAGAGGGATTGTGTTGGTAAAGGATGTTGAGGTTGGAGCTACCAGGAAAGAGGCATAGAGGTAGACCAAAGAGGAGGTTTATGCAATCAGGGATCACATGGGGTTGATTGATTTTAGCAAGGAAGATATAGAGGATAGGGTTGGAAAAATAAAGATGAATTAAACATTTAAACTTTTTTTCCTTCATTAATACAGTTGCATTGGTTTTTAAAACAGGTTTTGTCCAAATACACATATTGACGATGAGATGACAAATATCAATAACAAATATTTGTCATGATTTATTTTCTTTCTTTTAATACTTTTTATCAATAATGCATACTATAATCATTTATGAAAAGGTCAAGATCCTAGCTCATTTCTTTTCTAAGTAGAACCAGTAAGTAAGACTGCAAATAAAAGAAAATTTTCTGCAGTGGGATCTCCCGCGTCCGGCTATTTGCTTAGATCCTATGGTAGCGTATTCTGTAAACTTGATTGGCCGGTCACTGGTTTGGACAGGTCCTTAAAATAAAATCTCACCTCAGTGGAAAGCCAGATTTTTACTTTTCATCACTTTAGTTTTTTTGTTGTTTATTTTTTCTACTGTGTGTTTGTGCGTGTGTGTGTTGGGGAGGGTTTGAGGACATTATTTGGGTTCTACACATTTGTCTTGTTCTGAGCTTTTAAAATTTGATAATGTTTTTTATTCAAAGCACTTTGAGTGAAATTGGTTTTTGGAAAAGTGCTGTACAAATAAAGTTTGATTTAAAAAAAAATGTAATTTTGGAACATTGCTTCCAGGCAGCATTCTAATATAAAGAAATCCTGGACTTGTCTCAGTATTTACCTGGTCACTGCGTCTGCTTTGCCATTTGTCCTCTGACAGAAAACCCTCTCCGGTCATGCAATTGTTTGTTCAAGTTCATGGAAATACCTTCACAAAAAAAAAAAAAAAAAACATAATAAAGCTGCACTTTTAATCAGGAATTGGCATACGTGGCCAAGAGTCTGGATAAAAATGGTCAGTCTGTGCATTTGTAAATGTGTTAGATGTGTGTTTCTCTTTTTATATTCACATTTCCCCTTTTAGTGTGTTGCATGAGCCCCAGGAAACGTATATATATATATTCCCAAAACATGAATTTCTATAGAAATCTCAACAGAAAAAAAATGCAAATTCCTGGCTTTGTATCCGTGTCAAAATCCAAACTAAGCTTTTTTTCATGTTTAAGCTCAAATCAAAGTGAAAACACTACAAGTTTATGTGAAGCATCCCCAAACCCAACAAGGTAAGATCTTTTTTTTTGGGGGGGGGGGGGATGACAAAGAGAGGCGAAAAGAAGAATCACAAAGAGACGTTCCAAAAAGCTCCTGCCAGAGAGAAAGAGCTTTGTTACATAACACTCTGAGGGTATGGAAGCTCACATGCTTTCTAAAGGAGAAGCACACGTTCCTCAGCACCTGAAGTCTCATGGCACAGTGGGAGAAGACTTGGATAATGTGGATGCTTTTAAGCAGAAGCAGCCGGAGCTCAGTGGGAGGAATATGAGGGAAAACATGAAGCACAAAATAGTGTGCAGATTCTACACCATTTCAATTATTAACACCACTCAGCACACATAGACTTAAAATATTCTTGCATTTTAATGGATACATTTTGGGTTTTATTGTTCAAATATTGTAAATACATACACAATCCCACTTATAAAGATAAAGTGACAGTGACAATTAGTTTCTGTCAAGTTCAAATAAAAAAAGTATTTATTTTATCATGTGATGGTCACCAGAAGAAGTATTTTACAGAAGTGTAGTCCCTGATTATGAATAGTTTTTTAAATAGAGAAAAATGCTTAGATTTGGTGGTTAGGAGAAACTAAGATGGCCAAAGTCATAATAAAAACAAAAGCCAATAAAATGCCATATAAAATATTCCACATCAACCACAGACAAACCAACTATAGTATATAAATAACAGTTACTGCTCTTAACCCTGGAGCTCTATCGCTGGGTGATTTTCACATGAGCAAAAGTATTCCCATGATGTTCATTTTCATTGTCATGGGCCCCTGAGTAAAGTCTGACATGTCTCAGGAATGGGTGGACAAAAGGCCAAGTCTCCAGTATCATTATTTATTTTTTTTAGGATTTATTTTCTCAAATTTCTCATTTTTTTTGTTACATAAATGTCAGTTAAAAATAAAAATAACTACTCTAATTTATCATGTTTTGTCTTATTATGAACTATTTTTTTGTGAGAAAGGCTTTTTATTGGGTACATTTTGATATCGGATGAAAATTAACTGGCAAAACTGAGGGTGTAACTTTTTATAGCAAAAGTGTTATAGGGTTAAATGTTTCATTTTGTATAATAGTCTGGGATTTCTCTTCGATAAAAAGAAAATGTTTATACTAAACTGTCAAAAACAATTATTTTCTAAAAAATGAAGAATGCGTATTCAATCAGACGTGGTTTAAATACTAAAAAACAAGAAAGGATTAAATAAAAAGCTATCTGACAACAACTGAAACTGAACACTGATGGGGGAGGCAATAACCAAAACAGGTGTGAGCTATTATAATTAAGAAGTCTCTTTTTTTTGCTGGGTGTGGCAGTTTTCAGATGACTTTTGTGCTGGAAAACTTTGACACTCTTTGGCAACACTACACTGTCAGTGGAAAATTACTGAAGAAAATCTTCAAGTCTCACCTAATGGTGGACTCACATTGAACGTAATTCGCGTGACAAATTTGCGTCCCCCGCCTCCCCTCTTTCCTCACGCGATAAATTCACTTCTTGTCGCTAGTCACAGAATGCGTTCCTGAGTTTGACGCCGTGGCCGCACGGCTCACACCACTAGCGTTACAGCTCCGATGCGTGCTGCACCTACGGTCAGGCCTCTGAGTGGACGATGCAGCTGGACCGCAGCGTACAAGGGGGGATTAGCGTGAATGTATGTGAGTTTTACGAGGTCTGCAGAGAGCCTGTGGCTGCAGCCAGGCTATAGCTGAACCGTCAGCTGTAGCTAGAATGCTCCCGCATTGAGCTGTAATGCTAGCTATGTGAGCCCAGTGTTTGAATGTATGGAAGACACATTATGATGTTGAGAAATAAACAAGCTTTATTTATTGTGAAGAGTTCTGTAAAAACATTGGTAACCACGTCTCCACATGCTTGGATATTTGTGATTGTTAGTTTAAATATTTTCTCAGTACAGAGGGCTGTGTCTGTATGACAGCCACTTCCGCTGTGTTTCTGTGACTCTGTGGCTGAGCTTGAAGGCTCACTGTGTCACGTTTACTCGGGGGGGGAAATAACATTAATAGACCTTTTTCTTTTTTTTCTTTTGCCTGAGCCGGCAGGCTCTAAACCTCGAACCTTAATGGTGAATTCACACCGAATCGGACAAGCAATTCAAAATCGTGTCTGCCTCCCCTCTTCTGACACATGCCAAATTTACTGCTTACAGCCTTGAAGCCTCTGTTGCCACATCATGAAAGGCATAGAAAATGTTGAGCGAGAAGCTTGGGTTTATTTGTTTTGGAGAGCTCTTCAGAGGCGCCAGCAAGCACATCGCCGTGTTTGTTTTCACCAGATCTTTCAGTCTCTCCAGGTGCTTCATATCTCCATCGTGCTGCAAAAGCTGCACCTGATGACCACTTTAAACGTTACTTCTGTCTGCCTGTGGTCCAGTTTGAGCATTAACTCAAGAGAGGGGAAAAAAAAATAAAACTAGAGGATCTTTATGATAATAAGAAAAACACCATGAGCCCATGAATCTGGAGCGATGATGCACTACAACGGCACTCAAGATGGCTCTCCAGGCAGCTAACCGCTTAGGGGAAAGCAGAGCGGGCTATGCTGCCAGACCTGCAGCCTGGACACTAGAGCTAGCTAGATCTAGCCGTAGCTTGGAGAGCAGCGATCGCTATCAGCTCTGCTGCAGCCTGAGCAGCGGTGACAGCTATTAGCTTTGCTCAAACCTGGGGAGTGAAGATCGCCAGGCGACTGGTTAGCATAGCCGTGGATCCAGCTTCATGGGCTCTGTGACAGGCTGGTGATGTGTCTAGGGCAGGGGTCTGCAACCTGCGGCTCTGGAGCCACTTGTGGCTCTTGTACCTCTCCATAGTGGCTCTCTGGCTAAAGAAAAATGAAATAACACTATTTTTTTTAAGTAAGGGTTACTAAATTAACATTTTATTTAATTTAGATTAGTTCAATTTATACATTTCTGACACAGAAATTTATAAACTGGAACCAGGCATCTTTTATTTTGAAAGGAAATCATACCAGCTCCTGTCAAATAATTGAGAAAATGATCTTTTATATTTCTGTTTTTATTCATGCCACAATAGAAGCAAAATTCATATTCATTATTAAAAATAAATTTTATTAAGTATCAAAATAAGAATTTGCAGCTCCAGCTAAGTTTTGATCAGTAGAAAACAAGCCCAAATGGCTCTTTTACTGTGAAAGGTGGCAAACCCCTGGTCTAAGGTGTATCCCGCCTTCGCCTAACAGTAACTGGGACAGTTTAGAGTTAAGGGTTAAGAAAATAGATGAAAGTTCAGGGCGTAAATCCTCGCATCGAATGGCCATATTAAAGATTTATTTCTACCCATTGACCTAGTCACTAAAAACGTCCAAAGTGTCCAAAGCTAATCCCTGATTGGTTGTCACGCCGCGTCAGATCACATCTTTACAATAACTTAGCATTAAACTTTACTCCCCCGCCCTGGTTTGAACGCATCATACCAGCTATTTTACTGGTTTCCAGCTACATTTGTTCCTTAATGTGTAGAATAATGTAAACATTTAGAAGTAAAAAGTATAAAACTCTTCATTTAGTATTAAAAAAAAAACATTCCAAACTTCCATGAAGTGAAATGTAAATAAACTTGAGACAATGAAGTTCTTATGTATTCACAAAACAGACAGACACAGGGTTATTTGTTTTCTTTTTATTTAAAGACTAATGCAGAGTCAGATTTTACAGGGCTGTATCATAACCAAAAGAAACAAACAAAAACATTTACAGAAGGTTTACCAGTTCATCTACATCAATCACAACCCTTGATCGTTAAACTACCAGCATTTGAATGTGGATGTGTGAGCTTGTGTGCATTCGGTCTTTTTTTTGATGTCCATATGTCTGTTTAGTTATTTTCTTACCCTAATTACCTTTTGTGCTTTAGAAAATATTTTTTTTTACATTTTTTCTGTGAAAATCTGAACATATCTTGCTTGATAAAAATACAAGAAAACGCAGGTAGGTACTGTATGTAGGTTCAACCAAAGACTCAGAAAGCTTGGAAAGCAAGTGCTGCTGAGAACTGCAATGGACCTGGCGTCAAATGACAGAAAAAGACGGATGTGCCTACATATATGATATTTACATGAATGACCTGCCTATGGGTGTGTGGGTAGAAGCTGGAAGCTCATGATTGCACTGTGCCTCATTTTTCACATTCTCTCTGTGGAGCAATAAATGTAGCAAAACAAGACCTGGCTCAGAAATATTTGGAAATGGTCTTCAGCCTTTGTTTCGTCCTGCTGGAGGTACAAGATAGAAGCTTAGCAAAGATGCTTCCAACAGAAAACTTCAGTACAAAATTCACGTTTCACTTTGTCAAAGTCCAAACTCCCCCGTGAACCTTTTTTAGTTTAGACGAGCTGTGGAAAGCAGAGATAAAACAAAACGCTCACATTTTCACCCACCCTTCAATTCTGCGAGTATAGGCTCAAAACCAGAAGTTGTCCTTGTTACAGTTTTGATTTCTCCGTCCCAATCACTTTTATTGCATGTCTCTGGTGAAAAAAAGTGCAGTCGACAATGAAACCTCTGACAAACCAAACAAAAGAGATAATCCACTGTTTTCCTTGATGTCACCCTGTATAGCCATGATTGGGAGGGTGGGCGGGATCGGAGGAGGGGGAAGCTAATGGGTGCACGGTTGATACCAAAAGCAAAGCTTTTTTTTTTTTTTTTTTTTGGAATTTTCTGGTTAAAGTAGCTGAATGGTCAGGGTGGGGAAGGTCAATGGTGTGGTTCAAAGCTGTCTTTGCATAGCACAAAGCTGAACTACATAAATGTAATGTTTATATTCTCCTAAATGTGCAAAATGCATAACAATAGGTTGATAATAAAAACATATTTATCATAATCTTAGCTAATATCTTCATTAATAGAATCAAATACCGTATGCATTATGTATTTTACATATATATATGTTTTTCTTCATGATAATAAATATAGATACAATAGCTTAAAATTCAAATATCTTTATACATATCTTTACCCTGAACTTTACAGTTCCTTGACCCTCTGCTTTAGGTTATTTGGCTGTAAGCAGTACTTGTAGAAATCTGCCGTTAGGGAATTGGTTTAATTAGAATGCGAAAAAATAAGAGTAGCAACAACCGCTAATCTCTACTTCTTGGATATTCGCCTGATCTTCTTCTTCTTCTTCTGAGAATTCTTCCCATTTCTAATAAGCAGTTTGGCCTGCTCTGTGGCCTGTGAAATGCTTTACAGACAGAAAAAACCCACTGCTGTAGGCTTTAGAGGCCAGATTTTTGACACAATGTCTCGCCTGTGATTTTTTTTTTTTTTTTTTTTTTTACTTTTAACCCAATCATTTAAAATCCAGTTACAGCACTCAGATGAAACTACAACAACGACAGAGGGGTCAGTGTAAAGCTACAATGGATATCGCCCCCAGACTGTCAGGTTCAGGTCCCAAGAAAAGCCCTTGCTAATTAATATTGCTACATAAACATAATTTTAAAATGGACTGTTCAGAAACCTTTACGCGCCACACAAGAGAAGAAGCGTTGCCCCAAAATAGTTTCAAAGATTAAATGAAGAAAAACAGGAAGCAAGCAATGTGCAAGACAAAAAAAAAAAGGAAGAAAAACGAACTTTTCTTTTTTGTTTCTTCTGTTTTTTGTTTTTTTTTCTCGGAAGAGAGATTGACATCATGCTACAAAAATATATTCATCTTCGTCACTATCATAGAACAAGACATGTCTTCTGTGCGAGACACAGCGCCGGCTAGCGTTAAGATCCCCGTGCCACTTCGACTCAGCTTCTACCTCCTCTCTGTCCCCTTCCGTCCCTGTCTCCGTTCTGTTGCTCACCAACAAGCAGCAACAGATGACTCCAAACGGGCATGTGATACTGAAGGCAGTGTAGCTGGTACTTTCTGAGTGTTATGTCTCAATTTTTCAACCCAGTGAAGATGGGGAGGGGTGCGTGTGTGTCGGCTATGGTAAACACAGTCAGGGGACACAGTGGGATGGAAAATATAGATGCGCCATCAATCAACAAAGTAAGAGCCATCGCAGCTTCAACTCTGAAAATGGAAAAGGCACTTCTCCTTCGTCTCAGTGTGCCCCGCCCCCCTTTTTTTTTTTAAGCAGATGTGAAAGGAATCGAACCCAAACTGAACCAAGAAATCTTAATTTGGCAAATAAGGGACCCTAAATAAATAAATTACACAAATGAGGTATAAATAAATAAATAAATTTAAGTTACTTCACTTTTGATTTTGAATTTAAAACACACTCCAGGGTGTGAGATAGTATCACATTCTTGCTTGTAGCTAGCCAGTCTTAGTATATGTTACACAGCGGTCTCATTTCCAACTCAACATGGAGATGAACTGGGTAAGAAACAGTCACTTAAGCATGACCGAGCCCAATATATACTCTTTTTATGGAAATGATGATTTTAAAAAAAGTGTACATTTTCATGAATTTAGATATTATACTCTTTAGATACACTTTGCAAAATTTAAACGCAATATAGACATCTCTAACATCTATAATATTTACAATAAGAGAAACCAATATATTTTCAATGCCGAGCACGGGGATAATGGAACTTAACACTCTGTGATCCCTAAATAAACAGTGTCCACGGAGACATGTTTTATTGCTATTGCGGAAACTATAAAACATCTTGAAGTATGAGAGAGCTTCATAAAACACCTACGGAGGATGGAAGATGTCTTGAAATGACTGAGCACTGCTGATACCAAAGAAATAAAGCCAGCAGTCCACTGTACTTTGAATAAATAAATAAGTATAAATAAAAAAGATGCCCTGCCCATGCATGTACACAAGTGCCTTTCAACGTGCCTGTGATTCCACATTTTGAAAAAGGAAAAAAAAAAAAACCCACAAAAATACCCACCCCTCCTCGTGTTTGGGCTATGTGCAGTTTAGAGTAGCATTCTCTTGGCTAGATATTTATGGTGGCATCGTATGGCATCATCTTAGACCTGAACAAACCCCTTTCAGACATTTATACTGTTTGTTAGCTTTTTTTTTTTTCCTGTATTTTTTCTTTTTTTTTTGTTTTCAAACCATCAAAATGTAGATAAACACAGAAAGCGATTTCAGAAATGGGAATTCAAACCAGCATTGACACAATACTTATCATTAAAAACCAAAAAAAAGAAAAAAAAATCAAGACAAAAAACAGAATAAGTAAAAGAAAGACATTTTTGTAAGAATAGTAAGAAATAAGATGTAATCGAAAAGGGAGGAAACATGGATTAGGTTGGATTCATCCCCTGCAATTTGGGCTTCTTATTCAAGTAGGTTGCCCAGTAGACCAAGTTGAAGGTTCCAAAAAGCAGAGGGAAGGCTATTCTGGCAATCCTGTCAATCTTGCTCACACTGTTAAAGGTCTTCTTGGCCTCTGGCGGTTTGGGTTTTGGCTCCTCCTTGGGCTCATCTGGGGGTGGAGGGGCACTTTTGGCGATGGTGGCCAAACCTGGGTTCCTGGCGGGGTTGGGGGCGAACGGCGTAGCTGTTGCAGGCGGGTAGGCCGTGGTGTTGTTCTTTTTCAGCAGAGACTCCTTCTTTTTCTTTTGCTGATCACATTTGTGGAGGGAAAATAACATAAGAAAAAAAAGAGTTTAGATTCATTATTAAACAACATGATTATTTTAACAGTCTTAAAGCTTTTGTAACATTGTTGCAACAAAATAAATCAGTAAAAAAAATGAGTGTGGAGCTGCTAAATGCAGCAAACAGACAGAATGCACGAGCTGAAACTATTAATGTTTATGTCATGTTTTTCAAATAGAATTTTCCTCTACATGAGCTGGAGACAACAAGATAATGTCTCCCGCCTGATTCAGCTTGTATATAAATGTAGCCCTGCTGCAACACCAGCTAACAACATGACAAATGCAGGAAGATTTTTTAAATGACATTTTATATACCATAATCTTGAGAAGTCTTTTTTTATTGGTTTATTTGATCTAAAACTCCTCAGAAATAGTCAGAAAGTTAGGCCATAAAATCGCAGAGGATTACCTTCTCGGGCACAACGCTTTTTCCGTCCCAAGCATAACCTCTCTTGGTGAAGTAGTTGACTGTGGCGAACTCGATGAGTGCTGAGAAAACAAAGGCATAGCAAACGGCGATGAACCAGTCCATGGCTGTGGCGTAGGCCACTTTAGGCAGAGAGTTCCTGGCGCTGATACTCAGAGTGGTCATGGTCAGGACGGTGGTCACGCCTGCAGGAGACAGACACAATGAACTGTTAAAGCACACACTAGCGAAATCTTCAAACTTTGTTAATTACGGAGGTTGAATTTCAATTAAATGCATATAATTTATTCCTTTTTATTGATTTCAAAATAAAATCAGCTTGTTTTGGGTAGCACCCTGGATTCTTTATTTCTTTCATTTTTCATCATTTCATTTTTGATCCATTCATCCATTTTTTTTATCCCTTTCAAAGTCACAGAGTTGCTGGAGCTTTTCATTTTATTTGATTTTAATCACTTATTGGATTATTTCTAACATTTTTTTTTCCAGTTTTAAGCATCACAGCTTTAATTGTCCATTAAAAACGTACCTTTTTTAGAATAGAGTTTAATATTAAGTAGTCTGTAGCATTTTAATTTATTTTGTTTAGTGCATTATTATTTATCTTTTATCTATCCCAGGGGTCGGCAACCCAAAATGTTGAAAGAGCCATATTGGACCAAAAAAACCAAAATCAAATCTGTCTGGAGCCGCAAAAAATTAAAAGTCTTATAATGAAGGCAACACATGTTTTATGTATCTATATTATCTATATTAGCCTACTATCAAAATGACTAAGTGTGTTACAAATACATGATGAACCTTCATGATTGAATGTTTATTTAATCCTGTGGAGAATGAATCACCACGTGACTACACTGTTGTAGGATGAAGTTTAACTTCATTACAATATTAATGAATTACAGTTTGTTTCATTGTTTTGATGAAATTAAAGGAATTCAATAAAGAAATCCGATTTCTGATGTCATTTTTATTTTGAGGATTCGTAAAAAACAACAATGGAACGTGCATAACGTGCCCCTTATCTGGGCAACAGAGTACAATAAAATGCAGCATACATTAATAAAAATAAAACAACAGCCTTTTGAAGAGGTAAAGTGTATAAAATCAAATGAATACAGTTTAAGTTTGATTTCTGTGCAAATGCCAAACAAGTCAGTACATGGGTAAAACGCAGCAGTATCCTCTCTCTCTCTCTCTCTCTCTCTCTCTCTTGACACCAAATCAGCGCAGCTATCCTCATTTCTGAGCAACCAAACACAATAATACCCCTAACCCCGGGCTTACACCGCTAGCGTCACGGCTCTGTTGTGTTGTGGGAGCGGACTAGCTCAGCCAATGGCTTAAGTGTCATTCCAAATATATACTGACAAAAATCAGAAATTACGAACGCTGAAAGCGCCCTGCCCTACTTTTTTTTTTATCGTTTTCTCGTGATAACGAGATAATCGATAATGAAAAATGAAGCGTTCCGCTCTCTCTTTCCCGCACGGAGACGCCGAAACTTCATCTGTTTTAAGTCTCTTTATTTGGTGGTTAACCAGAAAAACAGCAGCAGAACACTCCACAAAAGTTGTATTCACTAATCATTTTATTAGTGGGGATACCTCGAACGCCTTCATTCCGTCTCATGCACCAGCCCTCCCCCCTTTATTTACCCCAAACCTCCGAACAGCTGATTGACAGATCACTGCGCATGTTGTGTTCAATGAACTCCAGACATTAACTCAGTCCGCTACTATGCTTTTGACATTTTTATACAATCCTCAGAAAAAGCAGTTTTTCAGGAAAAAAAAATGGCGAGACTTTTTAATCCCTTGATTTTATAAGGATCAGTTCTGGGGTTCAACGTTTTCTATGATAAACTGCTTTGTTTTGCTACCGGTGTCCAGAGGTCAGTGAACGCACCATGCAGAAACGCTCGGCAGACCTGAATCCTGTCAATCTGTCAATGTTTGTTCGGGGTTAAAACAATGATTAAAACCAAAAACATATTTCCCTCCTCCATCTTTTTCCATTTTCCAACATTTTGGAAATAGTGCCAGGGAGCCACAAGGCAGCGCTTAAAGAGCCGCATGCGGCTCCGGAGCCGCAGGTTGCCGACCCCTGATCTATCCTATTGCCTTTTGTAATTTTATGCTTTTTTAAATTTTTGTGTTAATTTTAATTTTTTGTTGTTGTTTCTCTTATTGTGTTGCATTTTGAAAACATCTAAAAGAATTGTAAAGTGCTATAGAAATAAAGTTTAATTCATTTATTCAGTTTTATGAAAACAATAAAAAGTAGGTCGTATGGGATAATGATATGATGATGTCGTTTGTCCATCATTTCAACTAAAAGTTATTTTGGATTTGTTGATACAGAAAATGCTTTGTACCAATTTTAAAACTTTTTATTAGCATGTGGATGTTGAAAACTTATCTGAAAAACTCGACTGTCAAACATCAAACAACATTATCCAAAGGGCGAAGTCCTAGCATACCATTTTGCATAGTGATCTTTCAAATGTTTTTGTGTCAAGTGACTCGCTGGTGTGGTTTGGACTTCAGGCAAACTAAACTTTAAAGATGCAAAATATTTTGCAGCATACAAAGAAATTAAATACACACAAAACAAATAAAAAAATAAATAAATATCAGTAAAGAAGTTAAATATTTAGAATCAAGATCAGGACTTGGATTACAAAAGCACTTATACCAAATGTGATAATAATTTGTACCTTTAAATTTATTTTTTCCCCGTTAATAATCAGTGATCAATCATGACTAATAACAGAAAAGATCGTAGAAATGTTGTGTGGGACGCTTACAGCACCAAGAATATATGCCACGAGCCAACATTTATTTTCTCTATTCTTAGTGTATTAATGTTAACTTAAAAAAAGAATATTCTGTCCATTTTAATGGTAAATTTTAAAGCTGATAAACTATATTTGATCTTAATATGCTTTGAAGAATTGTTTTCTTTTTATTTGCATCAATTGGAATAATAGGAACACATTAAAACATACTTTTATGAAGTTTTGATTTGCTTAAATCTATGGTACCACACAAGCTGCAAAGAAAGTATTTAAATATTTTCTATCAAATATTATTTTTATTACATTTTAGTAATGAGAAACATGTTTTATGACAACAATAATAGGTGAAGTTATTTATCTAACATACTTATACTTAAAATAATAAGAATAAATATCTTAAGGTAAAAGTGTACTTTTTTCATAAAAGCTTTCTTTTGGTACTAAAACACCCTTTTTACATCATTTTTTTCTCATGAAAGAGTCCTGACAAACCAAAAAAAAATCTGAATTTTCTTCTTAAACCCTTTTTAGTGAAGTGTTAAGCGATGAGTCACGGTTTTCTTCCTCCCACTATCTTTTAACATGCTTTCATCACTTGATTTTAACCCTAAATGTGTTTTCTTTTAGTCAAGTCAGTGTTTTGTAATAGGCCAATCATTTTTGATTGGCTCATAAATATGGATCGCAGCAATAAGGAGTCACACATTTCTAGTTACCGAGGTCTCTAGGGGAGAAAAGCTAACATGTAGGTTAAATGTATTTATTCTACAGTAATTTGCTGCGAAAAGTTACATTTTTTTCCTCCCATTTCCTGTCCACACATATGTAGTTTTTAACTTAAAATATCTACATCATTTGAATATCATAAGCACCTTGATATACGTCTAAAACCTATAACTGCTTTGCATTGCCCTTGAATTTGGTTACATATCATGTTGTGCACTGCAGCAACTGAGAAGTGGGTCATTGCTTGGTTCCTTGATTTATGTGTATAAGAATGTAGTTCAGAGGAGTATACAAAAACATTAGGTGATGTTTCGTCGACTGCATATATCTCTTTCTGGGAGTCGTATGCCAAGCCTGGCCATTTATTTAATAGTGAAACAAAGTGCTTCCCTCCTCTGGCATAAGTGTATAAGAATGCAAAATAGATTCACTTGTTTCGTGTTTGGCTTTTAAATCTGCAATCCCCTTTTAATTTATAGGCTGTACTCCTACAAATTTTGTCAAGGAATTATTTGGGTTTTTTATGAAAGTAGAGAATAGGAAGACTGAAATCTGACCACTAAATCAAGGTGATAGCAACTGAAAGTGAAGAATGGAGGCCCGACTAAACACAATTTCAAGCCAAACCCCTTATTGAGGACATTTGTATGATAAATCTTTTGTTTCATACTCCTATCAGTACTTTTCCCTCACCAAATATCCATCTTTTTGTGAGTCGTTGCGCAGCGGTTGTACAATATGTCCTAGAGCTGATCAGCTGTGACCGACAGTTGCACCAGTGTTATTCCAAAACAGCTAGAGAGTAAAAAATGAGTAATTAGGAGTGTTATGACATGCTTTTCTTCTTGAGGAGAAAAGAGGTCATCTGTTTCACGAGAATGAGATGGTGAACCAGCTGTTCAGGGCGAGGTTATGTTATACAACCACCACGCAAGGACATCACATGAGCTGTCAAAATACTGTGCAAGAAATAAAAATTATATGCATATTTATATTTATATAACTTTTATAGAGCTGTTTTTGACAGCTCTGTAATTCTGATTAGCTATCAGCTTTACTCTTAGCTCATGTAAATTTACAGCATATTATTTTTAGATCCGTGTATCTGATGCTACAATCACAAAAACGTGTGTTGTGGCAACCGCTTCCAATGAAGAGTCTGTGTAAATGTGTGCGTATTTGGTCTGTGTTCAAATCTCTTGCGTTCATGTGCAGACATGCAAGGTTTTTAGGCCATTTTTCAGTGTAAGGTCATTGAACGTGTGTCAAAGGGAAACCACTTTGACCAACTTTGATTTGGCAGTGACGACTGGATGACGTCCCCTTTTATTTAAGGATGTGCCAACCGTTTGAAAATTGATCATGGAGAAATAAATCATAATTGTAGTTTGAACTGAATTACATATCATCAAGTCTTTCATGTATCGGAATAGAGCTGTGAAAGAAAAAGTTTGGAACAAGATTTGCGAGTTTTGTAACTGAGTAGCTGTGTTAGTATAAGATCTCGACAGTCCAGTCCTGTTTGCTAGAAGCGTGTTCAACAATGCTCGTCTTGAATGTGCATTGCTTTCCCAGTATGTTTGTAGCTTAAAGGTGCATTAAGACCAAAGATGATTTCAGCGATGGTGTACGAATTTGTAGGCCCAGATAAATTGTAAATAGTTGTACAGGTCACCGCATCACATCTACCAATCAGGAACTCAGCTTTGGGTAAACAATGTTTTCAGTGGCTGAAGCAGCAGGTAGAATACTAACCAATGCGAGTGTCTTTGTCCTGAACTTCCATCTAGTTTTCTCAACTCACTTTACCAGGGCGGATGAAGAAGAGATACATAACGGACAGATCGCTAGCCTACCGCGGCGGTGCTCTGGCTGCAGTCACCCAGCCACCTTTAGTCCAGCGGAGTAAAGGGGCTGCCTGCTCGGGCTTCCTTGACTTTGTGAAATTTTTCTTATTTTCACTGAGACCACAATACAGCCTTCAAACTCATGCACAGAGATACAGAAACACAGTGGAAGTGGCTGTCATCCAAACATAAATGAGATAGAAGCCCTCTGTGATGGTGAAATATTTGATTTGAATAATTTCATAACCAGACACAAAGACATGATTACCGATGTTTTCAGTGTGTGAATGGGTCTATGACTGTAAGACGCTTTGGCTCTTAAAGGAAGGTATAAAAGTGCTATATAGGCCATTTTTATAGAACTACTCACAATAAATAAACCTGATCTCTCAACATAACCCTCTTGACTTCCATACATTGTAAGTGACAATTACACAGACACTGCTCCATGTCAGGCTTAAAACATTGGCTGGTAACTTCTCTCACGTTCAGGAACACATTTTTTGTTAGGCGG
The DNA here is from genome assembly GCA_003999625.1 of Oryzias javanicus. NCBI lineage: Eukaryota > Metazoa > Chordata > Actinopteri > Beloniformes > Adrianichthyidae > Oryzias > Oryzias javanicus. The sequence goes on from CM012450.1 coordinate 25,156,732, forward strand.
CGAGCAGCAAATTTGCTGTGTGGCGAAAAAGGGAGGGGCCATGTGAATTTGGTGTTAAAGCACCTTAAGATTTTGACACATTTTTCGAGACTTTGAAAAAAACTCTACCTGGATACTAATACGTCTTTCATTGTAATAAAATAGTAAAATCTATACAAGTATCAACAAATTAAACATTACAATATATTGCCAAATATATTTCCCCCTACACCCTTAATAAAGATTATTAATCAAATGTAAAGCCCCACTATGACTTTTGGTTTAAGCTTTAATAAAATGCTGTTTTATTGATTTAATATTTAAAAAAAAGATAAAAGATTGAAAGGCTGTTCACCCTCATGTGCTCACTGTTCTATTCCAGAGAAATGAACGTGAGACATTGGGAGAGAGATCAGACTTCTGCCAGCCACATATTTTGTTTACCAGTAAATCATCTTCTTTTATGGTGGAGGATTGAGGCGCACCACTGGGTATTACACAAGTCCTCGCAAAAACGCTCTGATGCTCGGTATCCCACATATTTACTGTGTTTGACAAGCTCTGTCGTCATGGAAACAGGGCTTCCATCTCCTGCAGTGTGCTAATACCACAAGAAAACATATAAATAAATATATAAAAGTAAAAAAAGAGGGTGTTTTGAGTTGGCTTTTTGGATTTAAGACAAAGATTCCTGGACTCGATCATCAATGCATTAGGTGGCAGCATGTGTGTGTGTTGACACTCGTCTGCATTCATGTGTGAAAGTGTAACAGATGCTGCACTTCTGCTTAAAAAAAAAAAGGGAAAAATAAACTGTCATTTAAATGCGGTTGAGTTTTTCCACCTGCAGAGAGAGTAACCCCGCCTCTTTGTCTGCTCGGTGATTGGCCCATTTAAGAATCGCTTAGAACACTAGCAAGCTGATTCATTAGAACACGACTCCGGAGCTGGTTTTAAATGACTTTATTTGACGTGTTGTAAGTAACACACTTGAGGCTTTGAAGGCTGTTAATGAACAAAGCCATTGATCTGGAAAGTTCTAACTGGATTAATAGTGGCGTAACTCAATTCTTGATGGTTGCTTCTACTTCATTAGCTTTGTGTGGACAAGCGCTGACACATGATATATACGTTACATATCGTCTAACGAGGTTTTTTCCTTTATTTACAGAGTGACTTATAAATGCTCTCACACGCGCGGGGTAATGGGAAAAAGAACGTCAAGATGTGGAGAAAGATAGCGCGATAAAGCACGTTTGGGGAAGTGAGTTAGAGATTAAAAGAGGAAAAACTTGGAGGAAAACAGGCAATCTTCGGTTGGAGGGCTGGTGCCGCCGCCTCAGGCGAAGCTAAAGTTTGAAGTGACTACACACCCAGACGAGAACAGCTCAGAAGTACATTTCTGAAAGACACATGAAGCCCACTTTGTTATTAGGTTTGTGGCAGAATAAGATAAGAAAAGTGATTTAATGCCAGTCAGAGTCATCATTCTAGTAGGCCGCTGGCGCTCAGCTGACTGTAAAGGGCTATAGATCAGAAAAGAAAGTCCTCCAGGCATAGATTATAGGTTTGTTCAGACCAACTTTTCGTACTATGGATTATAATCCTTTCTTATGGACCGTAAAGTTACTATTGGTCATCTGCTCGGATGAAACTAACAACTCTCGATTGTCACCTTTTACTATCTCTGCAATCTTAGGAAAACAAGTGAAATGATCATCCTTTTATAAAAGATAAACCATGGACTCTAATCCTCCCCGGCGGGGGTGAATTTTCAGGAAAACTGTCTTTTTCTGTTCTGCTCCAGCATTCTAGCCTTCCTGGTACAGGATACTTGTTCTTGCCCTATTAATTTTTGATTGTGAAAGCATACAGGGAAATCGAATTTGGGTCAAATACCTGGAGGATGTGTCAGTTAGGATGATGGAAATGAATGTTCTTCAATAAAATATCTTTCTAGGAAGCCTTTCTGATCAAGGACATAGAAGAAAAATATGAATACAAACATATTTAGTATGACAGTCAGTGGAAAGCATGGCTGCGCTTTTAGCGAATCAAAGAAGGGGAGAATATTACCATCCAAGCTTCGATTAAAGGGCCTAAGTCTTTCAATGTAAAATATTATCATATATATGACCATACATTACCTTTGACACTCTAAAGAATAAATTAGTTATGAAATATGACTTATTTTCATGAGGTTTTTTTTGCTATCCAGAAGTAAGATGCCTTGATCTCTGCGGCACAACTTATTGGTGCTTGGGGGTGTTACCCATTTCCTGGAATCGTGTCTGTCTTTGAATCACAAAACCAAACAACATCCATGCTTTTGCAAAGATATATGTACATACCATATACAGCATCTGCCATTAGTAGTTCTAGCCATGGTTACACTGTTTGTGGCAATGGCCGGAGCTAGCGGCGGATCACATCTAGCTGAGGGGCAAAGGTCGTGGCTGTTCACTGCTAGCTGTGCGGCAAAGTTAGCAAGCTAACTGCTAGCTGAATGGCGAAGTTAGCGGCTGAACACCAGTAGCTGAGCAAAGAAATTGGGTGTTTGTGTTAGCCTGGGGGCGGCACTGGCAACACAGACTCTTTCAAAAAGGGGTTGTTCTTAATTTGTGCCATCAGCTCATGACGACCCGCTGTTTTTCGTGGGCATGGGAGCGGCTGGTGTTCATAGTGCAGGTTTTTAGAGGACTACTTAAAAATGTGTGAACGGATTGAAATGCGTGAACAGTATAATACACTTAAAAGCACAAAAAGTTGATTTTTGCGCGGTATTTTTGTTTTTTATTTAATTAAGATATTTTTAAACTGATGAAATCCACAAAAAAAATGCAAATAATCTTTTCAATGAGATATAGGTCATCTTTAATTTATTATCAACTAATTTGGCATTGTTTCAACACAGCAAGTAATCATTAAAAAAAGAACAACAATAGGTGAGGTATTCTCACCAAAACGTTTTGAAAATTGACAAAAATGCTTCAGCTAAAAGTGTTTTTGAGATTTCATGGAGGCAGCCATTTTGAAATAACCTGGAAAAGCCCTTCTACTGCCCCTAGTGGAGTCATTAGGAATTACAGGGCAGTAAACATGGACTACTTTTTATACTGTGGGCTTTTAGGGGAGGTTTTGATCCTGCTAATGAGATAGAGGTCTCACAAATGCATTTATCTTAAATGACACAAACGATTAAATAGGGTTATCCCATTTAGTGTCCTTAAAATGTGGAATGAAATGAATATTTCACATATTTCTGAGAGACAAACATCTTAGCTTTTCCTGCTACACATAAGATCCAAAGAAGTAAAACATTCAAAGGATAAGGGTTGAGAAACATCGGTATGGATGATTCTGCCAATAACTAAACTTAATCAGATTCCCTCAACTCGTCCCAAGGGTTGCATTTCTGTCAACATCCCAACTGAGCTTCAAGTACTCATTTATTTATTCCCAACAAAAGCCTCAGAGACTCATCGCCTTCAGCATCAGTGCATCAATTTCAATTACATTAACTATCAAATAAACAGGCATGTTGATTGGCAGGTGATTTAACAACTAAAGTTAAACACACATTCCCTACTACATTGACAACAAATGCAATTTCGAGGCTTTTTACAAACTAAAATTTATTCTCTTTTTATCCAGAAACCATTTTTACTGGAGTACACTCGCTAAAAGTACTAAAGGGAGTACAAAGCGATTCTCACTTCACCTAAGCTACTCACCATCCAAATGTTGCAGATTTCACAGGTGATCATGAGTACACCCACACAACCAATATGTTCACCAGTTGCAGCCGACTCACACCTGCTGCATATACAGGTGTGTGAATACATGCACAGCCGAGTTCCAGGGCAAACTCAAACGCAAGGTGTCCCCCCTTAATGACCAAAGCCATTAAAAAGCATCATGAGAGAGCCAATAAATGCTCAGTCAATTGGCTTTTAAAGTGAAGAGCTAATCCTCTGAGCACCGCTGTCCCACGACCGATCAAAGCAGCAAGAGCTGGGGAGGAAGCAACAAGGTAAAGCACTATATTAGTGCTGTCAGAAGTGGTTTGGGTTTGGTTTTTATTTATTTAGGAAGCAAAAATCCCCCAAAAAATATTAGGAATTATAACTGTCATTCATTGTTTTGAACTGCAATAAAGCAAATAAACTTATGTGTATTTTTACTCATAGAAAGCGAAGACTTAAAGTTGAATAATTAGTGTTTTAACTGATTCCAAGCCATCTTTTTTAGTTCTTTTATTCCCAATTCTCCTTTTATGTTCGTTTTAAACATCACCACCTGTGGCACCAATAAAATGTTCGCCAATTTCCTGTCGCTTCGTAATACATAATCCAAGTTTAAACAATTCATTAATATGAAATTGCTCTGGGAAGATTTAATCCATTTTTTTTAAATTAATTAAAATGTTAAAGCAAAAAAACAAAAAAATTGTAACCCTTCAAAGTCCTCTTAGGACATAAAAAAAAAGACTTTCCCAGTTGTGTTTTAATTATGAATATGAAGTTTTTAACCAAAATCCCAAAACCTAAATGTCTTGAAAAGCCATTTTTCCTGTTGATCTGAAGCCTCTGTTTCCAAAATCTCCTCTGAGGGAGAACATTGATACATTGGTCATTTTAAATTAGTATACAAGATTTATTATTAGTTCATCCGCTTTGAAATAAAAATACTCATTAAAGACCCACTTTGATGAAAACGTTTTTTGTGGGTGGTTTAAACAAACTAATGATACATTTTCTGAGGATGGAGGAGACATATTTAGATTTAGATTACATGTATTTAAGATCAAAACTGAATTTTATTTTATTTTTTTATTTAAATTGTTGTAAATGAGGAGCAGACAAAAACAAAAAAAGCTTGTAGGTGTGTCATAGGTCCTACAATGGCAGAGCATGGATGACGGGAAGGAGGGGTGGGCTTACCAACGGCTCAAAAACTCAGAGGTTAATTTTTAATTAACTACTATTGCAACTCTGAAGAAACTATGTCCCAGAAAATAATGTTTTTTGGCCAAAAATTGCGTAATCATAATTAAAAGACTGCGAGGAATGTTTTTAAACTTTGGAACTTTGATTTATCCTTTTATGTACTTCATTACATATTATAAAGGATCTTTTAAAGCTAACTATACAAAGCCAGTCCCTACATCATGTCAGGAAATTAGGTTGCCTTATCCTCACCAAACAAAGCAGAACAGCGAGATGAATAAATAGACATGGAGCCGTCGTGGATTAAAATTCATCTCTCATTCCAGCCTCCGCGACCCCCGCCTGCCCCCCTCTCACTCTCTTATCATGAAGCTTACGATGTGCTCATACTTCAACATGACGCGTGCTCCATTTGCCGTCCTCAGCTAGTAATGTCAAGCACCATTTATTTAATGTCTAACAACATCTTATTTGTATGTCAGAAACACCAGGTGTCGTGATAAATCGTCGGTGCTCCAAGTGAAAAAAAGCAGACAAATAGCGAGAACATCTTCTTTACGGTATCTGAAGCCACGGAGGTCATTAGCACCCTCCACTAACTTGCTGCACAGCTTCTCCTTTAAAACGTAAGGACGCTACTACCCTCGAAGAAGAAAAGACACAAGGTCAAAGGTTATTTGTGCTGCAGAAACGTCTGTTTTCAAAGATCGGGGGATTGAGAAAGGGATGACGGATCTCGATTGCTTGCTGCGTCGCCTTAGTGATTTATTTTATGGCGATATTGACATCATAACCTCTTTGAAAACAGGCTCATTCATCTGCTGTCTGATGATGAGCATTAGTCACACGGATGGCAGTACACTTTGATGCGCTCACAGCGGCGAGCATGCGTGCTCATGTGTGTTTGCGTCTCCCGTTGGAAACATGCATCAGTACATGCATGTAATCTCGTAAAGCAGCACCAGAAATGATAGCATGAGGGACGCACACATGCCCTAGATAGTCGGAATCTAATCTGGGCCATCCTCATTTCCTCTCGACACGTGACAACTCGGCTTACTGCAGGTAGGCAAGCTGTGGCGAACGCAACACTCACACATGCTAATGCGCAATCATGAAAACACTCACAACCGCGCACCGGAGCTCTGCGGGAATAGTGGGAAACCTGCTGGAGCCTTCACAGCTGCAAAATGGGCTGCCTGTGTAACAATTCGGGAGAATCTCAAAGCGGCCGACCAGGGGAGACGCAGAAGATGAGGAGAGCGAGGGGTTCGTTTGAAAGGGAGGGAAGAGAAATGAAGAGTCAGAAGGAAGTGAGGGTGAGGTAACTCAAGGACATTCTGCCTGCTGCTGTGCTGTGCTGCTTCCGAGCATGCTGCGGACTCGCAGGAGCTTTCCTTTTGGGTGGTATTATGTAAGAGCGTGACAGACAGACAGAAACACACACCGCCGCACGCTAACACACAATGTTGCGCATGCTCGCGCAGAACGCTTTCATCACACTCAGACTTAAAGTCTAACATTCAGAGCACGTAATTCCAAATTCACACTAAATGCTAGCCTCCGCTCTTCACCTGATTGTTGCAAAGAGAATAGAGAATCTTCAGCTCAATGAACAATTGTCCGGTTAGATGTCTCGAAAACGTCCTTTACATTCCCACTCCTCCTCACATCTTTTTTTCTTTTTATAGATTCCCAACGCTGCTCGTTGTTTTCGGAGCTTTCAAGGTAATCAGTAGACTCCAGGAAAGCATGCGGAAGCTTGTACTTGTTACATCTCGACACATGAATGAGCTTAGGAGTTTATAGACAGAGTGACCACTTTCCCTGGCTTCCAGTAAGCATGTTGTGCCATGCTAATCCAGCCCTGGCTGCAGAGATTCTTGGCAAGATGGAGAAAAAAGCACGCTTTCCACAAATGCTTCTCTCTTCCTGTGTATTATCATTCGTTTTCATATCAAAGAACACCACATATAATAACATTTTAATAACTGTGTGAAAACAGGAATTATTCAGCTAAAATTGCAAATGTTCTTTTTTTCAGTATTATACAAAAAAATGTCTAAATATTTGAGTTTTCAATAATAAACCTTTGAAATTATCTTTTTTTTATAGGGTGTTGCTCCTTTTATCATAGGGTAAGTATCCCAGCTGCTTTAGTGCCATCCTCTCATCTCCTTTAGTTCTGAGCGAGAGCCAAATGTCTCATCATTGTTTCCTCCATGCTGATTTATCTAACAACAGATTTGAAACCTTCTGGTGATGGGCTCATTTCTGAAGCCACAGATGTTTAGGAAGGAAGCGAGTGCACAACTCACCAAAGACAGTTCTGGCAGGGACGGACTCTCTGTTGAGCCAGAAAGACACTTGAGAGAGGATGACTGTCATGATGCAGGGTAGATATGTCTGGATCACAAAGTAACCAATTTTCCTCTTCAGGTGGAAGTGGGTTGTCATCACCACGTACTCTCCTGTGGTTTGCAAGATAAAAGTAACCATCAGACCTCAGAGTATTAGCAGATTTAGGAAGCATTTAGAGACCGCCTGAGGTCGTTTTGGAAAAAATAAAGCAAAACGAACATTTTTTTCAACTTTCTTTGGAAAAAATAAGAGTTAGAAAAGTAGCTAATAAGGAACATGACTTGGAAAAGCCAATAAGTTGCGCCAATTGGTGTAAATAGATTAATGATGATGTAATCAACTGGATAAAAGCACTAAAGAAATACAATGAAAATTGAATTACTGTTGTATTTTTCTCATGATGGAAGACAGATATAAAGAATTTAAGATTAAAACTGAATATCTGAGTATTTCTTTATTCAAATTGTGTTGGATCAAGAGCAGATAAAAACATTTATGACAGCCTCCCGTTCCCTTCTGATACATCCCCTTGCAGACAAATAGATTCATGTACGTCTTCATTTTCCTCATCTGTGCTGCCATCTGACTCAAAACTGTACAGTTGCGTAGCTCTGATATTGCTCGCCATTTTTTTTCCCACGCTAATGTTCACATGGGGTTGTGAAGGTCTGTAAACTAGAGTGAGAGAATGTAAACAAAGGAATGCTGAGTCCCAGAATTTTTAATGATATACTGCCACTCTGCAGGAAATATGTCCTAAAAACAACGAAGGTTTTTTTTTTGTTTTTTGCTAAAATCTGCATAATCATAAATAAAAGACAACTGAAAGCAATTTTAAAATAAAAATATATATATATTTGGAGTGGGACTTTAAGTATGCTGAAAAATCAGTGACAAATGTTACGTTTTATTCTTACAGCATCTTAATGAAATGAACTCATTTCATAAAAAGGACTCATTTCAAAGCTCGTAAAACTACAAATAAAACAAAAATCAGTTTCAGCAAAGTTCCAACTGTGGAAAAGTTTCAGATTTTTTGATTAATAGAGGACGTGAATTTCCGAATAGTTGCTGAATCTTTGTTTCCCAAACGATCTAAACAGACAACAAAAGAATTATAATGGGGAAGTTAAACTCTCACTCCGATCTTTTTCTTCTTTTTTTGTACTATTAAGTGTTGCAGTTGTATTTTCATTAAGGCTGGTGTTATTCCAACGCATTTCCGTGCGACCAGCATAGAAAATGATGGAAATTCATATTGAACACACTTAACATGTGCAGCCAAGATCGCATTTCTGCATTTTTTGTGAGTGCAAGGCTGGATTTTTTTTGTTGGCCGCACGTTTTTAAAATGAAACTTAAAGTTCCATTAACTGTCACGCTCTTTAATGTGTAAATATGTTCTCCACATTTGACCCATCCCCTGGTGGAGCCGTGAGCTGCAGAGACAGCTGCACTCAGGAACAATTTGCATGTTTAACCATAACCGTAACCATAATCCTAACCTTAACCCCTTTCTCCTAGGTCTGTGTGACTAAGAAAAAAGTTTAGCACTGGTCGCACATTTTTCCAAAATAATGTGCGAATAGACACTTTCTGCATTAAAATTATGCCATTTTAGTCAAAATCAAAAAACCTCTCATACATAGTTTTTGCAGTGACTCTTAACAAATTGGCCTTCAAGTCTATAGGGCCTGACTGTTGGCACAGAGCAGCCCCGCCCCCTACCTGTTGTAAGCTCGTGACCTGTTCAGCATATTTTTGTTCTTCACAAATAACTGACATTTTTTAATCTGCTCTTGATTCTAAACTATTTGATTAAATAAATATGCTTAATTTCCTTAATATATGTCCTCCATCATCAGAAAAAGGGCAAAAGAAGATGTGTAAAACTCGATTTCCATCAGAATGGGTGAGAGCAGATATAAAGACAGTGACTCAGGAGAAAATGTTTTGTTTTCAGACCCAAATGTAATACTAAAATCTAAATAAACCGAATGTACGTCTTTATTTGATACAATTAATTTATTGGTTAATTTCAAGCATTAATTGTGGACAGTTAAAAAAATCACTTTGATAAATCAAACTCACAAATAAAGAAATTAATTGACTGAAAATACATATATCAAAAATGTTGGAAGAAAATAACAGTGTAATTACTCATAATCTTAATTAGGGATTTTTGCAGTGATGCATAGAACACACAGTTAGGTCACATCAGTTTCATTATATGTAGTGATTATTACCTGTGTTAGTTTGTTTTTCTGGCAATAGCTTTGGTGTCAGTGGGTTAAAGCAACAGTTTTTACAGATCCTGTTTGGGTTTGGGAGCATTTTAGTCCAAAGTAAAACCGTGTGTCATTTGTGAGCTGACGCTTACCCGTGCTGGACTGAACCACTCCAGAGTCTACACTCTGCCCCATCAGGTCATATTGGTTCAACCTGGAGCCATCCTCTGCGACCACCACGGACTGAGCTGCCCCTCTGGTCCACACATACACCACCTCTGCTCGGGTGTAGGCATCTGATGAGAAGCAGCATTAAAGAAAGAAGAAGATTTGGTTGCTATGGAGATTTCATGCTTGGAATAACCCACAGTTTCTCTGAATTTACTAGTTTTGCTGTCGAGTTTCATCCAGTCTTCTTTTATTGTACTCATTTGCAAAAAAAAGTCATTTTATTTTGCCTTTCTCTAAAATCCAATCTTGTGTCTAGCTTTTTAATCTTTTCAAACATGTATTTTTTGTAAAGTTAGATCATTCTGTCCCATCATTCTCCATCTTCTGAGAAAACCAGCAAACATCCGAACAGGACACCATGACCTTAAAGCTGCCAAGTCAGTCTTTCCTCCCTCTGGCCACTCAACCAGTCAGAGCTGCAGTGTGGCTCGACCACTGCAGAGGAAAGGATGGCTCCACTGCAGACTGCAGCACGAGGAAGAGAGCTTATCACTAAAATATTTAGCGAGTGAGTTCAGCTTAAAAACACGCAAGCTTCGGCCCCGCTCGCTCTCGCCGCACAGCTGTCCTAAGAATGGCACGGCTGCGGTGTGACACTTCCTCTCACTTTCCCGTCCGCTTACTTGCTTCCCCAAAACTCCCTCTGCCTTATTACTCCTCCCTTCCAGCGTTTCTCCCAGTGCCTATCCGCGTCTTCAACTTCTATCATTGGATTTCTTGTTAAGTCGTCTTAAGAATGGCGCAGGGTTGTTGCAGCTGTCAGTGGTGAGCAGCTGGTATGATGCCCTGTCGATATTATGGAAAGTGGGCTGCAAGCCTGCCTTCGCCTTGAAGGGTTTTTAGAAGAGAGGCCATTATATTTGCTGCCTTTCCTCAGTATGCCAGCCGAATTAGGCACTGTGACAGCACATGAGATGTGATGCAAAGTAGCACACACATATATATTTATAGTCAAAACAACTAAAAAAAAAAAAAGCTACTTACAGCTGCCAAACTTTAGTGGACAAGCATGGGCATCCATTGGAAAGTCTTCTAAATGCATTGGGCACTCTGCTCTTACAGTAAGCCTAGAGGAAATCATATAGACATATATTATACAAACACATTTTGCACTGAAACAAGATTTTTTTTTTTTTTTTCCCCCTGAATGCAATTGCTTGAGTTCCCAGAGCAGAGAACGTCTGTTTCCTCGCAGCTTGGTGGAGAACAGCATGTCAGGCCACCCGTGACACACTAATCTCCCGTCTCTCCCTCATCTCACTCATCTGTGACACCAATATGAGCTCTGCCTTCCCCTCCGTAAACACGCTGAAACAAATGTTTGATGATCTTTACCTTAGACGCGTCACGTTAGCATCCTAAAGAGGCCAATATTTGCTTGAATTGAACAATTTTCATCCAACGTTGACCAATAACTTCATCAACCCTTTAACACCTGAGGCGTCGCCGGTGACGCTTAAACACAAAATCTTTAACATATTGTAACTTTTCAACCATTAACATAATTCCAGTAGATTCCTGCGCCGCTTTTCTCCTTCAGAATCTACTGGAATAACGTTGATCGTGTTAACGGGTGAAATAATTCTGTAAATCAGAGGACATAAACAATGGAGCTCCGGTCAATAAAAAAAAAAGAAACGTGCTAATATTTCTATGGAAGCCGAAAACAGCCCACCCTACTTTTTTTTAAATCGTTTTCTCGTTATAACGAGATCCACAATCTTGTTAAACAAAGTTAGCGTTAGCACGGAGCTTCCAACTTTTGGATATACATAACAACAGAGTTTTATAACTGAAAATGTCATGCTTCAACAAAACGTCATTACTTACATTTAAGTCTCTTTAGTTTGTGGTTAACAACAAAAACAGCAGAAGAACACTTCTCAGAAGTTGTTTTTAACTTATTTCTTATTTATTAGTGGATCTATGCTCTCTAAACGTTTTAATTCCGCCTCATGCACCAGCCCTGCTCCCTTTATTTCCCAAAAAAACCCAAACAAAAAGGCTGATTGACAGAACTCAGAGCTACCGGGTGTTTTTCTGTTCACTGAGCTGCGGACATTCCAAGAAAAATGAAGCAGTTTTTCAGAGAAAGTGTCGAACACCAGAACTGATCCATATAAAATCGATTGATTAAATAGTGTCAACATTTTGTTTTGAAAAACTGCTTTGTTTTTGCTGCTGATTGTGAATGAATGACAAAAGCAGAGTAGCGGACTGAGTTGGATTGAGTGGCTGTTTGGATCCGTTAATGTCCGGAGTTCAGTGAACGCATCATGCTCAGTTTCTCGTCTGCCCTGAATTCTAGTTTGTTCGGAGGTTTTAGGAAATAAAGGGAGGATCAACTAATAAAATTATTTTAAAAAACAGACTTAAGTGTTCTACTGTTTTTGTTGGTAACTGCAAAATAAAGAGACTTAAAACAGGTGAAGTCTCAATATCTCAGAGCGATAAAGAAAGAGGGGGATGCTTCATTCTTAGTTATTGATTATCTCGTTAATACGAGAAAACGATTAAAAAAAAAAAGTAGGGCGGATCATTTTCGGCTTACGTACGTTTCGCTAACAAACCATTTTAATTGTTTTATGGGGTTTAACAAGCATGAAACATTGTAAAATGTATACATAAACATGGCAACTTTATATTATTAATATTTTTCAAATCTGTGTTTTACATACAATATCATTTTTCATGAAGGGGATATGCCTGAGCCGTTCTCTGCACATTTTATGGTTAATTTACAGCTTTATTCTCAATTAACCTGTAATTATTCTGCTGTTCATTGACCTGAGTGTCTCACTTCTCTGGGTCAGTTTTCAATTAGATTTCGGGCGGGAAAACTTTGGATCGAATTCTCTTCTGCAATAAAAACCTGTAATTTTACAAAATGTTGTAAAAGATGTTTAAAAAAGCATTTAATTTCTGTTTCACATTTATTCTTCATCTTCTACTTTTTTACTATCTTATTTTGTTTCATATATCAAAATGTTTTCTTGTATATATGTACTGTCTTAAAAAATGTTCCTCACTTTTATCCCAATAGTGTTTTATTATAGATGGTATATTTATGATTTCTCCTATTAATTTGATTTTATTGCTGTTTTTAAACAAATCTACTAATATATGCATTGCCACTTTATCTTTATAAACTCTTGGAATGAATACATGTGCATTTGACAGATATATGTTTTCTATGTTTGATTCTTGTGGGTGGAGGACTGAAATAAGCCATTTGGGTCTTTTGTCTCTCCCTGCATTATACTTGACTTTGTTTTATATGAATCCTTGTTGTGTATTTTCTTTGTGCTAAACATTGAACAAAACAAATGTCTCTGTTTCATCAAGAAGTGATGACAAACCATGCTGCATACCTATTTTAATTTTTTATATAATATAGGAATAATATTGATATTTGCTTTTTTGATGGTTTCTTTCCTTAAAAGACAATCTTTGACCCAATCCAAATTCTTCCCTTCTTCCTATCCCTCCATTTGACGGGGTATTTTTAATAAAAGTTGTGTCTGAAATATGTTTTTTTAAATCTGACCCTCCAAGCGTTGAACTGAGAAGCACTTTTCTTCATGTGGTTGAGCTCGGAAGCACAGAAATTTACATGTAAATGTAACTAATGTTGAGGCATGATCTTTTAAAAGTTATAAAACAGATGTTGTTATGGTCATTCGACTGCTGGAAGCTCTGCGCTAATGCTAGCATACCGGCCATTGTTGATGACATCATTGACGAAAGTTACAACAGATTATGAGACACTTTTTTCACAACTCTCCGTTTGGAGGGCTAAATGAAGGGGAAAAGAGAAGGGAAGAATTCGGATTGGACCTCGGATTCTCATAGCCTTCCAGGGGCGGAGCTACAGGGGAACAAGAGGTGGCAGCTACCAACCCAGAGAAGAGCTTCCCCCAATTTGACTAAAACTAAGAAATCAACAATACAATCTTCTTAAAGCAATCCAAAAATGACAAAAAAAAAAATATTTTTAAATAAAATAAATACTGTTAGAAATGATATTATGTCTTCCACTTTACGCTTTTCATCTGCCACCCTTCTCCTCTCATATAAAAATGTTCTAGTTCTTTCCCTGTAGCCATCAGCCCGTGAATCAGTTTATCTGCTTTTATTTGTTTAGACATGTATTTTATTTTTAACTATGATGTTTAGTTTATTTTTTCCTATTTTATTGCATTTATACTGCTTTTATCACGTCTTGTGAAGCACTTTTGTTGTTTACTTGCGAAAAAAAAGCTATATAAATACATTTCTTCTTCCTTTTCTTCATATCACATTCAATTTCTGTATTTACTACATTAAAGATTTTTTCTGGAATCTCGTCCTACCTCATGGTGTACAGCAGCGTGCCTTCCTCCGTGATCCGCAGCAGCTTGTTGGGCATGGTCATGTTGTGCGCCACCGACTTCTTGCCATTGTGAAAAAAAGTATCAGGAGTCCAAATCTTGCTGGCCATCAAATTGTTCAGACGAAGCACGGCCATGGGGCCTTTGAACTTTAACCTTTCGTCCTTCCAGCTCTGTCTGAAGAAGACATCAATAGTGTACTCCTACAAGACAGGAGGTGACACAAAGGGTTAAAATATATGAGTAAAACATGACAAGATTCTCTATAAATGTGTATAGATGCCCTAGAAACTAAATACCTTGTGGATCTTTTTCTTTTTTAATGTTTTTTGCATTTTTGGCCAATGTACTTCCTGGCAAATGTCCCTTTTAGTGCAGCCAGTTATGTTGATATTTCAGACTAATCGTGCATTTTGTAGTACAAGCTCCAAATTTGGCTTGGATGTAGCTTAGGATTCCCCTTTCTAGGAAAGTGAATTAAGCCACGAGGAAAATCCAAAATGGCGACTAAAAAATATTCAATGTCTATTTGACCCAGTCTCAACAATATGGGCCGTTCATGCACATCTTTAAGGGTATCTACAAAATAATATTACATGTATATGTGATATATATATATCAAAAAATGAGGAAGATCTGCTCAAGAAGTGTCTGGCGGCTCATTTCCTTCAGATGGACAATCTGTGGTTGTGCAGACATTTAAAAAATGCTCATATCCACTTTTTAATTGCATGATGGAAGACTTTTCCTTTCACATGTAAGTACGCAACGAGAGAATGAGTTGTTAACTAGTAATTTAGCATCACTTAGTATAGTTAGAGAATACAGTTACGATTTATTTTGGAGGAAAAACCTTTCTAGGGCACAAAAAAGGAAGAACTGGACACACAATTATAGTGATATATCATTTTCAATTAACTTAATGAGTGTAGTTGAAAGGAGGTTTTAATTGTGACTGCCAGACAGAGCAAAGACGGTTTTAAAACTAGAGCACAGCAGGGAGTTTTGTGCTTCCACTTTTCTTTATTTCACATTAGCGCGAGCTGAAATAAAGCTTTAAGGTAACGGAGGAGAATAAGGAACGACTGCAGATGAAAAAAATCAAATCTTTGGTTTTTCCGTCTGGCCCTAACACAACAGCAAAGTAGTTCAGGCCTCCGTGTCATCCAATGCAATTATCTGAGATTATGTCAAACAGTATGCACATTCTGATGTGCGTATAAAAGCAGTGAATCACTTGAATGAGATTAATTGCTTTGTGGTGCACAGGCCAAAGATCACATCTTTGTGTTTGAGCAGCCGCAAGAGTTTTTTCAAGTAAATTGTTACAGACATTGTAAAATAAATCATCTGTCTTTTATGGGTTAGGCTGTTACGATGTTGCCGTTTATTTCTACATACCATAAAAAGAGATTTCTATGCCGGTGTTTATCTGGAGCAGGGTTGCCCATGCTGTGCTACTGTTCAAACAACCAGCTCCAAAAGATCTACATGTATGAACAGTTTATATATTTTATACTTGAAAATGTTATTATTTCTGTACTTTTTCATTTAAATGTGCATATTTAGATACTTAAATAAACCAAAACTAGATTTTAAAGTGAATCACACAATTATTTTGAAATAAATCAAAAGATTTTAATGTTTAAAATTACAACATGATAAAAAATTTTACTGTCATTTTTCCTTGTGAACGTGTGTTGTGTTCACGGTTGTCATGTCAACGGCATCCTTTTGCACGGTGAGCTGACAACAGAAACGTTTCAAATATGTTCTGGTACTAAATGATCTCAGGCCAGACCATTGACAATATAATCAATGGACATATCAACTCCTGTCCTCTCATGTTCCAAATAGGAAATTCCTGTGGGTTCCAAGAGTGTCAACATCCCATAGAGTTAAATTAAGAAATACAGTTATTTCTCAGTCGTTTTATTTGTCAGAATTATCATTTTTGCTCTGATACCTATTTTTTTCAAATTATCTTTCTAATCCCTTCTTTTTTTTAAATATATTTTCTTTATCACAAGTTCCTCAAGTTGGAAACTGACCAATCAGATGCCTGAGTCTAACTATGTGGAGCCACTTTGAACGTTTGATTCATCGCTTTGAGTGGAAGGGGTGTGGACTTCAAACAACGACACTGACGTGACTCAGACCAATCACTGTCGAGGGATTTCAAAATGGCGGCGGACAATCAGGAAGCAACGGAGTCGGAGATAACGTATTTTTTGTGGCTAATGTCCAGTGAAATATTATACGTCATGAAAAAATAAGGAGCATTGGCAGCTTAGAAGTGCGACGCTGAACGCTCACACCTTCCTGAAGATTAGGAGGAAGAAAATCTCTATATTATCTAGCAGAGTGGAGCGGTAGAACAGACATGTTCAGTGATGAATGTATCAGAGGGTTTTGACTGCCTGGACGTCATCTTTATGCATATATTTTTAATAGGGCCGGTAATCAATTAAAACATTTTTACTAATTAATCACAATTGAAAAAAATTTTTGGTAACAGTTTTTGCTGACTACCTATTATCTCCAAATAATCGCAAAACTGTACATTTAGAACATTTATTTTGAATTAATGCTGTCAATCGATTAAAAAAATAATCAGATTAACCACACTTTTGTAATTAATCACAATTAATTGTAATGTTTTATTAGGTACATTTTATTTGACAATATGTAGCTTTTGAAGTTCCAGTTCACAGCCCAAAGGCTTTATCTTTGTGCAGACTCCAAAAAGAAAAAATAAAAACAACTTTTCTTAATCATCTGGACAATAACAAACAGTAAGACGTGAACTTTCTCTCTGAGCTAATACTTTATGGAACCCAAGGCTTTCCTTTACCGCTGCAGTCGAGGCTCAGGAGCGTGTTGTCCACGTGCTCAAACAGCTTGGTAACACCGATCAATTTGCTCCAGATCACGCCGAATCAAACGCAGTCCAACATT
This sequence comes from Oryzias javanicus, assembly GCA_003999625.1. Lineage (NCBI taxonomy): Eukaryota > Metazoa > Chordata > Actinopteri > Beloniformes > Adrianichthyidae > Oryzias > Oryzias javanicus. Next base: position 25,173,808 of record CM012450.1, read on the forward strand.
TTTGTGCGAAAACAAAACGACCTAAATTTAAAAAAATAAATAAAAATAGCAAGAATAAAGTACTAACAACCGATCGAGTATTTATTTATTTTGTAAGTGACCGTGGTATAAGCGGGATAGTGCCCGACGAAGTGTTTTAACGCTCGCCATGAAAGCCTGACCACCAATCTGAGGTGTAATTAATTTGCCTTAATAAATATGAATGCGTTCATTCTTTTTGCTTAATCATGTGTGTTAATGCATTAACCAAGCCCTCATTTTTTATACATATATTTACTTTTTTTTGTGGCCTTAGATCGAGCCACGTTTGTGATGGACGTATTTGGGCCCTAATCTGGAGTGTCAATCTGCATCTATGTGGCACCCAGTTTTAATGTACAAAACTTTTCAGGTTTGGAAAAGTATTTCTCGACTTTTTTTTGTTACAATATTCCCCCCAAAACCCCTAAATTTCTGGATTCTCCAGAAGTAACTTCTTTGAAATGTATAACAAAATAGAAATTGTAATTTATTCTGAATTTTTTTTTATTTTTCCAAATGATAAATATACCTTTATGGTGCCACTTCATAAATAACTTGCAATTGTTTTTGTGCAGTGCTGGGACTTACAGTAAGAGGAACTAGCAAATAGGGATTTGACGGCTATATTTAAGAAAAACAAGTGGATGCAATAAATCATCAACTCTATAAATATATATATATATTTTTTCAGTTTTAGGAGCTGGCAGGTTAGAAAGGTGGGGAGAAGGGCGAGTGACATTTACAGAGGCAGAAAGAGTCTTACCATGTCATGGTCCGACACCGGTCCGATGCTAGTCACAAAAATGTCAGTCTTGACTTCAGTTACACGCTCTGTTGAAGCAGGAAATTGCCAGAGTGAGTGACTATAAGCACCATTCATTAGCTCCAAACTGCTGGTTAACACAAGAGCACCTGGCCTTAGCCTCTGATCACATCACTTTATTTAACATTTCTGATTTTCCGACACGCTCGCAGAGAAGAAAGAAGAAGATAACAAAACTGGTCACTTTTCAAAATAAAGCACATAAGTTTATTTTCTTTCCTAAAGTAGAATATTTCCAAAAGCGAGGCTAGGAGGAGGGATTTCTCTCAGCCCGTGAGTGTCAACTTTAGTTTCTCACTGTCAAACTGATGATCTCTGAATGATACCCATCATAATCCATAATTTTTTTCCGTCGGCCGCTGAACTTTTAGACAACCCAATTTTATTCGCTTGTCTGTTTGACGCCTTCTGCACAAATCCTCTGCTTCCTTCACACTCTGGTTTTTCCCCCTTTTCTTTATCTTATCCCCCATTTTTAAAAAAAATGTTCTCGTTCTCTATTTTTTGGATTTATCTGTCATTTTGCATCTCCGTCAGACAATGCATACTTGACAAAAGAATGACTAAAGCATAAAAAAGGTTTTATGACACTTTACCAAATGCAGCATGAAGCATGACGACGGGATGTGGATATTATCCATTTGCAATCGTATGGGTGGAAGACTGTTTATATAAGCTGACCTTTGCATTTTAGAAAAAAAAAAAAAACTTAACCAAATGGGGAGAAAAGTCATTATCCAAACAAACATCGGTTTACTGACCTCCCAGTCCCGGCCTCAGGCGATTGTCGTAGCCGTCCAGAAGGCTGTCCAAGATCTTGGTGAACACTGTAGTGTTATCTTTTTGCTCATCTGTCATGCCGTTCTGCCCAGAGCTGGCAAAGAAGGAAGGAGATTTTAAGTCACAGCCGAAGACGGAAAAACCACAGCCAAAAGTGCCAGGAGAATAACAACAAACCCTGCAAATGAATCATATGTCACAGAGGGGAAGCAGGGAGGGCGCGCTGATGCGCATGGGTAGCATCATGAATCACATTTTGAAAACATGTAAATTCCACTACAGTGAGTCATTTCTGTCCTAATTTACAATTCAGACAATGTGACAGCGAGCTTTTGGATTTGACTGATATCAGATGTATAAGCAAGAGGAAGTAAAATACTCCGTTTTCTTAAGTTTGGCTGTGGAGATCAATTTTTTTTACTTTGAATAAATTCCAAACAAACCCACTTTTACATTTATAATACATTTATTCACATCCTAAAACAGATTTATCCAAAGTTCTTGTTAAAAATGCTCTTTGAACAACACTAATCGTTTAAAGCAGTGCCATGAACGCCGATCAGTAATTACCAGAACAGAAGTTGCATCTCCACAAATACATATTTTAATTGCTTCTAAACAGGAAACAATCATGACTTAGAATAACACGCATGTGATGGGAGTAAAGCAGCACGCGGGCGGGTTTGAAGATCGGAACGTTCCCGTGCTCGGATGCCGTCGTCTCGGATGTTTAACATTAAACATTTAGCGAGGATTCTGTAATCGTCACGCGCTGGTGGAATTCGGTTTGATTGGATGCAAAAATAAACAGAAAATGCTGGAAAAACAAGCTTTGCTAGCTGAAAAGCTCCAAGGAGAGGGAAAGGTCATCAAGATTAGTTAGCAAGGAGCTGCAACTGGAGGGAAAGAACGCTAACAGCAGCTCCAAGAGGAGAGGAGCCAAGAAAAAAATATGTTTATCCAAAAAAAAAAGGTAGGAGAAAGGACATATGGAAGAGTAGCAAGTGAAAAATGTTTGGGCGGGTGTGAATACTATTTCCTCTAACTATTTTGACAGGAGCAGCTCAACATTACAGCTCCAGGGCTAAAGGGGATCCTGCAGATCTGAACATGATCCCTTAAAAGCAAGGCTCTCTAATCATCATGCACCGCAATCGTTTATACAGGAGTTAATGCACATCTGTCCTGTTTCATAAACATTCCTCTCTATCAAAACACAATAAAAAAAAGATACTCTTTAAAATCAGGATTGCAGAAGCAGAAACTTTGATGAGCAATTTTTTTGGGGGGGAGAAACAGTAATTAATCTTTCTCAGTCAGGTCTGCGAAGTCAATTACGAATGAAGCAGAAAACACAAATTATATCTATGGGGTGCCAGCTACATCTAGCATAAATTTAGAGTTAGTTTTTTCATTGTACTATTCCCAACAGTTTCTCCGATCTTAAATTTGAAGAAAAAAAGTAGAATAAAAATGGCTCAAAATCTACACTGTAAAAAGTAAAACACTGGAGCAATTACTAAAAGCTCTGTAATATTTAAAAATACTTTTTAAATTTTTAATTTGATGAAAACTGAACGTAACAAATATTGTTAATTGATTGAGTGTTTCACTTTTTTCAGCCTAAAATCCAGCAGGACATGTTTGATTGATTTAAAATTCATAAAAAGTGCACGTTTTAATACTATTTGATGAATAAAAGCAAATAACGCACACAGTTATTTTACTTTAACTTTTTTTGCACCACTTCTGGTTTTATATAAGAACATATGGTAAAAATGCAAAAGGCTGCAGTTCAGGTAATGGATGCACACTAGACGGAAATAAATACTTTGTGAAAAAAAAGGATGAATATATGCTTATCATCCAATGGCTAGTTTCCTCTAAAACACTGTACACCATCCCCATCTACAGGTCATCTGAACAGCAACAGTGCTGCTTGCACTCGTGCGGCTCGCTCCCACTCCCTCTGTCCATTCCACCATAAATCTCTTCTCTGACTCTCCTTTCACCCAAATATCTAATTACGAGGCCATTTTTTTTTTCCTTCTCTCTCTGTTGGCAGCGACTCCTCTGTCCCCTTGATGACTGTGTCTCGCAGAAATCCCCAAAGGTGCCCACGTGAACGTGTGATATTTGACTTCAAAAAGAGGAGGGGGGGGACTGGATTATACAGTAAATCTTTGGGTGATAATTGCCTTGCAGTTTGCGGTGATGGTCCCTCAGTACTGTCACTGCAGCACTTCAATGCCTTCATATTTTCTCTAATGTGTGGCTCATCAGACCAAGTAAATAAGAGCCTCCATTTGCAGCCCCCAAAGCAAAAGCTACAGTCCTGATTAATGAGTTAGATCCAATCAATCTACAGTAATGAGCAGTGGATCGTATATTTAATGCATGATGCACGGGGTGGGTTAATCTGACTCATATCTGACATATATTGTGGCGTCTTTTTTTTTTGGAGTGTGGCTGCTGAGAAAGACAAGCTGGATCCTCTCAAGATATCAACATTTAAGTCAAGTGCCTGTGACAGTTCTGCTGAATTATTCAGCTGTGAAGAAAATCCTGATCCGTTCGGTCTCCTCAGGGTTCAGGATTCTCCACAAGAACCTCCGGAGGGACGAAAAGCTCCGGCTACGAAAATTCCCCTTTCACTTACCCATTCCTGATTTTCAAACTAATCGAAAATATGCAACACTTGACCAGACCTTTTCGCATCTGGATATCTTTTTTTTGAGTCAGTGGATCTTTTCTCTGTCATTTTGAATCCAATTTTCTAGCATTTTTTTTTTCTTTTCTCTGTGCTTTTCTGCTTCTGGGTATCTGACATCCGACATTTCGGTGTTGACACTGAGGAGAAGTGTCTCCACGCTGACCCTGCTATCACTTCAGCTGCTGTCAAAAGAAACACATGCAAAGTAATCTATGGCAAATCTACCGGCGCTGCACTGTCACAGCACGCGGTCCGGGTCAGAAAAGCCGAGAATGGAGACGCTTTCTCCTCGCAGGGAGCGGCACCGACACGGTGAAGGGGATAAAAGCTTTTGTGGCTCGTCATTTCTTCTCCCCGTGATGCATTACTTATTGCCTCTGCAATTACAAGCATGCAGGTTTCCTGAGAGGATGCCCCACTTACACCCACAGTGGATGTTGGCCTGCAAGACTGTAACCCAATCAAAGCAAGCACCAGGCAGGAAGACGAAGTATCAGCCCGGCAGGTGTATAACTGTTTGCCTCCTTGGCGGGCTTTCAGATTTACAGTCAAATTTACTAGCCATCTGAGCACTTGGCAAGGAGCTCTGAGAGGTAACTATCCTTTTTTTTTGACAACACTGCATCAGTACTTCCAGTGCCAACTAGTAACTAGAGGTAGAGTTTGATTTATCTCGACATTAATGGTTAAAAAAAGGACTCAAGTACATATGAGCATGCATGTAGGGCTTGGTAGAAGTGGAAAATTGTATCTTACCTTTTTCCACCCAGTACGCTGTTGGTGGCAAACAAGTAAGCCCACAGATACAGACACACCACCCTGCTCCGTCCACACATAGTTGCAATATGAGGACCTCTTACTGCAGAAGAACAAAGAAAGCGAACATCATCGTCAGATTATCGGAAATGTTTCATCAAGACGTGCCAAAACGTTGGCTGTGTCAGATATTTGGTGCTGGATCTAAACATTTATCAAAGACTTGACTGACAGCTAACTGAGTCCAGCCTAATGGTCATGTCACACGTCCTATGAAGCAACACCACCATAAATCACTGCACAATCATCATTTCAAATTGGATGTCACTTTGGCAGGGAGATCACATCTAAACGACAGCTTCCCGTAATGACAGAGGGGTGTGAGACATGCATACGGTGGGGGGGGGGGGCTGCATCTGAAACGCGTAACAATTTGGAAGGAGAAGGCAAAAAGACACAGAGGATGGACCGTGCAAGCTCACAGCACCTGTGAACGCTCCCATCCAATTCCCCACAGAGTTGAGCGGCGCTACCGCAAGATCAAAAGCAAATCCGCCCAGCGAAGGATGCTGCCTTCCACCCCAAATAGAAGCCATGATGTCAGCTGGGTCACAAAGTATGCGAGCGACACCCTGCACTGCTCTGCATGCACATCACATATGCAAAAATCACAGCCTATTTAAAAAAAAAAGCATGATCAGTCTCCCCCAATGAAGCTTCACAATAGAAAATCACTTGTTTGTGGCTCTTTGACTAGTCTGACATGAAGTGTTGAGTCCAAATAAAACATGAATACAACAAATCCTGTCGATGACAAGGATTAAAAAAAAAAAAAAAAAAAAAAAAAAAAAGCAAGGATGATGCAGATTAAGAGGGGGGAGAGAAAATCCCGCACAAGCACACTTTCCAAGTTATTCAGAGAAAATGTCACCCTCCTCCCTGCAAACCTACGGACACATCCTGACAGAAATGTATCATTCAACTGGCATTCCCGCAAGGCTGGTCTAAATGCATCCGTGACGATCAAGCGGAGTAATTAAGCAAATGTGCGGCGTTCGTTCGGTGCGCTGTCCGTGGTGCTGAATCCCTGGAACGGCCATCAAATACACCTCATGTCTTTTTTTGTTTCCACATAAACTCGATTCTGTCCACCAACATCCTTGTCAAGATGCGATCCGTTCAAAAATATAATAAAAAAATAGGTAAGAGAATGGAGAATATCACTTACAGCAGATGGGTATGTTTGGTTCCGCTCACTATATCCTCAAACTTTTGCGAATATCCTTTTTCTAGCCGGGCTGAATGAGAAGAAAATCCACTGTGATCTGAGATCTGGCGATTTTTTTTTTTTTTTTTTTTTTTTTTTTAGCTCGAGTCTGGAGAAGCGGCTGGTGACGATATGCGCAGGTCTCTCTCACTGTTCATTGGTGGTTCTGTGGTGAGTTCAACTCTCAGCCTGTCAGCAACAGAAATGTTCTGCTAAACTACAAAGAAACACATATATATACATAATAATTTACAGCCTATATCTAAAGGTTCGTCAACGATCGTGCGTCCAGATGAAGGAATTGCAAACAGGGCATGTCCAAGCGCAGCCTGTTTAATTTTAGAATAGGCTGTGCCAACGTAACACAAAGACTAGCCCGCCCATTTTATATGCAGCACAATTTAACTTCCACTGCTGTCGCCCTAATCTCTTTTCAGTGGCTGCTAAATAAAAATCCGCTTAGATTTCCCTTGTTTTACCCCCATCGCGCGTTATCCGTCTGCGACTCCTACGTGATGATTACCAAACAATTCTCCATCCTTTCATCTCATCTCCTCCAAGACATCTACAGCATCACATTGACGAGAGTAGCAGTCATATATGCATACATAGATATATAAAAGCGCATACCAAGTAGTTGCGACAAGGAGGCAAAACGGATTCAGAGAAAGGAAGCGACACCTCCTTCTTGAATTTGGAGAAAAATCTTATTTCCTCTGGATCCCCCACAAGTCAACACTCACCGTCTCCTAAAAGCCCACGGTTCGCATCGAGAACACAGCTCCCCGTGTCACTGTTTACAGCCAAATATTGTGCTGCCACAGCCGCGCCGCTCCAGACTGAGCTCAGAACGACGTGGAGAGGAGCGCGGAGCTGCGTGCATCTGCAAGAATGAGAGAGGGGGGAAAAAGCGGGGCGGAAATTTCTGTAGTCATCTGCGTTTTGCAAGTTAAACTACAAATCAGGGGACATTTTAATCACCAACGACTGGGGGGATGAGGGCAGACGTGGGCAACGAGGACGCTCTTATTGACAGTTTCCACGTCAAATGTAAGGGGCGCAATGTTTCCATCAAATCCCGCACGCTTTGGATGGAGGGGAAAGTGGTTTTTACGCCCTGAATTTTGACTGCAGGGGGTTAATTTTCATTATAGGCAGAGTGAGCTGGCAGTGGAGTCACGTCAGTCTGGTCTGCAGTGCAACGTTTCCTGGATGAGCCTGTATGATGCCTCCTCACGCGCGCTTTAAGTAACGCATGTGCGTGATTAGTTATGAGGACGTCACGGACTTCTCCTGCGCCCCGCATCCTCGGAACGCACGGAGGTCCTTCTATCCGGTGGTGCATGTAGATAGCAGCAAGTTTCTATGAACCTGATGCTGCAGGTGCGCGCTCACAATTCAGTGATCATATTTATGGTGATAGATGCAGTTAATGTCACTGTGCAGCCGCGAGTGAAGTCGCTGCATGTGACTTGATCAGCCCGTGCACGTGCATCCGTGCACAAACAACACGTGCCTGTGTGATTTTTATTTTTTTATGTTATTCTCGACGGATGTTTCAAAGTAAAAAAAAAGTAAGAGCACCGGTCCTCCTAAAAATCGTGCGTTTGGGAAAACTGGAGTATTTACGCACGCGCGCCAAAGGAAAAAAAAAGCACAATGCAGAAGGACAAACTGGAGAATGCAGACAGCGAAGCTCAGCCGACTTGCCTGCTCAGAGCTCCATCTCTGGGCTGATGATAGGAAGGAATTCGCGTGCGTGCGTGCGTGCGTGCGTGCGCGTCAGTGGGTGGGTTGGATGAGGATCATTTAGGTGGGAGATGTGCAGGTTTGGGGGAAATTATCACTCGCTGTGCCCGTTTCCTTCTAAATTTGGAAGAATAGGATTTTGACACCCTCCCTATTCTGCATGTGAATGCATCCCATTTCTATACTTGATGATAATTTGTTTCCTTTCTCACAAACTCAAACAACCCACTGAGGTAAATTGGCTCTGGGAAGCATCATCACTGGAATGTCAACAGAAAAGGCAACCTGCAGTTAACTTTTGAGTTCCACACATATAAGTACAAGTCGGCGTGTTTTTTATATGATTTGCGAAACAGTTTCTCAAGCTCTTTAAAAACCCTCAATCTTTCATGTTTAACTTTTCAAATAACACACCTGCTTCTTTTTGAGTGTACTTTAACCTTTTAAGAACATCATTATAACAGAAAAAATATTAAAAATATTTTCTGTGGTCCATTTTATTTGAGGTATTCCTCATAAATTGTGTTTTTTAACATCTTTTTGTGGCATTTTTCTAAAAATGGAGGACATATAAAAAGAAAAATAAGCATAAAATTACTTTTCTGGGTATTTTTTATTCAAATTATTGTGAATCAAGGGCAGATGAAAAAAAATGCATTTAGGAAAAAGAAAAATAGTGACGTAGAAAATATGCTGGGAAGCTTCTCCGCTCCATTCTTATGTAGATTCTTTGTTTTCCTCATCTGAGCTATCCCAAAAACATACAGCTGGGTTGCACTAATTTTTAGAGGAAGAACGTGTAATTACAATGGGTGACGGGAAGGGGGGGCTACTGCCGGCCCGAGGGCCATTTGTGGCCCCGATATCGATATTCTACGGCCCCCGCTTTAGTATGAAAGTTCAGTGTTGGTGGATAAAGGACGCTTTTACAGAGCTGACGAACCAGCCAATCATAGTGGGGTATAGAGCTCTTAGGGAAGCAGGGAAACTGTTATCCTCCCTCCCCAGAACACATGGATGAGTTCTTTTTTTTTTTTTTTTTTCCAGAAAGTGACTGTTTGCATGTAAATTTCTTAGCACATGCAGCCAGTGCTGTATGAGGTTCCATTGGTGCCAAAAAGAATTTGTTTGCGTCCAGGTTATAGTTAATCAACCTCAGCGTATTTAAGTGTCTGCTTTTCTGTTCAGCATCATCAAGTCATCTGTCAACATTTTTGTTCCTCCATGGGTTATTTTTTTCATGTTCTGCTTAATTTATTAAATGTTTGTGCCACCAAACCTGGTCTCCTGCATTTGAGTCTTTCACCACCATCCATGATGATTTGTTTATGTACGACTAAACAATATCTTCTGCTTCTTTGATAGCTTTGTATTTGCTTTGTTTAAACTTTGCTGTTGTTGTTTGATCTAGTCCTCAGAAAAGTCCTTAGCAACAGTTGCTAATGTTGTTAGCTCCTGTCATTTTACAGTTCATGCAGAAGAGATATTCAATAAACTTATTAGATAGACATAGACCAGAGGTCTGCAGCTTGAGGCTCCAGATCCACATGTGGATGTTTAACCCAAACATGGTGGCTCACTGGTTGAGGAAAGATAAAATGATTCTTAAAAGCACTAAATTAGCATTCATTTCATTTAGATTAGCTAAGTTTATAATTTTATGGTTGAGGTGCGCTTAAAATTAAGAAACTAGGTTTTTACATCCCCCTTTGATGTCACACGGCCTTGTTTTCTCAACACTTTGCTCAGAATGCATAGATTTCAAGCAAAAGTCACCAAGAGGTACAAGAGAAAATCTCATCTTTGTCTCGAGTTGTTTGAACCTTTCATAGTCAGGCTTTGGTGTGTGGACACAATTGCAGGACAGCTGCGAGCTCCAAATCAAAGTGTCTTTTAATAACAAAATCCAAAACTAAGGAAGAGCACAAGGCTGAAAAAACAGGAACAGTCACTAAGGTCAAAGTCCATAACTAACCAAGGCCAAACTCCAAAAACCCCACCCAAGAACCTGGAATGGGAGACCAGATTAGTGGATAAGGGTGACAAGAAAAACCTGCAAGGAAGTGAGGGGAGGAACCCATTATGTACAGAAAGGGGAGTGAAAAAAAACAAAGGACACAGGTGTAGCCCGTCAGGGAGGAGCGGCAATCAGTCCAGGGGAAACACATGACATTCCACTGGGGCGATCCTGTCTGGCAGTAGTGTCTTTTATTTTGGAAGGACTTCATACAAACTTCTGTCAAAAGTAAAAAAATAAAAAATAAAAAAAAAAAAACTCATTTTTTTTACAAAAACACCTGTTTCTCTTTAAATTTTTGTTTTATTTAATCAAAATCATATTTATATTAGAATTTACAAATCAAAGCAGTATAAAATGTTCCTAAAGGGTAAAACAGACTTGCCAGCTCCAACTTGGGTTTAATCAAAAAGCAAAAGACCTGATTGGCTCTTTTATTGTTGAAGGTTGCAGACCCCCGACATAGACAATGGACCAAAATATAGATATAGAAAATTGATGTAAAAGCATATTTTTGGCACGAATGGAACCCGGCACAGCTCAGCCTGAGCCAGACTCTGCCTTCAGTGGTCCCAAGGTGAGTTGAGTTTGAGACCCCTGCTCTATGCCAATGGTCTAGCAGCTCTGCAGAAAACTATGTCCTTGGCAAAAAACAACATAATTATAACTAAAAGACCACTGGGAATGTGTTAAAAAAGAACAAAATATTATTGGATCAGACATACATTTAAATATATATATTATTTACAATAAAAGGGTTTGGAGCAAGTTGCTTTTGCAGTCCTGAAGTCCCTCCCTGTCCAGCAGGCAGGAGCAGGCATGGCTCCCCCCAGGTTAACTCTAATAGCGTCTCCAGCAGAACAGAATGGAAGAGATAAACCCGAGTGCAGTACCTCAGCTTAATTACAGCACTAAAGCTTGATTTTCACTTGACTTTTTCACCTCCTGGGATTGTTATTTTCCTGGTGCCACATTGTCGAACTCATACTGGTGTGCCATGACCGTGGACTGCTTGTCCGGCTACTCTACAGTGAGTGATTCACTTTCTAATGCTCCTCTGGTTCCATCTTTCAGCTCCAAAAACACTCCCAGTCAATCAAAGAGTTACAATCCTCAAAGCTCCTGTAAAAATGAATAAAGAAATCCTTCAAGTGGACTGGAATGCTCAAGCCAGATGCTAATGTCTTCAAACTGCTGGGCACCTGTCGTTTTGAGTTTTCCTAGCGGACGAAAAGCTACTTTGACTGGAGTCTGTAGTTCCCATCCTGCTGAGCATTAGGAGTGACTTGCCTCAATCAGTCATCCTGGGGAAGAAATCAGGCTGCTGCTGCAGAAGACAAAAGCAGGCTCCCCCTCTGCGAGCTGCTCTCTGCAATCAGCTTCTCTGACTCACTCTTTGAGGTCAAGTCCGGTGTATCGCTTGCATGCAAAGGTACACACCAAGTCAGGCACACTTCTTCATATAAAATAGCATTGCACACAGATATAGGGCACATATGCTGTGCATTTACTGCACTTCTATAGGTGTGTCAACACCTATAGAAGTGCATGTGAACACCAAGGTCGTACATGCATACAGCTGTTTATAGCAGCCATTCAAAATCCACCACATGGAGAATTTTGATCTGTGTTGACCTACTTAAAAAAAAAGGAGGTTGATGAGATTAGCCTGGTTTGTGTGTTGTTTAAATCTGTTTATTCTGAAGGTATTTTAGGGATTCCTGCAGCTACTTTTGGACAATATTATATACACAGAAGATAAGAAGCTGGGATGAGGTGTGAGCTGCTGGTTAGCATTTAAAAAAATGACAGTTAATGTAAGATCATGCGTATAAAAGGGATCATTTTTTAACAAAAACATGTGCGTACTGATCAAAGAGCAAGAGAACTGTAGAAATAAGAGAATATTTAATAGGTCGTAATAAATGTAGCTTTAAAAACTAACAAAAGAAAAGTTGCAAAAGCATGGAAATTCAGACAGAAATGTCCACATGTGGCAGTATCGTCCCATTAGTGAATTCTCTAAATGAAGTCTCCATATTTTCTTGATTAGGAAAATGTATGGCAGGCATTGAAGAACAGAAGCTAAGCTACAAATATGCACTTTGAATGAATTAATTAATGAAATGGTTTATTTCAAGTAATCAGGTAATAATAAATAGACTAGCATCTTACATGATCAATCACAAGTTGATCGCTTGAAAGGAAGCAAATGTATATAATCTGACAATACCATTTTCTTTACATAAGTTATTAACATCCGGTTCAGGACTTAATGTCACATATTTATATATGTCATTTGTCATTGTTTTAGAAATTGTTGCCTCTTGGCCAGGACTCCCTTGGAAAAGAGGTTTTTAATCTCAACGGGACACTCCTGGTTAAATAACGGTTAAATAAAATAAAATACAATTATATTATTAAGGATCCTTAAGATCAATGATGTGATTACATTTCAAACATCCACAGACAAGTCATTTATATTAATTAGTATCTAAAACCTAAATATACTCAGACAATCATCATCAGGAAAAAAATCCTCCACATTATTCAATACCAAAGATCCAAGCATATTCATACCATCACCACCAAAAAATAAAAAAAAAAAAATAACTCGCAACAACCAGGACCAAAAATCCAGAGCATACCCAGATGATTGATAATCATCTGCATATATTGGCACGATCAATGCACATGACCTTCCCCATGATAATCAGAAATTATCATCAGAAAGAAAAATAATCTACATTAGTCAATGCAAAAAAATGACAAAATATACAAAAAAAAAAAAACTTTGAAAAAAATATAACTAGAACAGTTGCATTACCTGTAGGGCTGGGTTGATAAAATTGCATAATTGATTTGAATCGATTCAAACTCAACAGATCAATATTTTTATAAAAAACATAGATTAATTTAGCACATAAAGCTCGCTAGCTTGACGCTTAGGTATAATGAGATTTACCTTGGGATGGGTACTGCTAATGCTCGGATGACCTAAACGTACATTCCTGACTAAATGAACGTCTCTAAACACTCACAGACATGACATTTCTAATTTCTTAAGGAAATGTTTTTCTAAAGTAACCATTTGTGGTCCAAAGCAAGGTTTTTTGCTCATACTTTCTTCTTCTTCTGGAATAAGGTGTAATGCTACAGGGCAATCGCCACCTAGTGGCCAAACTGAAACGTCCTCCGGGAGAGGGAGAACAATGTTCTCGATGTTAATGATCAGAACATTTTTGTTAGAGCTCGTCTCCTTTTGAGAAACCATGGAAACGGTGTAAACTCAAAATTGAATTGGGAAGATCAAAAGAGTAAAAAAAAATAAAATAAACTCTGGAAATGATTATTGATACCCAGCCCTAATTACCTGCAGTAATACTCAATTCTTTTTCAGGAATCTGGTTACCGGAAATACAGAAGCAAATTACAAAGTTTACATAAAAACTTGAAATGTTATTAAAGATCTATGAAAGACGGCTAAAGTTGGCCTAAATTTTTAGAAAAATTTGTAGAAAGTTTGCTTAAAAATCATCAATACATGCTAATTTTGCTTAAACATGTAGTGTGCTGCTTAAATATGAGCTAAACTCTGAATTACCAATGTTCCTAAGCATTCACACAATCACATACCTCCCAAAGAAACCATTATGACTTGTTTACGTCACGTAAAAAGGGCAAATAGAAAGTACGCAGTTCAATTCTTCAAATTAGATCATATATGCATATCCAGCTAAAATACATAATTTATAAATCTGCTGCTGTGCACCATCAATACATTCATCATTTCCTTTTAACAAATCAGTTAGAGGTCCACGTTATCATGTATGTGTAGTGATAAATGCAGCTATGAAGGCTATAGATGTGTACAAATGAAGCTAATGATGTATTTCAGCTGATATTTGTGATTCATTTATCAGTCAGTCAATTTACACATTGATAGTTTGCATCAGTTTTTGAAGCTCAATGGTTAGCGTGCTCCCATGTGATTCATTAACAACAAATTCAATTTTAGAACACTTTTAAGACTGTCTCAATAAAGTTTTTTCTAAGTGTTTCTTCTTGCATTCAAGTTTCACAGAGTGAGATCCAGCCCTTCCACTTCATGTCATAACGATCCAAGAGCTTTATTCAAGCAGTCAAAGAAATTACTTCCTTTGTCTTTTCCCAATGAGAGGTTGATAGAAAATGTAATGAGGTCAGTGAAAGATGAGAGCGGGAATTCTCAAGAGCTTTGGAAAAAGAAAACCTTAATGCAAAGGAGATCCATTTGCACAAGATCTGCCGGAGTGAAAGAACTACTTCACAGATGGACAACAACAATAAAAATCTGTGCAACAGGGAAAAACAGTAGAGCAACAAAAGTTAAAACTGTAAATATTATTTTCTTAAATCCAGAATGAATGATCACAGTATTGTTTTTATACTATCATAGATCCCAAATATTAATATCTTATAGCACATGTTTTTTTGTTTTTTTTCTTATCTAAAAAGAATAGAAACTATTTTGTCATTTCCTTAGCCAGCCTCTAGTGGACAATAAAGGTATTGCACTCTAACATCCATTAAATAAATATCTAATAATTACATGTGTGAACAAATATTAATCAAATGAAAACTATGTTTTGACCCTTTTACTACCATCTTTTTTTCTTTTTTAGATTTCATCTCATTTGGTCTCCATCCACAGCGGCTCTGGTCTTTCCGTCCATCCCAAACACAGAGCACGTAAGCTCATGAAAACAAACAACGCCTCGACATCTCTACATGCAGACAGGACTGTGGAAGCAGGCGAGCAATGCCACAGAGCGGAGGCAGACCACACAGCAGCAGCAGCAGCAGCAGCAGCAGCGGCAGTGGCGGCGGCGGCGCTCTCACTCATCAGTTTACATAACACTGATTATAACCCTCAGATTTAGCCAAGCACAGCAACAGTTTAGTTTGGCCTGGGCATTAAAATTTCACCGGCCATCTGTTCGACTGCTTCGTTGCTTTCCTTTCAAACACTTTTCTTGGATGATGATGTTTTTAGCGACTGCTGTCAATCATGTCATGCGAAAGGTCTTACAGTAAATCACCGGTGCATAATAATCGGCACATTATTCAGATCCTAACTATAATGTTACAAGGATGCTGCTACAGTTGCTCAAACAGTGAATTCCCATTTTTTTTAATTATAGAAATAATGTTATTTTGATTTTTCGTATCTTTCCATCACATCTTAAAAGGCAGAAGTTGACATTCCCTTTTTTTTATGCTTTGAGAGTAATGAATTAAGGAAAAATCTGAGTTTTTCCTGCATTTAAGCAGCTGCAGATATTTTACAGAATATAAAGATCAAATTTACCCTAAAAAATTAAAGGAAATTAGAGAAAAAGGATCCTCGTACAGCCCAGTCAGTGAAAATATTGTGGTTTGGGCCGCTGAACTGCTCCATTTAGCTCTGTTAGGATAAAGAACGACTAAAAATATTTAGCTTTAGCTCCTTCAAAAAGGAATAAAATAAAACATGTTCACTTTTTTTTCTGTAACCGTGTCCACCTTGCTGTAGCCTACCTGTCTAGTATTTTTGAGTTACTCTTACTGATGTTACTACATAAACTTAGTTCTTATCCTTTCTGCCGATACCTTTAGGGGTTGCCAAATCAAATCATCCACCTCCGTCTACCTCTGCCCTCTGCATCCTCGGCTCCTGCTTCACCACATCTATAAACTTCTGTCTTGCTCTTCCTTTGGGCCTTTTTCCAAGCAGCTCTAACCAATTGTAACTGCAACCATCGTGGCCTGAGGAGAGGAGCATCCTGGGTAACCTCATCTGTCAAGAATCTATACTATACTTGACCGACAGCTGTAAATAAAACACACACTGTATAGTAGTAGGTATGGAGCATATTTTGCTTCAGTTTTGAAGGCATTTACCTTTCTAAAGAAAACCTGTCTGTCGTGTCTAATGCAGCTCCGTGGCAGCCAGGCATCTGTAGTCCACCACCCTCTCTTCTTGCCCCAGGATGGAGGCAGTCTTCAGCTGACACACCTCACAAGCGCAGCGTCCGTCTGATGTTGACAGCACCTCAAGTTGTTCTGGACATCTGAGATGTAGTAAGCAAGGAGATCAGTCAAAGTCCCCAGAGTTTTTTTTTTTTTTTTTTTTTTTTTTGGAGGTTGATGACCAACCTGGCTCCTGAGATGCAACTGTTACTTCCTGTGTGTGGGCCCGCAACAGTTTGTTCAGTCTTTTCACACTGTGGGATGTTAGAGCAACTGTCAGCGAGGGAAAGTGACGGAGATCGTTTTAGAATCCAGTCCGTGATATGAATAGGACTAAATAAGCAGAGGAACGGAATATAAAAATGCTGGTAATCTGCTCCTCCTCGCCTCTTCCTGTCAAACTGTTTTTCCAAAATGCAGCAGAGACGTTAGCTTTGGTTATTAAAACAATTTTATTACTAAAAAAAAAAAAATATGGATATTTTCATCCTGTTGTCTTGGCAACAGAAATACCTTCAGTGGATAACATTTAGTGAAGCGGTAGATTATAAAAGTTGATGTTTCATATTATTAGATACATATTGATGATGTTTTGATTCATTATTTGTTAAATATTTGGCTGCTTCATCTTCTTTTCATTCATGTGAAATTAAAATATGGTCATGTTTTCTGACTTTTTTTAATTGCAGATTTAAACAAATTGTTTTTTGTCTCATTTTTTCTCAGGATTCAAGTCTCAGATCATACTTTACATATCCTGTGTTTTACGTTCGTCCAGGATTTTCTCTAGATCAAGTTTACAATCTAAAAGCAGCAATTCATCCTCCAGATGTGAAATTACTTGAGCAATTATTTCAAACTGGTGTTTATTTTTTTTCTCAAACATCCCACTAATCCCGAAATAAAAAGCGAAGAAGAAGAAGAGGAGCGATGGAGACAGACAGAGAAGGAAAGACGCTCTGTGATTGTTAGCGCAAGGTAATCAAACACCGAAAAGGTGACATTATCAACACGTGGGCTGAGAGATTCACCGAGACTGTTTCTGCCTCTATTTCTGGAGGTGTGGGAGTATTTGTGTATGCATGTGTGTGCACGTTTGTGTGTGTCTGTGTGCGGCTGAGAGAAACGGATGGTGCCGTGATGTGCCGCCGTGCATGAGAGAGAAGTGTTGGTGTAAAAAAGAGGGAGTGAAGAAAAGGAGCGATTTTTCTTCACACATCTCCCAACTCATTAGAGCCCATCATTTAGTAATTCAACAAAACTGTAAATGTGTATGGAGGTGCTATTCTGGGGAGCCACAATAAAATCACAATTCTTTTTTCGTTATTAATTTTGTTTAGACCCTTTCATTGGAAACTTTAAAAATTATTGCAAAAAAAGTTTGAAATACTAGAAAAGTCAATTAAAATAAAATATAATTTTAGAAAAGACCTACAATAACCTTTACACAAAACATGAGAGTTCATACCAGCTTTTAAATTAGTCAAAACTTTTGGGTTTTTGCTGTAAACACAACTTTTTCGAGGCTCGGAGGTCAACCAAAGCATATTTTTAAAAAAACAATTTTACAACTTTACCAAAAAAGTAAGCAGACAACATTGAGCTCCATGCAGCAACACTAATACATACTGATCTAATACAGCTGAAAAAAGATTAAACAAAAATTATGATAAAAGTAAAAAAAAAAAAAAAAAACACAATTCTGAGGTAAATTCGTACCTGATAGAAACTATATCCTGAAAAAAATGACATGTTTTAAAATGTTGGCTAAAGATGGCATAATTCTAATCAAAAGACCACTTGGAATGCTTTAAAGATAAATCAAAAGATGATCAGAGTGGGATTTCAAGGTTTTTGATGCATAAAATGTTGCAGTCCATGAGTAATTAGTTTTTACAATCACAGCAATAAAGTCAGTAAGAAATGTGCCGACTGAAAAAGAAAAAGCAAGGATCCTATGTGACATTTTTAATTAACCAGGCACCTCATTACAGTAGGGGGTTT
Organism: Oryzias javanicus; assembly: GCA_003999625.1. Classification (NCBI taxonomy): domain Eukaryota; kingdom Metazoa; phylum Chordata; class Actinopteri; order Beloniformes; family Adrianichthyidae; genus Oryzias; species Oryzias javanicus. Next base: position 25,191,929 of record CM012450.1, read on the forward strand.
ACGTGAAATACAGAATTAATGCACTGTTAAGGTGAAACTCCACAGTGCATTAATGCTTGTGCTTTTAGCTGACAAAAATGTGTTCCATCTTTACAGAGGTTAAACAGTTGAAAATTGTTTGACAGTTTTTCAGTTAGGTTTCTAAAATGACTAAAATAACAAAAATTGTATTAATGAAACCTAAGATGACAAAGTTCAAATTATTCAAATATAGTTGTGGTTCAAAGTAAATTACAATGGCAAGCCTTTTGACAAGAGAAAAGAATTGCTGTAGTTTGATCCAAACAAGTTTTCGTTTTCTGCTATCAAGAACAATTAAATCATTTATCATTTTGTTAAAGATCCAAAAAGTGATCAAAATTAAAAACAAAACATGTTGTGGATAATACGAGTAAAGGGGAACTTTATCCCCACTAATTTTATTATGTCAAAAAATAATTATTCAGTAGTTCTGTCTTAAAAATTAGCCAAAATAAATTGAATAGACTACCGGTATATTTTATTTATCGATTCAAATTATATTTGTGCTATACGATTAGAACATAAAATGACAAAATAATAAATCATCTTCAGTACCATAGCATTACAGAATCAGGTAACTTTAAAATAAGATTCTGATAAATAAGAAACGAAAGTCAAGTTCTGTTTTTTAAGGATTCCTGCTACTAAATACATGTTGACAAGTGTCATGGAGGTTTAAATTCTTTACTTCAAGTGCTGTTAGTTCAGGGGTCTGCAACCTGAGGCTCCTGAGCACATGTGGCTCTTTTATCCCTCCATTGTGAAAAAAGCAAACATTTATTCAGATTAGGTACTTAAGTTCTGTCATTTATGTTTACATGTCAGCACAATGAAGATAAAAGATTAGTTAACTATCAGAGTAGTTTATTAATTTGTATCTTAACTTTTATTTAATTTATGTGTTTTTTACAAATGTTTTTCCTCTTGATGTAGATTCTAATGAAAGTGCAGTCACATTTGTAGAAAAATGCCATGTTTGACTTTCTTGCATTTTTAATTGAAGTTAATCTACTGTAGCAGGAGGATCTGCTTAGAGAATATATTTTATTTTGAAAGGAAATAATGCTTGTTAATGTGTTAAGAAAGCTTGTTAAGGAACCTTATTATAAGGTGTTACCAATGTGGTAAACGTAGGAAAATAGAACTTTTTATAATTCAATAAGTCTAAATATGTTTAAGCAACATTTCCTAAATGAATAGCTTAATGGCCACTAAAAAGGGACTTTTTCTAAATATCTCTAAATATCTGTAACTTTCTCTGGGTTTTGGTGCATAAACAGATTCAAAAGACTGTTTAAGTGTTAAAGACTCCTTCCAATGACACGTCTTTCTATTGTAAAATCATCCCCATGTCCTCTTTTGATTTATAATTTTCTGAGAAAAGTTGTAACTTTTGAACCCCTATTCATTTATTTTGCATAAATCTATTTTTTATTGAATTCCTTGACTGAAAATAAATATTTTTAGGTCAAATAAGAGCAAACATGAGTGGCCTTTAAATTATGATTAGGGAGTTTTTAGCCAAAAAAAAAAAAAAAAAAAAAAAAAAAAAAAACTCAGTTGATTTTCAAGACACATTTTCTGCAGAGCAGCAGGAGATCAATAGAAATTTGCAATTTGGGTTATGGTGGTGTCAGAGTTTGCCTCGCTAATTTGCCAGCATATCTTTTTTTTACATTTTCTTGCTAACTTATCCACCTTATTCCTGGGGCCGCTGATGTAAAACGGGTCATGGGTGCAACTTCCGGTATAGCAACCGGAAGTCACACAGCACTATTTGTTTCCATTGAAAGTTGGCGGTTTTGTTAGCTTTAGCGGTGTATAGAAACTTTAGAAGCGTGTTTTACTTAATCCCTCAAAAGTTTCAAAAATGGCTTTGCGCAGCTCATGGTTGTTTTAACACCCAAACTAAATTAAATTTGAGTCTTAAGGAGCGTTGTGTCGAACATGGGCCGCTGACGAAGAGAGAGTGCAGCTGTCCTCGGTACAGATTTGACCGTCCATCGGGCGGGGATGAAGTCAGAAGGATTTGGCTCCAAATGTAAATCTTAAGAAGCCACTTAAGACTTTATATGTATGTTCGTTTCATTTTGTGGATAAAGTACCCACGGAGGAAAATCCGTATCTGACGTTCCGGACCACCATAGAAGAAGAGACGCCGGGTTCTGCAGAGACCTGACAGCGCGGTGAATTTGCTGCAGCGTCACAAAAACAGGGACGATATTTCCTGTGTAATTGCTGCATCTCCTGGTATTAACTATTAAAAAATTACTGATGTTTAAACCACAGCTGACTTTGTCAAAACATGAAACGGGCTAAAGCTACACCGCGCGATGCAACTCTCATTGGCTCTCGCATCATGTAAACACAAGCACGTAAAACGATAAGGTTACAATTGATCAGCACTGTGTGATAACTCCAGCAGAAATAATCATGTATGAAGGTATTGATATGCCTCGGAGCTTTAAGATTGTTCAGAGCTTCACCATCTGCCGCAACCGAACTGAGAAAGTAGCTAAAAATGCTATTATTTGTTATATTTGGACATTTTTTAAGACCATCCTTCAATTTTAACAGGCACCGGAATTGTTACGTCGCCTCTTTAAAGACATGACAGCTGCTGTTTCCACATTTATATGTAGTTATAGATCCAAAACAAGGGGGATTGCGCTGTCGGCTCTACAGTTGTAATGTAAATAAATGCTACTTCCGGCATCTACAGGAAGTATCCCCCATAATTCACGCAAAGGCTCATGGGGCATAGGAATAAGGTGGATAGCACCACACAAGCCCAAGCTAACATTAGCGTAGCAAAAAAAGGGGAAAGCGATACCAGAGCTATCCAGCCGCACAGTTTTGAGTCAGATGTTAGCTCAGACGAGGAAAATCAAGATGTTATTAGATCTTTATGTCGGCAAGTGGATGACTAAAGCACAATCCAAATTCTTCCCTTCTCCTGTCATTTAGAGAGTCATAAAAAAATTGTGTCTCATATTTTGGAAGTCTCTTTCATTTGGACATCACCAATAATCGCTGGTTAGCTAGCATTAGCTTCCAGCGCTCGAATATACATAACAGTGGTTTTATAAGTTTAAAAAGTTCATACAAAAACAAAAAGTCATTACTTACATTTAAATATAAATTTATGTGCTTCAGGAGACACCCACATGAAGAAAAGCGCTTCTACTCTGTGGCACGGCGCGACGCGGAAACCGGGGTCTATATCCTCTGCTTGAAATGTATTTCAGACACCACCTGTTCTTCACAAGCCTCTCTAAATGGAGGGCAGGGAAAAGGGGTAGGAAGACGAGAAAAATTCGGATTGGGGCTGAGAATTTGAGAATGGTGACTTTGGCCCGCCCATAGCAGTTGCTGCTTCACAAACCCAAGCTCGTTCATCTACTCTTGATCCAACACATTTTGAATAAATAAATAATAAAAAAAATGCAGTTTTAATCTTAAATTATTTTATATAAGACCTCCATCAGGAAAAAAAAGTGCTAAAAGTATGTACGGGGTGCCATTTATAAATCTGATGAGTAATATTTTGACATCAGTGTTTTCAGATGTTTAGCGAATTTAGCGTTTTAGGAGAAGAAAAACTGGTTTTGTTTTTCAATTGCACATTTTCACCGTTTAAAATAATGTATTTCTAAATGTTACATTTACTAACTAAATATTTAGTTAGCAAGCTAAATATTTAATTTTATGCAAAACATTTTAAAATTACATCTTTATCTTAGAAAACTAAAAATGTAATTTTATAGAATTAAATATTTAGTTTGCACATTAAATATTTATATACAATCTAAATATCCTTTTTTATATTATTTAATTCTAAACTAACTCCAATTACAAACCTTAAATATTTAGTTTGAAATTAATTATTTATTAATCTATTACTAAATATCTAGTTAAAAAACTAAATATCTAGCTTGGATCTAAATATTTTGTATTAAAATTAAAATACTCAAATATTCTCAATATCTGAAAACATTGATTTCAAAATTTTACTTCTCAGATTCACAAATGACACCCCTTAAGAATGTGTTAAAAACATGATTTTTAATGGAGTGGGTCTAAAGGTTATGAACCCCGGCCTCAGGTGAAAAGCTTGGGATTGGAATTACTTATCTTTCACATCATAAAGCCAATCACTTAATTTTAACCTTTTTTTTTTTTTTTTTAACTAAAGCCAGCATTAAAGATTCTGTACTTTCTAAATTGCACATAAAAGTCTGAAAACTGCATTAGTGAAACATATCTACTGACAGAAGCCCTGAAATAACCAGCCATCATACTGCAGGTGCATGTTCTCTCCTTTGTTCATGTATTTTTTTCTAAATGTAGCTTATTGTCAGAAGAACATCAACAGGCTCCCCTACGGTTAGCTCTGACACTTTTACAGCTCTCGTTCGTGCTGCGTCTCATACAGAATTCAAAGGCTTTGCAAGCTCTCACCTGTAGGCTTTGTGTCGACATATCCCTTGTTGTTGTTGCTCCTAATTCCCTGGTGTTACTTTTCCATTAAGGAAGGTCAGAACCTACAAGTCAGTGATTTGCACACGCAGTGATTACAGAATGAGCACTGTCGTTTCACTATAAGTTTAGCAAAGCGAGTCAGTATTTAGTTGTAAAGAAATTCTCAAGTATGAAATGTTCTTCCCATCCAGCTAATTCAAAAGAAACAAAAAGAGTCTGAATCGAAGGTTGAAAATAGACACGCTTCAATTTTGAGTCATTAACAAAGAAAAAGTTCTGAGCTTCTTAGCAATATGACTCCATGACAAAGAGCTGTCGGTGGTATGAGGGAAACGAGAAGCAGCCACAGGCTCCATCTTTAGCCACATCATGGAAAAGTCTCAGCAGTTGGCAGGAGGAGTATTGCTTCCTGTCAAAGAAGTTGCCTTCATCCGTGACCCACAGCAGAGCTTTCTTGAAGCGCACGAGAAAAGAGACTGATGTGACAAGCATGTCTGAAAACAGCTGGAGGATCCGGAGGCGCTTAAGTTTTTCTTACTGTGAAGAGGTTGCTTACAAGTATGATGCGTCACATGTTACCCACGTAAAACAAACAAATCATGCAACCTTCAAACTGATACAATGACGCTCCTTCGCTCTCCAAATTAATTTTTTTAGAAACTCAAGGACAGAGTACTTCTTAACTTTAGATCTGTAGTGTCATTCATACTTCTTGAATAACACAAGTGCTTTTTTTGTGTGTGATCTCATGAAAATTGAAATAATTTGATGGCTTGTATGTTGTGACTTTTTACCCTTAAATCATTAAACAAATTTCAAGTCATTCACACACAAACACGTTCACCCTATATAACATATATGACACATTTCTGAGACCCCTTTCTCATTAGAATCTACAAACTTTCCCCAAAAACCTATTGGACATAACTTGGTCCATGTTTTCTGTCCTGTAGTTCATCATCACTCCACTAGAGGCAGTAGAGGCAATTTTCCTGCTCATTTCAAAATGGCTGCTTCCAAGAAATTCCAAACACACTTTTTTTTTTTCTTGCTGTGAGGCAAGAGGCCCCAATACTAATCCTAGCTGGGGGATCTGAAACACAAAACCAACTGGGACCTTTCTGTGTGGAGTTTGCATGTTCTCCCCATGCATGTGTGAGTTTTCACCGGGGACTCCGGCTTCCCCCACCATCCAAAAACATCCTTCACAGGTGAATTGTGACTAAATTGCCCCTAGGTGTGAATGGGTGTGTGATTGAGGCCCTGCGACAGACTGGCGATCTGTCCAGGATAAACCCTGCCTTCAGTAGCCGGTTAGGCTCCAGCACCCCGGCAACCCCGAAAGAAATAAAGCGGCCATGAAGATTACCCAGTAGATGAATTATTTATTTTTTTTAATAAAGGACATGCCTGACAAGAAAGGTTTAGTTAATTTTAAAAATTTTAAGATGAAAATCACTCACCTATTGTGTTTTTTTAATGACTACTTCCTGTATTGACAGAATGCAATTTTTTGGGAATCAGTCATCTATAATACAGTTTTACCATGTTTAAAAATGTGGATCAAATTTGAGATAGTACCATCTTAAACTAACATTGTTGTGAGCAAAAGAATTACCATGGTGTGTATATATATATATATTATGTATATATATTACAATGGTGTATATCAAAAATAAAGTTTAAAACGATTTTTTTTTTTTTAAAATTTGTCAGAGTTCAAAAACCATATAAATTCCCAAGAGGTGGCCATTTGAAGTAAAGGGCTTTCCAGGGCTAAATATTGCTAAATGAAATTATTTTGTCTTCTGTTGGATACTGTCAAGGATTGTGGTGGAGAACCCAAATGCAGGACACCAGACTTGTTGGCAGAAACATAAACATTTACTAAATCAACCTAAACATGACAAAACCAGGAGAACAACCCAATGAGTTGACAGAACAGAGAAGAGCAGATGACCTAACCATGAGAACTGAAAACCAGACACTTAAATACACTGAGGTTGATTAACTAAATGAAGACAGCTGTGGATGATTAACCTGAACATGGTGAAACTGACAGGAAGAAAAAAACATGACCAAACCCAAGCGCTGAATCATTACAGATATGGTAACTGTAAAAAAAAAAAAAATAATAATAATCCCTTTATTTTTAGAGCACTTAAATTGTCCAAAAGACCCAAAGTGCTATACAATGACAGAATAAAAGCATGAAAAAAAAATCAGATAAAAATAGAATAAAAGTATCAATAGAATGCTCTTAAAATAATGCAGATAAAACAAAAGATACCATAAACATTACATAAAAGAGCACACATTGAAATGAAAAAAAACAAACAAACAAACAAAATATGTGCATTAAGACAAATTAGTGCATAAATTTGCAAACAAAGATGAATCTAACCTTTGGCTTTACATTTAACATGTTTTTTTTTTCAATACATTTTTTTCTTTAGAATATTAATTTCTACTGTTTGATTATTGTCAAAAATATGGGTTCACAAGATTGAGTGCGCAACATCAGGAAAAAAAAAGACCTCCGCAAAGAGAGCAGTCAGGCACTGATGAAGATTTTACATCTTTTATTTGGATTTGTAGCTTTAACATGCCACAAATGATTAATTTGTGCTAAATTTTATGTATATGGATACATTTCTTTTTAACTGTTATCTTACCCCATAGACTTCAGACTGTTGACAGGAGCAGCAGAATTTAATCTTCAAATTCTGTGCTTAGGGAATAAAATACTCAGACAACTTAACCAAAGTCGCCACTAATCAAAGAAGTTAAAGAAACAAAACAAATCTTTTCCTTCTGTGATCCTATGAGTCTTTGTCATCATTGCCTTATGAACAGAGATGGGATCTGTCTATTTCCCAACAAAGAAGCCTCCCCATAAATGCTGTGTGTTCTACATGAAAATTCAATATTTGATCATAGAAAAACATAGATGTGTTTGTTGTTAAGTAATGAAAAACAACTCATACTGATGACATCCACTTTCAACAACAAGTCTCAACTCCCTCTCTTGGCGAGTGTTATCCACGTTTTAGAGGTGACACCCAAGGTTGGATGCTTAATGAAAATTGATGTTGGTTTGATGCAGATCTAAACTGACAGCATTGACCATGCAACTTATGTGTGTCCGCGAGTGTGTGCGCTCAAAGAATGTCTACAAAACAGACAAAGAAAAATGATGAAGGAAACAAGCCTTGGGAAAGTATTTTCAAAAACATTTAGGGCATTTTTGTAAATTCCCTAACTCTGCTGTCACATATCTGTCAGTACTTGTTAGGTGCAGCATGTTCAGGAGACATTAGTTTGTTCCCAAACGCCTTTCAGTCTCCTGGAACCTCAATTCAGTCTCTGCAGCTAGTTGACCATGATTGATGGAAGGCACCAGACCACACTGTCAAGGGAGAGGTGACCACTGGGGCTTATAGAGGTAATAAGGCATGATGTTGACCGGGATAGCTGCAGTGGATGCATTAATGCCACTTGCAGCAGAATGCCATTTAACAAAATCTTGAATAAGAATCCTATCCTGGAATACATTTCTTAAGAAAACATTCAAAAACAGAAAAAAATTGTGTACTGCAAAGATGAGTCTCTTAGAAATAAGTAAAAAAAATCTTACCCCATTGGAAGATTTTCTTTAAATAAGCCAAAATGCCAACCAATTGGGTAAGAAAATTAATCTTGACAAGAATTATAATAAAAAAAAAAATGTTGTCAGTAAGGCATATTTTCTCACACTACAATCATTTTGCTGCTAAAAATCTTTATTGATAAGATTAATTTCTAGCAAGAAGGAAACTACATTTGTTTGAAACAAGGGTCTCTTTACTTTCTTGAAATTCAGTTTTTGCAGTATATGTGGTTCTTATGAAGCCTCTAAGGGGCATCGAAGAAAAAAATCAAGTTTACACCAGATACTAACTAGCGCACACCAGAAACCTTTTTTACTTAAAATTTTTTTTTTTTTTCTTAGCTGTCCTTTTAGGTTTATATTAGATTTTTTTTATTAAAAAGTTAACAACTATTGTGAAAAAAAAAAAAATACTACTCACAAGCTATGTTCTGATTATTATAAACGTCTTTGATTTTAACCCCAAAATGTGGAAAATTTCTAAAGAAAAAAATGATTTAAATTGCACTAGGTTTGATCAGTCAATACAAACAAACAAACAAAAAAACACAGAATGTAGAGATTGTATGACTTTTACTGAAGCTGTGTTGTGATTGTGCATATTATTAGACATTTTTTTCAGGATAAAAACTGACCACAGTGTACGAAAAAAATACTGCAAACATAAAATATTATTGTTGCAGCAACACATTTAAACCATTTTGTAATAATGTAATCTTCTCCACAAATACTTACTTTAATGTGATGCACAGGACAATTAATAATATTAAATCCAATTGATTTAAATAGAGCCTTTCAAAGCTCAAGGACAGAGGCAATTGAAAAGTGAAAAAAAACAATAACAATAAAACAGTTCAAGTTTCATTATTATCACCATTATCAAAACAGGTTTCACAAAGCTTTTCAGAAGAGATGATTTCTGAGAATTGAGGTAAAGACAGGAAGTGAATCACTGCTTCAGATGGTAGAGAGTTCCAGAGTTGAGAGGCAGAATGACAGAAAGCTCTGCTCCCCATGGCGCCGAGGTGGACAGAGGACACAGTGAGGTGGATGGAGGACGAGGATCTGAGGGAGTGGGTGGAAGTTACAATATGGAGGAGGTCAAACAAATATGGATGGCAGAGGGGGCGAATGGCCTTGAAAGCGTACAGAAGGGTTTTGAATTGAATTCAGAAATGAACAGGGAGTCTGTGCAGTTTTTTTTTTCCAGAATGGGTGATGGGATGTGGTGAGTAGGAGTCATAGTGATGATGCAAGCAGCAGAGTTTGGGGCCACTTGGAGCTTAAAAATGAGTTTTCAAAAAACAAATAAAATAGAATAAAATTGGAGTAATCAATAGAATGGTGTGACAAGGCTCTGGACAGGTACAGAAGCAGAATGGATGAGAGAGGGGAAAAGGTGGTAAATTTTAAAGGTGGAAAATATGATTTCCGAGGGAAGTTATCGATTTAGGACTGGAATGATCGAGTGCTGTCAGGAAGGATACCCATAGAAGAACTCTTAACCTGGGAGGAATGTTCAATACTGACTAAGAAATGTTTACCTTTAAAAATAGTTGATATGGTTCAGAGTTCATTTTTATTTTCATTTAATTTGAGAAAAACTAAAGTTAATAGCAATTTCTCTACAAGATTTTAAGTTTTCTGAAATCCTGTGTATGTGTGTTTCATCAGCTGAAACCCCAAATTATGCAAAAACAAACAAATAAACACATTAAATGAATTTAACAGCGGGTCCTGAATTCTAGAAAAGTTTACTTTTTGGATAGAAATGAGAAAATCTCTAAATAAATGGTGAAGAGGAAGTGCCCCAGAACAGAACCCTGGGGTACGCCTGAAGGGATTGGAGATGGCTGAGATCCAAAGGTTTGACCGTTATCTTATCCCATAGTCTTCAGACTATAGACAGGAGCAGTAGATTGTGATTTCTCTACAAGATTTAATTTTTTTGAAATTTCTTTTATGGGTTTTGTGGGCTGAAACCCCAACTTATATTAAAATAAACAAAAAATGTTTTAAATAAATTCAACAGTGGGCCTTGAATTCTACAAAAGTTTACTTTTTGGATAAAATGGTGAAAATGAATACACTTTCTCCAGATAAATGGCGAAGAGGAAGGGCCCCAGAACAGAACCCTGGGGTACGCCTGAAAGGATTGGAGATGACTGAGATCTAAAGGTTTTGAGGTGGACAAACCGATGGTGACAAACAGCATAACCAGACAGGAATTTTCATAGAGTATTTTTGCACGGAGCATTGAGTTTCAACTGTGTTTCTTGTATTTTGGAGAGAAATCGTTGGCTTGAGAAAGGGCAAAAACCATTGATATGAATTATATCTAAACCATTTTTTCCCCTATATACTTTAGTTGTGGATTATGAATATATCAAAAGAAGTAAATTAAGAAAACAGGATTTCTTAGGAAATTCAGCAGAATTGGGAAACTAGAAAAAAATGATTGACACCAGAGGACGTTCAGATGTTGAGTGAGCACAGAGAAAATAGCTACAAAAATTGAAATGAATTTGTTTTATCATGAGAAAACAAACTAAAAAATCTGTGCAAAACAGATCTTGTACAACACATGTATTTTCCACAAATCCATTGTTTAATTTTCTTCTTTGCAAAAAGTCAAGACATCAAACTCTAAACACAATCTGCATGCTGGAGGCACTTTGCACAAATACCTCATCATATTCATGATTCAAGGGGAATATAATTTCTAAACTCAGTCATGTCTCCAAGTGGCAGAAGTGTTGCGATAATTCCTTGTGAATGTATCGTTGGTGGGTTTTTTTTTGTTTGTTAATTTCCAGGCAAAAACAGATCTTTATCATTTGTGCAGAACATGTCATAGTCTTCATTGCTCCAAGGCAAATTCCTGAAAGAACACTGGTGGAGCAGGGATGTGACAGAATCATCAAGATGCTGATGTGCAGCTTCATCTTTTAGAGGTTTTTTTTACAGGGCTGGAAACAATTCAGTGCTACAGAATCAATCCATAAGCTGCTGAAACATCAAAAAATGGATTCAGAAAACTATATATATATTTTTTAAAAGTTTTCCACATGTTTTCTTAATTATTCAAACAACTAGAAAGTTTAAAAAATATATATTAACTCTTTTACAGCACTCCAATAGCAAATGGAAGTAGATGTCATACCACGTATACAGTATTCCCCCATATTCGTGGGGGTTGGGGACCGCAGACACACCGAATCCATGAATACAGAGACACACACACACCTTTTTTCCGTCTCACCCGACCCCCGCAGCTGAAGAATGTCCGTTACTGCTCCACACTCATCAAAAACACTTCTGATCATGCTTTGTAAAACATTTATTGAAAAAAATTGAAGCATCAATAAACATAAAGAGTTTTTTTTCTTCTTTTTTATTCAGAACAATAGACTGTTCTGCAGCGAAGAGGCTGGCTTCATCCATAACAAACACCTGCACTGGATTATAATTATCCTCCGCTGTTATCTTTTTAACTCTGTTTCTGATGCAGCTTCTCTTTCACTGTAGTCTCATCGTTTTGACGCACAGCTATGTTATCGGTCTATACCCCACATGTGCTTTGAACGCTCAATGGAAACGCTCACTTGAAATGCCAGGACCATTCTAAACTGGCCAAGGGGGGACTGGTCTGGTCCAGACCACTCAATGGAAACGAGGCGTAATAAACATTTAAAAAACATGTTTTTGTACCATGCAAAGCCTTCGAAGAGCCAAATAAAACCTATGCATGCATGAGAATATGTAATTTTTACTCAGAAAGATCTCTGTGGGCCTGTTCAGCACTTTGTATTTCAGTGTCTATGTCACAAAATTAATAAAAGCCCAGTATATTCTAGGCAATACATTTATTGATAATATATTACTTTTTTCCATTTAAACAACTAATTTTGTGATGTTCATGTTAATCATTATGTAATGACTTCCAAAACAGAAAAATCCTCTTTTTCCAGTAACCTAGTTGAGTTATGATTCATAAATCAACACAAAAGACCTGTTACGAAACCGCTGCTGAAAATTGCAGAAGCCCCATCAAAAAATGTTCCAGCTGTGCCTACATGTAAAGCCTGCTTATACAGCCCTGCTGCACTGCAGGAAAAGATTATGACACAGACAATAAAATACAAGAAAAAGGAGTATAATTAATGCAAAGCAAGAAAACATATATTTTTTAGCCTTTTTATAACATAAATCCAGATTCTTTCTTTTAGGTTCAGGCTTTTAAGACCACCCACCACTGGAAAACAAAGCTTTTACATAACATCAACCATCTTTTATGACTTGAAGAAAAACATTTTGATGCACTTATTCTGATAGCCACATATTAGAAATATCCCAAACATTTTTAGCAACATATTTTCCAAAGAAATTTGGTTAATTATTTTTTTTTGTATTTTTCTGTTATGTTCATTGGCTTATGCTTACAAAATGTTTTTGTTGTTTTCCACGCAAGCCATTTTACAATGAAACTGGTGAAACAAGCCTGTTCTTTTCTTTTATTGCACTGGGCTTGTTGTGTGCTCTAAAGACTATTATCACATCAACTCTTTGATCAGATATAATTTGCATTCATTCAAAATAGACTGCAAGAACCAAATATATATATATAATTTTCGAATTCAAACTTAAGTTGAGAACTGATAAAGGCAATATTTAAGCATGAATTTATACATCATTATTGTTTCTTTAAATGGGAAATAACAGATGTGGAGCTTTAAGATTTGAGGATCTCTATGTAGGAAACAAGCTTGTGAAATGAAACTTCTATAAACCACACAAATAAACAGTATAAAATTAAAAGGTTGGCCCACAAAATAAGAGAACAGTGGAAGTCATTAACGGTTGCTGCCATGAAACCAAACTTAAGTAGACTGAGGTTGATTAAAATAAAAAACAAAAAAAAAAAAAAAGCAGCGGAGTTGATTAAGAATTGCAACCTGCTGAGTGTGAACCACTGCAACAAAATGCAACTTAAGCACTTAACAACCCTTTAACTATAAATACAACTAATCTTACAGGCTTTAAAAAATCTGTTTATTTTCTTTTTAATTTGTTTTAAACAATCTAATTTAGCTCTTTTAAAGTAAAACCATCAGGAATAATAATTAAAAAAAATGAGTAATACATAGATGCAAGAATTTGGTAGAATTAAACAGATCAAAGTTAAATACTTTCTGTGATTTCTATGAATATAATAGTTTTTGTAATTGATTAAAAAGAAATCCTCCCAAAACATGAAATTAAAAAACTTCTGAAACGAAAGAAATGGTATATACTTCACACACTGACAGTGCCTCCGCTGTCAAACACTGGCGCCACCCTTGAGTCAGGGTCCAGTGTCTTGCCCAAGGACACTTCGACACATGGGTGGGTAAGGCGTGAATCGAACCCGCAATCTTCCAATTGGAGGTTGACCGCCCCACGGCTGCACCATGGCGGCCTGTAAATAAAAAAAGGTCAGAAACAGACTTTACTCATTCATTTTTTGAAATATATTTTAAAAATAATAATATCCATATCCATTTCTAACTGACGGGAAACAATTGTTAGTGATTAGTAGCTTTAGACCCAGCAGGGAATTTTTATGAGCTACGACTTTACATTGATAGAAACCTGAAGAATCTCATGCAATAAAAATATTACAGAATGAAAACACATCTATTGCAAAGGTTTCACAAGAGCTTTACCTCTTGAAAATACAAGTGATGAACACTTGATAGTGAACTCCTGTGAGAAATTTCTACTTCTAATTGACCCTTTCTAGGTTTTCAAGCTTGATCCTGACTCTCATTCATTTAAATGGAAAAACCAGTTAAGTACTCTTTCAAATGTTTTCCAAGCTTTTTTTTTTCTCACCAAATGAGGTTTTCGTAAAATTACGTTATATGATGAAAATAGCACAAAGACGGAAAGCCCCATATTCTTTTTTACGCCTTAGTCTGGGTCTTAAGACCAGAGGTTGTGGATCACTGATTTAATGGGAACAGCCAGCGCATCAAAAAACCATCAGGACACCCAAAACGTCAAAAGCTGACACAGAGGGGGCCCAAACCATACGTCCATATATGACAAGTTGGGAGTGAGAATGCATTAAAATGATGTATTGTGTCAGGAAGGGCATCCAGCATAAAATTCTCTGCCAAAACACCTGTGGCGACCCTTGACGAGATGTGCTGAAAGGTAAACAAACTTAAACACAATGAACCGATAACTCTTATAACTGAAGGTATCTGTCTGTCAGTTTCATGGTCTACACATCCCTCACTCATGAAACATGACCCCCAAATAATACTTAAACTCCACTTCTTGAAGCACTAGTTCTCCAGACCACTGTTTTCCAGGTGAGAACCATGGCCTTAACTTTAAGATGCTAATTCTCACTCTACTGCAAAGTGAAAATCCTGGTTCAACAGAACAACATAATCTAAGTAAAGCAGAGATGAAATTCGGCAATTTCCAAACCAGACCTTCTCCAGTTGCTGGCTGTGCCTTGAAATTCTCTCCATAAAATTTATGAGCAGAACCAATGACAAATTGCATGCTGGAGTCCAACATGCACTGGGAACAGGTTTGTCACACACAAACAGAACTCCTGATCTGGCTGTTCAGAAATCAGCTGGCTCTTCGTAAAGGGGGCTCTGGACTCCATATTCTCAGACAATATTCAACAAAACACAATGATAAACATGATTTAATGCTTTCTCTAAATCCATAAATTACATATTTGACTAGAAGCGTAAACTCTCATGAATCCTCAAACTATCTGTGTAAATCTATGTTCACAGCTCCCTCCGCAAAGGAACACTTGTTTTATTGGGTTTGGCATGAATTGAATGAAACCTGTCTGATAATATTCTTGTTGGTTAAGCAGCTGAGGGCCTCGTTAATCAATTTCAGCTGCATTAGTGTTCATGGAATTAACAACAGGTGCACTTCAGTGGCAACAATTAGAAAACCCTCCAAACAGGACTGGTGTTACATGTGGAGGTCATTTCAAGTTTCTCCCTCTTGATCTTTTTTGGCTGGTTTTCCACTCGTGCTGATTTTGGTTTGTGTAATTCTCTCTACTGACAGTATGAGGAGATTCCTTAACCCTACAGAAGTTGCACAGGTTGTCCAACTTCTCCAGGATGGCACATCCACACGTGCTGCAGCAAGAAGGTTTAATGTGTCTCCCAGCACAATCTCCAGAACATGGAGGAGATGTCAGGAGACTGGTGGTTATTCTGGGAGAGCTGGACAGGACCGTAGAAGGTCCTCAACCCCTCAGCAGGACCGATACCTGCTCCTTTGTGCAAGGAGGAACAGGCTGAGCACTGCTCGTGCCCTACAGAATGACCTCCAGAGGGCCACTGGTGTTAATGTCTCTACCCAAACAATCAGGAACAGACTTCATGAAGGTGGCCTGAGGGCCGACATCCTGTAGTGGGCCCTGTGCTCACTGACCAGCACCGTGGAGCTCCACTGGCATTTGCACAAGAACACCAGAATTGGCAAGTCCACCACTGGCGCCCTGTACTTTTCACAGATGAGAGCAGGTTCACCCTGAGCACCTGTGATGGACGTGAAAGAGTCTGGAGAAGACAAGGAAAATGTTCTGCTGCCTGCAACGTGGTTCAACATGACCGGTTTGGTGGTGGGTCAGTGATGGTCTGGGGAGGCATATCCATGGAGGGACGCACAGACCTCTACTGCCTAGGAAATGGTGCTCTGACTGCAATAAGGTATCCAGATGAAATCCTTGAACCCATTGTCAGACCCTACGCTGGTGCAGTAGGTCCTGGTTTCCTCCTGATGCACCACAATGCCCGGCCTCACGTGGCAAGAGTATGCAGGCAGTACCTGGAGGATGAAGGAATTGAAACTATTGAATGGCCTTCACCATCACCTGACTTAAACCCAATAGAACATCTCTGGGACATCATGTTTGGGTCCTTCAGGTTGTTCCTCAGGTTGTTCCTCAGACTGTACAACAGCTCAGGGATGCCCTCACACAGATCTGGGAGGAAATACCATAAGACACCATTCGTCGTCTCATTAGGAGCATTCCACAACGTTGTCAAGCATGCATACAAGCTCGAAGGGGCCACACAAGATACTGAAAAGTATTTTGAGTTGCAGAAATGAAGTTTTGGAGAAAATGGACTATCCTGCCACATCTTCATTTCACTCTGATTTTATGGTGTCTACACAATTGAGCCCTCTGTTGGCAGAAAACTGTTATTTCCATTAAAAGACTTGACATCCTTTTGTTCCTAAGACACTGCCCTGTCGCTATTTGTATAGATATCCAACTTCATATTGAGATGTGATGTATCTAATGTGCTCCTTTAATTTTTTTAGCAGTGTATATTGGAATCCAGTTGTTAGCAATATTCTCCAGATTTGCACCACTTTGCCATCAACTTTAGGTGGTGGACTTGCGCTAGTAAACAAAAGAGAAAGAAGAAGACCTTTCCTACTTCTGCAGTCTGAACACCATGGGCTAAACACATGTTCAAGAACCCGCTTTAAATGCCCAGTGAGTATGTTGCTTTAGGTGTGAAGCTGATCAACAACTTCGTCAAACACGAAATCATTCCTCCTGAATTCAGCTAAATTATTGGCCAAATTCTGTTCTCCATTCATCCACCCACCCATCAATCAACCTTCTTCCACTCAGCTGGGACCAGGTCTTCCCTCTCCCCATCCACCTCCTCTGGGGGGACCCCGAGGCGTTCCCAGACCAGCCGAGTGATGTGGTCTCTCTAGCGTGTCCTGGGTCTTCCACAGGTCTTTTTGTTCTTCCCTAGTATTCTAAACAATAAAAATGTAGCAGCCAGTACAAAAAAATCCAATCTAATCATTTTTTTCTTGCGCATTTTTCTACCCAAAGAAGTAAAAATTTTCCAGTAGCTTTTTCATCTTTTGAAAACAGAATCTAGTGGGTTATTTTCCTTATTTTTCAGCTCGATTGATATCTTGTGACAAAAGCTATTTTAAAAAGTGAATTTTTTTTTAATGGTTATTAAAAAATTGAAATTGAATTGAATGACCATAAATGGATTTCTCGTTTTGTCTCTTTATTAACACTTATTATTTTTATTGAGAATGAGAACAATATTTTCAAACTTCATAACTTTTAATATGATTAAAAAAACACAAAGTACACTATGAAAACCAATCAACTATACATGGCGTTGAATGTTTATACGCATTGAACCAAATATCTATAATATAGTTGGTCAGCTGTGATGTTTTTTTTTTCCAAGTTTCCTGCTCTCTTTATTTTACCTCTGATTTGTTATCTTCCTCACTTTTTTCCTTTTTCCTCCCTCTTCATCCCTTCTTAAGCTCATCCATGTTATGAATGTACTGCTCCAGTGAGCTGTGAGGGCTTTTTTCCCAGGGATCTTCAAGAAGCAAACAACCTTGGCAGAAGACTTTATGTAATCAATTCTTTAGGATCTAAACCCCTTAAGCTCACATGGAAACTCAGAAAGTACAGCATGGTCATAAAACACTCCCAGAAATATCCATTTGTTGTGCTCGATCACAGAACCGGATAATACAGTTTTTCTGTCACGGACTTCTGCATTGAAAGAGGAACAAGTTGGTTCACAATGAAGATGTTGGATTTGTTTTAACCATTTAAACTTTTATCTTGTAAACAAAACGCATTTAATAAAATACACAAACTGTTCACGGATTCTTAAATATGTGACACATTGAGGTTGTATTTCAGCATCCCCAAAATTCACAACACATAAAAGTGTGAGAAGTTTCCGGACTCCTGACCAACAGTGACACCACTTTTGATGAAAAGAGCAGAATTGAGTATTTGTGGCTTTTATTGTTTACTGAACGAGAACAGGAAGTCAAGGTTGTCCTTAACATTCCATTGAATTTTAATTTATCTCTCCTCCTTAGTACCATGTTTTTTATAATATATCTGTCTGTGGACAAAAGATGGCAAGTAGCCGCTGGGTTATTTACATGTCAATTGATCCAGAAAAATAAATAAAATTAAAATGAAAGTTAACTTTTAAAGGCAACAATAACACACATAACCACAGATGTTTTGAAGTCTTGCTCATTGTCACGTCAGTGATTCAATATTTTCCAGAAAGTTACAAAATGCACAGATTTCCTTCATTTAGTGCCAGTCATTTCTGATTAGCATCACGTTGAAGCACAAGAACTGCTGGACTCTGTTTCCCACAATGCATCATTTTGTAGTCTTCACAGTGGCTTGCAGCCAGCGTAGCACCAGATTTCCAGTGGCACCTGCCTCTTTCTCACAATATTTTATTTATTTATTTATTTATTTTTTCTTTAATATTTTCATGATGATTGACAGGTGACGTCAGAGTCAAAACTACCCAACATGCACAGCAATGCAGGTGATCTGCACAGCAGTGCGTCAATCTCAAACACAAATAATGCCTTACCTCGGGCCCTCATGATATCAGGCCAAAGCCATCACCATGGCTTTGTTATATACCACTGCCATTTTGAAACTTGTCCACAGTGATTGGTCTAAGTCAATGTGAGTCACGATTTTAGAGGAACTACAGTCGCCAATCATGAGTGAGCTTGTTCAAAGTCCATACCCCTTCCACTGAAAGCATGCTCGGGAGAATCTGTCAATCAAATGTTGGAAATGGGGCCTGCGGGGGCCACATGCTTTTACTGAGGCATCTGATTGGTCAGTTTATTACTTGAATAACTTTGGATAAAGAAATCATATCTTAATAAAAGAAATAGAATTAGAAAGATGTTAAGAAGAATGTATCAGAGCAAGAATGAGTATTCTGACAAATAAAATGACTGAGAAATAACTGTCAATGGAAGTCTAAGGTATTTTGACCTTCTAGGAACCAGCAGGTACTTCCTATTTGGAACACGAGAGGGGACGGGGTTGACATATCCAGTGATTATACAGTCAATGGTAATGACCTTTTGAAAGAGCAAAATAATTTACTGTCTAATCTTTTAACATTTATACCTTTTTTGTTGACCAACAAAAGTATGTAAATGTATTTGTATGACTAAATATATTTCTGCCAGGTGTAAGACACATAAATGCACCACGCCTCTGGGATGTTTGTGGTGCTTGTATCAGTGAGTTTCAATGGGGAGTTAGTCAACCAAAAACCAGAATGAGTACAAATAATATGAAATATTTCATAATAAGTTTTGGCTAGGGTTGCACGATATGAGGAAAACTTGCGTAATGCGATATTTATGTAATTACTTTTGCTTGTTTCATATTGGTTAATCAAACATAAAAGACATTTTTAAAAAGCACTATAAACATGAAAAGCAACAAGCAAAAAAATGGATTTAACTCAAAGTAGATTAAGAATAAGCATCTAAAAATGCCCAACTGTTTTGAAATCACATTTGTGTGTTTCTTTTTAAAAAGACGCTATTTGGCATGACACTTGACAAAAACTGTTGTTTGTAATTACAAATAACAAAAAAGCAGATTTTCAAAAGCCAAGTGCAGTTCTATGAACTGATTAATCAATCTACTCTTTCACTTTAAATTCACATTTCCTTTTAAATGCAAAATTTATTCTGTCATCTCTATTATTATGATTTAGCTTCACCTCACGAGAAAAAATATAATAATTTGAAAAAAATTGTTTGATAGACTTTTTGGAGCTAAAGTAAATAAGACATGGAAGCTTAAAACTCCCACATTTCACAACTGCATCCGTCAGAATCCCATTCTAGTGAAGCTCTTTACCACAGGATGTTGCTGCTTGAGTGAACACTTGTTTCTTTTATAACGGCAGCTGGTATGAGGTGTGGGAGAACCAACTCAAAGTTAGCTGAGAAGCAGATGGCCCAGCTGGTCTCTTCTGGTGGGTTACCATGGTAATATGAATTTGACCTTATTTGTGTCAAATAAATTCTGTTGGCCCTGACAGTATCTCACAACATTTTAAACCAGTTCTAAAATAGATGTATGTGTGTGGACTAGCACAGAAAAAAACCCCAAAAACATCACAATACCTGTCCATCAAACAACATCTACGCTGAGTTTTCAGTAGAATCACTGGTTACCTGCTGTGGGAGAAGTCAGTGTTGTCTCTTTAGATTCAACCTGTCTTCTAAACCCAAGGGGAGGCCTCCTGTGCTTCTCATTAGCATAGGTTCTGTCCGCAGCACGAACGCTGTCATCAATCTTTCACTTAACATATGCAAACCACAAAAAAAGGAAGAGATCTAACACGGGGGGGGGGGGCGATTCCATTATCATTTAACATTTCTTGTCAGTGCACACAGACACTGGCTATGAACTGAAGGTACATGTGTCGTTTTAAAGAACGCCCTTTTTACTAAGGTACTTTTCTGTTTTTTTATGTAAGCTTTAAAAATCTTTTAACTTTGGCTGAGAAATATGAAGTCATTGTATTCAATAATCTGGAGCTTTTTGTTGTAAATTTTAATGTTTTTCACACACATTTTTCCTGTATTTTTAATAAACAGAAAAAAATGTAATAATAATTTTAATAAAAATGAACAGCTGTTTTACATTTATATTCGTCATGTTCTTTGCGCTAAATGTTTTAAAGACTACGAAAACCAAGAGCAACAAACTGGACACTAATCTAATCTTAGTGAAAACTATTATTAGACGTGAAATTAAAAGTTGAAAAGCCACAAAAGCCGCATTTCCATTAACTATGAATTTGTATGAATGGTTCTTTTAATTGAAACACCACAATTTTGAAAAAAACTTTATCGAAAGCAAGTTTTTGCACTTGGAAAAGGAGATTTTTGGGGTGCATCAAAATTGATATAATTCACAAAACTCCACTGAACTGGCTGTCCTGGGTCCCGCACTGTGGGCACTACATAGACAGTCAATGCTAACACAAGAGGTCCCACAGCTCATTAAAAGATGAGCGTGTCATGCGGAACTGTTTAATCTAACCAAGATTCCCCTAAAATCACGCCAACGTCTCCTTTGATGGATGAGGATGAGCTCTAGTGCCATGGCAGAAATTTGAGTTCATCTTGTTGTGCCTTTGGACTGTTTTTCCTGTACTTGTTAGAGAGTTTATTTTTTAATACTGCTGAACAGGGTTCTCATATGCGTCTGTGTCTATCTCATTGAGATATATGAGACTGTCAAAACAATACTTGTTTTCATCCGTTAACCGTGAGTTGGTTTGTGATCATTCGCATAATGAGGATTTAATAGAAAAGGTGTAATTGCAAAATTGTGTTGTTTTTTTTTTAACATTTCTGGAAATTTTACAGTTTTGCACATACTAGAATTGAAGCCATAGTGTGACTGTGTCATCAGCTTTAATTCCTTTGTCTATGAAATTGTGTAAATTTGATTTCTGAAAATAAATTTGCTAAAGGGAAACATGAAATAAATAAAACTTGCATTTATCAAAAACATTTATGTGCTTGGAGGAGGTGGTTTTTGAGGCGTATCAAAATTGACATATTTCAAAAAAATTTTTTTTTAAATTAAATGAGTCACATGACCAACCAGCATCACAGCTCATCAAAAGTTGAGCGCGTCATGTGGAAACATTGGATCCACAGTTTCTCTGTAAAATAACAAACCACTATTTCCCAAAATAGCTTCATCTGTAGCCACTCCTGTGCACATGGCCCGCCGCTCAAGAGCCTAAAGAAGAACTCGGACTTTGATAGACAATGATGAGCGCTAGTGCCGTGGCAGGAATTTGAATGTATCTGCTGGCAATCAAATTATTGTTGGCATCTGTCGACATGTTTTTGAGTGACTTTTTACTTAATATTTTTTGTGTTAATTCACATAATTATGATTTAATGAAAACAGTGTACTTGCATTTTTTTTTTTTACATTTCTATAATTTTGACAAAATTATGTCAAATGACAACGAAGATAATGACATGATCCATGTCCATTTTGGACAACGTAATGTTTATGGATAAAGTACATTGGAAGAAAAAAGCTGGTTGGAGATATGGTGATGAGGTCATAAACAAAACTGTGATTCTTTGCTTTTGTAGTTCACATATGAGCTAGCACAAAATACACAAAAAAAATAAAAATGAAAGAAGATACATTTTTTATTGTATGCAAAACACTGCTATAGAGAAGACACTGTAATGTAAAGACAATAATTCTGGAAAAAAAAAAGAAAATTATCATTTTTTGTGTTGAATTGAAAATGATACAGTAGTTGTTGTCTGTGACACATTAATAAATAATTAATAAGTTAATGCATCAGGATGGAATAACTTTACCCAAATCCCTGGTTGATATTCAGCTTTAAGAGCTGAGATATGAGGGTCAACTACCAAACGGTTCTGGAGCGCTGCTGGATCTGCAGCTCCGAGCTCCCTTCTGGGTAATGCTAGAATTATTTTACTCAATCATTTTTCTAATGGGACTTAACATTCAATGTTTTTATCTTTTTTTTTTAAATTACATAAACTAAAATTCAGATTTTTCTGTTTGCCTTTTTCCTGCAACTCACACTAAAATACTTATAGTCAGTCATGTGGAAAGTGTTCTGTCAAAATGTGTTGAGAAAATCTCATTTGTTAAGAAGGAAATTATTCCAACCGATAAAGTTCACTTGGTGCAAATACTTCCTTTTGATTTGTAGAGATATTAAAGGCAAAAATCATGTACTGCTGGATGATGCATTACTGCTTAATACAAATGTTTATTTGAAAATATTGGATGCTTACATGATGTTAGAGAAATGGCCCATATTTTTCCTATAAGCTATGTATCTTTATATGCTTGCACAAATGAAAAAAGAAATGCATAAAAAATATATGCAATTTATTTAATGTGTGTGCACTTCACAGACCATTTAGACTAGTATCTTATATTTACGAGTCTTCTTGGTCTATGCAGACAGACTTGGTTTCTCATACTCCATCTGACTCTGTCACTCTCGCTGTTGTTTCTTCACAAGTGATGTATTTTGTCCAAAGCACTGACTGTAACAAACAGAACCAGCTAAATAGCCTCAAGTGTTGCTTGATTTTTGACTATTTTAATCAATGTTTACATTTTGCCCAATGCATGGCTCTATCAGTCCCTTTATGGATATCACTGTATGTATGAAAAAAAGATGAGCTGACCTTTCACCTGTCGGCGTGGGAAACCCAGCTGTTCTGCAGGCTCCAACTTACTTCTTACAACAAGAAAACTTGGTTGCCATGGTATCTGGGTGAATTTTAATGATTCGCTTGGAGGTGCTGCTATGTAGGGACTTTATAAAACCATTTCAATGCTGAAAAAAATGCCAACCTTCCTCCATGTCTGCAACAGCAAAGGGATGTTCAGTCTGCTTAAGGGGACGATAGCATCGCTGAGTCCTGTACAAACTTTTCTTTTTTTTTTTGTGGAGGAGGGCTCAACAAAATCAAATGAGGTTAAACTTAAACTCTGTGTTTGTTAATTTAGATGAGATTCGGCAAAACACTCCAAATATTGTTAAAATAAGTTATTTTATACATTTGTTAAGCTTGTAAGCAGTTTATTATTATGGTATTTTTATACACTGGTCTCACTTTAGATGTAAATATTTTCTGCTAATAAATGTCTTACTATCACCTTATAAACACATTAATAATGTTTTTAATAATGCTTGTTACAGAATCTCATTATAACATGTTACCTTAGTTTTTTTTTTTTAATAGAATACATAAAACTCTAATGCTCGGTGAAACAAAATATGATATTCTTGAACAGGGATCTGCAACCTTTAACCCTGAAGAGCCATTTGGTTTAGTTTTTTCTTGCAGACGACAGCCACTTTGTTTAAAATTTACAATATTTATGCTTTTTTTTTTGCAATCAAGCATTTATTAGTACATTTTGTTTTTAAATATTGCAACAATTGCATTAAAATGTGTCTATATAAAAAGTTATAACTTCTTTTTTTCTTGACAGCAGTGCACACGAGTTCCTTTAAAAATAAAACCCACTCTGTGTTAAAAAAAAAAAAAAAAAAAAAAAAAAGGTCCTGCTGCTGCAGCAGCTTTTTTCATATTAAAAATGCACAGCACTCAAGCATGATATGTTTTATCATTAGGATTTTGGTGTGCTTTTTTCCTTTTAATCTAAAAAATAAACAACATTTTAGTAGAATCTATTAATTAAAAAAACACTCAAAACATTTAGATAACCTGAGTTTTTTTTTTTTTTTTTATTAAGAACACTCAGCTCTAAATCATTTTAAACTTTAACCAATTTAGTGTAATTCACCAAGATAATGATAAAAAAAAAGCTTTTAGATACTCTTATTTGACTATTAAATGAAAAATACAATTTTAACACAGAATTTCTGACGGTTAATTGAACTTTTTTTGCTTAGATGCTTGACATGTTAAACATTTAACAGAAATGACAAAACATAACTAATTAATGTCTTATTTATTCACTGGTTAACATTTTTCATTAACGCTAAAGAGCCACAATAAAGGGATAAAAGAGCCACACGTGAATCCAGAGCCACAGGTTGCAGACCCCTGATCTAGAACTACATTAAATAAAGAGAGAAAAAAATATTATTTTATTTAAAATATCATAATATATATTGTTTTTTTGTATTGCAATATTTAGCAAAGAAATGAATATTATACATTTTTCAACTAATTAAATCTAACTTCTTTATGAGTCCCAATTTACAAATGATGGGGTCATGTTAAAATCTGACACACGACTCTTTCTGACGTCAGACTGATCTGTTCATTAAAGTTCGGCATCTGTTGCTCATTTGTCCAGTGTCATGTTTTGATCCATAACTGAGTGAGTACTGCAGAAGGAGGTCGTTTGTCACCAGTTCCGCAGTTATTTTTAACAGTCCCCCATGTCCGGGTCTAATCAGAACAGGATGTTCCTCGTCAAATTACCCAGGAAATATATTTTCATGAAATTAGACGAGATCTGTATGGTTCCCTTTTCCATGATGTCAAACCAAGTCCAATTTCAGACTGAGGTTACTGGGGGCTAAATGCAGTTCAAGCTCTGCTTTTGCCAGATCTTCACTAATTACATTGATTCAAAGGAGTTTAAATATGCTTTCTGTGGTGCAATTTTCCCAAACAAAAGTCTTCTAAATCACTTCTATGTCAGTGTGCGTACTCTATAATTACCTTTGCACTCTACTTCATTACCATGTTTAATTATAGTTGATTTTTTTTAGGGTTAAAAACACGTGTTGATTGTTAAACATGATCTGTTTATTTATTGTAAAAATCAAGATGTAAAAGAAAATATGGTGGATCAGGTCAATCCATGCAACTATAAAAATGTAAAAAGTAAATAAAAAAAAACATCTGGTGTTTGTATTTATGCACAAACATATTGTTTAAGTATAATTAAGGGATCTTAATTGGAACCTGTTTTAATTAGCTTGTAATTAAAGCAGGGAATACTCCCATGCCTGAGTTCTTTGTTTTTTAGTTATTTTTGTCTCATCAGACACTAAAACACGGGTGGTAAACACGTCCTCACGCTCTTCTCTCTTCACTGCGGCTGATCTCTGGGAGAACTGGGAACGCGTGAAGCTGTGACTGAAACTGCTGAGTTGAAAAGGCAGATCCATAATGCAGGAGCTTCACCGAAACACAACCAGTTCTATTTTTATTTTTTTTGCTGTGTTGAATTTTAACATTCAGTTCGTTCAACATGCAAGAAAAGTATTGCAGCTGCTCACTAGACTGATTGAACTTTGAAGTTTTCATATTCATCGAAGTTTTCGACAAATAATGCTGCATTGAACAAATCTAAAAATAACTCTTTTGAAAATTCACGGTTTAAAAAAAGGTGAAGTGTGCAAAATATACTGTAGATTGCTCGTTAATATGAATTAAAAGTTATCTCTTACAAAATAATATCACTGTCAGAATTTGAATGCGCTGCATCACCACTTATTAGCTACTTTATCTGTGAAACCTACTAAGATAACAATCAATCAATCAATCTCAAGCTGGCAAACAGACCCGATTGTGCCCCGCCCTTTGTCCAACAGTCTGGTTAGGCTCTGGCAGCCCTGTAACCCTGAAAGGGATAAAAAGGGTTAAAAAAAGGAATGAATGAATGAATGTAACCAAAAACTGAACCAATTCTGCCTCCAAAAGAGTAAAATAATGACATTGCCTCAAAAATTTGGGATTTGGGGATTTTTTTTTTTTTAATTTGTGAATGCCTCATAATCTCACTGCTTTGAAAATTAATTTCGGGAGTTGAACTGTTTTACTTAAGTTAACAAAGATCATGAAAAAATAAACCATAATGTTGGCTTCCACTACTGATTTACAGAAAAAGCAAAATTGTTACCATCTTGTATTGTTTTGTTTTGAGTTACTCTGAACACGTTTAGGGTTGACCTGAAAAGCAATGAGATGTGTGTCTTGTGTTTTTGTGTATGAACTGCCACCTCTCACTAGTAACATGTTGTAGCACAGCTGTAGAGCAGCTGCTGCATAATCTTCTTTTTTTTGTGCTGTGTTTTTGTTAACAAGGTACTGTAAGTACAAAATTGTTCGTCATATGTGGTAGTACATTTTAAATAAAGATTTGAGGGTATTTCTAAGTAAAAAAAAAAAAAGAATATAAAAACTCATCTGCAGCAAGCCATTGTAATAAAGAGGGAAAGATGTCAGAATGCAAAGTCTTCATTTTACCAGTAAATATATTTAATTTTTTTTACCATCACCTGATGTGATGCTGGGCTGTGAATTATAACCAAACAATTAGGACCACAGAAACAGGTGGCAGTAATGGATTTCTTCTGTTGTCTGAACATCTGGTAAAAGTACCAACTGAATCCCATCACAGAGAGGTGATAAAAGCATGTCCAGACACGCACAAAAATAATTATTTCCATCTGGGTTTGGACCCCCTGCGTGTCCTCCCTGAGGATCTAGAGGAGGGTGTGTGGCACGTTCAAGAACTCACTGAATGAAGGTTTTTGAACGCTCTTTTAGCATATGGTGTTCACACTTGACTGTTGTGACCTTATTCTTGTGAGGCTTTTTCTTTAACAGCTCTATTCCGATGTTTGGAAGACTTGCTGACTTACAACTTCCATCCGTTCTCCTTCATGATTCATTTTCTTCATATGAAGAAACCGCTGTGTACGCCATGGAGTTGAACTCACCATTAATGCATAAAATATAATGTGAAACTGTGTTAACCAATACGCCACAGCAGTAAACTAAAACTCGTCACATATTGACGTTTGGTTAAAGACTTCTCCACATCACTTTTTGATGTTTTGGGTGTCCCCCAATTTGTAGATTTTTGATATGCTGGCTGTTCATAAAATCAAGGGTCCGCAACCCATGGGACGCGGTACTGAATGTGGTACTGGATGCAGACTGGTCCTTGGAACGCGTCCAGTACAGGTACCCTAACCCGGTACCGGTTCACGGTGTCCGGTTCATGCCCGATACCACAACTGGTACCAGTTCGGGTCCAGTACCACGTCTGGTACTGCATACAGTGCCAGGTAAGGGTACCAGTACCAAGTTTGGGTACCGGTACTTGACCGGTTCTGGTACGCGACCCTGAGGTTGGGGACCAGTGATTTAATGAGAAAAGCCAGGACTTGAAAAAATGACGAGTTGGGGACACCAAAACATCAAGACGTGACGCGGAGGGGTCTTTAACCAAACATCAATAGTGAGAATGTGTTCTAAAACCAGCACATGGCCTTAGCCATCCTTATATAACGCCGTTTTCAACGCCTATATGAGACACAATAAAATGGCAATTTTTGACACAATAAAACTCTGTTTTTTACATTCATTTTGGGGCAACACCGAACTGCGTAAATTATGCGCTTCTTTTGAAACGTGTATAAAAAGAGTCATTTTGGCTGGAAAATGTCTGTCAAACAAAAGGCAAACAAAAAGGGTCATAAATCAGTAGAAAAGGTGGGGTGAAGAACAGAAAAAAGCACCAGGACTGAGGTTACCACCTTCATGGATTTTTATTGCTATTTCGTGTTAGCCCCGCCCCCACTCACCAGATTTTGACATTTTCAAAATCAAACTAAAAAATGTTTTTAAAAAAAGGCTTGAAAGTGAAAAAAATGGCTTGAAACTGACATTTCTAAGTTTTGAAACTTAAAAACAGAAAATTTAAATCGAGTTTAGAATTAAAATAACAGAAAGTTTAAGATGCTAATTTTTAGCCTGACACCAATATTTTATCCTGAATTTTTCAAGTTGTTTCATTGAGGTTTTCAGATCTTTATGACATTGATTTGGCTCCATAGACGGACCAAAAAAAAACTTGTGTAGCGACATGTGAGCGCCAGAGTTTTTAATGCAAAATGTTCATCAGAAAAGGTGGCTTAAATATGCATTTCATAGCACATGTGTAAACATAGCATGAGGGGGAAGATGCTTTGGTTAGAATTAAGCCTGTAGATTTACCAGGATACTGTTTAATCACCTTAACAATTCAGAAAAAATATTTTCAAAATTGTGCTGCAAAATCTAAAACTGAGGCTAACTTCATTGCAGTTAGTGAAGGGTTTAAGAGAAAATAAAAACATTTCTATGACTAATGAGTTGCTTCACCCATCTTTGGACTCTTTTTTTGGAATAAATTTAGCAGTTTATAAAATCTGAAATAAGATATTTTCGTACTTTTTGAAAGCATAATTTGCAGTTATATATATAGTCTATAAATCACTTCGTTTTTGTTGTTTCTTTCCTCATTTTTAATATAGTTTGACAAACCACTTTTCTGATTGTTCTGGGTTTAACACAGAGTTTGTCAATGATGCATCGAGTAACAGCAGATATAAAACTTCATAATTTTTTTTTTTTCCAAAACAAACAAACAAACAAACCAATAAACAAAACACAAGTCTTTATATTTACAATGCATGCAACAGTTAAACAGTCTAATCAATCCAAGAGTCATCGACACTCATGTCCTTTCAACAGGTAGTTTCTATACTTTACTGCCACTGGAGATCTTTGTGTGTAAAACATCATTACATCCTTCAGGGGGAAAGAAAAGAGATGAAACAAAATCCGATTCAGCTGCCACATCCACACAAAACACAGCTGCAAGTGTTTCCATGGCTCTGCCACGAGGTGAGGAAGAGGGAGCCTGATACGGTTTCCTCTCTGAATGATATTCAATGATCCTGGGTTATTGACTGGAGAGCGCCATTATATTTCTTCTTGAGGACCAGCTTGGCATGTCAGCATGAGAAAGCTGAGGTTTTGCTCGGGTACCCCTGTTATCTATTCATCATTTATCTGAATCCAATGACACCTACTCCTCTCTGTTTATTATGCCACAGTATATCTCACTCCTAGTGGGCTCCTCCACTATTCACCTCTCAATTTACACCTAATTTCCCTCTAACCTCCCGGTCTTTGTATCTGACTGCTCTCTTTCCATCTTCTTTTTTCTTTGCTCCCTTTGTCCCTCTCCTACTTATTCTTTCCTTGTGCGCTTCTGTAGAAAGTTGATGAATCCATCTGCTTGTCACACTCTGGTACAGGTGAAAAGTCTTCATATTGGAGGACTATTAACACATATGTACATATTGGAGCAATTTGCTCACTTTTGATACTTCCAATAAGAACGTTTTTTATGCTTCCGTAAACTTTTCTAGGAGGTTAAAGTCCCACTCTATTCATCTTTTGATCTATTTTAAAAGAGTTCCCATTGGTCTTTTAATCACGATTATGCTGTTTTTAACCAAAATCAAACAGCTTGTGTCATTTTCTCTGACAGTTCAAACAGAGTGGTAATTGTCTCTAAGTTGTGGGTGGGACTATTGGCACAGAGTAAGCCTGCCCCCATTTCCCATCATCCATCTGTTTATGTGCTCTCCGGCTAGCTTACAGCCCCTCACAACGCTAACCTAACCTATCGACACAATCTCATTTTCATTAGCCACAGGGGCCGCAGAGGTGTTGCCAGAGACTGTCTCAGTTACTGTTTGAGTCATTGAACTGGAGTGATCGAGCTTGCTATGCTTGCCGGCCCACTAGTGGACATTGTAGATAGCTAGCAATCTCCACCGCCAACGGTGTGGCAGAGCTAGTGGAATCCTCAGCAGCGGAGATCGCTCTGCTTGCCCACAGGCAGTTGACTGCCCGGCAGACGGAGAGCCGCCGTAGCGGACACGATTGTTCCAGCTCCATGGGCTTATGATGTTTTTATTTTTATTTTCCCCCCTTGGGTTTATACTCAAACTGGACCATAGACAGTCGTAAGTCACGTTTTAAATGCCTGTAACCCAGACGCAGCTCCCACTGCAAGAGTGAAGTACACCTCACCAAAAGAGTGAATGATCTGGTGAACCCAGGCACAGCGGCGTGCTATCCAGAACTCAGCAAAAAAGAAACCCACGCTACTCGCCCAACATCATCCATGTTTTCCATGACATGACGGCAAACTAAGTCCAGAAAAAGCTTGTGACCCGGCCATCGTCTTTTACTACTTAACAACTGAAATCTTTTTCAAACTGCACAGATTTAAATAAAGAAATTTGAATCTTAATGTTCTTTATAATTGTCCTTCATCATTAGAGAAAAGCCACAAGAATGCTTTAAAAGTACAAACAGCATGATGTTCACCAGAGTGGGTCTTTAAAGTCAGAGCAGCTAAGCCAACACTTGCTGCAATGCAATATCTGGCTTAGCTTTAAAGTCGTCATTATAAGAAAGAAAAAAAAAAAAAACGTAAGGAACAATGAGATGATTTTGTCTGAATACAAAACTAAAGAATGGTTTTGGATGTTATCATATCTAGTAATGCAGCCACATGCATTTCTAAATGATTCTAAATGTGTTCATTGACTTAAAATAACGTTTTTACTGCAATATCAATTAAAAAAATACAAAAATACGATATTTTAGAACAAAATGTGCATTTTACTTGTGTGCACTCAAATTAATGCGACAAGAAGGGATTTAGATACCAAAACGTGTCGAACATCTGAGACAGTTCCCTCCATAACCAACAGAGGGCACTGTGAGGAAAAACCCTCTGTCATCATGCTAATGTAGTTTTTAGACAAAATATTATTAAGAGAAAAAAAAAAAAGACAATTCAAAGTTACACAGGGAGATTTAATTACAGAAACGTTGCTAAAAATGATGGAAAGCCTGATGTACAATCAATTGGTGAGAAATGAACTTGCAACTGTTGCGTGGCCTGAGATCAACCTGACAGCTACTACATTATTCCAACACTTTCAAATGATAAGATAAGAAATCTATTGAGTCAACCTGCATGGTCTATTTATTTAATGACAACTTAAGGACAAATTTTAATATAAATATTTGGAACCTAAACATCTTTTTTTTTTTTTGCTTTTTCTTCACGTGTCCTTGAGATTTATCAATCAACGATAAAAACATGACAACCTTTATTATCCATTCATATAAGACAAATCCATTATGTCAAAGTCTTAAATTGATCTAATTTTTTAGAAATGTTCTCATTCTTTTGTTTTTCATATTATGCGTTTAAGATCTTTTTTCTTTATTTGTAATTAAGTTTCCTTGCTTGATTGTCATGTTGGAAAAATAAAACCACAAAACAACTTAGTGACAAAAGGATAAAATGTGTCCAAATTTGGATCAGAATTAGAAATATATTGCTAAAAGGAATCTTCTGTAAAATTAAAATTATACAAAAGCTTCAGCTTGATTAGAATAGTACAACTACTAGTAATACACTGAAGAATAGTGTATGTTTTCTTTTAATATCTCTTTAAAAGTTATTTTTCTATGGTTTTTTAAGTTTTATGTCTGTGTGTTTGTTTTTTTATCTGTAGAAATGTTCATTTGAAGACTATTCTGTGTTCCAGGATTAAAAGAAGTTGTCTGGGCACACACAAAATTCTGGAAAGTTTTTCACACGTGTGAAATTTGTATTATTATTTTGAGTCTTATTGCCAATAAGGGTTGATTTTGGCATGTAAAGGAGATCTCCTCAGCTTTTCTCGCCTGATTAAAGGACAGTAAACACGACCTTGATTTAGAGAGGAGGGACAAAATATACCATAAAAGGCTGCAGAGGTGATGCCACAGAGGGCAGAGCTGATGAGACAAAATAAAGAGTCTGTTTTCCTTTTTTGACACTAAGAGAATGACTTCATGTTCGTCCTGTGAGCTTGTGTTTGCAGTGAGTTGTGCTCAAACTGTTCATTTTACCATACATGTGTAAAACCATATGGTGAGTCAGTGTGTAGGAGTTGTGCGCCAGTGGATCTGTGGGGGTGAGGGAGGGGTAGTCAATAGGAGGCTACTCGGATGAGAGTGGATTCAGATTATGCACCAACAGATGGCACTGTACCCTTTTGTGATTGGCTATAGTGGCCCACATGAGACGACATTCACGGCTTCAGCCCCCACCCGATCACCCCCCTCACCGGCCCACATGCAGGCAACACTGAGACACTGTTTTCATACAAATTGATATTTAAAAAGGACCCGAGAACGTGATATATTACACAATTATAATTACACCGGCTATGTAAAATTAATACAGATCATTATTTAGTTATATTGATGCTTATGTATAAATGTGTATTCTATTACCATAAGCTCAAAATAAATATAATACATTAAAAAAGTATTTGACATGTGTGACAAAGTATCACCTTTGATTTTTAATACCTCTGCATTTATCTTTGTATGTAAACGTGGTTTTATACTTTGCATTTCTGCCTTAAAACATCAAAATTCTGCAAAAAAGTAAAATAAATAAATGTTAAAATAAGTAATTAAATCTAACTTCTAGCACCGTCTCAAAACACCCCTAAACGAGGTGGCCAACTGTGTCAGGTATAACTTTAAAAATAGAAATAAAGGACTGAATTAAATTAACTCAATGACAAATTCTTAAAAACACAAAGGAAATCTATTTTTTTATTTTATTTTTTCATCATTTTTGATTTGTTCAGAAAGGCACTGAACAGATTGCACAATAACTCATTCAAAAAAATTTTTTTTCTTTGGTGACAAATAAATTTGACTAAGAAGACTTTAGTGCCGAGAATAGTTAATGCCTAATTTGGAGACAGCAAAGACCGTCTCCTGCTGCCAAATTAAATCCAAGTTATCCTTCCTTCACTATTGCACATACGAGTTGGTGCTTGTTTAATGGGCTTCTGTGCCTAACATGCTGAACAAACATTAATTTAGTTTTAATAAAATTTAAATTCTTCATTTAAAAATATCCATCTAAAACTTTTTTGTTATTTTTAGGTCATACTTTTGAAAAAGTCCCACTTTTTTTTTTAAAGATTTCTAAGAGTAGGATCAGTTTTACATGCAAATTGTAGATTTTTGGGGGCAGTTCTGATTAGTCAAAACCACGCGTAGTAGTGAGGACATGGTTGTGATTTCTGCAGTCTGGAGTCCATCTACCCATCTTTTGTTCTGGCTGGTCTTCAGCAGAGTGACAGGAGGTGTCCAGCTACTGAGGGGGGAGGCAGGCTACCCCCTGAACAGTTTGGCAGTCTATCACACAGCCAGTCTTAATATAAACAGTTTTGCTACTTTTTTGTGTAAAACTGTTTTTTTTAATATATTTAAATTACATATGATCATGTTTATTTTCTTACTTTTTCTTCTTCTTTTTTTTTTTTTTGCATATTTATTTTCTTAATGCAATGTTGCCAAACAGAATGTTTCATGACGAATGAAACATCTTTAATCCTCTTGTGCATGCATTATGATGAAATATTTTTTACTAAGTGGTTTATTAATTTGTATGGATACAAAATACAATTTTTTTAGAAAAAATAAATAAATAAAGATGTATTTATCTGTTTAACAAACATCAGTGTAAATATATAGTAATTATAACTGTAAATAATTTGAAATTTGATAAGATGATTCAATGGTGAGTCCTTTACCTCTATTGGTTGGTTTATCTAAAACATGGTTCGAGACAATATCTCTGAATTGAGAATAGTGTAACAAAAGTAACAGTTGCTTTACATGAATCATCAATGTATTGAGCTTTTCATCAAATCTATGAACTGTTATTTCTGAAATGAGCATTTTCTCTTCACATATTTGCTATCAAAGCATTCAGTACCCTGTAGTGACCTCTGTGCATGAAAGGGTTGTGTAGGTGGTTTGTCATATAAAGACATTTTCTTTATAATTTACAAGACTGTAATGTTTAAAAGTAATTATAGAAATGAAAGCAAAAGAAACGGCGACCACACATGACATTTTGTTCTTAAAATTCGTTTTTTTATGCGATTTCGAACAAAAACACAATCGAGTTTTAATATTTTAGCAAATAGTAATAATTGAAAATGTCTTTGTAAAATTATCTCTTCATGGTAAAAATTATTGATCAGCGTTTTCAGCAATTTTTGGTAATTTTATGTAAACTGTTTACTTCTTTTCCGAGAAGATCAATGTTTCCTTTGATCAAAAAATGAGCTATTTAAAGAAGCAATCAGTCAGAACAGACTTGAAAATAACAAGCCTGAAAACAGAAAAGAAAGTATCCATTGGAGCCATCATTAGTCGTTTGTGGGTGGACTGCGGTACAGCCACCAGCTTAGAGGTTGTTAGGAGTTTACAGGCTTTCTAATGTCACACAGGAGGACGTGGAACAAGATGTAAACTCACTTCAGGCTCCGCCTCAATGACAACGCAATAAAACAAGAAACTTGGAAACTTTATTTTGATGTCAACATTCTTTCTGGTCTTTTTTTGTATGTACATGAAAGAAAAATAATACATCCAACAACAGGTTTTCTATAATCCTTTGTAACAACATAAGGTTATAGTCACAAATGAAGTACACATGCCCAAAATTACATTTGCATGAAGACTTCTTCCTTTTAAATGAGCTTTAATTATACAGTATAGATCAAATGTGATCTCTCTTAACCTTGTCATGCATATTAAAACAGACATTACTTGGATAACATAAAATCAGTTTTAAAACATTGTTGCATATACTGATGCTATACAGTAGCTGCTAATCTACAAAAAGTTTCGTCAAAGCTCTACTGCCCCTGCATTCTGATTTTATTGCATATTTCTTGAATGTACTCAGTCGTTGTTTCATTTTGGTTTCTAGTTGCATGGTAACTGAACCAAAGTGTCCCATTTTTTAAGACATTAAGAATATATACTATATAAATAAGCTACTCTGAAAATGTTCCTATTTTCTATTCAAAAAGGTGTTGTTCTTATTAAAAAAAATGCTTTAATGAGAACATGCTCCTCTACTTATGATGGATGACACCAAGAAGTAAACAAACCACCTTATTTTTAGAAGCCACATGGGCTTCACATGTTATCCTTCTCACTTAAGCGGAAACTGTGCATAATCATATGCAAATCCACACAAACTGGATTATAAACGAATATGTTTTGGCTTCTTTTGTAATTGACAATGATAGATTTAATTTCGCCTTTTTCAGTTTTTTCTAATGAAAACAGCGAGCAGTGCCCGTTATCTAGAGAAATAATTGGCAACCAGTGCGGGAATCCTTTAACTTCAATTAAAAATGCTACAATAAATAGAAACAATAAGAATGAAGACGCGAAATGATGTTGGTCTATAAAGACTGAAATCTTCCCTGGAGAAAAGAGGTTATTGCCAGGCTTTATAAATTCTATATATTGGAAGGGAACAAAAATAGGAGCTTATAGGGTGACTGGCTTTCTTTGTTGCTTCCCTTATTTATTTCCTCTACATGTATTTGTTTGAGTCCCAATGGCAGGTGAACACACTTTTTATGTCTGTGCTTCAACAAATGTGACTTCAGCTTAAAAATAACAAGTCACCATTACGCCCCAACCCGTCTAAAGCCTAAAAGACTTAGAAAAATTGTACAAAAATCGTTCTTGAACCCTTAAAATGAGAGCAAACAAAATCATCAGTTCGACTCATGAACTTACCAAAAACACAGAAATACTATTCTTCTTTCTTGTTGACAATTTTTTTAAGTAGCTGCGTTTTGTTGGATACAGTTATGGAGCAGGACATTAACTGAGGCCATATAAACATGGATTTCCAATTGATAGTTTAAGTAGGATCCAGCAATGTCAAGTGGGCCCCATGTGGTTTAAAAGAGGGCAGAAAATGTAGGCCCCAATTGGGTTTGTCCCCAGTTTCCCTGGTGGCCCCAGCTATGTTAGCCCACATTGGCTCCTGGGCAGCTGGATAGTGTACCCACTTAAGCTATTTGGTTCCCACATTTACTGGGAACTTTTAAACCATATGGGGGCCACGTGGCTTTGATGGCTGGGGGGGGGCAATTTATTTTTAAAACAGTTCGATTTTTATCGATTTATTTGTGATTGTCGATAGTTGGTATTGGTTTGTTTTAAATGATCCAATTCCAAGACCTAAAATTGATCCACGATATGTTTAGCCAAAAATTCCTCCAGTGTGTCTCAGTGATAAATACCTGGGTACTGATCAGTGCAAACAAGAATTCATGGAGAAGCTATTCACATTTTAGTTCAACAAAGTTGTTTTTCCACATCTAAGTAATACAAACGGAACATTATTAGACCAGTACTGTGTGGTCACATGTCTGCAGAATTCAAAAAGTTTCTACACAACGGACTGTAATTATGTTTTAATCATTTTTTCCTGGCATCACGTGTGTTGTCTTCTTAGGCATTTTTAGATTAAAGTAAAATACACCTACAATACTTCTATCCAAATGGGATTTTTCAAGATCTATTATAATCAATTTATTTTGTTTCCGATTGGCAGGATTGTTGGAATATACATGGATTTTCATAGTTTGTCAAGACCATAAAGTGAGTTATTTCTCGTCCAATATTTCCCAATTACACGTCCCTTCTTAGGAAACTTTTTCATAGCGTCTACCATTTAGGATGAACTTTTGTATATTTCTACACAGGTTGTACTTGGTGACATGAACCGACATGAAGCCAACATGATCAGTTAATGTCAGTTTCAATGTAGAGAAGTGCACGTCTGAAAGAGGCTTAAGTTTATTTCTGTCTTTAGGACATCTGGGACATATATGGTAATCCCTTCATCGGGAAAATCTCCAATCTTTAAAGACTTGTATGCACGTTTTAGCTTTTACATGTCAATATTTGCATATACATGTGAAAGTAAATGTTCCAGCAGGCAGGCCACAGTTTTTGAGAAATACACTATAAAAAAAAACAAAAAAAAAACATTCCCAGTCTATGAACTCCGTAAAACAAGATGAACTTTACTAATGAGTCAGAACATATTAAAAATGTTAGAAAAAAAAACAAAAATCAAACACATTTTTGAAAAACTTCTTGCAAGTTTCAACCGATTCAGTCGTGACATAGTTTCCTCAATTGTTTTCTACTTTAAAAAAAAAAGGGAATGCACCATGTCCAGTGCACATGCAAAGTCACACTAATGCCTGAAAATGCATGCTCACATTACAGTTGGAGGAAAAGAAGGAAAAGAAAACATACAATTCAGCAACCTGGCAGGCATCGTCCCATTCACTCAGACTTAAGATACTCAACAGAGACGCAGGTTTTAAAATATATATATAAAAAATAAGAAGGTCCTTAAATGTAGGTCCTCTTTCTCAACAGTGCAGAAGTGTAATTAATAGAAGTACTGGTCGTTTGATGAGGTTCCAAAGCTGGAGCTCCCTGGTCAAATTGGCAGCAGGAGCTACTCCCTTTTGTGGGACAACTTGAAAAGAAATACAATACACCAAGGCAGCAGAAAAAGAGCGCCTGGCAAACATCTCTCTGCTATTTTAATTTGTGAATATATAGCATAAAGGTGACTGTTTTTGTGAGGGTTTTTTTCTATTTGAGTTCGTATAAATAGACATTTTCCAGGAAGACAATTTCTTAGATGGTGTCCCTGCAATGCAAGAAGAAAAAGAAAGAGAGGCTTAATTAGTGAATAAAGTTAAGACACATTTCACGTGTTATTATTTTAAAACATAATGCATATGAAAGGAATCCTCCCACACATGCACACCTACTCTATTTCTATACGCATCAACATCTGCCAGCTCGTTTGAACAAATATACATTTGTGTGATATAAGAGTCACTTTCAGAGTTGCTCTTCCAGGCTTAATCTGATTTTGTTTACTGCTAAAAAGAATTTGAAAAAAAAATGAATAAAAAGCTGGCATGAACTTCACCAAGGTGGTTCACACCTCCTCTTCCTGATGTGTTAAAAGTGGAGACACTTTTGACAGCGCTGACAGTCATTTCCTGTCGCAGGGCTTACATGGCTGGTGGCAGAAACATGCAGGGTGCTTCTCTATTTTGGATGGCAGAAAGGTGAGCAGGTATTTGGGTTGAGAGTTGACACTTTGCCAACATGTAAAATGCAAACGCGGCCCTCGTTTGCGCTGATCAAAATTTCATGTCTAAGCCTTTTTACTGACTAAGTGTAGTATGCAAATGAGCGTTTGTGTTTGGATGTAGTACAACACAAGATTAAAGGAAAATATTTATGCTGACAGTGACATGATGACATTTAAGATTTACTCATTTAAATGCAAAGCTTGTGGTCTGATCAAGCTGATGACTCACTGAAACAATAAATATGACCCTTAATTAGTCACATCCCTTCTTCTTGGACTGGTTTAGTGTGCCTTTAAAGGCCCACTCCAACGGAAATCACATTCTTGTAGCATTTTTCTGATGATGGATGACACATATAATAAAAATAAAGCTTAAAATTGTATTTCTTTATTCAACAATATTACAAAAAAAAGCTTGCAGTGATGTAAATGCTACAGTAACAAGCTCCCTGCTCTATTCTGATACTTCTTGCTCTAATACTTTTAACGATCTTGATCATATATATATTTGAAATATTTTTTTAAGTTATAAACTGACCAATTGGATGCCTCGGTAAAAATGGGCGGAGTCTGATGGGTCGGCGCTTTCATACACCAACAAGCTCACTCTTCAACTAGATCGATATACATGTTCTGGCTCAAAGTTGGGTGGCGCCAATATTCTCCGCCATTTTGTTGCACCTGTAATATTAGGCTGGGGTTGTGAGGAGCTGTAAGCTAGTGCGTACCAGCTGCTCACATTTTAGAGGCAAATTTATAATAAACTACTGCCGCTCTGCAAAACTACGTCCCAGAAAATGACAGTAAAGTCAACTAGGAACGCTTTTAAAATTGGTCAAAAGGTGATTGGAGAGGGACTGTAGTTTTTAATTGTTCAAGTGATTGGTGGTAGAAATCTATAGAGTTCATATTTTCTTTAAACGTTCATTGTTGGTGAAAAAATAGGAAATATTGCAACAAATCTATGCTAATGAGACTCTGCTGCTTTTGGCCTTTATGTGCCAAAAGCAGCAGAGAGAACGCAGTGCACTGTGGAAAGAACAATAACAGGGACTTCATATGGACGAGTGTATGAAGGCAGCCCATCAATGTGGTAGATTCCACCTCATAGCAAAAAGCTTTTCTGAATCTGGATTTGTTCCAGTCCTGTACGTGTAAAGGTCAGGGACTTTCCAATTAGACGTACTGCCTTGGTTCAAATGTATGACTTCAACACAAGCATCTGTGATAGCTTGAGCGTCTTGGGTTGCTCCTCTGGTGTCACCAAAGAAGAATTACGGCATCCTCAGGTATAAAAACTGATACAGTGATGGTGTGAGACAAAAACACTGAAATCTGTTTGCAGGTTAGACTTTTTCTAATCAGTGTTGTTAAAAGTGTGGCGAGAAACGGGATGTGAACACAGATGGATGTGCGTTCAATGCATTCATGCAAGCACAAACAAACAAGGTGACACAGGCAGATGTAACAATCCCCACAAAGCCCAGGAGGGAAACGTGATAGATAGGGAATCACTGTTTCTATTGGTCTTCTTCACCCCCTGTCTGAGTAGCTTGTAATTGAATGATCATTACACCAGAGTTACTGTTATGGCCCCGCAGTCAAAAAAAAAAAAAAAAAAAGAGTTACGTTGGAAACTGCATTTGGTGGATTTGATTTATGAGCAACAAAGGGGGAAGTTGTTTTTCAGAACCGGCTCGGATAGCAAACAGAGCAGTGTTCTGTTTGAACACTAACACCAGTCAGCCTGCGATACGACCGGCTACCAGTCAGCGGAACAGCTGGGGCCTCTCCTGGTTGGAGACATTTTCAACAAATCTGTTTCCTTTATGTTTGTTCCTAAATGGCTCTATTCATTAAAATAACCTGCAGTCAATAGACTCTGCTGGCACAGCACATTTATACTGTTGTGTGCCTGTGTCCTTCCAGATACTCAGACATATTCATCTGGTCATACTCTGACAAGAAACAAAGCTTTCGGTTTGGTTTAGCCCATCTATAAAGAAGCATCATCTACCACTGTATTTTGGTGATAAGTTTCTAGCCACAGAAACAATATATCACGTCTTATCAGCAAACCTATTAAAATGTCCGAATATTACACTTAAAAAAGATATTTCCATTCTCTAATAAAACATAATATCTGTATGAAAAACTTTAGGAAATAATTACCATTAACCACACAATGAACAGTTTAAATGAAAAAACTAATCCCTTGCCATGAAATTAGTAACAGAACCTATTCAAACAATTGGCCATCACCTTTTGCAACAACCTTGTGTAAGGAAAGATCTGTTAGCAGCATTTCCAACAAAGCTTTTGAGAGTGTTTTATACAATGTAAAGTTAGTAAAAATTCAACAATTATCTTTAGACTGATTTATGCTGGTCCATCTGCGTGCGTCGTGAGTCTGTCTCTGTTGCGTCTCTGCGGTATTAACGTCCATTACTGCGGGGGAACATCACCTTAAATGTAAAATAAAATTTTAATCCTTTTTATTTGAAAGAACAACAAAGCCATTATTTTGAAATGTGGAACTGTTTCCCAATTTTCTGGTTTATTGACGCATCATCAGACTGGAAATGAAACTCCTGCGTAAAGCGTTGCGTTGCTAAGATATGATGGAGGGGACATAAACATTCTGACTGAATAATGAACTTTCTAATTTTTCTTTTTTTTGTGACAACACAACACAGAGAAACCAGCGCAGTACAGGCCAGTAAACAAGCCTTTGGAGGAATAATTGTTGCTGACCTTCATGTCCTTCAAGAAGAAAAGAAAAGAGTGTTTAAAATATAAAAAACACTAATGATCCTAAATAACTAGACCTCCAGGAGACATTTAGACACTCTCATACTCTAATCAACAGTCAAGCACAGTGGTGAAAGGATAATGATGTGAGATGATATATATATATATATATATATATATATATATTATGTAAACAAAAAAAAAAAAACGCCTCTCTTTTCAAAGCTTGGGTTATCTACCAACCAAACAGCTGGATAGAGACAAAAAACATTAATTATAATTTATAAAATAAATTAATAAATTAATAAATATTTGATCACAATTAATAAATGAAACATAATAATAATAATAATAAAGTTTCAGAATATTTAAAGACATCAGCTACTGCTCAAATTTTAAAAGCAGAAAACAATGAAACTTGTAAGCATGTTTTTACTGGAATCTGATGAAAGATTCTAAAAGATTCTGGACAAGGTCACCTAACCAGTTTCTCCTCTAATATCAAAGCTCTAACACGACATGCTGAGTTTTGAGAGTTGGCCTCAATATTCTTGGTGTGGAGCCATTTTGAAGGCTTACACAAACTCATCTCTGTATCTTTTTTTACTCTACTTGTCTTTCCTAAGATTGAATGTTAGTTCATTAAGCCACTAAGCAAACAAAATCATGCTAGAATGAATGTTTGCTTGAATTAAATTGAAAGTTTTAGTTCCTCACATGTTTCCTTTGGTGTTTGTGACCACGTGTATAACAGAAACTGAACAGACTTCAACCATTGAAACAACTCTGAA
Organism: Oryzias javanicus; assembly: GCA_003999625.1. Taxonomy (NCBI): domain Eukaryota; kingdom Metazoa; phylum Chordata; class Actinopteri; order Beloniformes; family Adrianichthyidae; genus Oryzias; species Oryzias javanicus. Next base: position 25,233,930 of record CM012450.1, read on the forward strand.
GTGTGGCGATGTGAAACCAGGTATACAATTACAAATCAACAGACATGATTCTTAATGCCTCATTGATTGCACTTCTCTTCTTAAGCTGAACTTTATCCTTTGAATATACGGTGTTTGGTTCTTTTATCTGTTTGACCTGAACACATCAGAAATAAAACGCTTCAGAGGAATTGTTCTTATGCACATTTGAAAACAACACTTGCAAGAAAATAATTATAAATCTTGATTACCCTTAAATTGCTTTTTAATCCCTCTAATTTACCATGAAAGTACTTGCAGCTCTTTATCTTATTGATTTACTTCATAATAAACTCTTGCTTGCCACTCCAGTCTTGATGAAAGAGAAAAAAACTGGTTTATTTTGGTGTTTTAATACAGTTTAATTTAACATTATTAAAGGTCGCATTCAAGGAAAATGTAGGGTCACATAATTAATCTAATGATACAGAAATAGGAAGTGAAGTGAAAGGATTGAAAAAAGATCCTTTGAAAAAACTTGGAGACTGAATAGTCAAGCAGTTGTGAAATAAATTGGATGTTTACCAAATATTTGGTGATGAATTAATTACATTTCTATGGTTGTTTATTTATTTAATAGACACATCAACATACATCCTTTAATATCCTAATTTTGGCCTAAAGTTATAGTTTTGTGACCACTTAAATGACTTTGTTTGTGCCAATTGTTGTTAATGATGTCCTATTATTTGAAGTTTGTGTTCCTGAACACTTTTATCGATGTGTAACTTTTTTTTTTTTTATCACTTAGTTGTTTTTGACCGCTTTGCATTCTTCCTGCAACAGTAAGGGGTCGTCGTCCTCCCATTTGTTGTGTCCAAATTCTCTTGCTTCCTCTATCAGGGGCAGGCCAGCACTGCAGGCGACCTGCTCCAGTACCCATAACCGCTTCCTTTTCTCTCAGCTCGTCATACTTTTTGTGATGCTGAGCTGAATATAAGCCTTTGCATTTCCCTGCATTAAAATCAAACATAGAATGTATTTGGGTCTGCAATGAAGGCCAACACCGCTGCTTTCACAGCCACTATACTGTTTTGCAGTAATGCTGCCATCTAGAGAAAAAAAAAAATCACCCTTTTCTAAGGCCACCAAAGCATTTATATACAAAAATAAATCATAGATTTTTTAGCAAATAAATGTTAATTTATTCTAAACAAGAATCTTTTTTTTTTTTCTGCGTGACTGTTAAACCCAGAGCTAGCCAGGTTTACCAATTCCAAATAAAACTTTACTCACTAAAGAGATGAATAAAACAAAAAATTGCAGCCGCTCTAACTTTCTCATGCAGAAATCTGTGAAGAGAAAACAAATGCTGGAATGATTTGTTACAGCCATGCCATCTGTTCACCTGGACATCTCCATAGTGTCCTTGGTGAGATATACAATCCAGTAGACCAGGTTGAAGGCGCCAAATGAAAGAGGGAAGAGGATGCGGGAATATTTGTCAATGATGCTGGTGCCAGTCAGAACATTGTTGGCCGGGACTGCTGAACCTTGCTGCAGGAAAGCTTGAGCATTGACAGGTGGGTTCGGAAATGTTTTGGCAGGACGCTCAAACAGCGGGGTGGAGTTCATTCTCTTCTTCAGCACGCTGCTGGCATCCACCTACGGGAAGCAAACAGGAGAGATAAGCAGATTAAACAAAGTTTTTCCAATGAAAAATGTTGCACGTTGCAATAAAAAGGCAATAAAACAGATTTTGTGAGCCATAAGTGAAGCTGATGCATAGAATTATGATTTGAAAATGACATCCAACAAAGTTAATTCAATACTTTGTTTTAAATCTAGCATTCACTTTACCAATTCCATTGAATTTTGTGTTGTTAAAGGGCAGTTTTGATTGAATGAGTAAGCTAAATATTTTTATTTTCAAGACAAGGAATAAATTTAAACTGTGTTTATTAGAGAGAGGCGTCTATTGGAGACCGGCATTTATTCCATCAGAGAAAGAACACAAATACACCCGACATCTGGACAACTGTGCACATGGAAGTGTCGTAACCCTCGTACTTTCTTATGGGGTCCTAATGACCCCACCCTTACATTGATGTGTCCCTCCCATGGCAAAGGTGGACAGGACTTTATATCTGCTGTGGAAATCAGAGGAGATCAAAAAAATCCTTGGAGAAAAGAGTTCAGCGCGCTGTCTTGTGGGGTCCAGATGACCCCACTTTTAATGTAAAAGTGCATTTTTACCATTATCTGGTGATCCATAGCCGAACTCAACAACCATTTGGTGGTTCAACCTTTGTGCTATCCTAGATATGTTGACAATGAAAGACCCCACGAGACGGTGCGCTGAACTTTTTTTTTTAAAAGAATTGTTGATCGTCACGGGTAGGGCTGTAACGAGTACCCGGGTGCTCAGGTATTCGCGATCTGCTCCCGAAATTTCGAGTATATTTAATAATACATAGTAATTAATTATAATTATAGTAATATTCGCGACATCAAAGATCGCTGATTCGCGATCTTCATAAATACAGTTAATTGTAGTGAAATATGATCAAAATATGATCAGGGGACGATGTATCTGTGCTCTGAAATGCAGATTAATGTTGTACTTTAAGCTTACGAACTAAAACAAAGCCAAAAGAGAAGCGGTATGGCAGCCGAAAGTAAACAACTTCGTGACGGTGAACTTCCGGTTTTCAAAGTAAAACTAGCGAGAACTTTTTTCCGTTCAGAAACTGAGACTGAAGTTCGGTTCTCTGAAAAAACTACTGTTGGAAATATTAATTAACAGAATTATGTTATGTGTGGGCCTTGAAGCCAGCGTCACCTTTTCCCTCACCTCCCCCTATCCCTCAGCTGTGTGGAAAAGTACTGGAATGTCTTTGTCTGAGTCCTGACTCCTTTTAAGGACATAGGCTCACGGTTTATGACCTATGACACAGGACCCCTGACTGTCGTTGCCTAGCAACGGCCATGACTGTATAAAAGTGCATGTCCGCGTGTGGTGGGCAGAACTCCCACGAGGTAACTCTGTGTAGTTGGCTGGTCGGATTTCTCCTCATTGCAAGGAGTAATAAAAGTAACTGAGATCAATAAGGCCTGGTTCTTGGATTTTTTTTAGGAACATTTATAGAAATCTTTTTAGGAAAAAAGTCATTCTTAACAGTTGGTGCCGAAACCCGGGAGACAACATCCGTCGACGAAGGACTGCGCGGGAGGTGAGCCGAATTCCACGTGGGCGGACACCGGTATCGGGATCCGTAACAAAGACCTCGGACACGACGTTTGAGCCCGAGGCCGGCGCTAGGGATCCTCCTGCGGCAGCCCTCCGAGGCGGTGACGTCTCCTGAGGGCCAACGGACCAGGTCAGTCATTGATTCAGTCTAATTACTGGTTTTAAAAGGCATAAGGTAAACGTGAATAAGAAAAAAGTGTTTGTAAAACCTAGGGGGATTGCAAGAGTACAATCGCCGGGTCCGTTCTCCGCTCGCGGCACAGGAGCATTTTGGTCGGTAATATTCAGCGGTTGCCAATGTACATGGTAATATTTTTAGCGGTCGCTAAGGTACATTGTACGTAATCGTCGATTAGAAATCGATCAGGTCCGTCGGAATGCACGTGGGAAAAAGCATTCATTGGCAGAAGTAATTTTAAATCAACTCTATCGCCAGCAGGCACCAATGAAAAGTTGTACGTGTTTGTCGACAATAGGTTGGTTAGACGGAATAAAAGGTTTTGTGGAGAAAAAAAAGGTCTTTGTCGGGAAAAAAAAGAAGTGATTTAAGAGTGAAATAGTGAAATATGGTAAAGCGCTGGGGAAAGGTTTATTTTGGGGGTGGGCAGAAAAAGACAAAGAAAAAAAACGTGCGGGGCGAAGCTGTCTGTGACGAGCCAGAGGAGCAGAAGGAGGGGCTGGAGCAAGGCTGAAGTGAGCACGGACACGCGCAGAGAGGAGCACAAAGGTGGGGGCTCGACGGGGGATCTTACAGACTTATTGATTACAGCTGAGAAATACAAGGCCTGTTAACAACTGAGCTCATAAAAATAAATAAAATAAAATAAAATTGGATATTGGATAAATAAAATAAAACTAAAATAAATAAAATAAGATTGTAGAAAGAGTGGGTGTGTTTGTCCATGGACAGTGTGACAGTGTGAGTGCAGAAAAGTTGTCTCAGTGAGTTTTATGTGTGTGAATGTTTGTGTGTATTTCTTAAATAGCTATTCATAACATTTAAAGTTCTTTTTTAATTTTCTCCTTTATTTTCCCTTAAGTTTTAACTTGAATATTCCCTTAAGCTTTTTTAATTATCATTTTGATCTTTTGTGTGTATGACTTTGACTAACAGAACTTTTGAGTCTTCTTTGTGTCTTTAAGTCTACAAAAGGAAAAGAAAAAACCTATGAACAAAACAAAAAACTATAGTTGAGGGTACAGCTTAGACTATTATTTCTCACTTGGTGATCACATTCCTGTGCCTGCAGACGAAGGCACAACCCCCACACACACTTAGTCACTCAGATCTTCATCCACGCACGCACATAGACCAACACACAGCCATTCCTTACCACAACATAAAGATACACATACACATTGGTTGATCAACCAAGTCATTGATAGAATTAGAATACATTTAACTCACTCAAATACCCAGAAAATAGACACACCCCGACTGCTGATAGCCAACCACAGATAACCAACCACAGAAACAGCAGAATGGATGAGAGAATTGTTGCAAAGTGAAGAAGTGTCAAGAACAAATAATCTGCCAGATGTTCCTTGTTCCCCACAGGAGGAGCTGTTGCAGCCAGGTGACCAGATCCTGATCAAGGTGATCGAAAGAAAAACCTGGGCTGCACCCCGCTGTGGGAGATCCTTCACTGTCCAGCTGACCACCTCCACTGCTGTGAAGATTGCTGAGAGAGCCACTTGGATCCACCAGAGCCATTGCAAGAAGCTGGTACCTCTGAAGGATGGTAGGAGTGGAAGACGCCCGGTACCAAAACCTTTGGGTGCTGAAGAAGCCAACTGATCTCCTACCCCAGCTCTAGTCCTTACAGCAGGTCACAAAACCCAGAGCAATGACGATTTCTGTGACAACTACCAGAACCACCTCAAGATTCTATGGGTTGTCCCTCAGCGAAGGGGGAAACAGACAGGACAAATTCACCAAAGCCTCAGTAACTGGACCCTGGGTTCGAAGCTGTCCAAGAAAATTAGCGGCAACCGCCGCCGATGGAAGCCTGACTCGTGCAGTAGGAGGACTGCGTAGTCTGAGCAATAAAATGAAGGACCATTCAGGTGTTGATACATCCATGTGGGACAGTTGGTTAGATATGTTTGGGCGTACAAGACCCCAGCAGTTAGTTATGGTACATCTTTTGCAGGCTGGTGACAATGATGATTCTGATGATGACGATGATGTATATGTTGTTTAAGGTACATTTTTGTAGTCCCTGCTTTTCTTAGCTACCTGTGGCTTTTGAAGTGTTCGCACCATGAGTGGGACGAGGGGGAATTTCCCACTGGGTTTTCGCCCCCCTCCACGGGCTCAGAACAGAAAAATCTGTTTCTGATGTTTTAGGTTAAAACTGTTCATGCAGGAGACTTAAAACTGATGTTTTCAAGATTGCTGTTGCGAGCTCGAGTGCTTCAAGACCACAAACAGGGCGGAACTGTTGGAATATTAATTAACAGAATTATGTTATGTGTGGGCCTTGAAGCCAGCGTCACCTTTTCCCTCACCCCCCTATCCCTCAGCTGTGTGGAAAAGTACTGGAATGTCTTTGTCTGAGTCCTGACTCCTTTTAAGGACATAGCTCACGGTTTATGACCTATGACACAGGACCCCTGACTGTCGTTGCCTAGCAACGCCATGACTGTATAAAGTGCATGTCCGCGTGTGTGGCAGAACTCCCACGAGGTAACTCTGTGTAGTTGGCTGGTCGGATTTTCTCTCATTGCAAGGAGTAATAAAAGTAACTGAGATCAATAAGGCCTGGTTCTTGGATTTTTTTTAGGAACATTTATAGAAATCTTTTTAGGAAAAAAGTCATTCTTAACACTACTGAGAAAATAATTAGCTTTAACAGCGGAGCTTTATCTCCAGTGTTTACATTCTTTTGGTCATGGTAACTCTTCAACAGGTGATGCAATTAACTAAACTCCAGTTTATTCTGAAGAAACGTAGCCTCGTGCTGCTGAAAGGCAGATGTAATCAACGCGAACCAACGTGATTCTGCCGCGGAAATAACGTATTTTTTCATACGGGCTCTGAACCAATATGTAACGCTTGGAACGTAAAATATTGAAGAACTTTGATAATAGAAAACTGTGGAGAGTCTTCAGGTTTTACTTTTAAATGATCCAAAACAGCAGCGATTTTTATCCTTTTTATGTTACTTTTTATGCTACTTCACCAGAAGATTGACAAAAGAAAAAAAGTTTAAAATGACAAATGGCATTTCTTTCTATCTGAATCTTTGTGTTTTTTTAATCAGTTTTGTTGATTCTGATCTCCTGTTCTAAATAAATGTATAAACAATGATTAAAAGCAAATAATTTCAATGTTCCAGTTAATAGACATTCACATTGCAATAAACATTATCTTAAAAAGTAAGAATCGTGGTTCGATTTGTGAATCGAATCGGATCGTCACCTGAGCAACGATCCACAGCCCTAGTCACGGGTGTCTGTGGCAGACATAAAATCCTATCCACCTTTATCCACATTTCTTATGGGATGGATAACATCCCAAAAGCTTGGGTCATCTGGACCCCATACGATAGCACAAGGGTTAAACACCCAATGCTGACCCTTCCAACCCAACTTCTTAAGACATTAACTTTTAGAGTTATTGGTATGACCTGAGCTGGTCAGTTTAGTTTGAATTGTAAACAATTTAGGGCCAAAATTGAGTTTTTTTTTTATACTAGCTTTCAACTGTTGGGAACAAACTTGCAAAAAGCTTTCAAAGATCCATATTATTGAAAATATGTTGAGGGATTTTAATTAACTGGTAAATCTAAGGCGCTCACAGTCGTTTTCCTGACATTTTAAGCATATTAGAGAACATATTTTTCTCAATTTCTTAACATGTGTCTCCATCTCAACTCACTTATAAAAGATATAGTAATTGCAAACACATTAGTAATGATTTTCCTGTTACATGGACGCTCCACAGACTCCTGCTAAAAGTCTGGGTAAAATCTCACACGTCAAAACTTAATCAACTTTTATGGACCAGAACCAGCAAGAATACGATTACTGTCTCCAATCAATCAATATATACCTTAATGGTTCCCTTTAAATTACTTTTTACTAAAACCAAATGAGAAACTTTACAGGCAGTTTAGAAGTACATTCAAGATGGTTTTATTACTATATTTAACAATTCATTGTATTTATTTTAAAGCCCTCTAAATGGTAGTCTTAAAAATAACTACAACAATTCCCTTTATGTCCTCTTTTAGCCTCATAATGAAATCTCACAGCATCAACTTCTAACAAACATGACTGTTCGTGTCAGCTTTGCTTTTACTGAAAAACCAAGCCATGTTGGGCAATTAAAACATAAACTTAAAACAAATAGAAATAAACTACACCATCTGGACCTTTTAATGTGCATCTTAATTCAGCTTTTCATTTCTGGGCATTACATTGTTTTTAGGATTTGCGTACATGGCAAACAGTCAGGACAAAAAAAAAATTCTTTTTTTTTTTTTTTGTAAACCAAAGTTATTTTTTTTCCTCTATGGATAAGTTTGAAAATGTGTTGATGCATACTGATTATCTTAAAAATGAAAGTGGGGCCACACAATGGGAAACATACAGTAATGTACATGAAGTCCACTCATGTCGGTGAAGCTCCTGTTAGCGAGAACCACAGCACAAGTACGGACCGCATGCTCTGCCTTCTCACCGACTGCTGCACTGTAAGCACAGCTGATCCAAATGACAAGCTATTTTTGATGATGACAACAGGCTTGCTTGGCTTCTTGCTGGTCAAATCCCGAAGGGATCAGCGTCTCTTCCCTTTCATCTACTGCTCTAATTTCCATCACTTTGACACGGGGAGGATAAACATTGACAGATGAATGTATAAATGCTATATCAGTGCAGCTGTGAGGCTGCGCACGATCGTGTGTGTTTGCCTTTCATCACATGTGTAGGTGTTCATTTGAAATAAGGTTAGGCCATGTGTGTACTACTTGGTATTAAGTGGATGGAGGTTCATCTATGTGGGTGCTCGGTGAGCGTATGTTTGTGCATCACTATTGGAGGATGCTGGTGATAAAACTGTCCTTACTCTGTAGATGAGATTTAAAAAAAGCAACATGATTATTTCACATATGAAGCATGAGACTAACATGATCCTCATTAGAGATTCACTGTGATTACAATTTATAACAGAGTTGGATAGAAGATGTTTTGATCTGATATCTTCGGTGTGTGTGTGTTTGTGTGTGTGTGCATGAATGTGTTTTGTGACGTCAAGTGAAGTTGTCATTAATTAATGACTTTCACGAAAAGGGGCTTCACAAGATCCTAATTCTGTTTTTTCATTGACCCGCTGCTTGAAGTAGAGATAAAATGAAGACATGAAAGCCTTTCCGTATATGTTGATGTAGAACAGCGATGGCTAAACATATAGATAAATGGGGAAAGAAATCAGTAAAATGTTAATTAAAAGAAAGGTTTGCCCTTTTTGGATAACAGAAGGGCAGCCCAGCCTTTGAAATCTAGGCCACCACCAGTGTTCTACTTCTTTCTGATTGTTGCTGACTACCTGGATCAGGTGTGATCAGTCAATCAAAACATGGAAACACCTGGTGCAGCTATTCAGTAGCAAACTGGGTACAATCAGCTGGAAACAGGTGGAGCGGTGGATCCTAGGGACCAGACCGGGTTTACAGGGAGATGCTGTTTTGAGTGGAAGAAAATGCAACATCCAACATAACTTTGGTATTGTATAAAAATGGTCACATTAGATTCCAATCATATAAAGGTAAAAAAACAAACTACACTATCCACGTTTTTGGCTATCTTAAGGGAGTCAAAACGAGATAACGAGATCCATTATCTTGTTAACATACAAAAACGTTCAATCATAGTGATTGAACATAAAAATAAAAACAAAAAATGGAAATTCCTTTGTAGCAATATGGAAAAATGCTTAATGATCTGTTCCAATGAAAGTCATGTTTTTAATGTTCTTATAGCATTTTTTCAAGCACCGTTAATGTTAGTTGTGAGGGGCTGTAGGATAGACAGAGAGTTTAAACAAAGGGATGATGGGATATCAGTGGAGGCTTACTTCCACAGCGAAAGTCCAGCAACTCAGAGGCTAGTTTTTAATGAACTACTGCCATTCTGCTGAAAACGACTTAGGCTTTATAATTTTAGCTACAAAAAACTGCATAACCACATTTAAAAGACAGCTGGGAACGAATTAACAATAAATAAAAATATAGATGGAGTGAGACCTTAAGTTTTCGAGGATGACAGATTTGGGGGTTTTTGCTCTAAAAGGTTTCCTCTTGAACTAGTTATAGTAGAACACTATCAGCATAGCTATTAAACAAAGGAGTTTTCACTTAAAATTGCACAGAATTTTACAATCCTTTGGTAATATCCACTTTTAAGTTTTGTATCCAGTCTGCCTCAACATGTGTTGCAAATCTCTGCAATGTGAGTTCAAGCAACAACGTCTAATGTTAAGTTTATAAAAAAAAAAAAAAAAGAAGGCAAATATATGCATGTTTCGGGCGTCCACCTTCAAAACTCTTGTATTCATGCATCACTAGAGACGTTTATAAGCCTATTTTAGAGCTCTACCACTAGCTATTGAACCAGTTAACTTTGACCAATCAGGAACTCTGATTTGGTAGTAACGTATGGGTGGCATCCTCCTTAATTCCTGAAGGTGCTAACTGATTGAAAATTGAAAATCGAGGGAAAATTAATCATTTCAATTTGCTCTGGAAATATGTCAACGAGTATGTCAAAGAAAAGAAAGAAAAAGCATGGAGCAAGACTTGTGAGATTTGCACCACTTCGACATTTCACACCAAGCTTTTACCAAATGCAGTTATGCGCTATAGTATTGCGTAGCGACAGCCCCAGCATGTTCAGGAACCCACTTTCTTGAACACACACTTGCCTGGCGTGAACAAAACGCAAGACAAGAAGATGGTTTATTGTGAATTACCGTACATCTTCTAATAGTAGCCCCGGCATTTTTAACTAAACTTTGGCAGCCGACCCAGCATTGTTTAGAGACAAGCGGCTAAAGAAAACCTGCATTTATTCCATCACAGACAGAATGATGGTGGATTATGGGTTTATTTTGCTGTGAAATTTGGTCAAGCAATGCAGACAACTCCAGCTGAGGGTTTCAGGATTTACTGAAATGACGAGAACGTTGCATTATTTTCTGATTAGCACTGGATGCAAACCTTTCTTTTCTCTGTGAAGTGTCGTCAATTTCCATTCCAAAAAATCCTCTTTGTTTTCATTCCAATCATTTTCCTGGGAACCTGTGCTCCTTTCTATCTTTGCTCAATAACCCATGTTGAAACCAGTTCTTTGAATTCATCGCTCGTTTTTTTTCTCACCTCCACCAGGAAATCAGTTGGAATATCACCCATCTGCTTGCGATATTCTCAGATACATTTAGGACTCAACCCAAATGTTGAGCATATTCCTCACCAGGATGAACTTTGGCGTATGCCACTGCACAAAGTTTAAACGCTAACTCCAATGAGCGTTTCTTGGCTACTGCTACGGCTCTCAACTCAAATGCCACAGACAACCAACGTCTGTACCAGCCACTATTAGAGACCGGCATCAATTAGAGACAAGCCACTATTGGAAGATGTACACTAAATATTTTCTGTAAATCCAGGCCACATGATCACAAGATGGTGTGACTCAAGTAAAGAGATAGAAAAACTCCCTCTAACTGGCGCATGCAGTTTGGCCTAAAATATACTCTTCCTTTATCTTCCTTTCTGAAAAAGAAAATAGTAATTTCTTGAATCTAAATGTTCACCACTCTCACTATGAAAGTCAGTGCAGGTTGTTGTTTTTATGTGTAGTATCATTTTTGTTTAATATGTATTTTATTTCCTCTCCTGAAGCCTGTATTCTCAACACAGCCTCTGTTAAAGACCACAGTCAGACTTTTCCAGCAACAAATGTCCACCTTTCTACTCCTCTCCATCCTGTGTGCGGTGAAGAGTCTTCCCTCCTGATGCATCCCTCCCACTCCATCCATCTCTTAACTCACCCCTCCCACCACCACCACCACCACCACAAACACATGCTTGCCCCTCACGTCCGTCTATCCGTCTTCTCCATCAAAGTGGCCTGGTTTCTCGGGCTTCATTGTGGTGCCTGCCCTCCTTTTTGTGAGCCCGCAGTGATCTGCTGGCTATTCCCTTAATCTATGGCTCTTACATAATCTGCTGCAACATCGTTCACAGAGCCACTGGCTGTTCCCTCATGTCAGTCTCTGTGGTTATCACACAGTTACAGGGATGAACGCAGGACTGGGAGAGAGGAATGGATGGATGATATAATGGCACTAGATGGTTGGATAATACTTTTCTTCCCTCTAATTGATGAGCAAACTGGACATAATTTAGTGCAGATTAGGCGCATGGATGTATAAGCTTTGATTGTGTTTAGTCTTTTTTTGTTAATGTGAGCAGATAACTGTGGAAAAAATGAAGATTGTTTGTTTATTTAGACCAAAATAAACAGAAAGACTGAGAGGCAGTAAAGGGATAGTTGTTTATATGTGCACAACAAAGAGAATTGTGGGTTTTTTTTCTTGTAAGAATACAACTGGGGAATAGCAGGGGGCTTTTAACATAGAGATCTTAAACGACATGTGAAATGGTCCTTCTGGGGCCCAAGTGAAGTCACTTCTTCAAATAGCTTTTGCATATTCATGAGCAGCTCATTAACAGCCTGAATGTGTCATTCTGCCACATCCCACTTTGAAAAAGACAGTCGTCCCATCCAATAAGTAGGCACCGCAACATGTGCTAGCTGTTCTGGGTCAACCACTACTAAAAAGTGAGCAACACAAGCACTCACCATACCAACAGTAGTATGGGCCGCGAACACAAAGCAGGTTGGATGTAGTGAGTCACGATGGTGATGCCAAAATTTTCTTTGGCATAGTGCCTCTGCAGAAACAGAGATTCATCAGCTTTTACAGCCTCTCCCTGTAAAATGATCAGGTTCAACAGCAGCCTTGGGTTGCTCTTCTTGCCCAATAAGAATGAAGTATCTTCTGTACTCGGTGTGATGTTCCATATGGGAAACTTCAAAATCAAGGTTAACTGTCCAGTAAGTTTCACCAACAGTCATGTTGCTGAAAAAAAACTTTTTTTTAAATGTTTATCTTAACAAAAGATGAGTTGAATTTTATTCTACAAATTAAAAAAACAAATTAACAAAAACAGGATTTTATCATCTTAAAAACATTGCCAGAGTCCGCCCATTTCTCTCTCTTGCCAGCACAGAGGTGCTAATGCATGCTTTTATTTCTAGTAGATCAGATTACTGTAATGCCCTGCTCTCTGGTCTTCCCAGGAAAAGGATATCAAACCTTCAACTACTACAGAACTGAGCCGCACGCGTGCTGACGAGGACCAGGGGGCGGGAACACATTACACCCACTTTAAAATCGCTGCATTGGCTCCCTGAGCACTTCAGAATTGATTTTAAGATTCTTTTAATGGTTTATGAATGTTTTTACGGTATCGGGCCTTCTTATCTATCAGAAATGATTTTAAGGTATGAGCCCTCGCGGAACCCTGAGGTCCTCTGGAACAGGCCTGTTAGTTATTCCTAAAGTTAAAGTTAGAACTAACTTTTAGAACTGGCTTTTATTTGAAATCTAGAAAGTTCTTTTATACCTCATTTTCTGCTCTCTTTTTCTGCTTAAGTATTTATGGACTTTTTACTGATTGATTTGTTTGTCTATTTTATTTCTTTATTTGTCTCCTTATTTATATTTGTTTTTATTTATTTAATTTTTATTTATTTTACTCCTATTACATTTTTAACTCCAGTGTTTTCCTCTGAGGGATCCTCCACATCAGTGATTGACCTTTGTCAATAAACGGGGTCGCTGCAGTGGGATCTCCCGGGTCAAGCTATATGGATCTGGGGGGTCCTGTGGTAGCGTACTCTGTGAATTTGATTGGGGGTTCACCTGTGTGGAGCAGTCCCTAAAATATTGTTTCCTCACTCCAGTACAAGCCAGACTTCTACTTTCTTTCATTCTTCTTAGTATTTATTTTATTTATCTATGCATTATTATTTTTAATTTTTTTTTACCCAACCATGGTGTGGCAATATGTTGACCAGTGTTTGTGTGTGTGTGGAGGGGGGGGGGGGGTTTGGTCCTTGAAAAATCTCTTGTTCTTTGTTTTTAAAACTTGATTATGTTTTATTTAAGCACCTTGAGTGAAATTGATTTTTTGGAAAGGTGCTTTACAAATAAAGTTTGATTTGATTTGAACAAAAACTCAGAATCTGAAATGCCTATGTATTATTATTATTTATTTTTATTTTTTTCTGGCCAAAAACAATAAGCTTTAGATTAGTTGTCAAGAGGACACTCTGAAAGGTACTGACTGCCATCATTTCTCATTTTTAGAAACTAACAATAACACAAAACGCTTGTTTCAAAGTTGATTTGATCTCCAAAGTCCAGTTTGATTGGCTGCTTGGATCCTTCTGACCTCTTCTACGGTCAAGTCAGCACTGACCTAAACAGATGGAATCCAGTCCAGGACAGATCTCATGTGACTGAAAAAGATACAAGGAACCAATATATCACAAATGTTGCCCCATTTCTTGCAGACTCCCCTATGGTGTTAGCGTCAACAAAGACGCAAACTGTTGTTTTTCACAAGATTGACCAATATGATAACTTGGAAATGTATCTGAATCTATTAGAAAAATCCTGTCCTTTTAATGTATTAGTGTGATTAAGAGCGTATATCACCAAATGCGATGTAAGCGCAGGTCTGAAGGGAGTGTGTGTACGTGTGTGTGTGTTGGGGGGGTTGTGCATTAGCGCGGATAAAGAAATTGTGCAGTGTGAGGATGCTCTAAGTACAGTAGAAACGGAGGGGGGTGGGCAGGGTGGTATTGTCTGACCCATAAACACTTTTACTTGCCATTAAATTTTTATTGTACTGTAAATGAACAAAACGAGGCAAAGAGGGTGTCTCATAGGGGCGATTAACATCTCTGCAGAACTCTTCCACTTGAGAACGCGACTCCCCGCTGTTTTTATAATGCCACCGACCAAATGTCAATGCATGAGTCAGAAGTTAAATAATAACTGGTATGAAAAAAAAAAGCACACATTACTTTATTAATCTGACAATTTATCACAACAATTACGGGTATCCTGAATTTGAAATGAGAGATGAAAGACATTTTAAGCTTAAGGAGAATGTTTAAGTTGAAGGCTGCCAGACTTCTTCACCATGGAGTCAAGTGTTCGAGAATAAAACCAAAGACAAACAACTTCTCTGAAGACGCACACACACCAGACTTCTGACCACTTGATTCTAACAGAAAGTCAAACTCTGAAGTTTCATTCACGTCGCCCTCGGAAACGCATGTTCAAGTTCCAATGATGTGTCAAAGTAAACACACGTCTTAGGCTTCCACGTTCAAAAGCCTTGCATTAATTTGTAGCTAAGCAAGTTTTTAAGAGCATTTCTGGGCTCTACGTACAAAACCTGTGATAGATGTATTACAAGTCAACCAGGTACTTTAAGTGCAAAAACAAATTGAGCTTCTGTCAGAGAACCAACATTTTCATGTCCAGATGGAACAAAAACCTTCACAAAATAAAAGCAGTCTTTACACACCAACACTGTAATCATTTCTGATGTTTTACATCTGTAAAAACAATCTTATTCCAAATCTTTCTTTGTTTTGGCAGTGTTTGAATTATAAAACCTAATAAAAAACACAAACAACCTGTCAAACATCTGTCTTTTTTAACAAATGCAGTAAATAGACACCTCTACGCCATATGGAGCATCTAATCTGACTGTTGTCACTGTTTTGATTAATTCACAAATATTAGTGATTCTTGTCCTATGTATACAGTAGAAAAATACATAAAAACACATGTGTTTCCATGGTATATTAAAAAAAAATCTAAGAATAAATTCCAAAGGTCAGAAGAAACGACTGGAATAATGGACAAAGACAGGTAAAAGAAGAGAAAAATAAAATAAAATGAGAAAAAAGTCAGATACAAAAAGATCTTAGAAGAGCACAAAAATACACTGAGTATGAATATATCAAGGAGAAAGAAAAATAATAAAAACTTAGCCTTAAGAAAAAAGGCCTTTACTGAAAATTTTTGGAGTTATCTTTGGAAGCAATCACAACTTTACTGTTTCAAAAAGTCAGGCCTGTTTTTTTTTTTTTTCTACTATTGAGGACAATCAATATTTTTTTGGCTTACTTTAATCTCTAAACATTAAAGTTTGAAATTTATGGTCAATAATTAAGATTTCACCCAAAAAATGTCTGACCAATAGGGTTGCTTTCAAACATTACATATAAAAACAAATGCCTGCCTGCACGTTTTATAGTTTTTAAAAAAAAAAAAAAAATCCCTGAAAGTACGAGTCATAAATGCAACTTTTCAGATAATGAATTTTCATTTTTTTACAAACGCAAAACACAAAATAACATTATGTGATGAGTGACTTCATGCAATCTGTTTGCTGCAACTCAGCAGTTTATAAGGCCTGTCCGAGTACAACAGCAGTAATCTCTGAATACTATTATTTTTAAGGCATTACATGGATTGGGGATTTATAACTTCCAGCTATATTTAGAAACGTGTTTACATCTTGAGCAGTTCCACAGAGAAATATTTAAGATTGGAAATACTTTGCTGTTTAAATAAAATGAGAAAGAAAGGATATAGAAAAATATTCATTAAGGCAACCATAAGATCCGCCCACCATCCTCAGCTTGCTCATTTTAAAGCATGGCTATCACATGTGAAGTTACAGCATGCAGTGTGTTAACACAGGGAGACAGACTCACAGATGAAACCTCGCCATCGTTCCCGGTGGCCGCAGCTGCGGCTGCAGCTGCCGCCTCTTGAGCTGCCGCCTTCATGGCTGCTGCTTTCCGCAGTTCCCGATTGGCCTGAAGGGTGGAGAAGTAGTTGACAGCCGCAAACTCAATGAGAGCAGAGAAGACAAAGGCGAAGCAAACGGCTATGAACCAATCCATTGCTGTGGCGTAGGAAACTTTTGGGAGGGAGTGGCGGGCGCTGATGCTGAGAGTCGTCATTGTCAGGACGGTTGTGATACCTGGAAGCAGGGAAGGTGACACTTTAACCTGCGGTTTCCATTTCAATGCACATGTACTTTATATTGGTGCTACAGCAGCTAACTTATTTCCAAGCAGAGTAACACTGAGGTCACCCAAAATCTAACTGCGTTACCATATTTTTCGTGTATATATATATGATTATTTTTTCTCAAAATAATGACAGTGAACCTTATTTTTCAGACTACAAAGTATTTTTTTTAGTGGCATGTGGGTGTTAATTTTAATATGCTAATTGGGCTAGCATGTGGCGGTGTCGAGCTATGTCTTTTTCAACATGTTACTAACAACGTTGAGCGTTAGCATAGTCACAGGGATGTTTCTTTTGGCCGTATCAGTCTGTTTTATTCCGTGTTGGAAACTAGGTTGGGACTTTCCAGTTTTTGTAAAACGCTAACATGGCTAACGTGTAGCATGTCACAAACAAGTTCTAGAGTTAGAGTGAATCCGGGTTGCTTTTCCTACCCCTACGACTTCTCACAATCCTTATATTTATCCCTCCAAGAGGCAGAGATATGGAAAAAAATAGTGTCTTCAAAGTCAGACGTTACTACCGCTTGATGATGTCATCAATAATTGGTGGTAATCCACGTTAGCGCGTAGCTACCAGTGCTCGGAAAATACAAAACAACACTGGTTTAATAACTTTAAAAGTCATGCAAAAACTCAAAAATTACTTCTACGTGTTTTTATTATGTTAATTATAAAAAAAAAAAACAATCCCAAAGTAGTATTTTGATCCATTCACAAATCTCTGAGCATTCCTCTAAAACCCTGTGCTCTGAACACCAGCCCCTCTCAATCCACAAAAACAAGTGGGTCCCCACAATGTGACAAAGACAAGTGAGAACATCCCCTTCCAGGAAGAGTCTGTGCTGCCAGCACCACCACCAGGCTAACACACACTTACTCCACGGAGTTACCACAGATCTACAAAATGCTTTCATTTTACTGTATATTCACTGTATGCAAATCCATTTTTGCCAAAGTTCAGAGTTGTTTGTTTTTGTGATCAAAATGCAGACAGGCTACCAAGGCCGAATCTAGGATGACGACCCACAAGGAGCAAAAGGCGGTCGAGGGTAGAAAAACAGTTCACAAAATTAATTCATATTTCATAAAAATGTGATCTTTAGTGCGACTAAATGTAGAATATTATTATATAAATGGATATAGTTCACTCTAAAAGGCTTAAAGGGTTACCAAACAGGACAGTTGGAGGCTGACTCCACCCACAGTTGAAATTTGAAAATCCAGTCAGAGGGGTGGGGCTAGGGACTACTGGAGCTGCAGATTGTGACGTGGGACTTCTGAGATGATGTGGGACTTGCATGGATCGACAAATAACGAAATTCAACTGTAATACCTTGACTCAACCTATAGGGGGCAGCACACCTACGGTTTTTGACTATATTCTCAGGAATTAAACAAGTTTATTTTAAATCGTCAGAAATGTGACAAGGACCAAGAGAGCACTTTTACAGCATTTACAGAAGTCAACAGCAAAAAAAAAGTTGATTTAGTGTTTTTAGTGTTTGTTTACCCTTTAAGAAAAGCATTATATTGGATTGTTTACTCTTGAGCATACCCACATGAAGAAATGTGTTTCTCCTCTATGCCTTAAGTGCAACGTAGATCACCCTACTAGCAAAGGGATAACTAAGTTACTTTGGCTTCTCCTTAAAAAAAAAAAAAAACTTTTAGACACTACTATAGTTTCAAATATCCCTCCAACTTGAGCAATAGGGAGGAGCAAAAGGGGTAAGGAAAGCCATTTGGATTCAGTCTTACTGTTAACGCAGATAAAAGTCTGGCTGATGGACTTACCTCTGACTCTTTTAGCTGGCCTACTACACCTCATAGTTAGGTGTCCCATATACATTTCTCTAGTTTCAAAATAACCTCGTCATTGCACCATATAATGCTAAAAACGTGATAATAGTCACCAAATTGTTACAGCTAGAGTAGAAACAATGGAAGTAATTTGTGCTGTATAGATAAGTATTATTTAGCTAACCTTCAGTAGTTTATGACTCTACTACAAAGTCCTGAATAATTGATGGAGTAGGTTACTGGTGTTAAGCGTAGATCCCCAAATTTAGCCAAAGTCAAAACATTAAGGATCCTCCCATGGCTCCTCTGAAGTTGCTAGTTTTAGAAATCAACATGATTCTTTTTTTTTTTGTTCTAGAAACACTGAAAAATAATGTCTGCTTTTCTGTTGAGCAACCTTTTACCTCGTTAGGTGCAGTCCCGCGGATCTACATTATTTGAAAGTACCAGATGTCACGGGCTTGCATTTGCTGCAACCAAATGGAAGTCAAAATCCACATCAGCTTGCAGAGGTTGTAATAAAATGATACTTCTAAATCTCCTTCTCATCTTCGGCTCAAGTGGAGCTTAAAACACCAACTCCACTGCTGAATATAGATCAGAGAACGCATAGACCCTTTTCATGATGTTCATTAGGTGTAAAAAAGACGATTGAGGGGGCTGCTTCCACCATTACTTCAGCAGCTCCATTGTTTTTTATTAAAATGTTCATGGCAATGCACAAGCATCCTCCCAGCTACAGCTAGCTTTTCTTGTTTTTAAAGAAATAAACAAACTTTATGTCATACAGTATATATGCTATATGAACATGTTTGAAGGTTTGTGAGCTGTTTCATCTTCTGGAGGCCACATTCTGAATCCTGGTGAGTTAACATAACAACCATATGTAATTCTTAGCTACCCAGACCCAAATCTTGCCATAGATACCCTACCACTAACTGGGCCTGTATTGCCCAGCTAGAGAATCAAGACCTTCTCCTTTAACTTGTTCTTCTTTTTTGTAATGATGTCAGATATATATCAAGAAAATTAAGCTTAAAATCGCATTTCTAAGTGTATTTTTATCCAAATGTCTAAATCAGGAGCAGATGAAAAATGCTGTGACGCCACTAGCTCATCCGCTCCGCTAGATTCTTAATTTGCTTGTAGACAACTAGATCCACGTACGTCTTTGTTTTCTTCGTCAGACCTGGAATCTGAATACCACTTTGTAATGCTAGGCTTGGGTTGTGAGGGCCCATAAACTGGCAGGACAGTGGTTAAACACAGAGCTCAGTTATGGGTGATGGGAAGGAATTCCTGCTAATGCTACCATCTAGTGATCCAGTAATGACATGCTCACTAGAACACCTACATTATTAGTTCCCAAACCCTGGGCTGTGGACTGGTTCTGGTCCGTGGGTCACTTGGTACCGGGCACCAGACAGAAAGAGAAAAATGCATGCGCTAACTTAGATAATTTCCGTTTAGTTTATTTTCCGATCCTGAAGGAAGTTTTATTTTGGAAAACTGCCCGATTCTGTTCACAACATCTGCTTTGGTTACATGACTTAACATGCTGCCTTTGGTTAACTATGACTTAAAAGCTAAGCTACCTGCTGCTAACTAAGATTGCTTAACTAGTAAGCCCAAAGCTAAAAAGCTTCAAAACCCAAACAACAAATCATACTTGGAAAGATTCTTTGAGGAGAAAAAAGCTAGTTGTCCTTATGTAGCAGAAACTGCTCAATCTAATATGCAGCAACAGACTCTAGACTGTTTCACACATGCAGATATTAAAATTGGAGATATGGTGGATTCATGTTTATATTATATTTAAAAAATACCAGTTTTACTAACATTGTGTCATTTTATTTTGCTTTATCTATCCATCACACCTTAAAAGTCGGATGTAGCTGAAGCTAGCGTTCGGTTGTTAGCCTCCACTTTGACATTAAAGTGAAAATCTTCATCACAAAGTTTAGACCAGTCTCAAAGATTTTACAGAAAATGAAGATTTAATCAAATAACGTTACTTATTCATGGAAACTTGTAAAAGGGACATTTAAGAATGTTTCTACAGCCACGCTGAATTAAGTCGAAATCTGTTCAGAAACTTTAGCACAGAAAATATTACTTTGTGTTGAAAAAAATGATGGTTTACGTAGACAAAATGTTATCAATCTTTTCGTCCTGCAAAATAATTGGAGTCTAGATTGAGAGTTAAAATGGAATTCTATGTAAAAAAAAAAAAAAAAAACAAAAAAGGCAAAATAAAACAGGTAATTTTTCAAATTAGAAACAACTTCTACAAATCAACAACTTTGTTTTATTGACTTTTCATCATCTGTAAAAGCAAGACAAAAAGTAGTAATATTCTAGTAATATTTTTAGATTTCTTTAAATTTTAAACTAATTCTTGTAGTAGCACGCTTGCAGTAGCATTTCATTTTGAGAATAGATTTTCAGAAACTTAAAAATCCCAACTTCGGACCATTCTGAGACAATAATTTCTCATTTAAAGTGATTTGTGGCCTGAAAAAGGTTGGGGACCACTACAGTACAACTTTTTAGTACTAACTCAAGGTGAATCTTGAACTCACAAAAAGTTTTTTTCTTGAAAAGGATGGTTTTTTTCGTGTGTGTTTCACAATTTGTTTTACATATGTTTTTCTCTAAATAAAGGCATCAAAATGTACTTGCGCTTTGGATTTTTAATACTTTTTTAAAATTTATCCTAACTAAGAAAATCTTTCTCTTGATATGAAAAAAACAAATGTATTCCGTTAACAATGTATCAATCTATTCTAGTAAAAACGGCCCTTGAACAACGCTTTTGTCAAAAGTGTTTTGTAGCCGTGCATTAATAATGTCGGAGCATACAGAGAGATTTAATGCACCCAATAAAGTCTGAAAAGCTCTCTCAAAGCACTCCCATACTTAAGAGTTTAGATGTCACGTTTGCAGCCTCCTCCAACGGCGAACTGACACCGACTGTCACAGTCACAAGAACAAGATGAATGATTGCACAAAATATGGGAGGTACGTAGAAGAAAAAGAAAAAAACGTCATTCAAAGTAGAAAAGGAGAGGCAGGAGAATGGGAAAAGAAGAGTGTAGGAGGGAGGGGGATGAAGTCTAACGACAGGACAGAAATTAAATGCTTGGGGCATTCATGTGCTTTTACAGGAGAAAAGTAAGATACAAATTAGGCCACACTCAATTAAGCTTGTAAAACTTGTGCTCAGGGGACTCTCTCAACTCTTAGAGGGGCTGTTGACAAGCCAGCACACAACACACCACTACTTAATGTAGAGCATCTTTTTGTCTGTTCTCTTTACAGGCATTATCCACTGAACATAAGTTTCCGAATCAAATAAACAAAATCTTAGAAACTCATAAAGTAGGTTTGGGTATACAATTTCTCTGTTAAAATAACAGCAGTGCTTGTGGGGGCAATGACTCACGTCTGAATGCAAAAAGTCTAAACAATAACCTACTTTAGCTCTCTTTTCACATTTATGAAAACAGAATTAGGAAAAATATTAATGTGCATGCACTTTCACACATTTTCTCGTCATTTTGTTACTCTGCATCGTCTCCCTCAGTTCCTCTTATTCCTCCTTCCTGTCTCTAAACATCTCTTCTCCCGGGGCTAGCGCTTGGTGGCAACTGTAGCGTAACGTGTAGCGTAAGGAAAATGTAGTAACCATGTGAGTAAAGTTATAACCTGTGAGTGCTCGGGAGCGGTCCCAGTAAATAGCATCAGCCTCTTAGTCCTTGCATCACCATATATATTTATTTATATATCTAATCAGTGCAACTTTACCAAAATAAAGGAGGAAAAAGTCTTGGAATGTTGAAAACAAGCAGAAGTTTTTAGTTAGAATGGGATAAAAGTGTTACAAAGTGGATACTAACTCAATTATATTTAGTGTTTAGTCTGTTTAGTTGTGCATTATAAATGAATACAAATATTTTACCATGTACTGAAGGAATTTAAAAAAATCAAAAACTGCCAACCTATTACAAAATGATTTGGGATTAAATGAGTTTCATTGTAGAGTGTCTTGGTTAGAGCATGGCGGCACGATACGTATCCCAATACGTGTCTTACGATACATATCGCGATATATTCCAAAACTTACTCACTTTTTTTTTTTTAAGTATAACTTAGAAAAAAAAATATATCTGAACATTAATGTATAAAATTTATTTAATGATCAGAGCTTTAAGCATTGCAACTGCATAGCAATGTGGCACAGCGTTTCGGTTTGGTTGCCCTCCAAAGAAAAACTAAGTAATACATCTCTCATAACAACAAAAACCACAAGGCTGCTCAAAAAGGCGGAGCCACTCAAAGAGGCGGAGCTGCTCAAAAAGGCGGAGCTGTTTAAAGAGGCGGAGTCTGCTGTGATTCCAACTAGTAGTTTGGGGTTTAGGTGGAAAACAAAAGTAAGACGCTGAAGGAAAATCTTAAATAATAAATATCATCCTGTGAGCTTTTTAAACTGATAGTACTGCCAAACTAAACATCGTGATATATCAGAAAATTGATTTTTTCCTACACCCGTATTTCACTGCTCTGGGAAGAATGAGCATAAACTTAATTTCAGTTTCGGACCAAACTTAGGCCCGATCCAAATTCTTCCCTTTTCCTAGCACTTCTCCCTTCCCCTCCATTTGAAGGGGGAGTTAAAGTGTAAGTGTGTCCAAGAAATGTATTTATTAAATCCGACCCTCCAAATGGAGGGATATAAAGTCCACCCCCGCGAGGCTAAACCGCGTCGCGCTGAGAAGCACTTTTCTTCACGTGGGTGCGCTCTGAACCACACAAGTTTACATTTAAATATAAGTAATGACTTTTTGTTGTACCACAACCTTTTCAAAGTTCTAAAAGCGCTGTTGTTTTGTGCATTTAAACGCTGGAAGCTCTGTGCTAAAGCTAGAGGACCGGCAATTATTGATGACGTCATCGACGAAAGTGACGTCCGAAATAACTCTCCATTTGGAGGGCCAAATGAAGGGGAAGGGACAAGAGCTAGGGAGAAGAAGTTACAGAGGCGGGTCAGAACAAAAAGAAAAAGATGAAGGTTCTACTGTGCTGCAGTTTGCCAGGATTTTAACTTTTTTAACCTTTTCATTTTGCTGATGGATGTTGAGCGTCTGTTTGAAGGTCCAGATTCAACACTTTTAACTGCTGCTTTGGTAAAGCGGAGGAATGCTGCAGGACGGTTACTGGGGATGATACGGCTACGCTAGCAAGGTATGCTAATAAGTGTTTGTGACATGTACATTGTTGGAAAAACAGTGAGAAGCAACATGGATCACGTTAAAAGTTGCTTTAATTAACCCAAATTCTTCCAACCACATTTCTATGAGTCGCTATGTCTCATCATTTTGGTGTTATTGTATTGTTTTTAAGACACTTCTGTTAAGGGACGATGATACAGCGTTCTGTGCCTGCCACGTAATGAGACACAGAAACTGATTGAACAAGTAATCAGTTGGACAAATAACTTCCTTTCTGCTAACACGACAATCAGTGCTTTACATTTGTTCACATTTGGTCACCTCGTTCTCAACTTTCACCGGCGGCTACGGAGGCCATTTTGTTTCAGTTGGTCTGCACTTTGTACACAATTCCTATTCAGACTGAGGAATCTTAGGGAAAATCAAAGTTCAGTCTAATTAGAAACGAACCGACACCACCTCAGAATATGGGTCCTAGGGCGGTCCCTGGTCCCGGACTAGGATCTGTTTGTGCGTATTCAGACTGAATGTTTGTTCTGGATTACTGGGGGAAACAAACTCCGGTTTACTTTACGTGGACTAAATGTGTCCAATCTGAATACACCCTTAAACTATTTGTAATTGTCTCAAGCTTGAGCATGATGATGATGATGATGCAATAACCATTTTGTGTAGTCGTGTGCAATTCTCTCGTTTTCTTTGCTCTACAAATGCAGCAAAATAACTCTTCCCACAAATCATTTTTATGTTTTCTGTTTTAAGCTTTTGTTTCTTAATCGTTAGTAGCTCTCTGTGCACAGTGTGACTAATGTTTTAACTAACAAAATTTACCCAGAACAAAAACAACCAACAATACTGTTCATTTGTACATCAAAGAGCATACTTTCCACATCAGTTTCAATTGTTTTAAATAAATTATTGAATCCAAAACACTTTTGTTTTTAATCAAATTCTAAACCTTTATCTCCATTTTTCTTTAAAGTTCTCACAGTCATGTAAATGTGTTTTCCCAATAGTATAGTCTCCATCAATGTTCCTGCAGTCTTTCAAAAATGATAGTGGCAAAAACTGTAATTATCTGAAAGAACATTTGGTTGCAATTTTTTGGCAATAGCACAAAGATTGCTTTTGACTATTTTTCTTCCAAGATAAAACAATGAGAATAAATCTATTTTTCTTCAGCTTTAACCACTTTGTCCACTATTAAATCTAGTGTGAAAGCCACCAATTTTAAATGAGTTTTGTGCAAAATAGCCCGCAGACATGCCAGAACTTACCAAAAACTGTCCGAGCAGGAACCGATTCCTTATTAATCCAAAAGGAGACTTGAGCCAGAATGACGGTCATTATGCAGGGAATGTACGTCTGGATCAGGAAGAAACCCATTTTTCTTTGGAGATGAAAGTGAACAGTCATGATGACATATTCACCTGCAAAAAGTACATATGAAGAGAGGCTACATTAGATGTCATTATTCAAAAAGGAAAAAGATGGAGATTTTTTTGCAAAATGACAAAAAAAAGTATTTGTTTATGCATTTTGCCATCAAACCGAAGCTCATTAATAGACTAATTCACACATTCAAGCAATAAAAAGCATTAAAAAAATTGAATATTTTATTTAAAAAGCTTTACTTACAAAATATATTGCATTAAAACATTTACCAAATTGTGTGTGGTTGTTACTTTTTTTTTTGTGTGTTATTTAATTGTATATTTTTCGGTACACATCAATGATGAGTCGTAAAGTAGCAAGCCAGATGAAATAAAAAAGACTGGATTCAACTAGATTCAATTACCTGTGTTTGATTTTAATCTCTCACTTGACACTGTCTGACCTATGAGGTCATACTGCAACAAACTGGAAGACTCTTGTGGAACTTCAACAGACGACGACGGGCCTTTCTTCCATGTGTACACGATCTCGCTGATGGGGTACGCATCTAAACACAAAGAAACCAGATCTTTGTCTCCTCGCCTCATGATAGACATTCAGAAATTAATTTTACCACTTGAGGCTTCTTCTACGTGTTAAACTTTCATACGTTTCCCAGCTTTATAAATAAGTAAACAAATAAATAAACAAACATTCCAATAAATAACTCAACATGTTGTCGAAGCGGCGTGTGTTTACTGTATTTCCAATTCCCCAAAGCGCCGCGTGCTCGATTTCAAACTTTAAAACGCGTCGAAGATGTCTTGTCAGATGGTCAGTTAAAGTGTGACACAGTGATGACTTGAGAGTGACACCATCTGTCAAAGCAGCGCGGCTTAAGAGAAAACACACTCACAGCTTCCAAACTTGAGTGGGCAGGCATGTCCATCCATTGGGAAGTTCATCAGACGCATAGGGCACTCTGCATTTATAGTTAATCTGACAGAATGAAGAAGAGTAGATATAAGAGCTTGATTTATATACTGTCACTGGCTAAGTAATGGCTGCTATTTCAAGTGGGAGCGTCTGTTTATTTCTGGATTCAATGGGGGATTTCTCAAAACAAACGACATTTTATTATTTCAATTTTCATCTTTGACATATTCCTTTTCAGTTTTTTACAAAAGCACATTTTAGCTTCTAAGTCTAAAATCTGGACTTTTCTCCTACTTTACCACACGATAAAAACTGGCTATTCATTTTGTATGTGATGGTGGGAATGTTTTTGTTTTTCTGAGGAAAAGTATTTTAAAAAATGTATTTAAAAAAATGACATGACTTTAATGTAAAACTAAAGACAGGAATACCACAGGGCTAAAGCCAATTTTTCAAAATAAAATACACAATTGACTGATTTTACATTTAATCGTCAATAAATACTTGATTTCTGTTTTTTTTTAAACACTCATAGTATTAGTATTAGTATAAACATTAATACTCTTGAGATCTTAAACTGTATAATTGCTTCATCGTTTCACTCAATTCTCTGAATTCTGTGCATTTTTGTCTAAATTATTTAAAAATAAAATAATTGTTTGATTTGTTTATTCTTTGTCTTGTTCTTTACGCAAAGAAATTAAAACAACTCTGCACTAAAGAAGAAGTTTAAGTCTGTTTAAAACCTTTCACTTCTACTCAAGGCAATTATGGTGCTGGTTGTCTTAAAGAAAACTCAACAAATTAAAAGTGCAAAATGACAACAGTATTCTGTCATGAAAGTCTAAAGCAAATCAAAGGAAAGATTTTTGTTGGTATAGTGACTAACTAATCCAGCCTTTCTCAATTTTAAACACAGAATTTTAATATTTGTTTCTTACGCGAATAGCTTTAAGGTTATCATTATAATGCGGTGACGACATACAGCTGGTATTAAAATCAACCGTCATATAGATATTCATTATTTTATCATCGTAAAATAAATAAATAAATAAACAAGATGTAGTTATTGTAGTCTGGTACATTTCTCCTGTGGTTTGATCAGTGCTTTGTTTGACATTGGATACCCACCAACATTCTGCATCATTTGAATAATTCTAAATGTTTTTTTTTTTTTTTTACATTTACACTTTATAAATTGAAAAAAAAAATGTTTTTGAAGAGAATCTACAAAAACTTAATCCCCCTATGTGATCATCATGTAATAAAAATATTTGATATTTGCATTTCTTTCTTGTTTTCTCATCCTCCTACTTTAGAACAGAGCTGCAGTATCGTTTGTTTGAATTCTTTTCCAGGACTGTTTTCAATATCAGATGGCATTTTTCTTTCTTTTTTTTTCCCTCTTTTCACGTCTGTGCAGAGTCTTAGATGGATGTTTATCAGATTTGCGTTCCAGGTTTGTGCTCTATTCTCGTCTTGGCTGGGTTGGGACTGGAGTGTCCAGCAGTGTTACCTCATGGTGTAGAGGATTGTTCCGTTCTGCATAATGCGAAACAGCTTGTTGGGGGTGGTCATGTTGTGAGAAATCGACCTCTTGCCATTCCGGAAGAAGGTGTCAGGGGTCCAGATCTTGCTGACCATCAGGTTGTTGAGGCGCAGGATCTCGATGGGACCGTCGAATTTGAGCCGTTCGTCGATCCACGTCTGACGAAAGAACACGTCCATGGTGTATTCCTGCAACGAGGTGGAAGCTTTGGTCAGGAGCTCCTGAATCCAACCCTACTGCTGATACTCCCTCTACTTCTGATCTGTCTTGATCATCAGGTACCCCTGGAGAGACCAGCAGATGGGTTTTTGAGCTACGATTTTGATTGTTGAGTTCTGGCAATACAAGATGTTCTGTGGGTATTTTAGGTTTGTTTGTGTTTGTAATGTTTCCCCCAGTTTCTCTGCTGACTATTCCACAATGGCTTTCACTGCAAGCCAAGATACGAAGTTCTACTTTTATTGATCATAAGACAAGTATTTCTCGACACAGTGGTGGATATTTTATTCCCCCATCAAGCCTGAAGATTCTGTAAATTCACCAGCTAAAAAAACAGAGAACTTTCAAATAAAGCTGATCTTGCTTTTTTGGGTTAAAATAAAGCCTTCCATGCTTCAACTCTGACTTCTCATCAAACTGATGGACTTAAAGGGCTGTTTACATGCTTATCAACACAAGTGCAATCAGTATAACAGAGTTTTTGCACGCTGTCAAACAATATCTAAAGCCTTCACAGTGCAGAGCACAAAAGGCATGCATCAGTCAGCCTATCCCATGGCAGGAATAACCCAGCCTATCCCAACATCAGCCTCATTCCTCTCGCTCTCTCCTCTCTCTTTGTACTAATGACATCCTGCCCAAACGTTGGAATAATGAAGGCAAAGAGAAGCACGAGTTAAGACTGTGTTTGCATCGATTTACTGGAGAATCGGTACATCTTTTTTTTTTTTTTTCCTCATTGGTAACATACCATCTCCACATCTGATACAGGTCCAAAGCTGGTGACAAATATGTCAGTTTTGACCTCTGTGACAGGCCCTGCAGAAGAGCAATAAGTATCATGAAAAACTGGATTATGAAAGGCATCAAAAACTTAAAAAGATGTAATCCATTCATTGTAATAATTCAATCAATATGCACATAACAAGATTATTTAAAAAAAAAAAAATGAAACTGACTTTAGTAAACTGAGCATTTTTTGTGGGATTAGAAAAAAGAAACTATTTTCTGTATCCTTTTTTTTCCTTACAGTTGCAGCGCAGAGAATAAATGAGCAAAAAAAGCATCAGAAGAAAACTATTTCTCCTCAGAAAAGGATCCCAAATATAATTATTTAAGACAGCTGATGATAATATCATGCTTAGAAAACTCAGTTATTAACATATACCTCCAAATCCAGGTCGTAGACGGTTGTCGTACCCATCCAGTAATCTATCCAATATACGCGTGATGTTATCCAAGTAGATACTGGTCTCACTGTGCTGATTCCCCCAAACACTGATCGGGCTGTAACTAATCACACAAACACCAGTCACATGGCTGTTGTTGTTGTTGTTGTTCTTTTTTAACAAAACAAAATGTTTTATTGTCTTTTTCTTAAAAGGCAGAGTTTTCCATAAAAGGTTCTTTGCGCGCGAGGCGCTTTTGCCGTGCGTAAAAGTGCGAGCGCACGCAGAGAAAAGAAAAAAAAAAAAAAAAAAGAGTTACTCACCATAACAGGAATAAGCAAGTTAAAAGGTAAGCCATGCCTCGCAAAGAGCCCAAAACTACAAATCCAGAGTCAACTTTAGCGATCAACATAGTCCATCATGGAGACGCATGATTAAGTGCAAATCAGGTGTTCCTTTAGTTGCAACCGGTTATCACGCCAGTCCAGCACGACTTCCACTCTAGTGCGGTTGAGCCCGCCTCAGCCTGAATCGCTCAGCTGGAAAAGCCTAAAGAGTTTTCAAGAGAGTGAAGAGGAGGCGGGAGGGGGGTTGGGGGGGCTTGAACGTTGGCTTTCTACATATTTATTTATTTCTTTCATTATTTTTGTGGAAAACAAAAGATTTCAAGTGCGATTTGGAGCAACTTGATTCTGTTGGATGGGAATAGCGACCGCTTTGTTTTAAGACAGCAGGAGCAGAAACAGAGGGGAAAGAGAGAAGTCGACAAGCGCTTGCACAAACACATCACATTAATGGACAGTGGAGTCAGGGATTCTTCTGCGTGCTGTAGAAATTCTAGCAAATGCATCAAATCCTTCCCACTCAGCTGTTGCTGCATGTGTGTGCATGTGTGAAGCCAAGGGGCACTGGCAAACAAAAAAAAAAAAAAATGAAAATTGGTACTAAAGATAAAGCGTGATTCACATAGTGGTTGGGTGGTTGAGTGGAGTGGGTGGTAGGCACATTTAGTGTACCTTCAAACTCCATAGACAAAGAACAAGAGGGGGGGATAAAACACTGTCAAAGTCAGCTATGCCTTTCAAAACACTTTTGCCCTTTTTTTTCTATTTCTCTTAGGCTGCATAAACAGAGAAAAAGAGAGGGAAAAGTGTGTTGGAGGAGGAGGAGGTGGTGCTCAGCTGAGATTTTTTAGCAAATCAAATGCAAAACTTTCCAATCATTAAAACAACATGATTAATCTTTAAAAAGGTAAATGATTCAAAAGGCAAAGGCTGTCCAGGGGCAAAACTGAATTTACTGTAACGGATCTTACACTGCCGAAAAAAAAAAAAAAAAAAAAAAAAAAAACGGTTAATCATAAACTCTGCAGGCAAATCAGCAGGAGTTGAACCTTGAAAAAAATACTATCCTGTAAAAGAAAAAAAAAAAAAAAAAAAACTTCTGACCAGCCTGAGTCTTCAGTGATCAATGCGCTAAAATGCTTTATTCAAGAGTAGCATTACTTTTTCATTATAAGTGGTATCATACTCACAGTATCAATAATTCATGCATGCGAGGGAAAAAAAAAATATAGGATTTGCTTCTGACAGCATTTAATGTGAAGTCTGATTGCGCAACATAATCCCTTCAACCCTGGTCTCTTTGTGCTTAAAACACAAGTTATATAATGACCTCAAAATATGATTTCAATCATATGCAAACAAGATAGGTAGCTTGGAGATCAATGGCATTTCCAGTTGTCTTTTTTTTTTTTTTTTAGAAGATTACGTTTTGTCATAATGCATCTAATCATCATCGCTGGCGGATTTGGCTTTGTAGTCAAAGAAAACAAAGGAAATATTGTTCTCATTTGAAAAAAAAAGGTTGTTCAGATCTTCAAAGACAGCCCGTTTCTACTGAAGGCACATGATTAAAAATGTTTTTAAGGAAAATGCGGAATGTTTGTCGGCCATCTGGAAACAGGATTCATCTTTGGTCTTTTGAACAAGACGCACTACAGTTGAACTGTATTGGAGGCACTTTCTCACACAAAATGTCATCTCACCCTAGTGTCATGATCAACTTGATCCCATCGAGTCATCTGACCAACTGTGGCGCAATGACCATGAGAGGCTTCTGACCTCATTTGATTTCTTGGCACGGGCCGCGACTCTGGATGAGCCCGGACGAAAGGGAATGTTTTCCGGTTCTCGTCGGAGCGAGTTTGGGTGGAGCTCCCAGCTCAGCTCACGTGCGTGTTGCAAACAAACACAGGGTGCAGACTCGCCACAGTTATTTAATCCAACTCTGCAGACGCTTCTCATGCAGGCTCGGCTAATCTCTAGTTTTTCACATACATTAAAGTAGCACAAGTTTAGCACAAGACGGATCCATTAACCGACTGTCATGAACGGAATCAGCACTCACGTGTGATATACGCTAACATGCGAGCCCTCCTTATTGTTTCCTCTGCTATTACTGCAGTCATTTTAATGCACATAATAGCCCTCTTGGCTGGTTAAGTGTTGCACTGGCTTTTAGTAGCTGACTGGTAGATTGATTTGGAAAATGTGTTTTCTAATTGACTGGAAAAAAAACAAACACTGACTTGCAAACATAAAATGAACCATCGGCCTTGGATAACTAACAGACAGCTCCACTCCAAACCCTAAAGTATAACACAGATGTTCGTAGTAGAACGTGAAGGTTAATAGTGGTTAGACACACCGTCGTGTGTTCAGAAATTAATCGTTTTTTTGTCATTTCCTCTTAAAGCGAATGTCAACGGAACAATCTTAAACAATAGGAAGTAATTATATCTATCAGAGGAAAACTTCGACCAAATGTAATCACTTCCAAATTCGTTAGACTCCGGCTTTATACCGAGATGATAAAGACGCAGTGAGTTTGATGGATTGCAATTAGGTATGCTTCGTTCCATGAGAACAATGCATCTCAACGCCATGGTGGGAAGCAAATTCAATTATGCCAGTTTAGGAAGTACAATTACTTGGAAGATAAGGGAACATGCTTCAAAATCCAGTGTCTCTTGATGAAGAGTAAAAAAAAAAAAAAAAATTGTTAATGAGTTCATTATTCAGCAAAATAGGATTCAGTTAAGTATGTCATGATACGCACTTTTATTTCCTGTGAAGATCACATGAACATCTTGACCTTCTGCTCATAGATTTGAGGCAGAACCATTTGGTTTGGTTCTTCGAAAGTCAAATTGGCAACTCTCCCTCAAAAAAAGAAAAAAAAAAAAATCAGAGTCGATAGACAAAGACATGAAAGACAGAAATCCAGATCGAGCTCAAGATAAGAATACACAGCTACTGTACTTCTGTTCCACACACAGTTCTCACTGAGCATGTTTTATTAAACAAAAGTACAAATACACGACAACCCAAAGTCATAGCCACGTTTGCACATTCTCCTTCTTTAACGCCTCATTTCATTCCTTCCTAGTAATTAAAAAAGTGCATTGTTTAAAGTAATTTCTGGCCACACCACAATGTTTCTATAAATATATGAATTTCTCCCACGTGAGATGGACCCACTGTACTTCATGAGCCTCACCATGTGGTATCTATGGTAACCACTTAGAGTAGAAGAAACTCAGCATGTGCAGAACAATGTGAGTGTATGTGTGTAAAGAGGCAGTTGAGAACTAAATATGCTCACATTAGCAGAGAGAGATGGCATTTCTTGTCATTTTGCACAAAAGTAACATCATCTGCATAGATTCAGTTCAAAGTTGGAGGAAAGTTCATCTAACTTATAGTTTTAATCGCGTGTGGTGCCAGAAAGGTGCAAAGTCAAAAACTTTTGAACTTATTTAAAGAGTCACTTTAATGTTCGGCTTAAAAAATTCATGTTTGCACCAGTAAGCTAAGAGTGTTTGCTGCACGACCTGAGATGGAGTCGGTTGTTTGAGGACTTGAGGACGCAGATCGTCTTCCTTTTGCTGTAAAATCCAGAGACATGATGTGCTGCAGCCTCTTAAATGGATGCAACACCAGAAAAAAAAAAAAAAAAAAAAACATCATAACTGCAGTTTCCATGGAAACCAAACCATACCATAGTAGGATTAAATATGATTTTCTCAGAAAAAAGTGTTGACCTCTTGCTTGATTGCTGCCAAATTCTTCGCAGCAGAGCTGGACAAGAACCAAACACCATCTGTGGAGCCAATGAATCAAATTAAAACACATAGGCTCATTTTCATAAATTAAAGGTAAGAGCATAAGCAGAGAGAGTGTCAAAAAAAAGGTTTTCCTGGATTTGTTTCCATGAAAATTTGAAAACAAAGTAACAGAAAAAAAGTCAAAATAAACACAGAACATCAGGGAGAACAAAACATGTTGTTTTTTTACGGCTTTCTAATGCATAGTTTGAAATATATTAAACTGAATTTGTTTATTTTGTTAACAATTCACACATTTCTGAGTATTCCTCCTGTGCTCTGAGCACCAGCCCCTCCTAACCCTTGAAAACGAGAGGGTTCTCACGTGCTGATGTCATGAAGTGAGAACCGCCACTTACAGGAAGAGTCTGCGCTGTCAACACACACTCTCTTCGTGGAGATAGCGGTGCTCAGCTAGCTTTGCGAGCTCCTAAGGCTCGTGCACAGCCGTGCTATTTGCGTTGTGATCAGTGTAGCGATGACCAAGAAACACTCATTGGATTTAGAGTTTACGCCAAAGAACATTCTAGTGAGGAACATGTTAGGGTGGATCCTGAATCAATCAGAGATGGGAGCAAACAAATTGAGAAGATTGGGAAGAAAGGAAACAGACTATTTCCTGGTAGACAAAGCGAGTGACGGATTAAAAGAACTGGTTTAAACATTGATTACTGAGCATAAACGGGAAAAAGTTGGCGTGTCTTCAGGAAAATGATTCTCATGAGAGTGAAGAGGATTTTTATATGGAGATTAATGATGTTTCAAAGAGAAATGTTCATCTGATGTCTGCATTTTTTGACTGAATTTGACCTCAAAATGAACCCATTAGCCATCAACGTTGTGTACCAAATTTTGAGGAAAAATACTCAGCCTACTTAAGGCGAATACACAATATGCATAACCATATTTGCAAAAAAGATTGGATGTTTGTTTTCGTGGGAAAACGCAGACACCATGCAGGTTCTACATTGAAGTCAAGCTTAAGGAATGAAAGGTGTGGCCTCAGAGGTCGAGCCGTCTTACTTCCTGGTGTGAAAAGAGTTCACAAAAATACCATACAGTACCTTTAAAATGTGCTGATATAGCCAGTCTCTAGCAGTGGCTCATTTTGAACAGAACATTGTGTCCAGTCTGCCCTCTTTGTCTGACTTTCCTTTGTAAAAATTGTGTCTTAAACATGTATATAGATAATTAGAAAAGTTTCCACCTTTTAAGAGCACTTAAGGATTCTCCTGGATTCTTTATTGTTTTTCTTACAGCATCTTTTAAGTTTGCAGTCCTGTATTGGCTTTCACTAAATTGGGTCCTTAATTTTGGAGAACATTACAATCACGCTTTTGACCAAAGTTTGACTTTTGCTTAGATTAGTTTTTTTTTGTTTGAGTAGGATATATGCTGTTCATGACTTCACTCCACTGCTCATTAAAGCATTAGGGTGACACCACTCCCTTACCCCTGGAAACCATGAGAAAATACTTTAATCCAACAATCCAATCCCTTAATGATGAATGTCAAGCAGGGAGGTGTTTGGTGCCTTTTTTTAAAGAGCCGCTCCAATGAAAACCATGTTTTGGTGTTTTTAACATGTTCTTGTAACATTGTTTTCATGATAAAGGACATTATTAAATAATTTAAGATCAAAACTGCATTTGAGTATTTCTTTATTCAAACAGAGATTAACCAGGAGCAGATCAATAACTGGCGTTTGAGAAGCTCTCTTTTGTAAAATGGGCGGGCCAAAGTCTCCCAGCGCTGCCCCGTTCGATGCATCCACTTGCAGACAAACAGATCCATGAACGTCTTCCTTTTCCTTGTCTGAGTTGACATCTGGATCTGTATGGCTGGATAGCTCTGATATTACTCGCAATGTTTTTTAAACCACTATTGTTAGCTTGGGGTTGTAAGGTGCCGTAAGCTAGCGGAAGAGAGTGTAAGGATGATTGGACATCAGCAGTGGCTTACTTTTGCACCAACAATCCACAACTCAAACGCAACCTTTTGATGAGCCTCTGCTCTGCTGCACAAACTGTTTCCTAGAAACAACAGATGAAAGTATGATTGGAATGGGGGATGTCTAAACTCAAGGCTTCTGAGATGGTTTATTATGGAGAGAAATAAGTATCACCCCGATTTATGCGTGCGCAATCATTGATTTGTAACTAATTTTTGCACAAAAGAACAAAAATTACTTAATTCAAAAAAATACAGAACACAATTTACATACGCACAAATGAAAATTATAATACACACACACATCTTTAAAGAAAGTGTTTAAGAAAGTGTGTAAATGTTAAATTTCACCACATATTATTCAGAATTTAAGTTCAAAGCAGCTAATAAGAAAACTCTGATGACCCAGCATTCTAGTCGTATTTAAACGCATCACTTGTGAAAAGAGTGTAAAGATTCTCACATCAGATTTGTGTGTAATTGAGTTCTGTTTGCATAACGAGCGATTTGTGCATGTTGTTAGTTTGTATTTGTGCATGTGTAAATTGTGTTCTGTATTTTGTATTTTTTGGAATTAAGTAATTTTTATACTTATGCACGAAATATATTGTATGAGAAACAAATCAAGAATTATTCATGCACAAATCTACTCATTCTCTTGGTCTAAAGCAAATTCACATTCATCCCCTCACTGTATTTTATTTTATCTATTTCATTTTTTTTAACAAAAGAAGCAATTTTGTTCCTAACAATGATGTAAAACGTGCAGACTCACACAATCTCGATTAAAGGTTTCCCAAATCCTGACGGAAAAAAAAACATGGAAGAAAAAAAAAAAAAACTTTTCAAAGTTTTTCCTCCAAGATGTACAACAGAGCAACAAACGACCATGTAGTTTCACTTCCTTTTCACTAACATCTTTTTTGTAGATCTTTTTTATATAGTAAATTATATGATGAGATATTTAGTTGAAAAAACTCTACTCTTCTTGGAATGTGCACAAAAAAATCCAAGCAAATAAATTTCTTAAAATTGGAAAAATGAGTGAAATGGTTTATTTCAAGCATTCATGTTATAATACATGAAATAACATCACATAATCAATCACAAATAGATCGCTTGAAAGGGGGTGGAAGGAAGCGAACTTTTATAATCCCACCCCGACTCGACCAGTACCATTTTCTCTACACGAATTATCAATATCCGGTTCAGGACTTAAAATCAAATATTAATTATAGTTTCAGGTTATAAAAGATCATTAATATCAGTGATGTAATAGAATTTCAAACATCCATAGACAAATCATTTATATTAATCATCAACAATAACCTAAACATTCTCATTAAGAAAAAATTCAAAAAGTATCAAGTAATCAACTTAATTTGTTACTGCAGGAAAAGATATAAAAAAACTCTCGTTAAAAAATAATGATTATTATAATAAAAAAGTGCTAAGTAAAAAATCATGATTTATTAATGGAGAAAAAAGCTTCAAAATATTCTCATTAAAAAAGACAATTAGAGCAGATTGTATTTATCAAAAAATAAAGAGTAAAAACCTGGTTTCTTAACTTGACCATTGGACTATATTGTGAAATTAATCAAACAGAGAAATAAAAATGTTTTGTTAGCAACATTTGTAAATAGTAAATTAAACATTTTATTTAATAACTCTTGAAAAAAAAAAAAAAAAACTTTTTTTTTCTTTAGTTTTTCTTCTCCTGAGTGTCAGGCAGCAGCTTTATTAGATAACACACTGTAAAGCCTCAAACATATGCAAATGAAATATCTTAAGAATAACAGGAATCAACTTGCAATATTTGACTTTCTAAAGAATTTCACTGGATTTTTTAATAGTTCTCAGAATAGTTATTTTATATCAAGTTTTCCTTTACTTCTATTCTCTTATTTTGCTGCATATTGTTTGAAATTGTGTGGAAAATAACACATGAACAGTTTTTGATTGATCTCATGTCATGTGTCTGTTTTATAAATCAAGTCTTTGGT
Source organism: Oryzias javanicus (assembly GCA_003999625.1). Lineage (NCBI taxonomy): Eukaryota > Metazoa > Chordata > Actinopteri > Beloniformes > Adrianichthyidae > Oryzias > Oryzias javanicus. The sequence goes on from CM012450.1 coordinate 25,270,740, forward strand.
ATTTGTACGCTGTTACCAAGGTATGCTTTCTACATGGCATCCAGTTTCAGCTTCAATGCTGTGCAGAAGCTCTTGATCTTTTTAATCTGCAGGTGGCTCGGTGGAGCTGCAAAACCAGAGGATAACTACTGTGTTATCATCCCATGTTACAGTATAATCACCAGTTCTGATGCCAAGACTCAAAGAAAAAGGGGTTTTGGCAGAGAGCATCAAGTAATCACCCTTTCCTTCTCTCCTTCCTTCCCTCTCTCCATCCTTCCACTCATCCAACTGTGGCTAAAGCTGACTCCCACCCTGGACTCCTGTCAGCAGTTCTGGCAGCGATGACAAACTTCTGTCAGGGGCAGGGTGAAACACTGAGAAGGAGATGAAGAGGAGCAGAGTGTGGAGGTCAGCATGCGATGGGCCAACTATCTGCTGTTTTGGTGTTAAACAGGAAGAGAAGGACGCTGCAACCTTGACAGGGGAGCAGGTGGCGCCTCCTCTGGTAGAAGCAACGTAACGAGGCATAAAGGTTGCCTGATGGACTCCGTTTGTCGTGGTTATCTAAACTTCACAGGTCAAAACCCGCCGCCCAGATATATTACTTGGAAAAAAGGTGTGCTTGCATTGTACTGAGGTTTGCGATGCATTTGATGACACGTCTAGAGAAATGTCAGAGCCGCTGGGATGGGTTTTATGCCCTCTGTCAGGCAATGGTGAGGAATGAAAGGAAAAAACATATAAGAACCCAACCTGCACTTTGTTTTTTGGTCATATTGATATTTCTGTGTTTGGATGAAGGATTTGGAAGATTCTGTGTCCACCAAAAGACAGCGAAAGGGGTAAGAAAAGACTAAAATCAAAACAGAATTTTCGAAACAAATAAAGAATATTGTGAAAAATTAGCAAAAATATTATTTAAAACAAGATGAATCAAAGGTGTTAAATAGTCACCAGAGTAATGGGGATGTCACTTTTAGGCATATATTAATGTGGGGATGAAATAGCCTCATAGGTGTTCAGGGTTGTACAAACTGTAGCACATTACAGATTACATGTGAATCAAATTAATTCTTTACCAATAAATTTGTAAAAGTAAGTATAATATGTGGGGAATATTTCTCAAATTTTGATGAGGATTGAAAACAGTAAAAATAATTGTTTAATTTTATTTTATTGTAAACTGTGACACTATTTTGATGAAGTAAAAGTACAGGAGAAAAACTTTAAGAACCTTCAATCATTTTAAACCCTTTACTTAGAAAAAGAAAAACAGAGACCCAATATTGAGTTTTAGTCATCTGTGACTCAAAAAGACCAGAAGAAAGATAAACAAAAGTTAAAATGACCCAATTTAGTCTACAACAGGGGTCTACAGCCACTGGGTCCAGTTTCTTACAGACCAGAACTCAACGAAAGGCGCAAAATCCCACTTTATTGTTTAGAAAACTACACAATATTTGTGTTTTTGTGGCCAAAAAAGGGTAACCAAACCCTAAAACTACTTTTTTTTTTCTGTCGACCTCTATGAATGGGACTTCAAAAGAATTGTCTGCTGGTAATTGCCAAATTTTTGATTAAACTAAAATAAAATTGTCTGCTGCCCTCTAAAGGTTGAACTGAGGCATTGCATTTGCATTTTGTGATTGGTCCAACCCGTGTCATGATCTGCAGCTCCCGTAATTACAACAGTCCTACCCCAAGCTGACTAGATTTTCAAATTTCGGCTGTGGGAGGAGTCAGCCTCCAACTTCCCTGTTTGGTGACCCTTTAAACATTTACTCATAAGATCCAACTTTTAAGTATTACAAAAATTAATTTACAAAAGTGTAATTTTGTTTTGTTTCTATTTAAACCTGTTTAAGTTTATTTTATGATTGACAACAGTACATGCAAGTTCCTTTCAAAATAAAACCCACCCTGTGTCAAATCTGCTGCAAAAGATTTACATGAGTTAAAAAAAAGCAAGACATTTAAATGTAATTTGTTTTTCTTTATCATTAGGGCTTTGGTGCACCATCATAAATCTTCTCCCTTTACCGTCAAATATTGACGAATCCAATTATTAAAGAATTAATAATAATAAACTGAGATTTTTATTCTTATTCAGTAAAATGTGATTTTTATGTTTATTTTTATTTTTTAATCGTTTTAAACTGTATTTGTTCAGAAAATGTTACCACTTTAGCACAATTTACCAAAATGGAAGAATTTTGTTTGACTTACTTTACAATAAAAACAAACATTCAAGGAACATTTTAACAGAATTGCTATGACATTAAATTAAACTTTTTACCGTCATTTGGCTCAGTTGGTGACATGTTAAATATCTAAAAAGAAGTTGCAAAACTTGAATAACTTTTTAAATAACTACTTTGGTGAAAAAGCAGGATTAGATTACACAATTAAAAATGGAAGGTGACTGGGTCTATGCAGCATCACTAAAAATCAGCATAATTAACGTTTGTTTAAAAAAATGATTGTAAAGCCTTAATCTAATGATAACAAGCAAGAAAGAAAAAACTTGTTTGTGGGATTTTTTTTTAAATGTATTTATCGATGCTCTCACTGTTCTGTGCAACACATTGTACGAGGGGTGTTATAATTCAAGAGTTACTGCACTTTTAATGAGTAAAACATTCCTCTATTACTATCGACATGATTACAGCAGAATGGCTTTAAATTTTTTAACAGCATGTGTCCATTTATATGAATCACATTTCATTAACAAGATTTAACATTTCTCATTTCTGCCTTGGTTGAAATAAATGACCTGTAAAAATTATTTTTTTGATTGAAAACATTAGAAATTCTCCAAGTGATTCAAATCTTTCTGTATTTTTTTGTCAATTGTGGATATTTCATTCTTAAAGTGTTCATATTACTAATGAGATAGTTACTCAATTCATGTTTATTTCTGCTAAAAATAACACTAAAAGTGGAAATCCAGCCCATACAGAGAAACACCCGCAGATGCGTCAAAGTAATTTCTTTTTTTTTCTCTATTTAAGGTTTCATGTCTTTTAATAGCTGTTGCAATTTAAAATAGGCGACTTTTCTTAAGCTTTTCTGAGTTTAAAATAAAAGTCTATAAATGAACGTGCAGCACACGCTGACAAGCCAGTCCTCCTGAAACAAAACAAGAGACAAACTGATGTGGGAAAAGTGGAGTGCATTTAATACCGCTGGCTGACAAATTGTGAGCATTTCAAAATACATCATGTATTTAGCTCTGTGAATTTTTTGTAATTGTATTTTAAGACTAAAGGAGATGCAAAATAAGAGGATGTAACCAGTACTCTTCAAGTGGGCCATGTGCTTTGGTAAATTTCCAATGTGTCCCTGCAGGGCTGGCTGGAAATCAGGCTGTCAATCCACAGGAGGTGTTACCTGCTGGGAGCAGACCAGGTGCAAACTCCACAGTGAACCACAAGCAGAAGAAGGTTATCAGGCTTTGTATGGAGATCCACACCCTTCCTTCACCAGCAGAGAATGTTAGAATTAATAAAAGCTTTGAAACCCTTTGAAAAAAATATTGGTATTTGGCCAAAAAAAAAAAAAAATGTCCAAAACCTTTTGCTATTCTAAAATAAAATTAATTATTTTCAGCTTCAAATGCTCTATTTTTTAGGTTTCAAAACTCAAAATTTCAATTTCAAAACTTTTTTTTTTTCCATTTTCAAATCTTTTTTCCACTTTCAACTCTTTTCTTCTTATTTTCAAATCAGAAAATTTCAGTTTCAAAACGTTTGGCCCCGTCGTGGCACGTTGGGGCGGGCCTTACCTGAAGGACCAATCAAAACCAATGGTAACTTCAGTCCCAGAGCATTCACTGACCCTGAGAACTGTAATAATCACGGTCAGTAAATGGCTGTTTATTTTGTACTGTCATAGTCTGAAGTTGTCCTAAGACGTGTATAAAAGCATATAAACCGCACGTCCATCTTATTGTGCTAAATACAGGCGCAAAAAAACATCCTAATGCTTGCATTATTTTGACTTTTGAAACCCTTAAAAAATGTATTTATGTTTATTTTAAAATAGCAAAAAGTTTTGGAAATTCTATTTTTTTTGCCAAACATTTTGGGGTTTCAAATATTTATGGCCCTGATTCGGCTCCATACTAGTAAGTGAATATCTGTACCCAAAAAAGCTCCATATGCTAGCAGATGTATTAAAAGAGATATCAAAATAAAGAATTAGAGAACGTAGAGAGTTGTGGATTTAAACTTTGTAAATGAAATTCGGACTTGTTTATTTTAAGGGATGCGATGTCAAAAATCACTCAAAAAGTTACCAAAGTGACAGTCTGTCAGTGTTCATGTCATCCAAAGGTTAAATTTTGTCCCCTCTTTGGGCAGTAAAGACTGGAGCCACTTTAAAACTGAGTTTATGTCCATCTAAATCACTTAGGGTTACCCTTTAGTCTCTTTAAAACTGTGATAAAAATCAAATGTCAAGGTCATGGCAGCTGATATTGAGATGTGTCATCTTGGTGTTCAGGCGCAATTCTCCCTTATGCTCAAACTAATGCACAAATCTACATCAGAAGCTGCTTCCTGTTTATTCACCGTTCTGTAGATCCTCCAACCTTGTTTACTAAAATAAACAGCAAAAGGCGTTCTTTGACAGACAACCATTTTCATTCATTTAGAATGAGAAATCATTAACACAGCTCAGGCAGAAATGCAGAGCTGGGTAAAAGGGGGTCAAAAAGCAGTCATTACTTTTCATTTAGTGTAAAGATGCAAAGGGAAATTACACGCAGACAAAAAAAGGAAAAATTAAAGCGCTGCGCCCCCTTTGGGAATGTTAAACTGTTTAGCAAATCAGGCATTAACAGCCGAGCAGGTCAAAACAATCCTTTTCTTGCCTCAGTCCCAGTTTTTAATTGATGTTAACAATCCCACACACTGACATTTGAAGGTTATGGAACGACTGGGCCGTCTTTTGTACCCATGTGATTGGCAAAGTCCTACATCATAATAAAGCACAATTCCGCCATCTGTTCATGCTTTAATGAAAATTAAAGAAAATTAAAAAGAAGTGGAATGAGCCGAGAGATTTCAAGGCTTGAAACCTGGTGCAATAATACCTATTGGAACTGCTGGAACAAGCAACTTATGTAATGATGACGAGCTGGTTGATGATTTGGCAAAAGAATCAGACTTGCAGTCTGCGCTCAAGTTTGTGCATGGCATAAACAAGCAACATTCTGCGTGTGTTATATTTGATCAAATATGAAGTTAAATAAAGATGAAAATGATCTCCAAATGTGTTGCAGAGTAACTATACACAGTTTCTGTACTATTCCCATAATGCAATTGATGTGTTTTACCCCCGAGATTCCAAACTGCACTGTGAAAAGTGAAACATTGGATCAGTTAAAAAAAAAGTTCTGTTATTTCTCACATTTAAAATATTAGTTTTTATCTAATTCAGTTTTAAATTGAGTAAAATAGAATCAAAACTAATATTCTTAAATGTAACAAATGACGGAATTTTTGTCAATTGATCCAATGTTTCACTTTTTCAGTGCAATAAACACAAATGACTGGAACGGAACCGAGTGTGTCGTTGTCTGACCAAACATAGGGTGTATTCAGACTGGACACATTTGGTGAAATGGAACCAGAGTTTGTTTCCCCTGATATGGAACAAATTTTTGGTCTGAATAAACCCAAGTTGAATCTAGTCCAGAACCAAGAACCAACGTTCCTCAGTCTGAATAGGCTCCGTTCTCAGAGTGGAACAAGTGAACCAAAATGGCCACTGTATAGCCGGGATGCAAACAGAATAGTGAAGCAATGAGACACGACAACTCATTGAAATACAGTTGGATGAATCCAGGCTCATTAAAACAACTAGGACCTGGGGGGTCCTATAGTAGTGTACTCTGTGAACTTGATTGGGGGTCACTGATGTGGACAGATCCCTAAAATATTGTTTCCTCACTTCAGTACAAAGAAAGATTTCTATTTAGATTTCTTTTTATATTTTCCATATATGTATTTATTTTTTCCCAACCTTTGGGGACATGTGTTTGTGTTTGTGTTTGGGGACGTGGGGGTGTGTTTGTCCGTGTGTGTGGAGAAGTGGGGGGTGGGGGGTTGTGGACATTGTTTAGGTCCCACAATGTTTCCTGTTCTTTGTTTCTTTTTTCTTTTTAAATTCTGATTGTTTTTATGTGAAGCACTTTGATCGAAATGAATTTTTTCCAAAGAGTGCTATATAAATAAAGCTTGATTTGATTTGATTTGAACTTTTATCATGATACACATTGCTTTACATACTGTTTTCCCAACAAGATATATGTCATAAACACTTATCAACATATATTTTTAGTCATTTCCTCCACAGTAACCATCTTGCACTAACGTAGCAAAAATTAACTGTTGTACCTAACGTTGATACATATGTTTAAAATTGCTCAGTGAAATATAAAGTTTGAATAAATTAACTATTCCAACAAGGATAGCAAAACGAAGGATTTCCATTGTTCTTCCTCTCATTGGTTTGCCCCGCCCTCGTAAGTCCTGGCCAATGAATGGAGACATCTTTAGTCACGTGGTTTGTTTTTACAAGCTTTGTTTCTAGACAGAAATGTCTGCTTGACGACAGTGTGAATACAGACCAAAACTCAGACTCTGTCCAGACCAACATACTCAAACGCAGAGATTTTTTAAAAGGCAGCTTACAAAAGGAACTAAGCAGGAACTACACCACAGGACCGATTATAACAAGGGTAAAACAATAGGGAAGGAAATCAACAAAAGCAGAGAAAATCCAGGCTTCAACAAGCAGGATGACTTGAGGAGCTGATTTCACTCTGAAATTTACTAGAGCAGGGGTTTCTGGGAGCTTTCAAACCTCCCCTCAAGCCCTGTGATTGGTGGAGTATGGGAAGTCCTCAATCAGCTCAGTAAGAGGCAGAGTCAGCACCAAAGGTGAAGCAGGACCTCTATCGGGGCCAAAAACTCTCATACAAAGCTCAAACACACTGTGAGCAGGGCTCTGTGAATTACATGTTCAAATAGAAATCTACTGATTATCACATGAAATTGTTTCCGACCACCATCTTTTATTCCCAAATTTTTTTGTAAGTTGAAATAATTTAAAGTGAATTATCTAGAGATGAACTGTGTTCCTCTGATTAGTTGGAAACAAAGTCTAAACAGAAAAGGTTTTTAGATATAATATTAATCTTTTATTTTAAAAATATCTATCAATTATAAAACAAATGCAGATATTTATACTCCTCCCTTATCTGTGACCCAAGGAACAACAAGGATCAATCATCAGGGATTGATTTATGGATTTATATCAGTGATAATGATGAACAGAACTAAGATTTTGTGACTAGAACACTCAAGTGTTTGTTAACCCAATGACATGAGGGACAAACATCCACAGAGAGGCCATGTTGAACATTGATCTGGAGGTAATAAAGCATTTATAAAAGGTTTAGAGCTCTGTTGTCTGGAAAAAGAGAGTAAGAGGTGGAAAGCAGCATCTGTCAGTTGCTAAAACAACCCTGTAATAAACACACATTAACACAATTTATGTCTTAAAACAATGTGGAAGCAAAAACGTAATCATTTCAGTTGTTGGGTCTTTGTGCCAAACTCAAACTTATTATGACAACATTATAACACCTTGGTGTTCTGACATGTAGATGAACTATAGCAGAAGAGATTTTTCTCATTTGGTGACTATAACTTAGACTGGTGGACCGGACACTGGAAGATGGAGAGCTACGGTGAAATAAAAGGTGAGTATAAGTATACACATTTTTGCAGCAGTGTTTTTTGAAATGGAGTGTGGTCAAGGGACACAAACTTGGTTTGCAAATGTGATTTTTGCCTTGGAAAGCGGTCAAAAGTTTAAACTTGGACAGAGGATGAAGCTGGAACTGGAAGGTAAACCACTGGAAACTGGCACTAAAGTGGAGACATCAAAGGCCGTGTTTGCAGATGAAAAGACTGAACCTGATTATATATGCAAAAGGTTGAAACACAAAAGGGGGAGTGAGGGCTGCATGGTGGGGGAGCACAACAAATTTATTTAAAAAGAAGTCAATTCTGTCTAAGGCTCACGTACTGTTTCTTCGTTTTGTCCTTTTATTCACTGTAATACAGTTCATTGCTGTATCTTCCGGAGTATGAGTCACTTTTTTTGCTTAGTTTAGCCAGGGATGCAACCTATACTTACTGAACCTGAGACTTGTGTGTGTGTGTGTGTGTGTGTGTGGGGGGGCGTGTGTGTGTGGGGGGGTGTTTTTAGACATCAATAGGATAATATATTTATCATTTTCCCAGTAAACACCGGTTGCTGTTGTTCCCTCTATCAACCATTAGAGGGCGCTGCATCTGAGTATAAGTATTTACTACTGAGTATTAGAAGAAGTGTCGTCCATAACAAACATTGAAGATAATCTGATTGTTTTTCTCTTTTTTTTGTTGTTTTTTTTTTTTTTAACTTGTCCTGTCCAACAGCTGAGCAAACAGATACGGGCTGACAGCCTCTTGTGTTGGACAGATTTTAATTTCCCAGCAGGGGTCTATTAAGCATAAACCCCGGTTGTATTTTATAAACTTTATTTATATTGTTTATGTTGTATTGTTTTACTTTTTTTGTTGGACCGGACGGAAACATGGGGGGGGGGTAAAAAGAGGAGGGGTTTAGAGAACAAAGATGTTAACAGAGAGTAGTAACATCATAAAACAACCAGGTCTAAATAGCAATCTGGAATGGGCGGTCGTTTTTCTCTTTAACGTTGATATTTTTCGTATACAGACCAAAAGATTAGTATTTTTGTATTTATTTATTTATTCATTTTTGAAGCTGTGCTGGGCTTGGTGGATTTGGTCCAAAACGTCAGACTTTTCTCCCAAAAGTGCGACTTAAGTTCTATGACCTTTTCCTAAAGTATGAACTTGCCAGAAATGGCATGCTGTAAAGTTAGGTCTTTTATATTAATTTTAATGTTTTATAACATATTTGTTATAATAGATAAATAAAATAAGAGATATTTTAATTGATTGTTTTATATTTGTATTTTTATTGTAAATCGGTTTAAATGAATTTATAAGTTTTATTTTTATTTGTTTTTTCTAAAGCTTTTTAGGCTAACAATCTTAGTATCTGCCCAAGATGACAAATAGAAAATATCCGCTGCATGGACCATTCTGGTTGTCTTGCATTTATGTAAATTAACCATGAAAACATTTGCTTACCAGAACAATGTGGAGAATTTTATTAAATTTGGCATTAAATACAATTTGGTCATATTGTTATATATATATATATGACTGTAAGTCTACTTGTGTGGGCTGGTATACCGTAGACTTACACACACTAGAACATGTTAACATTTGCTTTCTTCCCATCTCTGTCATTATATCAAACCAAGAGAAACTGGACAAAATTCTTCAGGATCAATCTTTCCTCCTTACGGTACCAAGTGTTTGGACAGAAGTTGGGGAAGTGGCTTTTCAGTATTCTGCACTGACAATGTGGAACAATCTCCAAAAAGACTTGAGGATGAAGAATCTGGTTCCTACAGGCTGATTTAAGATTATGTTTAAAAAAATGGAAATGAGAAACATACTTTGTGAATGTTTAAAATAGTTTTTTTGCATTTTATTTTTTATTGTTATGTGTATGAATAACTCTTTCTTCACCCCAGGGCTCTTTTGAAAAAGAAATGTTCAATATCAATAGGAATTCCTTAGTTAAATAAAGGTAAAAAAAAAATAAAAACAATCACGAGTGACAGGAAACAAATGAGTCGAATGTAAAGTGTTTTGTCCAGACTTCCATTGGGATCAAGTTTTTTATTTGTTATTTTAAGTCTTGCTAATGTTATATGGTTACTTAAGTCATTTCAAATGTATACTATCTTCCAATAAAATCAAATAAATGATTAAGAGAATGGGAAAAGTAAGCAAATACTCATGGTTGTCAAAATAATTTATGTATTTAAATGTTTATTTTGCGCTAGAATAATAAATATAATGTAAAAGACATTGTTTTTTTTTTTTAGGTTTGACTAAATTGTATGCCTTATTCATGCTTATTTGAAATACAGCGCCACCTTCAGGACGATAGTTGCTTCATACAATAATGATAGGGTGCATTAACAGCAGAGTAAAAAAAAAAAAAAAAAAAAAAACAGTTTTGTTTGAATCCTGCCCTTTCTTAGATGTAGTAGTCGCTGTGGGACCTCCACGCGGGCCTCACCTCATTCTCACGTCTGTTCACGTCCACGCTCACTCATCCAGAGCCGTGCTGTGCGTGGAGCCGGCCACTAGCGTGCAGAGCTCGCATGTGGCTTAAAAATAGTCTTCAGAGCAGCCAGGCAGCTCTGCTCCATGCAACCCCGAGGCGCTGCATGGCCAGCGCGCCTCTCAGGGTGTAATGCAACGCTTACGTCAGGAGCACGAATGAGTTGAGATCGATGCGTGAGCAACTGTTGGTGCAATGATACATTCCTGGCACAGAGCTCCCCGGCGGAGGAAGAGAAAAGAGGAGAGAACACATCACGCGGTGTCAAGGAGCGAGTGGGACCACTTTCAGCACCTTGGAGAGAGACAGGGCCAAAACGCGCGCAGTTCGAGGCTTTTATGGATTTGTAGACACCACACATGTATTTATGTCTTTTACATTGTATAATAAACGTTCATTAATTTATATTATGCACAATAAAAACTAATTAATAATATTTATTACTTAATTATACACACAGTTGTTTCTTTTTTTGATCAAATCAAACTATGTTTATGAGTATTATATGTTTGATTTATTTTTATTTATTTAATTAGTTTATAGTTAAAGCTTCCTGGTGTAAATTTCAGCCGGGATTCCCCACCCCCTGAGCTGCCATGCTGGAGCAGCGGAGTTAAGAGCGTTGCTCAGCGACAGCTTGACCAGTTGTCGGACAGATCTTTGAAGAGCCACTGGAAAAGACACGACTCCACCCACATTTTTGATTTTTTTTCTTTTTTTTTTTTTTTTGGTAACCCTTTGCTTTTGCATAGTGACCCTCTCCGCACTGAAACATTTCAACAAATACGCAGAAATCTGGGGAAACCCCCCCGTATGCTCTCGAAGTCATGAGTCTCCTTTAAATTTCCTCCGAGTCTGGATCTGCCATCAGCACTGCTCCTTCTTGATGTTGTAGTGGGGAATACGCATGCGCCCGGTTTTGGAATTACTGCACTGGCAAGAATAAGTTAGACCCCGTTTGTCTTGAAGGAAGAAAAAAAGAACAACTATATCATTTTAAATGTCGTAGTGTTCCCTAAGAAGAAGGAAGCATGAGGACACTTTGCGTCTGTTTCTTCCTCTTCGTAGTAGCGGTGGCGCGCACTCAAAGGTAAGTGGAGAGGTAAAAAACGATGCTTCACTCATTTTGCGAAGTGTGAAGCTTTTGCAGATGGCATGGAAATACGTGATATCTTTGATACAGGCATGTGCACCCCCTTTTTTTCTCTTTCTCCCCCCTCATAGTGTCGGTGTCAATGACCCCAGCAACATGCCTTTGGTCAAAGAGACGGTGGATAGGCTGTTGAAAGGTTATGATATACGATTGAGGCCAGATTTCGGAGGTAATGTCACCAACTCTCCCTCAGATTGCGCGCAAACATTTGTCCTAATTTGATGAAAGTGATCATTGACGTGTGCGCCCGTCTCTGACTTTTATGGGATCAAAACAATCCGAGGTAATGAGTGATGTGGCTCCAAGATGAATTTACGCACAAAAAAAAAAGAAAAAAAAATTAGCCCCCTCGTTTATGTATTTAATTATTTTATTTATGAGTCAGTGACAATATATGGGATTTTGTACGTGAACATTTCAGTAAATATAAAAAAAAATTGGATTTATTTGTGTCAACAACTTACAGAAAAGGAAATTCTTTTTTTTTTTTTTTTTTTTTTACAGGTCGGAGCTTCTAATCTAATCTAATCCCGATTGACAGCAACTGAATTCCCTATTTTTTTATTAATCTGTGCTCCAATCAACGCACTCATTAATGAGAAAGTGGTTTCCTGAAATGCCTCTGACCTGATGTGTTTCTCTTGTTTACCGTCCGTTTTAGGTCCACCAGTTCGAGTGGGAATGAATATAGACATAGCAAGCATAGACATGGTGTCAGAAGTCAATATGGTAAGTAGGCCATTTTTTTTTGTCTTCACTGAAAGGGGAAATACCCCCGACACCACCGGGGATACCCCTGTTTTTGTGGGATCTGCAACACTAAACTGAACTCCAAAACATATTCAAATGAATTTCAGAAACTTTAATGCTTTTTCTTTTAAGGACATTGTGTCCACATATACATATTTTATCCCTATTTGTCTTCTTTTTATTTTGATATATTTATCTTAATGTTCGACTTTGATGATTTTTTAAGACATTTGCATGAAATTATGGCACCAGAAGAATTAAAAACTGTGCATGTAAAGAGTGCAGATTAAGTTACATACAAGTGCACCTCTCAGTGATGAGATTGCGGAACTGCACCTCGCAGAATGTAATCACAGTGGAAGGTCACTCTTTGACAGCTGTGATGAAACGACATAAAGGTGAAGAAAAATCCTATATATGGTCAAATGAATGAACGTTCTACGGTCTCACTTTTCATTTGCATTTCGTTTGAAGGATCTGTTTACATGAATGAGATCCACTCTGGCAGGCAAGCCATTTTCTAAAAGCTGCATCATTTATCAGGTGTCCTTTAACTGAACTCATTTCAGTGTTTCAGAGATAAGGAAGTAAATGACTGGCTTTTTGCATCAAATGGTATGAGTGAAGAGCTCAGCTGTAAATATGCTGCTTAATAACACACAAATGGAGGTACTTTGCACCTGCATGTGCTTTGAAATGAGACAAAAAAAAAGAAAAGGCAACTTTAAAAGCTGAGTAGCTCCAGGTAAAGCAACAAGGCTGGGCTGCTCTTGGTGAGAGAAAACTGGTTGGTTTTCCTCAAGCATTTCATCTGGAGAGGGTAGGCTTCTCCTTTAGGGGCAAAACTTTAACTTGGAGGTTATTGTTAAGATATAGGAAAAATGTCTTGTTTGAGCCCCAAAATAATAAAAAAAAAGTCTAAATTTAACAGATTAAACCAAGACAACTCATTTGGTGATTTAAATATTTGAAATCATAGATTCAGTGACTGTCATGTTTGCTGAAATAAAAACAGAAAACTGAAAACAATATGCTTGGCAGAATAAAACTAATTTAAAAAGATTAAAAATAAGATTAAGGCATAAATAATGCTATAAAAAAACAGAATCTACCAAAATTAGATAGATAATATGTACAGCTAGAGGAGAAAATGTGTGAACCCTTTGGACTTCTTTGGTTTTATGCATAAACTGGACCTACGATTGTGTTCAATAACATGAAAACATAAATTGCTGTGATTTGAGAAGGCGAAGTTTTCTCCATGGTGTGATTTATATAAAAAAGTAAATAAAAAATGCGGTCCGTTGATGTACTCTCAAAGGGTTTACATACTTTCTCTTGCAACTGCATATAAAAAAGAAGGGACTAATACAAAAATTATATCTTCCAAAAATGATAACTATGTACAAATGGATCTCTCATTAAGCTAGATAAAGCTTTAGAGAAAAAAATGGGAGTATTTCATGTGAGGCCACGCCCAATTGGCCAGATTCAGTCTTGCTGGGCAAAGAGTTGAAAATGTTTAGATATTTTTTGCAATTGTTTTACATGATAATCATGAGGAAGCATAAGTATATTCTAAAGCATTGGGCAGTTACAACTAATGCTGGGCGGTATGATATTACATACCATGTAGGTGATAGAAAAAAAGAGTCTATCTTGCCATTTCTCTTCCATTGTTTTTATTTCTTTATTTTTATTGCTGAACTTATGAGGAAAAAAATGTTTTCCTACTAAGAAATTTGAGACTGTTGTGCACTTTTTCTTTTTGGATGATTTTCAATCTTCACTGGTGTCCAATGACAGACATGAAGTCCTTTCTACCTTTGTCATGGGAGGGATAACACGTCAATACGAGGGTTGGGTCATCTGGACCCCAAAGATAGCATGAGAGTTTAAAAAAAAAAAGTATTTCATTTGTAACTATTCAGTAACATGTTACTATTAAAAATAAAGTCAGAGAAAAGTAAGCAATGACATTTCTCTCTTTTTTTTTTTTTTTAGAGAATAACTGAAAATATACTCTTTTGTTGTATATTGTGATATATATCGTTATTGTGGTGTAAAATAATCTGTATCATGATATTGAATTTTTTCCATATTATCCAGCATTAGTTACAACACATTGAGGGGCAGTATAGTCTGAGACTTACTTACAAAATAACAAGAAAGTTCAAAATTAGCATAATAAAAGCTATCAAGACTAATATCTGCCATTATATATGTGTGTTGCCACTTTGCTTGAGACATTCATTTTTTATTCCCTAATTACTACAAAGCAAAATTCTTTTATGTCACCTTCCTATTCTTGTTTGTTTGTTTTCTCCTTTTGTTTTATCTCTTTATATATTAACATTAGTGTGAATATTGTTAAATTATACTATTTTACTTAATTTTTTCTCTGTTTTTCCACAAAATGTTTTTTATTATGGTGTTTAAAAGCAGTAATATAAGTTATATTATGGTTGAATTCATCTAGTCCTTCAGACGTTTTTAATGCCAAATAGTTTGATAATATGTTAGTGAATGTGTTTTATAGACCATGTATCATCCTGAGCTTGACTGTGTGTGTTTGCAGTGGTCTCTCGCACAGACAAAAAAAAAAAGAAAAACACCAAACTTTCATATGCATACACACACCCACACATATGGTCACAGGCACAAATATTCTTTTCTTCCGAACACACAATGCCGGTGCCGCACAGCTTCTTTGATCATCCCGTTCCTTTGTGCAGCTGGCCATCTAAACACTCTCTAATGTGAAAGGGGACTCATTACCGCCTGACCCATTGGAGTCTCATAAAAGGAAGAGGCTACATGTGTGTTTGTAATGGTGTCAGCATCTTTGATCTGCTCTCTTTCCTAATAGAAATGTAACCACTTTTCAGGACAGCAGCTGGTGTAGAAGCCCTTCCGTTATTCCATTTCCTCTACACCATCTGGCTCTCTGTCAGCCACTTATTTTGGTGCATGGGCAGAAACACCCGGCGGTCTGTCTTCAGAGAGTGAATGGGGCTCAAAGTTGAGGGTAATGGAGAGACGTCACAAAGGGCTGCGTCTAACGGTGTCCTTTTCTGTCTTAATGTTAGAGCGGGACATGAATGCTTTGCTTCGCATTGCCGGTATTGTTGTTTATTTTTCGTCTATGGTGCGTTTTCGGTGCACCACTTAGGGACTGTTGGCAAAGCTTGTTGGACTCTAAAGATATGAGGGAAACAGCCAATTTAGATGTAAAATGAAACAAGAATATTTATTAAAAATAACCAGTTCATCTACATTTTTAGTATTTTTAGAGACCTACTCGATGAAAATTGTTTTTTTGGTGTTGTTAGGAATTTTTCTCATGATGGAGAACATATTTAAAGGAAATTAGGGTAATTTCAGAGTTGTTCTTTATTCAAATCACTGATCAGGATTCTTGTTGCACTGGTAATGTAAGGTTGGGGGTCTGAGGGGCTGTAAGCTAACAGGAGAACAGACCCGCCTGCAACTCAGAGGCCAATTTTGATGAACTACTGCCGCTCTGCAGAAATGATGTCAAGAAAATGACACCATTTTTTTTTTTGGGCGAAAAAACTGCATAATAATAACTAAAAGACCACTGGATGTTTTTCTAATCTATTCAAAGATGATTAAAGTGGGATTTTAAGTCTTTGCACTCTCAAGTTGTGCGGTTTGTCTCTGAGATTGACTAATCAAAGCAGCATAGGGAGACGTTTTAAAAGAGACAAAGTCTTCTCTTTTAGGGTTTAGGGTTGTCTAACATAATGAACGGTTATGTTGAAGCACAATGGACTGCCTTACTAGGAGACTCTTCATTACGTTTCATTTACAGAAAATCTTATAGGATAAAAAGATATAGAGAAATATAGATAGAGATAAATAAATAGAGATGAAGATAGAAAAGATAAGATTACTATATAGATGATAGAGAAATAGATAGGTAGAAATATATAGAGATTTAGAGATAGACATATAGAGAAAAATAGAGATAAATTACATGGAGAGATAGAGAGAAAGAGATGTAGAGAAATATACATAGAAAGATAGAGATATGAAGCTATAGAGAAAGGAATATATAGAGAGAGAAATAGAGATATAGATAGAGAGAAATAGAGATGTAGAGAGATAAAGTAATAGAGACAGAGATGTATATAGAGAAACAGATAGAATGCTAAACAAAGAGAAATAGAGATATAGAGAGATGTAGACAAGAGAGAGAGTAATAGAGATAGAGAGAGGTAAATCCACAATATTTCTTGCAAACAAAATGTAATGAAGAGTTTACATTTGCATTATATGTGTTTTACTGACCCACAAAGCAACCTTTTAAAAATTCCATTACACGTCAATTAAGTCTGACATTGAATCAAGACAGTGCGGCTGAGGTTTCTTAGACACTCATGAAAGGTCACTGCTTTCTGAGTGTCTGAAACCAACATCTCAGGCCTGCCAGGGTGAAAAGGGATAGATTGTGTGAGACCCACGGGTCAAAATGTTCACTGCAGTGTGTGTGTGAGACATGAAGAGAAGAGTGAACGACGGCAGGAGAGAGGAGGGAGAGCGTTGACATTAACACGTCGCCATGTGGCGAGTCAGAAGCAGCGATGGTGTTGGAGGGAAGGTCATGCACCTAAAACCTCTGGGGTCCTCCGTCTCCATGACTCAGAGGTGGACATTTCAGAAAAGGAGGTGCACACCGAATTCTCCGTTCGACTTCTGACCCCTAAGGGAAGTAGCTTCGCAAATATTCAGTCACTGATTAAAAACAACATTAAGTGTTGCAGTGACAGCTCCAGATGTAATTTTATTTTATTTTCCCATTTCTCTCAGCAATCTTTGGAGCTTCTCCTCTCCAGTGCCCTTAAACGTGAAATATTTGATATTAGGCAAGCTTCTAACTCTTGAATTATTGGCTAGCAGTTTTCACAGGAGAGAAATACTGCTGTCTGAGGATGAACTATAGTTCTCGTCCTCCTCCAGAAGGCAGAAATACTAATATTGACGTACAAAAAGGTCGAGAGGAGCTTTATTGATTGTTAGAGGATGGCAAAACTCAAAGACCCTCATTTTAGTACATTATGTTTTTCACCTCTCAGCGTTTTTGATAAAAAAGCATTCGTAATGTTCTGTAGGCCAGACCTGTGTTCTGTGAGGGACTGTGAGCCGGCTATTAGGTAACTCGATACTGCCATGCGCACGGAAGGAAGTTTGGGAAAGCACTTACGGGATACAATTTAATATCCTGTGAGATGATGAATGATCTCAAGTCTGCATTTGTGTTTATGCCTTAATCTATTTTATAGCCACCCTGAATATGTTCCACTGCTGAGATAGACAAAACTTCCAACTATTTAGCTATTGGCTTCAGCTAAAAAGTTGAATAGGTTTTCCCTGCAGGAGTTTAATACCCGGCAACAATGGAGTATCAGTGATGATGAAATGATCATCCTAATAAGATCAAAACAATCTTAACGATAACAGTTGTTTAATGAATGTAGGAATGCAACAACTAATCTATGAGGATAATGAATTTAACTTTTTTCTTTTTTTCCTTCTTAAAAAATGAGGGGAAAAAAGTGCTTGCAACTAGCACCTGTTTTTTGGACCTTCAAAATAAAAGTCCATCAAGATAGACTAATTTCCTATTGAGAAAAAGATATATCGTGATAAATATCGTTATTGTTTTATCAAACAGCTTTAACAGAGAGAGATAGAGATATATGGAGAGAGATAGAGAGATATATGTAAAGAATATAGAGCTGGAGAAAAAGATATAGAGAGACATAGAGATATAGCTAGATAGAGAGATATACATAGAGAGATATAGAAATACAAAGAGAGAAAGAGATATATGGATAAGAATTTTTTTTCTCTTTTGCTTAAAAAAAGCACTTGTAACTAGCATGTTTTTGAACCCTTCAAAATAAAATTCTATCACAATAGACTAATTTCCAATTGAGAAAATGCTATATTGCGATAAATATCGTTATCGTTTTATCGCACAGCTTTAACAGAGAGAGATATATGGAGAGAATATAGAGCTGGAGAAAAAGATATAGAGAGACATAGAGATATAGCTAGATAGAGAGATATACATAGAGAGATATAGAAATACAAAGAGAGAAAGAGATATATGGATAAGAATTTTTTTTCTCTTTTGCTTAAAAAAAACCCTTGTAACTAGCATGTTTTTGAACCCTTCAAAATAAATTCTATCACAATAGACTAATTTCCAATTGAGAAAATGCTATATTGCGATAAATATCGTTATCGTTTTATCGCACAGCTTTAACAGAGAGAGATATATGGAGAGAATATAGAGCTGGAGAAAAAGATATAGAGAGACATAGAGATATAGCTAGATAGAGATATACATAGCGAGAGATATAGAAATACAAAGAGAGAAAGAGATAAATAGATAATTCTTTTCCTTTTTTGCTTAAAAAATAAAAAAAAAGCTTGTAATGTTTTTGAACCCTTAAAAATAAAAATCTATCGCAATAGACTAATTTCCAATTGAGAAAAAGTTATATCGCAATAAATATCGTTATCATTTTATCGCATAGCTTTAATAGAGATAGAGGTATATATAGCGAATGAGAGATATATGTAGAGAAAATAGAGCTGGAGAAAAAGATATAGAGACATAGAGATATAGCTAGATAGAGAAATGTAGAGACAGAGGAATAAATTTTAAATTCTTATATATATATATATATATATATATATATATATATATATAGAGAGAATTTATATATTTTTTTTAACTTCAAAAAGGAAGAAAAAAAGCCTCAGAGATTAAAGAATGAATGTGAGAAGTTTCACAGTTTGAAGCACTGAGATGCGCTCAAGCTAGTTAAAATCTTACACATTGTTTTGATACTTTGTTAAAACAAGTATCAGATCTATAATGTTGACAATTCTAACCTTAATCTTTACTTGATATTTATAGTTAATGGACAAATCTTTGTTTTTCGTTTGGATTTGATAGCTCATTCTCAACTGTTGATAGAGAGGCGGGGCTTAAATTGTTGTTATGTGCGTCAAACCTGCCAAAGATGTAGGGAATTATTTTTGCTTAATCTTAATCTGCAATTAAATGCGGGGATAATCCGCTTTAAGAATTTGATGAGAAAATGTTTTTTTTTTCAACAAATGAATCAACATTTCCTCTTTAGCTTCTTATAATTACTAATACTGATGATGACAGTTGGGTATTAAAATATACTCAGATGCCTTCCTTTTAATTTGAAATCATGAACCTTATCATGAGCCTGTCATCCAACCTCATCTTCTTCTTATATGATGAACTTGTTAACAACTTTCATCAAATCACTAAGAAAAAGCAGGTCAGCTTCAAGAACGATACATCACAATCTGAAGTGCTATGTGTCTAGTCAAGTCGCAAGGGAGGAGTGATGAAAGAAATGGAAGAAAAGTGTGAGTAGTGTAAAAATGACCCACTCTCTAACTACATTATTGATGCTGGAGGGTTCAGATATACATGTCTCCCTATAGAGCTGTTCAAACCCATTTGGATCAAACTTGTGAGCTTTTTAAATGGGCTAAAAAGACAAAAGTGGCATTCTATAAACCAGATGAAGAAACTCAATGGAATTAGATGGTTGTGGCTCATAAACTCAAATAAGAGAGACACACAAAAGAAAGTCTGGTTTGAACTGTGCTCAGAATGTGAATAGAATTTGGATATTCATAAAAGCTATCTCAGATTTGACTTTTTTTCTTTCATGGCAAGCATTCACTTCTCTGTGGATCGCTCTGAAGACACGCCTCCACCATTCAAACGTTGATAAGTTCAAACAACAAAAGTCGCTGCATGATCAATTTTAGCTGAGTCCTTTGACTTTTAGGAGTTCAGTATCTTCAAATGTCAATTTAGAATAACAGTGCAAAGCATGACGCTTTAGTCTGTTAGTCAGAATTATTCGTCTGGGATTCATGAAAGCAACTCAGTAAGACGATCTCTGTAGTAATTCTGTACAATTAAAAATTGAATCGGAAGGCGTTATCAGAGCTAAAAAAAGAACAAGACTTCTTGAGCCCATTCGTTTGACATCACTCTTTTTTATTTTTCTGAACACAAACACATTACTGTGTTTAGATGTTTTATGGCCAAAGTGTCTTACAAAAAAAAAAAATCCTAGTAATTTTCTTTAAAATGTTTGCTCTTGATTTAGTTTATTTCAAAATATTCTTTAGATACTATTCAGACAGTATTATTGGCGTTTTTAATGCTTTAGACTACAATCACATATCCCAAAGTGCCACCATGAAACGACCTAATGCAAGTTTTTAGTGTATTTGGCAGGTGGCATTTGGAATCGGGAGGTGGCAGTCGAATTTTTACACGACCAAATTATTCATTTATTTTTTTAATTGGCACATTTTGGGGTGGCAGTCCAGTGACAGGCGGGGATGACACCATTACGAAATCGGGTGACAGCCAGGCAGCCACAGGTCGGTGGCAGCTGGACGACGTCTCTGGGCGGCAGCCGTCCATATCGAGTGCCACCCGGTAGCCCGGGGGTATACAAAAGCAGGAAATTCTGCATGCCTCATGGTCACCTGACTGCCATTCGTCACCACGCCAACGATTTAAAAAAAAGAAAAAAATTAAGGCAGTGGCATGAAATTTTGACAATCGTATCGATGCTTCCCCATCGTGCATTGGCAGTTGTGTTTGTGACCGTAGCCAAGCAAAGACAACAGTTATTGTACCAAAAACACACTGTTTTAATCTAATTTGTGGATCTAAATATGCAATTTTAGTTTATGCATTTCCCTTTTGTAACAACATACATGGTAATAACTGCAAGTAAATTGCACCTTACATCCAATCTGCTGACAAACAGGAAGTAATTTAAAAAAAAAGGAGGGAAAGAAAAAAAATGGAGAAGCATAGGACAGGTTTCTTAGTAAAAAAAAATAATTTAATGTTTCGAAAAACGTTCCCAATCATTCAGATGAATTATTGCATCTTGACTTAAACTACCTTTTTTTTAAAACATTCAAACAAAACATACAAATATTGACAGTTTTAAATTTAGTTATGATTAATGTTAAAAACAAAGTCATTGCAGAAGTGTACAAAATCAGGTCTCTGGTTATTGTTTTTACATATGTGAATAGGATATTTTGCTAATGAGTCATTACTCCTCCAAGCGATTCAACTTGAAGATAAATCTAATGTTTTTTGTTTTTTAACAGCTTGCTGCACTGATCTACTATTATATTGATAACTAAAAGTTGTTGTATGGCAGAGAACCTGTTATTAACTTGCTATTTTCCATGGTCTAAACCAGATGAAATAGTTCTTGTTTGAATGTTACTTTCAGTGTGCTGCACACATTGTATGGCTTGGTTTTCCATCCGTGTTGGCTTTTATTGTTTAATGACTTGCACAGACACAATGTCGAAAGACAAACGGGGGAGGGGCAGAAACAAAAGTATGAAATATAAATGAAAATTCATCTATTATGTGGTAGCATGCTCATCCTTTGATCCTGCAGAGGAAGTTCTTCTTTAGTGTCTTATTCAAACAATTTCTAGCAAACGTTGACATCTTCTGCCATAAGAGGTTTGAAGCCATAGTTTGTTTTTTGAGAAAATGTTTTCATCAATCTTTTTCTGTCATTCATTTGTATTTCTTTAATCGGTGTCATCAAAGGGTCAAACGGTTGAAATCTAAATCTATTGGAGCTTTGCTAATATTTTATAGTGCAGATCATTATGTGGCTGTGTTTATTTAACAATCGGCGCACCAGCTCTAAATGTCAGAAGATTCAAGGCATGTAATCAGTCGCCCCAGGTTAAACAAGCTTACTAGTTAGGCATCTGATTCATTGCTGTAATGGTAAATGATGGGTCGGACGTCTAGATAACAGCTCTACCCTCCAGCAGTAACAGAATGTTGACTTTTTCTTCTTGTTAGCAGACAAGAGGACAAGGCATAACCAGCATACTGCAGCTGTGCTGTCCCGTGTCCTCGTGTCCTCGGTCTGTCCGTGGTCTTGCGTATTTGCATGGTTTTGCTGCCTGTTTGATCATCGCACAGCGCCGGGGCCCCGCTGCAGGGAGGATTAGACAGAGTTACAAAATCAAAGTGGGTTAATCGGCTAGCGTACCATTTCAGGAGGCATCTCGCAGCTCACTGGCCACACGGCGTGATGGGTTTGAGTGCTCAAACTCAGAAGCTTGAAGTTTGGCTGTCATAACAATGTTTCTGTTCATCAACTATTTTTTGTAGCATAATTAACAAAAAAAAGTCTTCAAAGTTAAATACAAAAACAAAGGCGATAAATAATATCTGATAACTTATTGTGCACTTTGAATATTTCTCTTTGTCCAGACACTTTTTTTTAATCCATCAAAAATTACAATTTTCCTAAATATCTTCTCTAGATACCATAAGGTGTTAATTCAGTAGAAACTAGCGATTGAGAGATATTCAGGTCTATAAATGTCATGTAAAGTGGAGAAAACTGCATTCCTGGTAGTCAGAAAGATCATTTGCTGCTCAGATGAAAACTTGAAAAGGTAATGTTTTATGGTCATGTGTCTAAACTGCTGTAACTTTTATTTTTAGGACTGTTTTTGGGCTCTAAGTACAAAACACCTGGCCATTGAATGCACCTAGAAAGTTAAACCAGTTGATCAATCAGGGTCTTGGATTTGGTAGTATATAGGAGTGTATTTTAATCCACACAAGTACAAACTGCTTGAAAATTCATCATAAAGGAAAAATTAATAACTGCAGTTTTTGTCTAGCTGGAATACATCAAATCTTTGACATTTCACACCAAGCCTCTTCCAAGTGAAAGTACATGCGTTAGTATTGGGTGATGGGTTGCTCTTTTAGTGCTAGGGTTTTTTTTTCGTGGATGGGACCCCATGCAGGTTCCCCTGGTGTGGCAGGGGACCCTCTCTAACATCCCACTCTCTTCTTATATTTAGTTAGATCCCAAAAAAATAAATGATAAAGTTACATTTAAAAAATAAAAAAATAAATAAAAAGCTTAGCCTCAAATACAAAAGTGGTTTATACAAATATACTAACCCCTTCTTGTAACAGTAAAATCTGTCCAACACAACAGACCTTCTGCTCATATCTGTTTGCTAAGCTGTAGGACCAGACAAGTAAAAAAAAAAACACTATTGGATGGCAGCAGTCAACCGTGAACACCATATGCTAAACACATGTTCAAGAAAAGTGAATATGTTAGTAACACTCATTAACTTGTTCAATGTCATAACTTATACTTTTTAACCAAATTATTAAAAAAAAAAATAGAAATGAAAATTTTAAGTTGTGCTTATATCCATTCTCACTTGCAATACAAGCGAGGTATTTCTGTTTCTGAATTACCCAACTTTACTTCAGTATGAGGACTAGAGTGTCATGAAATCAAGAACCTCCTGGATTAATGGACGTCCCGCTCTGCCTCCCGTGCGATACAGCTGTGGAGCGCTCCAAATGCCATCCAAGCCAAGAAATTGGGTGTTGCGGATGTAATCATTCTTGGATCTAATATGTGGCATAATTGCATACAAAGTCAGTCAAAAGGCACAATTAGACCCAAAATTTAAGATGCATGTCCGGAGCTGAGCTCGTAAACACACGGCTCGATCCAACTTCCAACAAGAAATGGAACCTTTAGCTTATTTTAAGGGCTATTTTTGAAAACCGGCTTCATAGATGTGAAGAGATAGTCTCTGGGAATGGATAGGAGATTTGAGCTCTAATCAAATGAGGAGTTGAAAAACAGATGAGTCGACTGAAAATGTAGGTACTTTCATTTTATCAGAGTGATGGCTGATGTCTCTGCAGGATATTGGAATCTATTGACTATAAATAAGCAAGAAACAAGTGATTGGTGGTGTTCTGCACGTGTAAAAGCCCTGCTGGAGCATGAAGATCAGAAAGCAATAGATCTGACTCATTCTGGTTAATGAGCGTGATCCAAGTCTCTAAACTCTCGATTGAAGCACTAGTGAAAATAAACCAGGTGGTTAAGTGAGATGGTCTAATTTATTCCAATTTTAAATGGCTTAGTTGGAAAAATAAATATTGCCTGGTTCAAAACATAGATTTTTTTGGTAAATATAGTACTGATAACAGCAGTGCTGGAGAAGTTTTACTTGTACCCCCTTGATTTGTGTTACATACAACCTGAAATTGTTGTATTTTAAATAACGATAATATAAAGCTTTTGGAGCATGTGATTATGCCTGAAGTCTGTGTCAGGACCACACACACCTAAATACTCTGAGGAGGATTAGTTTAAGTGAAGATAGCTGTGGTTGATTATCGACTTTAACCTGAAGGGATTGAATGAGGAAAACTCAAACTAGAACATGACAAGAAGCAAGAAAATACAAATAAAATCCACATTCCTCACAATCTGGCTGTCGAAGTTGTCATAAGTCATTGATGCTGTCATGTTGAGCATGTCAACACTTTGTAAAAAGCTGTACACTTGAAGTATAAGTGAATATAGCAAGGATACTATATGCAATGTAGGAAGTATATTGAATTGAATACTTCTTCAGACCAAATTGGAACATGTTAGGTTTACAGTACCTGTATATACTAATATAAGTAAACTGCAATTTACAATGGGGCACAAAAATATTTAGTCATCCACCAGTTTTGTAAGTTCTCCAACTTAAAAAGAAAAAGAGGCATGTAATTTTTATCGTAGGTATCCCTCAACTAAAAGAGAAAATAAGAAAAAAAAAAAATACAGAGAATCCTGTTGTTTGATTTTTAAGTAATTAATTAGCAAATTGTGCTGGAAAATAAGTATTTGGTCACCTACAAACAAGAAAGATTTCTGGCTCTCACAGACCTGTAACTTCTTCTGTAAGAAGATCTTCTGTCCTCCACTCGTTACCTCTATTAATGACACCTGTTTGAACTCGTTATCTATATTAAAGACACCTGTCCAAAACCTCAAACAGTCAAACTCCAAAGTCCACTCTGGCCAAGACCAAAGAGCTGTCTAAGGACTAGAAACTAAATTGTTGACCTGCACCAGCCTGGAAGACTGAATCTGCGATAGGTAACCAACGTGGTGTGAAGAAATTGACTGGAAGCAATTACTAGAAAATAGAAGAAATACAAGATAATGTCCTCAATATGGGGCTCCCTGCAAGATCTCCACCCATGGGGTCAAAATGATCATAAGAACAGTGAACAAAATCCCAGAAACACACGGGGGGACGTGTGAACAACCTGCAGAGAGCTGGGACCAAAGTAACAAAGGCTACCATCAGTAACACTCTACACCACCAGAGAGGCCTGCAGTGCCAGACGTGTCCTCCTGCTAAAGCCAGGACATGTGCAGGCCCGTCTAAAGTTTGTTAGAGAGCATTTGGATGATCCAGAAGAGGACTGGGAGAATGCCCTATAGTCAGATGAAACCAAATAGAACTTTTTGTTACGAACTCTATTCGTCGTGTTTGAACAATTGATGGCTGACTAAATGCTTTTTTTTTTTTAACTGTATTACTTGACTTTAATTATAACCCAAGCATTCTTGCGGTACATTTAAATAGGGCACTTTTTTCTAAGAGAAATTGGTGTTTTAGGAACCTTCCAAATGGAGAACTTGAGTTTATTTTGTAAAATGGTTTTAACCAAAATACATATCAAAACCTATAAATTAATGAAAGCAGGCAGTATTCTGCAAAAAGTTTAAAAAAAGCACAATATTTAGCATTTTAAGATGGCATTATGTTATTATTAACTGAACTCACAATTATAATATGTTCTGATAATTGAATGGGGGTCTGGTTCGCTACTCCCAGATGTTTGCCTGAGTATGACACCTCATTGCAGATGGAGCAAAAATACCCCCGCTTTTTTTTTATATCAGACAAAAATGTGTAGAATTTGGTCTGTTTTAACTGTATTTACTATGTTTAGGAAGGGTCAAAATTAAGCAACCATTAGTTGAAAGAGTTTTTAATCACTTTTAAGTATTTTAAGTTCTGTAAAAGTTTCACATCAGCATCAACTTGTACAACTTTAACAGCCATTTTGTGTTGAAAAAGACAAAATGATGTCTCTGTTTACCAAATATTCAATGAGTTTGTGCTGTAGAAAACTTCATCGGTGAAGCAAATAGCTTCTAATTGTAATGAATCACACAAAAAGATCATTTAACAGCCAATAACAGTCATGACATTTCCACTTGGACACCAATTCCTAGTCTACAGCCTGAGAGGCTGTTTTGGCAAGCTAGTGGGAGGAGCATTGGCTCTAAAACTCTTTCAGAGTGAGACTCCATCACAACACTAAGAGAAACACACACTCAGATGTGTGTTTATTTTAGAACTATCAAGCTGACGTGTTTATCTTTTGTCTAAAACTCACTTTCAGGCTCATTTTTTTTCTAAAACTGTAAAAACAATCTTTTTTTTTTTTTAATATCAGTACTGGTTGGAAAGCTTTTCTCCCTTTAATAAGTGTTGACTGGAATATTTTTCAGCCATATGCTCCGAGCTCCGTGCCAGGTGCTTCCGTATGGTCAGAGCATCACTTCACCTCAGAAACCCCAAATTGCTGCGCTCACATTTCTCCAAAAATAACAATTATGCAACTTTACATGATGTCAATTTGAAAAAACGATGCTGTTGAACCCCAGAGAAACGCCATGTCGCTGTGAACAAAGGCATTTGTCCAACTGAAAGGATGCGTTGGGGTTGGATGTTCATTGTAAGCCTGAGTGTGAATCTAAGCTCCTTTGCGTTGTTTATTGGGGATCACCCATCACTGCAGGGACCCATTTTTAGATTGTTAATCAAGGTAACGTGCTCAGATTGATGCACTCAGTATGATATCCTATAAACTGAGAGCAGATTGAGATTGCTTTTTTTCCACCCGCATGCTGTGCCCTAGCAAAGGTCAACGTGACAAGCAAATAGTTGTAAATGCAAGTCTTTATCTAAAGTCCCACGTTCTCATAGCATTAAAAATGATGCTGTGTCTGGTGCTACCGGCAGTGCCTTCTGTATGTATTTTTATTTAGAATATAAAGTGTTCTAGTATAAAAATATGAGGTTAAATTAGCAACAAAAACAAACTAGAAATGTAGTTTAGTTCATGATTCCTGATAAGGTATTGCCTGACTAACTGTCTCATTCAAACCATGCATTATTTTTAACCTTCTGTTGATCATTAAGGTAATGCCTCAATAACAAATACCTTTGTGGGTGGATACTAGGAGAGCGTGGAAAAATCGATTTGATGATATACCGCAGTATTTCGTTTAACGATAAGAGTAGCGTTTTAAAATGTTGACATATTTAATTAACTATTTATGAGCATTTATCAGCATCCTAGTTTTGCTTTTCAACTTAAACCCCTTGACCACTCGTTGGCAGCAAAGCACACTGAGCCACTTTGAGCAGCTCTACAGCTTAAATGTTCTGTCAGCCTCGTGCTTTTGTTTGTTATGACACAACTGCTTTACTTTTTTAGTTTTAAACTGAAAAATGTTTTGTTGTGAATATCATACAATATTGACTGTTCCCTGTTAGAAAGAAAAGCAGCATGAATTTGTGGATAGAAGAAAGTTTATTGTTAATGTTGTGATGATTAAATAAAATGATTTTTACCATTTTATTACAATAAGAGATGTATTAATATTCAGGTAGAGTTTTTCTCTTAGTGTAATTTTAAAAAGGGAAAAATTGTCCTGGTACAGTCTCAGGATACATCGTGATGCGTATCATGAGACATGTATTGAGATACGTATCGTATCCAGCCAATTCACATACCTAGTGGGGGCACACACACTAAATATTACATTGTAGACCGCTTAGTGAGCCTGTAGATTGAAATGTTTAAGCATTTTTTCGTTTTCTACTAGCACGCTGCGGTGAAAGGTCGTAACAAACACTTATACAATGTATGAGGGGGAAGGAGGTAAAACACAGGGGTGTCAGGTTTGGGGGTAACACAACATAAAAAAGTGGAAAAATAATGTTCTGTATTGAGGAACGTAAAAAGTTACAGTTCAACTTCTGGTAATTAAATTATAATTACTAGACTACAGAAACCCTAAATTCTTTGTTACTCCGTTTTGGTGAAAACCATTGCAGGTGAATAATAAAACAAATCTATTTGTGTAAAAAGTAGGGTTTGACATTTCAACTTGGTTAAATGCCTAGTGTCTGTTAAAGCAGAGTTTAAGATCAGTCAAAGTAAGATGATGGAAGACTGAAGAAAAATATATGGGAACAATTTAAGAGGAATTCTGAAATTGCTTTGTTTCCAATTTTGTTGAAAAAAAAAAGGCAAAAACATGTCAGTTAAGTGCAAAATATATAATAGAGATAAACTGCTTTCCACTGCCGTAGTGTCAATGCGCAACCCGCCTATGCACTGCACTACACAATGTATGTGTTCATGTGGTGAAACTAATGAGTTGGTGTTAAAAAAAGTTTTTAAAAAAATGTGCGGTTGCCTTCTCTAGCCTCCAAATTTTATTTTGTGTATTTTCCTTAAAGGTAGTTCATCGTGTTTTCCAAAGACAGGCTTAGTTTTAGACTAAGAATAAGTCTTTTTATCTACTTATGCCAATTAATCAAAAACAAGGTGAGGTCATATGATCTTTTTCTGTTAAAAATATTACTGATCAATTTATATATGTATATATTTTTTTAATTTAGTTTCTAAAACGTTTCCTATAGTTTATAGTTTTTCTTGTTGGTGACATCTTTAGTTTGATAAAAAAATCTGGTTAACACTTTATATTTATGTTTCTTCCTCTTTTTTGTTTTGATTGTATATTTTAAAAAAGGAAAATATTTCATTTTTAAAAAAATTGACGGAACTGTGTGAAGGTTTTGTATAAATAGATTTTCCGGTGCAGGTATCGATGTGAGGTTTTCTGTGCAGATTCAGTCGGACGCTTCCAGCCCTCCCTCTTGTCATCACTGCCCTATAATTGGTCTTGTGGGTCAATGTAATTTGGTCCACAAGTTTCCTGTCTGACACCAATACAGGCTTAACAACACGTGTAAACTCATACCACCAGCTGTCAAGCAGAGCACTGGGCTAGTTTCTGCTTTATCACAGCTTGTCAAAATATACAAACTTGATAATGGCCAAATGGGAGAGACAGTGAGTGTGGATTGGTTTTCACAGCAGCTGAACATGACACTGAAAGCTGATAATGGGATAGTGTTAAGCTGGATGATGCAAGACTTGCTTTTAGCTGAAGAGACACTTTTTTCTTCCAACTTTCTTCATTTATCAACATGTTATCCATTTATTTTTACAAGTTTCAGTTTATTTTATATGCTTTACAACATAAAATAGAGTTACACGTTTAACAAATGAAGTTGATTTCAATTTAAAAGCTAACATAAATAATAAATTCCTATTTTTTCTGTTTGCCTTCAGGTTGCAGCAAATTGCTTTGCTTTAACATTTACTAACACATTCTTAAAAAATATACTTTTCCAGTGAAGATCCACCATATTTCTCAGATTTTGTTGTTATTTTTAAAGTCTGTCAAAAAAAAAAAATAGCGGAGTTAGCTTATCAGAAGAAGCCTAAACGGAATAGTTTTTCACAAGCTTAGCTGAGAGAAAAATCTGCCCCAATGCTAGATGACACTCTCAAAATGCCGGCTGGTAGAAGCTTGCTTTTGGTGTGAGAAATGAGAACGTTGAGGCTGGTGGTGTCAAACTCACAACCCTTATCACACCGTTTGGAGGCTATTGTTGTCTGTGTCTTTCACTTGAAAAAGTCATGTGATAAAGAAGCTTGAGACCTCTGAAGTTAGTGAACTGTAGACTTCAGAGTGGGTTCTGTGGCAATTTATAAAGCCTTATATGAGCTTATTGAAGACTATCTTCCTCTGTGAAGAATAAACTAAAACACACATAGTTTAAGTGAAAGTAATTGTATGAAATGGAACATACTGTACATGGCATACCTTAAAGACCTACTTTATTCCTTGTCTGATCTATTTTTAAAGCTTTCCCAGTGGTCTTTTACAAACAGTTATGCCATTTTTAGCCAAAATCAAGAAATATGTGTCATTTTACAGGACATAGTTTCTGCAGAGTGGCAGTAGTTCATGAGAAAGTTTCCTCCAAGTTGTGGGTGGGACTATTGGAAGGGAGCCGCCCGCCCCCTCTCCTTCCCCGTTGCTTACCCCGGGCGCACGCTGCGGTCTAGCTACAGAAGATGACTCGCATTGGCTACGGGACGCCACAGGTTCTGTTGCCGACCAAGTGAAACTCAGAACTCATGTAGGTTCACGTGATAACCCGCCATTTATATTTTGGGGGTTGGTGACCCGAATACGGAGAACTCGCCGTCTCACCGTCCCACCCTTATGGATGAAGAATGTTTGTTATTAATCCATATTCATCAAAAAGACTTCTGATCATGCTTTGTAAAAAAAAAAAAAAAAAAAAAACCTGCTTTATGATAAATATCCTTCAGAATTATCAGAACATTTTCGAGCCACTTCTGAGTCAGCTGATCCCATTTCTCCATGCAGGTGCTCACTATTCAGTTGGTAGGGATTTAGTAACAGCCTTTGGCTCGCTGTGTGTGTGCCTGTGTGTCTGTGTGTAGCCAATGGGATGGGCCTCATATCTGCTCCCCTGCTGGGAAATTTCCCACAGCACCTTTAGATGCAAATGGTTCATATTACCCGTAGGCCCGTTGTGTAACAAGTAGGGGAGATCGGGTTGGTTGTCACAATGACGTGATGGTTACAACACGGGGAAAACAGAGAGTACAGCGGAAAATAGGTGTTATTTTGACAAGTGTACTGGATGCCCTTTACATTTGCTCGCATTATATCAGGTTTAGGTCATAAGAGCCCAAACTTCACAACAAGTGCTCCGTCTTGGCTCTGTCATTCGGTAAAAATTTGAATCGAACTAAACAGATTTGGAGCGCCGGAGAGGCCAGATCACAGAGGCCAGATCTGATTGAATGCAGTCTGAGTGCCTCTCGCCCTTTTCAAGTTACGTAAATACTCAAGCGGCTGCACCGGAGCTGTAACGGTTGTAGTGTGAGCCCGGGTTGAGCAGGGAGTTTATGAACAACCCAGTGTATTTTCTGTCACTAGTACACTTGTTTTCTAAACAAATTTATTCGTTTGCTAGTAATTTGCAACAGTCTGAACTGAGAAATACTCAGAACTGCAGTTTTGGGCCTAATGTACTTTAAATATGTCCTCTATCATTAGAAAAATGCCACTAGAACATGTTAAAAACACATAAAAAAATACTATTTTCTTCATTGTGGGTCTTAAAGACGGCTGCATCAGGCGTGTCTTTAAAAAGACAGAAGCCATCAGATACAAAAAGCCACCAGAGAGCAACACCAATCTTGGTTTCGTACACTGTGTTGGATTTGCTTGACAGAGATCACAAAGTTGCTAAGAGACCTGGACGAAAAAAAAAAAAAAATCCTCAAGGGCAGAAAACCCCAAAAAGTGTCAGAAATGCTTGTTTTGGAGTTAATAGATCTTCATGGCTTTGCAATCTAACCAACAGGATCCAAACTTAACCAAATAATGCTTCAATATTTACCCATAATCATTTTAGTTATGAATTCTTTGGAATCGGAAGACAGAAAGTGACAATTCTTTGAGAGAATGTTGCTCAAAATGTATTCTTGATCAAAAAAAAAAAAAAAATATATATATATAATATATATATAGACCATGACATCTCTCTTCTGGTCAGAAATGATGTCATATCCTGCAAATGTTCCAGTACATATTAAGGAATTCATTTATGTATTATCTAAATTCTTAGCACACATGCAAAAATCGAACATTTTCAGTTTGAAATATGTTTTTATATGTTTGTAGGCTAAGATATAAAAAAACAAGTCTCAGAATTACTTCATGGCTAAACAGCCATTTTATTCAAATTAAAACCTCACTCTTGTGACTTTGGTAGATAGGAGAAGAATAAATCAGTCCTATGAGACGTTTGTGGTGTTATCAGTCATAATGCCCCCCAACACACACCTGCACACACCCAGTGGACCCACGAGTCTCTTATAGGTCACTCCAACTGTGAGAAGATATTGCTTCTTCAAGGGTGTTCTGGCTCAAAGAGATTCTATATGCACGCCATCAAATCTGGACTCCCACAACTCTGTGTTTCTTTGTTTGCCTGTCTTTCCTCAGACCACCCACGGAGAAGTGTGTAAACTGGATTTGCGCTTGTTGATAACTCGTTTTGTATTTGCTCAGGCTCTTGTTATGTTTTTAATCCAAAGACATATTTTTATATTACATTATCTCCTCGCTGGCTTTGTGCACACGTAATGTGTGCTTATACTCTCTTTGAATAGCAAGCGGTTCTTCCCAGTTGCCCAGATCTCCATAATGCATGAGGTGTGGGAATTTGCTTTGTGCATAGCAGATAGTCAAAGGACTGCCAATGTAGGGCTTTAGCAGCATCAGAAAAGAAGGAAACGTGTTTGAGAAAAAGAGCGACACAATACGTGCAGATATTAAGTTACACATATCTAAAGGAAATACAGTCGGTGTGGATTCAACAACCGTCACTCTATGGCCTCAATTCATATTATTATTACCCCCAATACTTCAGGTGAAGCAATAAGTGGGAAAAGTGATGTGCTCTGATTTTTTTTTTTCCTTTTTGTCTCTTTGGCGAGCTAACCTTCCACCCTGCATGAATGACAGCTATACCTGAACACTCCTCCAGCTTTTTCCACCCATCCAATCTCCCCAGCTTCCACTAAGATTCAAAAACATTGTAATAATGTCCTCCCCCCTTTTACCGGCATCTAATGACCACCCTCTTTAAATGGATACTCCATTCTATTCTCATCTGCAGGCGGGAGCCTCCAGCCAGTCAGTTTTGCTTCACAACTGTGAGCAACAAAAGTATTTTAGTCTAGAGAAGAGATTTCAACCTTTATTTTTTCATTAGTGTCCGTAATACAAAAATGTGGGTAAAAATATGTTTTCAGACTGTGACTTTTGGAAAGAACAAAACAGCCTTTTTAATAGACAGGAACAGTAGATAAAGTACAAGTCAACAGCCATCATTCTGGTCTTTTTATTACACCATGTCACATAGCGTCGAATAGGCCATAAAACCAACAAAACAGCTCAGAGGGATGAATATTTCAAATAGAGTCAGACTAAGGACTTTACTATCATCATAGTAAATTGATTTAAAGACTGGGAGAACACACAAAGACTCAACACACACTTTCATGACAAATATTTCCTTTCACCTTCCAGAGCAGAGACAGGCAACTCCAGGCCTCGAGGGCCACGGTGCTGCATGTTTTTCAATATACCCTCCTCTGGAGATCATGCGGCCCTCGATTCCTGTTCTAAAGCAACAGTAGTGTGTTTCTGTTAAACAGATGCACAAAACTTTATCGATATTCTAGAAATGTCAAACAAAACAATTTCGCAACTACATTTTCCATTAAATCCTAATCATGCAAGCAAACACAATCCAATTTATGAGATTAGTCATTCAAAAACACGGCGACGGATGTGAACAATGCTTTGATTAAAACCAAACACATTAACATTTCTGTCACAGCACTCATCCTCATCTATCAAAAGAGACGTCGGCGTCTTTTTCAGGCGTTAAGCTACGTGGGAGCGGCTACGGATGAAGAGATTTTTGGAACTCATGGTTGGTAAATTCACAGAGGAAACAAATTCCACATGACATGCTCAACTGTTGATGAGCTGTGCGATGGTGTGAGATCTATTGTGGTGCTTCACATCTAAGTGTGGAATCTGGTTGTTGCTCATGGGACTCATTTAAGTACAAAGAAAGTGTATCCATTGCTGTTTTGTGAAATATGTCAATTTTGATATGCCTCAAAAACCACTTCCACCAAGAAGAGCAAAAACTATTTTTTTGCAAAAAATTCATTTTTTTTTTTCTTTAAATTGCAGTTTTTCCGTTAGGCAAAATTATCACAAATTTTATTTGTGCTTTTTAATAGTAAATGGAAACAGCTATAGACTGAACATCACTTCTTCCTTGTAATGTGATTTAAATCCTGTTTGATTTTATTTTGTATGATGTACTGTGTTTCCTACATCATAAGCCACATTTCTCTTTCAAAAAACAAAAATATGCTTCATAATTAAAGCACCGTATATATGGATGTACTCTGATTGTGCTTACTGATGTTGAAGCAATTATGAAAAGGACATGGAGCTGTCACCATGCCTGGTTGGGTGTTGTTGGGAAAACTGTCTAATGTGTAGTGATGTTGGAATGTGTTTCTTTTCTTTTTTTTTTTTAACATAAAAATGTAATAATGTTAAGGGTGTGCGTGGTTACAGTAAAGCTTGTGTTCGTGTACCGGTCTATACCCTGCAGCTCCAGAGCCACGTCTGGCTCTTTTATCCCTCCATTGTGGCTCTCTGGTTACAGAAAAATACAACACTTTTAGTTTAAAAAAGTAACTGTAAAGTAAAAGGGGAAAAAAAGTAAAATAACATATCACTCTGCACACTCCAAAGCACACTGGCCACAGTGGTCTGTTTATCAAGAACTAATAATGTGGACAAATTTCAGTGTTTAATGGTTAATTAGCTCTATTTTATTGTAAAATAGCTAGATTAATGAATTTCTGGCTAAGAAGCACAAAAAATGCTTAAAAATAAAATATTTCTTATTTTTTAACATCTGACATTTCCTGATTTGCTCCATCCAGAAAATCAAATGTGAAACCGGAAGTCTTTTATTTTGAAATGAACTCTAATGAACCTCTGCTAAAAGGTATAAAGTTGGGTGAAAATAACTAATTTTTTCTAAAAATGTTGTCTTATTTTTATTTTATAAAACAATAACAACAATACAAAGTGGTGTCTTATTTTTCTAAAGGATGTGTGGCTCCTACTGGGTTGTTATCAGTGAGAAATCGACGCAAAAGGCTCTTTAAGTGTTAAAAGTTGCAGAACCCTGTGTTAGCGGAATCATTCTTTTTTTTTTTTATGTATTCCAAACAAGATTGGGAATTAAGCATTGCACATACAGTATTTTGAATAGATATTGGTAATGGTAGTTGGTATTGTGAATTTCTAATGCAGCTAATTCTTCTAAAGTGGCTTATCTTTCAAGCAATCTATTTGTGATTGATTATGTGATGTTATTTCATGTATTATAACCTTATTGCTTGAAATAAACCATTTCATTCATTCATTTTTTCATTCATGTGTGCGTGTCATAACCAATGTATAGGCTGTGTCCAAATTCTCACCCTAATCTCTAACCACTAAAACATATATATATAGTGCAGAACTAGCCAGCAGCCAGAATTTTTAAGTCATTTCGCACACCAAGCTCACTACTTTTTTGTTTTTCTTGCAAACAGCAAGTATGACATCACTGATTTCATGAAATGAAAATCTCATCAATACAAACATTTTACAACGCCTATTTGTGACTCCCCTGTGTTCCAACAATGAAATATTGATAGTTTATTTAATAAATTATATTTAAACACATTTTTTTTTAAAGTTGTTTAAACGCAATGAATTGCATCTGTATTAGCTAATGTAGCGAGCATCAATGCATTTTGATTTTTCGCAAGGACATCTGGGAAATTTCTAGGGCACTCGATCTTGGAATGGTAGAATCAAACAGCACTAAAAAATGGCAAACACACTATAGAAAGTAGTGAAGGAATTCAGACAAAGCCATAGAGTTAATATGAAACAGCTAATAAAGTCTGTTTGACTGACAGACTCATCTCTTTATCTCACTTAATACCCCTTAAAGTTCAGTGTGCTTTATATATATATATATATATATATATAATATATATATATATATATATATATATATATATATATAAATATATAAATATAAATAAATATAACAGAAGCTCAGAAGTAGACCAATCAATGACAGTGCACTCTATAATCCAATGTAACCTGCAGAAAATACAGTGTGAAAAAAAAATAACTGAGTATATCAAAAGGCTTAATAGAAACCTGTGATTATTATAATTTTTTTTAATTTCAGAAAACAGATGACTTTTAGTATTTTTAAGTCAACCTTATCTGTCCTCTATTTACTGCATTTGTAAACATATTGCAAACATAATGTAATCTTACTGATACTTGACATTTTGAACACATATCACAATTTTATTAATGAATGATTGGAACTCTATATATTTACTTTTTTATTTTTTATTTATTTATTTTTTACAATTTATAAGCAATTAATGAGCAGCTTTCATTGAAATATTGTAATAACAGTAGTTAAAAAAATTCTCTCTTTAAAATTATTCATTTTATTAGGCCATTGAAATGTTAAATTATTACAACGTATTTAAAATGTAAATTGGACAAAAAAAAGTGCTTTTTTATTTTTAAAATTATTTTATATTTTTATTTTTTTGTTAATGTTATCTTCTGTGTAATAAATACCAAAAGTATTTATTCTGGAGTCAATGGGCCACATTAAACACACACAGCAGCTCCTGTAAGAATTCCCATTGCCAATTTGCAGCCTGCTGTGCTCGAGCTGTTCTACATACAGAGCGTAATCCTGTGGAAGTTACACGCAGATCTCCACAGACTGTGGAATATATGTCACTCCGCTCCGAGGTGTCTGACTGTTTAATATTAGATTTTTTTTTTTGGAAATGCTGTGATTTCTGCCGGGTTCCTCATACCCTGTTGCCGAAGCCACGGGGGCCATGCAAGACAGGATATTGCTAGATACTTGTTGTCAGGGGGCTCCTTGGATGAATTAGAGCAGGTGGTTGATGAAGGGATTGCATTTTATGTGCACTAAAAGTGTTTCAAAGAGA
Source organism: Oryzias javanicus (assembly GCA_003999625.1). Classification (NCBI taxonomy): domain Eukaryota; kingdom Metazoa; phylum Chordata; class Actinopteri; order Beloniformes; family Adrianichthyidae; genus Oryzias; species Oryzias javanicus. Next base: position 25,307,759 of record CM012450.1, read on the forward strand.
TAAAATTGAGATTTTGAATAGGTTGTAAAAGTTGGAAAGCTGATATTCAGATTTAAATTTAAGTCAAATTCATTTGTCTTTTTTAAATATAAATCTGCACTGTTATATTGGATATTTTGGAATATTTGGGTGTTTTTTTTTTTCATTTTTTATCTTAGCATGTGGTCCACCACTTTAAGGGTTATTTCAATGGCCCATCAGGTAGGCGCTCTATATCTGTTAATAATAATGGAAGTCATTTTCATCTGCATTGAATTTTCACTGCCAGAGCAAACATTTGCAAAAGTAACCCCTGAGAAAAGCAGGGAGAAAAACAAAGCAGTGTTGAAGCTGTCGGGGGGGATGAAAGGAGGAAAAGAGATAACAGATGAGATGACGGATAAAAGAGGAGGGGAAGAAAGTGAACCCGGGGAGGTCATTGACGGTGCTGGAATCAGGGACTGAGAGTGAGGAGCTGTGAGAGTAAAAGTAATTTGCATCACTGCTCCACTGAGCTTTCGAGTGTCTTTCATTTACCCCCGCATAAAACCCTTCTGCATCTCTTCATCTTTTGTGGCAATTTCTCCATCTCTTTTCAAGTGTTTTTTAAAGGACAACAAGCTTAAGTGGTGCCAGAAAGAAAGACATAACCTCTGCTCGCTATTTAGTCATCTTCATTCTGATCCTCTGCTTGGGTCTCCCTGTGGACTTAAGCCCTCATTCCTCTTTGTTTAACCTTGTCTTCCTATAATGAAAGCACAATATAACAGCTCGGAGACTTTCTCTTCACTTTCTGCAGTGCTGTTGTCCATTTATTCCATGTTTTCTACTTTTTTTTTCACTACAGCACAGTTTACTTCATATCAACTCTTAAATAAATGAACATGCACACGGTTAAAACTAAATGAGAACTTGGCCTCTTTTTTTCTTTTAACCTAGTTTTGTTGTTTTTCCATTGGCACATTATTTGATACTAAATTTTAGATTTTGTACTTATTTTTTTAGGAATAAAATGATCCTATTTTATATTACTTTGAAAAAAAAAAATCAATTTTGGTATAAGAAAATTCATTAAAAAGGTGTAGAAAAAAAGTCTCTCTAAATAAGTACAACTAATCATTGGTAAACAATAGGGGTGGGCAGGTCGGATCTGAGGATCGATAGTATTGATACTAAGGTCTAGTATTGATATTAACATGAAGAGATTAATACTTATGTCACAGTTTTTCTTTAATACATACAGTGCTTAGAGATTTTTTGCAAGCGCTGCATCTAGCTGTCTCCAGTGTTGCCAGATTGGACAAAAAACAGCCAAATTTAAGTAAAAGCCTACCCAATTTGTGCAGGAAACTGCCCAATCTGGCAACATTGTCTCTCTGTTTAAACAGCGCATCACCTCCTCAAACCTTGCACCTCCCTGCATCATCAGAAAGTCAAGAGTCATTAAAGAACCCCAGATTTGCGAGAAACTGGAGTTTTTTTGTTGTGTTGTATTTTAACCGGATTACATAACTAAGCAAAACTGTAAAATGAGGTATGTACGTAGGGGTGGTTCGCTGCTTCCCACTCCTTTTCAATCAATCAAACTCTACTTGACTTTAGTCAATAATTAAAGATATTTAATGAATCAAATGTGACATAAGTGTAGTTTTTGTAATAAGTTTTTTTTAAATCCATTTTCTAATCAATACATTTCATTAATTCTGTAATAAGTTTAAAAATGTGTGTCGTGTTTTTTGCAATCTATGCTTGAAATCAATCAATCAATATTCTTGTATCATTTACAGTGTTGCCTTAGTTTGTTTTTTTTTAACTAGTGACTGATATTTTATAACTGGTTTATTTTTTAAACATTTGCGGTGCTGTAATACTTGGGCCTGGTTCACACTGGATGTGGAGGCGCCACGGACAGAGGCCGCTTCCATTCGGCGCCCTTGTTAACCTGTGGTGTGGTTCATACAAGACGCGGAGCGCCGTGGTCCTCCGCGGAAAGCTTGTTGTTTCAATGTCTGGTTTATTTTGTGTGCATGGTGCAGGTGATCTGCATAAATTCTGGCAGGAAGTTACATCAAAATAACTGAGGAAATCGGTTTATTTTCAAAATATAACCCATTTTTCACAATAAAATACCGTGATAGACAAATGTGACCATGTTTTTGTATCTATGGAGATGAAAATAAAGCCAAAAACCCCCACCACCACCACCACACACACACACACACCCCCACACACACACCCCCACGCACTTCTCTATGTATTTCAACAACAGATTAATTAAAGTAGTGTAGGATTGCTAACTACTTGCTTCTTCTTGGAAAAACATGATAGTATTTTTAGGTTATTAACTTATTAAGAACAAAAAAAATAAAAAAAAACAAATTCTAGCAGAAACGCCTGTCAACCGTTGCGGAAAAATGTGTGTCTGGTGTGAATTTGCAGGAAAGAGCAGATAACGTGCAAGCTTCTCTCGCAGCCACTTTTGCTTTTAAAAAAATGGTCTAGTTACTGTTTTCTTCTTATTATAATGATATTATGGTGTTATTAATATACATGTTCTACATTTGATGTACGTTCAGTACAGATTGCTGTAGTTAGCTATTTTTTATTTGCAGAGTCTCAGTCCTGTATTATATTATACACCTAATTTCCAAAAAAAAGAGTGTACAGAACAACATTTCAAGAAAAAAGTGTTTGTGTCGATATCGGTGATACAAGCCCTGTGAATACTTAGTATAGGACTGATACCCAAATTCTCAGTATCGCCTATTCCTAGTAAACAAAGAAAAATTCTGAATTATAAGAATACACATTAAAAGCTGAGGTTTTCATTTTTCTAGTTTGCCAAAAAAAAAAGAAACACACAAACATTTATGTATAAACACATGCATAAGCAACAGTTTTCATTGTTAATTGTTTTTGTCTGAGCTAAATTTGGCCAAGTGTTCACACACAGTGCTTAATGGGCGAATGATGCAAGAGTCATTGAAACATTATTAACGGAAAAGTCTTAACATTTTTCAAAATTTGGCTTCTTTAGGCCTTAAGTTCCCAAAAAAGTATCCCGTTTTTATGTCTGGAAACCTAGTTGAGAAGATTTCCACCCTGGTTCTAAATAAGTGAGAAAATGCATTGTGGGAAATTTTCCAAATATGTTTTAAATTCCAATGATAAGTGAACAATAATTCCAAATGCTGTCATCAAAGGAACTTTCATGTGTCCTTTGAGCTTCAGTTCCAGCCTGACAGTAACGTTCATGCTGTTCACAAGTCAACTCCATGTCTCCGGAGTCGTGGCTTACCAACCCAACAAAACAATTACAGATTGATTGATGGTCCAGGCACTAGTTGTGTGACCTTTTTGGCCAAAAGAATATCTGGAGAAATTGAACAGATGGAAAATTCTAAATATTCCTCGTTTTGTTTTGGAACTAATTCTTCTTTCAGGATTTATTAAAGTAAAATAACTATTTCTTTAATCCTTGTGCTCTCTCATGGGGTCCAGATGACCCCACCCTTATATTGATGTGTGATCCCTCCCATGAAAAAGGTGGACAGGATTTTATGTCTGCCTTCCACGGACACCAGTAAAAATAAAAATCCTTGAAAAACAAAAAAAAAAGTCCAGCGCGTTGTCTTGTGGGGTCCAGATGACCCCACTTTTAACCAAAGCATGCCTAAGATAACACAAAATGATGTTATACCCGTTTTCTAGGACAGATCATAAGTAGATTGAATTTTAATGTTGTTAACACAAAATAATTGAAGTTTTTGAAAAAGAGCAATGTGGAACACTCTGAAAAAACCATTAAGAAAGCCATTAACACAGTGGGAGAGACGTCAGGAGAACTTCGTATTGTTTAATGGTTGTAATGGACTCTCTAATGGCTGTAATGACTCTCTCCGTAATCCTCTCCTGTAGCTCTCATAAATGCAACATCTTAGTTCCCGTCTCCCTTCTCTGATTCTCACACTCTCCCTTCCCTCATAGTTTATTTTGATGCTCGTGGTGAGAGCAATGACAGCCTCCTTGGTAGCTAACATTCTCCGTCTACTCTGGTTGTACATCAGCAGAGACCCTGCAGTTCCTCTGGCGATGTACCGCTTTCCCCACAGAGCGATCACTGAGAGACGAACCAAAGCGTTTTTTTTTTGTTTTTTTTTTTTTTAATGGAGTTTTTAGGTTCGCAGCAATGTAGTCACACCAACGCTTTAATGGCCTCGCCATCCCACAAAGCAGAGCGGAACAGCCTGTACTCCTCGCCAAAATATTTTCCCGATAATGTCAGAAATGAAAATGACTTCAAAGTCGAAAACATGGAGGAGGATTACACCAAAGTCATGGGTGCCAGGACCTAAAACTGTTGAGGCTCTCTCTTTTGAAATCCTCCTTACAGTTTCAAAGAACAGTGAAAATCTGTAGATTATGGCACCACTCATTAGCATGTGCTCCAGTCCGTGAAGTGTTGCCAAAATGTTAACAGACTTCCAGCTCGACTGCACATAAAAGCAGACTGTTGCACGTGTCGTGTCTTGATGCTGCTGTGATAATCCAGGACAGAATGCGGATGTCATTCCCAGTGCCCACACTTCCACATTCAACCAGGAGAGAGAGTGAGTTTGCGTTCGGAGGCTCTCCTGTGGTTTCATACATCACAGCGAAGCCTCCTGATTGATGGTGTGTATTGACGAGAGCAGAAAGGATTGCTTCAGAGGAAGACATGGCAACAAGCATCTCTTCAGCTGCACGTGCTGCGGTCCACAGCATGCCAGGAAGAGTAAAATGTGAGCTGTTACATAAGCGCCAACCGGGGATTGAAGTGTTGAGAAAGCAGCACGTGCAGTCAGGGATCTGTTGCTGCAAGCCTAAGGCTACTCAGAGCAGCCAACTTCAGCACTTTTCTTTCATATAACATGCAGAGGGCATTGTAAACATGGATTTTATTTGAAAATCTTTTTCTGCTAGAGGAACTAGTCATCATATCTTTTTTTATTCCCATCTGACTCACTCAGAAGGAGGAGCTTTAACCCTGTAAAGCCCAAAAACTAATCAGAAAATTAATTTTTTTGTGAGGAAATAATACATTTTTTTATTAAATCCACAAAAAAGATTTAGTAATATCACTGTTTTATTCATATATTGAATAATTTTATAAGTTTTTGCTCACAACAAAGTGAGAGTTCAGGGAAACCTTATTTACCCATTTCTTCAAATTTAATACACACATTTTTAACTTGTTATAACTGTATTATAAATAAATAATTATAACTACATTTAGCCTTTTTTCAATACAGAAAGTATCATTTTAATAACAATAGATGACATTAACACTTTTGTTCAATTTTTTACTTTTATTTATGGTTCTAGTTTAATTATTGTTGCTTCGTCAATTTTTGTAATATTTTTTTTATTTATTTAACATATACAAATGGAAATAAACTCTTAAACTTAAACTTAGATGACCATAAAGCTTTCTTTTCATCAAAAGTGTTTTTGAGATATTACGGGAGCAGCCATTTTGAAGTGAACAGGAAAAGCCCTTCTAGTGCCCCTAGTGGAAAGATTAGGAATTACATGGGAGAAACATAGGACTCCATTATATACAAAAGGCTTTTAGGGAATGTTTTTATCATTCCAATGATAAAGGGATCTAAGAAATACACATATCAACTGATATGAATGGTTATATGGTTTTTTTCTTTATCCCAGTTCACTTAAATGACTTCTTTTCTACAAGTCCTATCATTGCGCTCCCTGTTGCCTCTATGCTATTTATGTCTTCTAGAAGAACTCAGTTCACAAAGTCTTTAAAAATGGCTGTCAGCCCCCCCAAGCCAAACATGACACAAATAACAACAACAAAAACATGACAAAACCTATTTAAGTCAATCAAAGACTTTAGTGAGGAATGCTGCTCTCTTCTTCCTGACTCCATGCAGTCGTTGTGCATGCATCCAGTTCCCAAGGTGCTGTGGGATGTCAGATCCGTAGCCAACAGGCATATTCAAAAATGCATGTTCAGCCTCTTTGCCGGGAAGTGGATGTGCCAGTCATGACAAAAAGTTCCCTGAGACAGCAAGTTTTTTAACTTAGTTTTTCATGGATGATTGGTGAGCTTCTTACATCGCAAAGCAACATGAGCATCTGACTGCTGGCTTGACTGTTTTACCATGTCCTAGATTTATCGTTATGGGATCCTATTGCAATTCATCAAAATCCAGCTTCTTGTTCATAAAATATTAACATACTGTAAATGCTTCAGATGTATTTGAAAGAAAGTTCATCCTTCTTTGTGGCCCAAATGTAAATTTCAGTCCTGTCAGTAATATTTGGTGTTTTGTGCTCTAAAAAGAACAAATCTCTAAACTGTTCAAGGTAAATAAAATGGTTTCAACTCTCAACATGCCCCACAGGTACGCTCACTCACAAGCTTTTGCGTCCATTTTCAAGAAATGATGTCAACTCAGTGCATCGACCATCACTCGCCAACTCACAGGAAGCAGTTCTACAGAAGCAGAGTTGTATTTTCTGCAGAGAACATTGCACCAACACTTGTTAGGGATCATTCAGTAGTATTTGCTTCAAAATAGAAAAACAGAAACCTTTGAGACCACAGAGAAAGAGTGAGACAGACTCCCCTGCAACCAAGCATAGAACACAAACTCAAGTAGAACTGGTGGGATGCTATGGTAGGATTCTGCATTATAGTTACGGGTGTAAATTGCTATAATAATTGCAATCATGCTGGCTTATTTATTTATTATGATGTAATAATGACATGCTTTTGATTGATAAAGCTTCAGGCAGATAATGGCTTTGGTAACATCAATATTTTGTGTGGATTTTGGTTGTTTTGTATTTTTGTTCTCATAGTTAAATTCATATAAGGGAGTAAATAAGCCTCAACTTCTGCCAATCTCCCTTTCAAACATATTGATCGTTCTGTCAAATAGAGACTCTGTTGAATGACTCACTGTAGTTAGAAGAGTGTGTATGAATTCATTTATTACTGTTTATATAATGTCTTTGAAAGAAAATGAAACTAAACCATAACTTTTTTCTTTGTCATGCTGGGTGTGAGAAATGACATTTCAGTTGGTTACAACTAGAACTAGTGAGGCTGTCATTTTGAATGCTTTCAAATTTTGCAATGTCAAAACTTGTTTAAAAAAAACATATGGACCAGGAGCACCCTGACTTTTCATAAATGTGTATATATTTAATCCCAACATTGTTTTGCTATCAAACTTTTTAAAACAAAAGAGATCTGAGTATTACTACCTCGAATGACCACAATAGTCTAATTCTTTTTTTTATTTATTTATTTATTTATTATTATTATTATTTTTTTTTTTTGGGGGGGGGTATTTGACCATTTACAACATTGTCCTGATCTTTCTCCTCTTCTTCGTTTTCTTTTTTGAAGCTAGTATCTTGCTAAAGTGTCATTTTTGAACCAAAAGAAGACAAAAAAGACTAGTCAAAACAAAATGACAGTTAAGGAGGTTGCAATATTGGAAATGAGATGGCATTATAAGATGAATATTCAATTAAACAAAACTAATTAAGTTAAGTTAATGGTTTGATGACAGTGAATCACTAAATTAATATACATTTTATTTATAATGTTTTACAGGTTATAACCAAGCAGACAAAATGACTTCCATGGTCATTCTAGTCGTAAAATGTTGAAGCTCTTCAAAAGTATTATTTTCCAATTTTTTTTTTATCCTTTTTTTCATCCAACTAAATCTAAAACTGACTTAGACTTGATGGTTTTTTTTTTTTTTTAATGTGTCAGTGACAGACTAAAAATGTTGCATATTTTCCAATGGATGATAGATACATCCTTCATTTTTTGTATAAAAAGCTATATAACTAAATTGTAGTTTTTTTTCTGTAATTTTTTTTTGTTTTCTGCTTAGTATATGGTCTAAATGAGAAAATTACAGACTTTTTATGATCCTCAAGATTACTAAATCCACTTACTATGATCTAGTAACAGCTATACTGGGAAAAAAAATAAATAGAAGGATGTTAAGCATTGATTTGATGGATATGATTTATTGGTTTACGACATCAAAAATTATGGAATAACAATACAAAATACAAAGCAGTGATATATCAAACCTTTTTTCAGTTATAAAGTCATACAAAGACTGAAAAAGGAAAAAAAATAAATGACAGTGAAATCACTCTGAATCATAAATGAACAAATGCAGTTTTGGGTCCAGTATACACACAACACTGGATTCATTAAATCATTAATTTAAGTCAAACAGAGTTTTATTTATTACTTAAAAAGGATGTGAAAGCTTCCTTTTTTAGTTTGAAGGGTCATATTTATCTTTTTACAAAATACTCAAGTTCCCCAAAGTAAATATTTTCCTCAATAAAACTATTTCTGTTACTAAGAGTAAGAAAGACGAATGAGGAGAGCACAGTGGTTTATTTTCTCTTTATGAGGCTGAAAAAGAACTTCAGTCTTTGGTCCCTTAAAGGCTGCTTGAAATAATGAGAGAGCGTCGTCTACAATTTAGCTCAGCGGGAAACGGACACAAGCAGAATGGATGAACATGTTACGTGCATGCGACAAAGTACATCTGTTTCATGCACAAATCTTAATCTTAGACAAACGGCGATTGTCAAGGAAATGGAGCAAAGTTATACTTTAGTGAAATGGATTTAGAGGTTGCTTGGAGATAATCTTCCTCTTCTGGAGCATGTGCTTTCTCTTGCTCCCTTTTCTGTCTCATCTGACTGGATGTTTGTGAACCAAACGCACACAAGCAGTAACCAACTCAAGAAGCCTCGCACATATGCTCCCCTTTGACACAAATGAATCGGCCAAATCTGTCGAATACACGCATAGTGTGTACACGCTAAAAGCTAGCCATCTGTCTCTGTCTCCCCCTCTCTGCCACGTGCATGTCCTAACTTCCTGTTTCATTGAACTGGAGAAATTCCCCGTTGATTTGTTTTAGGTCTTTCCTCCAGTATTGATGCCACGTCTCATTTAATCTTTTCAGTGACTTCTGGGTATCTTGAAAGTTAATCACCTCTACTCTTTTCCCCTCTATCTTCCTCCTCTCTTTCTGTCCTCTTTTGCTCCTCTTTCAGGACTACACTCTGACGATGTACTTCCAGCAGGCCTGGCGAGACAAGCGGCTGTCCTACTCTGAGATCCCTCTTAACCTGACCTTAGATAACCGCGTTGCCGACCAGCTCTGGGTCCCCGACACTTACTTCCTCAACGACAAGAAATCGTTCGTCCACGGCGTCACCGTTAAAAACCGAATGATCCGCCTGCATCCGGACGGGACGGTTCTGTATGGTCTAAGGTGAGATGCTAAACAACGTTGACTGCACAAAACATCCACTTTTCATCTACCTGCACAGAAAGAGTACTAGGAAACACTTTCCAAAGACTGGTTCTATTTTAAGGCCACACAAGCAACCTGGGAGCACAAAAAAAAAAAAAAAAAAGAGCTTCCATGTAACAATGAGTCAACGATTGCTAATTTGAACCAAGCCAGTAATTAGCTCATTAGAACCGGATGAACAAAATTACTGATGTGAAGTGCAATATTGCCCCTGAGTGCAAACCATAATGCAGATGACCTACTTGTGTCCTCCTTTGCTGGATCTTGTCCACATCACCAACATAAGCTCTGTTGCAACAATTTTGTTTCTTTTGCAAAGTTCCACTTTATCTTTTTTGTATCAACATAAAGCTGTGAATTGGAAATGAGATGATCTGCAGGTTATTTGCACCAGGAATGGCCTTCACTAACAAATGCGTTGCAGCCTGAGCTGTATCACATTAAACTCTTCAAAAAACAGGATTAATGTTTGGTTTCCAGTTTAGACGGGGGTGAGGTTTTTACTTTTCACCGACACAGATAACAAAACACCTTCTGCTCCAAGCTAGCACTATTCTGAGCGTGTTTGTTTACCTTTTCACACCATTTGCCCCACATTATTCAGCTTGTCAGCCCCATGTCCATCAAATGTTCACACATACAAGTCCTGTGAGGATTGAAAGGAGAACAGAGCACTTTTACTCAAACAAAAAAACTCCACCACACTTTTCCACTCAAGATTGATTGGTGAATTTGATTGGACCTCTGTTGCACGTATTATAGTCAGTTGGCTAAATTATTAAAGCATAAAGTGTTTGTTTTTTACATAGTGAGCTTGTTTTTTTTTCTAAAACTACAACTTTCAGTGCTTTTTTGCAGATAGAAAAAACATTTAAATTCACAAAATGACTTCAAGTCAGTAGATTTATTCTGCAACCTTTAAGTTGAGTAAGACATTTGTGTTTTTATACACGTTCTTAAAATCCTTGTGGTTTTGTAATAATTCGAGAACTTAAACTCATAACAAACAAGATGATGATTTCAATTGAAACTGCTGTTATGTTCAATGAGAAGTCATGCTCCATTATCAAACAACTATTATTTTTTTAAATTGTACTATAAAAAAATGCTTATCTACTTGTTTTATATAAAGCTTATTTGTAAAGGAATCCCTGAAAGTGTATAAAACTGGGATCAAAAAGTGTATTTTACCATCATCTGGTTAAAGAAAAAGTTCTTAAAAATATTTAAGAAATCTTAACCATGAATGGTCAACGATTGCCAAGAATATTTGGGCTATAGAACAGGAAGTGGGTTTAAAAAACGATAAAGAAAAGGTCAGAAACAGGAAAACATTAACACTCAGAAAGTTGATCAGACAGTTACGAATCTATTTTCGCAGTTCCAGCAAGTGCAAAAGCTCATGTGAACCTTTTCTGCTTAATCATGTAACATTTCCTGGAAGTTTGGTCTGCCATAAACTATTAAAGAGTCAAATGTGATAGAAGTGTCATGCAAAATTTCCCAAATGGAATGAAGAGAATAATAAGGGAAAAAGAAGCAACCATCTGTCAGGTTATAAAGCACGTTTGTTCTTTTCAGATTCCAAAAGCAAAAAAAAAAAATCCACCAGCAGACAAAATATTAATATAGTGGATCTTTCCTTTTATTATTTATTTATTTACTTATTTTTAACAACTCCTAGCCTAATTAAATCTGCTGTGCAAAACAAATACTTAAGAGTGGAGCTCATAATCTCTAGGAAAAAGAGTTGGACTATTTCCTTTGGACTGTAAAGCTTATGTGGTGCAAATATTACTTCGGATGAAGTGGGATTAGACTAAAATTGGGAGAAGAAATCCATCACCCTTTGGACTTCATACCATTTAAATAGGATGACCAGACTTCTAGAAATTCCAAACTAGGTCATTGACTCAGTTAGAGCTCAAAAATATACACATTTTTTTCTCCTTTTAGAAAGAATATTTTCGTCATTAGTGCTGAACTTGATGGACCAAATATAAAGTAAACTGCAGCTGTGCAAGGCTCCACTAAAGCCTAAAAACACATATTTTTCACTGATCAGGGGTTCTAAAGTGCTAGTAGTGACTGTGCGCACCGATCGTCTCATAACACGTCTGTGTGGTTGTTTGACGGACCGTTCACGGGTCCAGCTGCCGTACTGCCGCTTTCATGATTGATAAAAACACTGGATAATGAGGCCTTGGGGGGCCGCCATTTATTATGTATTTCTTTCCTGAAGTGATGATTGTTCTCACCTTTGAGTGCACACAAGTAGACAGCAATATTTCAACAAGCTGCATTTTTATTGACATTTTAAAACAACAGCATTTATTAGCATAATTCACAGAGCATTTGAAATAAATGTCAAGAGTAGTAATATTTTCTTTGCACAGGCTTTCGTTTTCATTGTTTTCATTGTTGGCGGGTGGTGGGAGGCAGAGGCTGTGCTCGCACAGTTGTCTTCATATTTTACATGGAAAGTGATGCATTTGTGTTACTCACACCTAATGTGTCTCTGAACTATTACTGAAGTCTTCACATACAATATTATCTTTCTTTGAGCTCAACCTGGTAATCAACTTCATTTTTAACCAATCAACTGAAAATATGACGAGATTTTTAAGTAAAAATTAAGCTTGTTCGAAGGGTTTAGTAGAAGGAATTAATTTACCTCTAATAAGGAAAACAGATTTTCCAAACTTTTTCCTCAAAGCTTTTTCTGTATTGAACATCTGTATTGCTTTGCTTTGCTATACAATATAACACCAGCCTGACAGAAAATATTTGGAATCATTTGATGCAGATAAAGCCAAAATGTTCATAATTAAAAAAAACAAAAGTCCAGGCAAGAATGGCGAGGAAAGAGGCACAGCTTCTCTGTTATGTCACACCACTCATATTTTTTTGTATAAAACACTTTTTTTGCAAGAAATGTACCTTAATTTTAGAAAAAAAACAGTTATGTAGCAAGCTTTTATAGTTTAAATTTGAGTTTTTAATGCCCATGTGCCCAAAATATGTCTGATCGAGCTCAACATAAGACAAATTCTTTGTTTAGGAAGTCAGTTGATTGATTTTTGGTAAAAAAGAAAAAAAAATCAATTTTTGACTACATCTAGTTGATGAGAATTAATGGCAAACTGTTTAAATGTTGCTGGAAAGCTTTTGTGAGAACATGTTTGCTGCTGTAGTTTAAAAAGAGAATTCCACTTTAGTGTTGACTGTTCTTGGAAATCCCTTTCCTAATAAATAAAGGATTGAATTGAAAGCCATTTTTCTGCCTCGTTTAAATGAAGCAACTCTCAAAGAAATTGGCTTCAATGTAAAAGCAGCACGTTTGATCCTGTTTCTTTCTCATCTCAGAGTTTTGGAAACCTGACATCTCTGAATCAGAATGAGTCGATGTCAACAGCATTGGAAGATTAATCTCAGCTTTGCCTCATGGGTTTTTATTTTTCCAGAGATTCACTTGAAGGCATTGCAGCTGATGGACAGGTTCAAATGATGCTTTCTAGAGTTTGGTAGAGTTGATTTCATTCTCTTTAGTTCAACTCTGCAAACATTTGACAGCTTCAACCAAAGTCACTTAATTGATAATTCTAAATACTAAATCTAACATTTTGGGCTCACACAGATAATGTGCTTGAAATCTTGATTATCTCAATATTTACCTTTTTTTGTTTTTAATAAAAGTGCTGTCAGGCTTGTTTGTGTGCATCAGGATCTTTATTGGTTTCTGTGGAATCCGTGGTTACTGAACTCCACGGGTGTTCATGAAAGCAGTGAGGATATTTTATTAATGATTTAAAGATCAATGTCCTATTTGCATCTTGTCTTGTTTTTTTTCTTCTTGTTGATGGGATTTTCCAATAACTTAATTTTCAAGAGGAAAAAAGAAGCTTTAAATCTAAATGAAAGCAAACACGAAAAACAAAAACTAGTAGTTTATTATTGAAGCTCAAGGTAGAAAAGCTTAACGGAGACTTTGAGGTTTTATAACCACAGTGAATGAAAAGGATTTTTCATTAGGAGTGGGCGATAGAGGGAATTTGGGTATTGATCTGATACCAATTAATTTTAGGGCTAGTATGAGCGATATCACCTACAGATGCGAGAGAGTGGGAGGAGGGCTGTTTACTCAGGCGGACAGAGTTGCCAGATTGGGCACAAAGTGAGTGGGTATTTACTCAAATTGGGCTTTTTTTTCCCAATCTGGCAACACTGCCTTTGCATAAAATCTGTAAGTATATTTTGGCTCTTGACTCCACATAGTAAAGAAAAACTACAGCAAAAGTATCAATCTCATCACGCCATATCGATACTTCACCCTAGTGACGATGCTGTATTTATATTTAGATATTTAGCTCTTGTTTTCATTCTTTAACTTCTATAACAAGAAGCAATAGTGTGTATTGATGTGTGTGTTTATGTGTGTTAACATTCCAGTCTATATAGATCTAGATCTCATGTTGGCTAATGTTCTCTTCCCAACTCTCACACTTTTACTTAAAATCACATTTTTGTTGTTTCTTTTTATTTTCTGTAATCAAAGGAAATATATATATATATATTCACAAATTGGGACAATCTGAACCACCCTCAGTATTGTATACTTTCAAAATAAAAGCATTGCAGCTTAAATATTGAACTTTTGTGTATCAGTGCTGAGATATACTATAATGTTAGTGATGAGGATCCGTTGGTTCAACATCAGCAATTCATTTTCCCCTCAATTTGGTTCAAACCTCAATATTTGGGTTGTGGTTCTGTAGTTTAGTTACTATATAAACTCACAGTCCAGTCAGACAGAGAAAAAAATGATCATTTACAAAAATGTGTTAACTCCACAGGTTAGAGTTCACACAGCTTTGATAACTCTGATGAACAAGTCCATCTTTTCTCATGATTGTAGTGACCTTTGCTTCAGTTGGAGACTTCTTCTGCGGCACCATGGAGCGTCTTTGACCCACAGAGCTCCACAGAGCTCCACTGCTCCCGCTGTGCTGGGAACTCTGCGTTTGTATTTTGAAAAATTATAGTGAAAGACTTTTCTGGAAGCCAGTGGTTGATTTCCTTCGTTGATTGCAGCATAATTGTGGCAGTTGATATGTTAGCGTGGGTTCTTTTGTTGCCATTATGCAAATGATCCCAGTCCTGTCGAGGACGCCGGTCTGTCTTTCTGATGGATCCTCGTACGAGGAGGAGTCTCTCTTTGATTGAATCTGTCCAAGACACAGCGCTTGGTTTTCTGGATAACCAATCTACAAACCACAGAGTCAAAATGCTTAACTGACGTCCTTTCTAAGAAAGTGAGTGAGGAATGGGAATGTTGCGACTGATGACATTTTCTAGCAAGTGGGAAATCAGTGCTGAAACCTAGCATTAGATGAACCAGTTATTTCCCGCCTCAAACATTGCAGTGAACTCCTGGCTGATCTATCAGCATCTGCTGTAGAATTTAAAACAGATGATTCAAACCCACCGACTGTATACGAGAACTGCATCGAGTGATTGTGATGTCACCAATAGAAAATGACTTCATTACTTGCTCCAATGAAATGACGTCAGTTAGGTTGCCATTTTTTTGCGATGCAGACACCGCCGCATGCTGGAACCAGACCAGAGAACCTTAGAGCAGAGTCATCGAGTCCAGGGCCACCCATCCTTCCAATCAGAAATGAGCTTGTTGGAAGTCCATACTCCTACCACTTTAAAGTGAGAGGAGAATCTGTCAGTCAAATGATTTGAATTTTCTACATGGTTTCGTCTTCTTATTGTTGTATTGTGCCATTATTAATAAACATGCTCTATATTTGCTGTATTTCAGTTCAGATAGTTGTAACTAGTTAAAGCGCCTTTTTGTATTTGCCAAAAGTCTATCCTGTGTTTTATTATATATTAATTTAACCCCAAAAAATAGGATTTCCATTATTATTCTATAATTAAATATTAAAAAAAAAAAAAGTTTTGGTATTGGTGTTGGCGAGAGTATAGCCCACCCCTAATTTTCAAATTTAAAAATGTAATAAAAAATAAATAAAATAAATTAATTAATAAAAACATGTTAAAAAAAAAAAAAAAAAAAAAAGGACCCATAGGCTACTTCCTTTTTGGAGTGGGAGAAGTCACCCAAAATCTAAAATTTGGTTACAAGTGATGAGCCATTTTAAAAGTTATTTTCTTTTTTTATGTTTAACCAGTTAATTGACGTACAAAAATAACAAAACACATTGTAGGACAAGATGCAAAGTCATTTATAATTGAGTGGGGCATCATGTTCTGTTATACTCAATTTGTGATCATTTGTATTATGGAAATTTCTTGAATTATTACAATAAATATTCCATTCATATTTAATCAAAGTGTTTATCTGTACACTTTTAATTTTTCTGTTAAGAAATACTTTTAAATTCAGCTAATGGGATGGAGGGTTTAAAACAATCAACTAGGGATGTCCCGATCAGGTTTTTTTGGGCCCGATCCGATTCCGAGTCATTGGATTTTGTGGATTTGCCGATACCGAGTCCCGATCCGATACTTTTGTAACACATTTAAAACATGAACAAATTGAATAAACAGATTTGTCTTGTCCCTTATTTATATTTCATTAACATTATTTTATCATTAGAAACTTAAATAAAACACTTCAGTGAAGTAGCTTTAATAAACAAGTAAAATTAGAGCAAATATAAACTAAAAAAAAAAACATTTTCTTGTTATTATAAGTATAATTAGTCATGTGAGAAAGTTTAGTGACTTTGACTTTATATCTTAGTTATTGAACATTTTTGACCAAATATGATTCCTGTCCTAATTTAGAATTCTTAAAAATAAATTATGTGGTTTTAGCATGAATTTGATGAGTGTTCATGACTAACTCATATAATTATTAATTTTAATTTATTCGTTTGTTTGTTTTTTAAGATTATGTGCGTCTTTTTAAGTTCTTAAGACATCACATTTCGGTTTTATTATCAGAGTAGTTAATTTTCTTTACTTTTATTTCTCTTTCAGATAAATAAAACAGGCATATCAAAGGACAGCTCGGGTCCTAAGGAGTTAAATCATGGCGCTAGCATGTAGCAGTTAGCAGCTGCCGGTTAGCATCTGTCTGCAGCACGAAGAGCTTAACATTAAAAGAAACAAAACTCTGTCTTTTCTGTTGAAATGCCTTTAGGTTGTTGTTTAGAGACACTAGCTGTCAGTTTAAAGCGTTTTCAAAAGAGTTATTGATCCCGGAAGTCTGAATCCGTGATCGGCTAGCTAGCTAACTTTACATCAGTCCTCTGGCCAAACTGTTGCCGGTTTCTGCTGCGTTTTCCGGGAATAACATTTTGTGATCTGTTCTTGACATGCAGACTTCTAGTGGAGGATTTATCCGGAATAATAAGATTGAAATATAAAGCGCTGATTATAAGAAGAATAAATGAAATATCCGATCCTGATCGGACAACGGAGCCCGATTCCGATCGAGTCTTCAACCACGTGATCGGGCCCGATTTCCGATCACGTGATCGGATCGGGACATCCCTACAATCAACCAAACTCGTTGAATATAAAATGTATATGTATAAAATTCCTGTTTTCTCCATTAAGCAAACATTATCAAATGAATATATAATTTAAAATGTATATTATTATATTTTTAAAACAGGATTAAATTTAATGAGGTTGAAAAAAAAAATGCTTCAGGATGATGTCGTGAACTTATATATTTTCCTGAAGAAACACATTGTAGCTACTACCACACTGATTCCTTTGTACCCCCCACTGTCACTGCTGTCCCACTGATCCCTGCCGTCACTCACATCTCAGGTGGGGCCAGATAGAGGCCACATAGGATTATCTAACCCTGTTCAAACTGGGACGGAAGGATCAGCTGTGGCGCTGTAATCGAGTGTGGTTCTTTCCAGGATCAGTAACAACATGACAGGGACAAAACATAACATCCTTGGATTCAAAACTGAAGGTGTCGCTCTGATATTGATCCTTTTTAAAGTTGTTTTTATTAAAAAACTTTTTATCTTCTTCAATGTTTGATCTGCTGAAATTGTTCAAATTTACAAAATGTATTTTCTTACTTAAAATTTTTGTATTTTTACAACTAAAACTATTATTTCTCAAAATATCTGATAATTGATTGTAGTTTTCAAGTTGATCACTCCATTCTGCACAACTGTAAGAGAAACAATTGTGCAAAATGAATGCAGTTCTCCTTGATGCTACATTTGCACTGACATACAGTAGAGTGCATGCATGCTTAGTATCAGACGCTCATATTTTGGGACTAACTCCACCTCATGAACGCAATTTTAACAACTGAGTTACCATATTATTTTTGGCACTCTAATGAAATTGTTTAAACCTGTGGTTTTCATGTCGTTCATACATTACTGAGTATTGCAGGTAAAAAAAAAAAAAAATGTGACTATATTTTTATATGTTTGTGTTTTTGCAGAATCACAACTACAGCTGCTTGCATGATGGACCTGAGAAGATACCCGCTAGATGAGCAAAACTGCACACTGGAAATAGAGAGTTGTAAGTAATGATGTATTCTTTATTTAGTCAAAGGCCTTCATATGAATGCACTGTTTTTGTATTATTTCAACTAAGACTTCTATTTAAAAATAGGTATTAGAGAGATATCAGGGCTATCAAAAATATAGATTTGATAATTAATTAAAAACATTGAAACTTTTATTTTTTCATTTGAGTGCATCATCTGCATTACTAGTAAAAGAGAAAAATAAAATTTACAGAGCAGTCATTTTACTTCTTTCAATCTGAGTTATAATTGGGTTACTTTCATAAAGTGGTAACAGTGAGAACTTATTACATTAAAGTTCCTCAAAATGTGATGTGCTTGTGAAGCTGAGGAGGCAAAGAACCTGGTGTGTTCCTCTTATGAGCAACCAGTGAGCCAAAGGGCTTACATGACCCACATTTCATTTGGTTTTTAGAAAAATCTGAACATTCCCTGAAAAATGACTTTTCTCCTACAAGTCAAGTTGAAGAGATCCATTGTTGCTACGGGCTGTTCTCATACACGAGTCCTAGTTACAGCTGCAGTTCAAACTACTCGCATTTAAAGTATCTAAATCAAACGAAATTGGACAAGCCGGGTATTCTAATCATGTAGTTTTCCATATATGCATTTAACTATTTGTAGTAACAGTTTGGGTGAAATTAATGGCTTTTTTGAATACTAGAAATTCTAATTTCTTACAAACTGCTCCCTACTTTTGATCCATATAAAAAGAGAAAAACACGAGCTGGAAACAAGGGGAGACTGAAATGTGTATTCCCAGCTATTCTTGCAAAAAAAAAAAAAAAAAAATAGAAATAAAAAATTCCCAAGCTTGCACATGCTTCACACAGAGCTCAGCTTGATGACGGCGAATACAGCTGAATTCCCAAAACATATAGAAATGTCTAAAATGAACTGCATTTAATTGAACCACTGAGCTGGAGGGCTAACAGCTGGTGCCGGAGCACAGAGGGAATTAGTGCATAAAAAGTAAAAGAAGCAGAAGAAGAGCTTTTGTAAAGTCAAGATTCCAACACTTACAGCAAGTTTTAGAGGAAAATGTTGCAGAGCCTTGATTAAGCAATCTGCTTGTACTGCAGTAAAAGTCCTGTCGCCGGGATATAAACCTCCTTATTTTCCACCACAGCTCAACTGTGTAGAAAGCCGACGTTACTATAAAAAGACTCTTGAGAGCTTTCCGTCTAGGAGAATAGACTCCTACATGGTCATTGTCCAAAGTAATCTCTTTTCATACACAGGCAATATGTCTGTGCGTTTAGAGAATGTCAAGGAGTGCTTATTTGTGAGCTAATATTCTGCATGGAGAAAAAACAAGAACAGGAACAGCAGAAATTCAATTCGGAGAGCTGAAACAAACTAGATTGCAGCTCCAGAACTAATTCAAGCTTTTAAACAGAAAAAAAAAATAACATTCCAAATTACATATGTGAATTCTGCACAAAAAAAAAAAAAAAACAACCATCCAAGATGTGAGATATTTTGCAATGTTGAGAAACTAGATGCATTGTGTTCTTGTAATCGTGTTTTTAATATGTTTTTGTAGCATTTTTCTCAAAATGGAGAACATATATAAAATAATTTGAGATTAAAACTATATTTATTTATTGAAATTATGTTGGATCAGGAGCAGATGAAAACCTGCGGTTTGAAAAAACCCGCAGGGCCAAAATCTCCACTACAACTTTGATACATCCACTTTGAAGGATTTCTTATGCTAAATGAAGGCTTTTTATGCTTGTACACATTGATATTTCTCATTAACACATTTGATGAATGCATTGTTACATTAACCCACATGGAGCTCCAGACCAGTTGTAACCAGTTAGGGGAAGCTTTAAGGACCTAATCAGTACTTTTCCCCTGAAAAATAAAGCCATAAATGACCTTGCTGTTAGGAGCAGGGGCACAGACACAGATCACTCAAGATGAAGATTTTGTGAAGATGGCCATACAAGGTATGGACGTTGGCCTGAAGCCACACCAGGGAGGGATTTATCTGTCAAGTCAATTTTATTTCACTTTTACTTTTACTCAGTGTGACTTTGTTCCAAATTTTTGTTAAAATAACTAAATTCCAATTAAGTTTTTTGGTCACTTTCTTCCTCATCAACGAACACGCAGAGGTTAGTAGGAGCTTCCTCACAACTTGCAGACAAATAGATCGATGTACGTCTTTGTTTTCCTCGTCTGAGCTGCTATCAGCCTCTAAACTGTACGGCTGAATAGCTTTGATTTGATTTAATTTCATTTATTGATTTATTTATTTATTGACATGCTAATGTTAGCTTAAGCTTGTGAGATGCTATAGGCTAGCAGGAAAGAGCTAAAACAAATTCGGAAACTAGTGCAGCTCACTTCCGCACCAACAGTCCTGCCAACAAATCAAAATCAGATTTCTTACAAGACTCTGCTGGTTTTAAAAAAACGACCGGTGTTTTGATTTTGCATAAATACTGCATAATTATACTTGAAGAGTCACTGGGAAATATTTTACAATGAAAATATATATATAGTTGGTGTGAGATTGCAAGGAAATTTTTATTATGCTTGTTTTCACAATTTTTACACTTTATCATATTTTTTTCATTATTTAAATTCACCTTTTAGTAGTTTTTAATTAATTAGTTTATCTTCTTGTTTTTAAATGATCATATGATCCACTTTTTATTTATATTTGTAAATTATTTAGTTAAATTTCATGTTTCTATTGACCAAATAATGCGCTTTTTATTAATTAGTTTTGAATTATTTACTTTTTTTGATTAACGATCACTGATCTAAGAGCACATTTAAATGTTGTACATGTATAGTGGCAAAAAAAAGTATTTGTATATCTATAAACTTGATGAGGATGTAGCATTAAAAAGCAAATGAATTGCTAAGAGTCTGATAACAAACAGATGTGAGAAAAAGAAAGACAACATTTTCCCACGTTTTAATTTATCGACCGAACTTCATCACAAGGTGTCATTTTCAAAAACAAGCTCAACAATTAAGACTATGGAGTATATCTCACAGGTGTGTCAAGATCTAGAAAGATGTGAGTCATTTCTTCTCACTGCAGATGGCTGGCTTAATAGCAACAAAGTAGAAAGAGGAACAAAAGAACTGCTTTTAAAGGAGACTCAATGTTGGTGAACAGGATGTAAAGGGCAAGTAATTGTAGAAGGGAGCAAACCAATTAAATTGGCTTTCCAGTTGGTTTGATAAGGTGACCTCAGGCCAGGAACAAAGGCCTCCCACGTCCTTTAGTGATAACACACGGCATGGTGTAACTTCTTACCAAATCAGCAACAATACTCTTTTCTCCTCTCACTGTTTCCATTAGAATGGAAGTTTTTTCAAGCCATAATTCAAAGTATTATTTAATTGAGAATTAAATTATTTAATTTGAAAATATGTTTTTCATCTGCTATTCAATATTCAATTCAGGCATGCAAAATGATAATTCAATATGAAAATGTACAATTCAGTGTCACAATTTTAAGAATAAAAACAAAATCAATTGCACAGTATATTGTCATGGGTTTTTGATCTCATAATTCAAATGACAATACATTTTGCAATTTACAATTCAATATTTAAAAATTCATTTTAAAGTACCTTAAAATCTGTTGCACAGTAAAGTCCCATGCTTTTTCTGTGTCAAAACTCAAATAAACTTGCAAAACAGCGCCCCCTTGGTGTACTGCATTTTCATCTGTATTGCGGTCCTTTAAGTAGACCAAAATTCAAATTGATTTGCAAATTACAACTGTCAGACACTCATCAGGGCGGAGCCTTCCACCTTCCTACATTTGCTAAATCCCACCTCTACTTCCTTCAACCAATTAAAAATAGTAAAGACTCAACTAACCAATAGAGTTTTTGGGGTTGGAGGTTACAGAAGAGAATTGCTTTTTACCCCTGGTTATTTTATGATGTTATCCCCCTCTGTTATCATCTAATTTCTCTAAACTCCCCTCTTTTACCTTTCTTTTGTTCCCTTAACACTCCCCCAAACCTCCCTCTTCTTCTTCTTTTCCATCTGGTCCGACAAAAAGGTTACAAACATAATCAATATAAATAAAGTTTAGCATAAACTACACAAGGGGTTTATACTTAATAAACTCTGTTGTGACAATAAAATCAGTCCGACAGTCTGTTTGCTCAGCTTTTGGACAAGTTAAAAAATGTAATAAGAGAATGCAGACTGTCTGTATGCATTTACCTTATTGTTATTATTGAAATAACTAAATATTCCAATTTTAGGCCAGTATGAATCATTTTAAAGCTTTGAAGAGTTTGCCCCTGTTCATCTCGATCTTCTGCCTCTGCACTGTAATCTGTTTGTGAGCTGCGTAACAAGAGAACTCCCTTGCTGTGAGATCAATAAAGTCAGATCCTATCTTATCTTTGATCTCACCTGAACATGGTTCAGAGTATGACAGTGAGCAACAGAGAGGAATGAGCAAGGCGCTGACGGGGTGCAGAGGGCGGCGCGTCACGCCGACCTCTGAGCGCCCCAAGCACGCATCCCTGTCTTTTAATTTGGTGTCGTGCTTATTTGACAAGTGGTAGAACCTGTTTATGTGTTTATATATTTATACAGAAACGCACTGCAGTTTAAAGCCCGCTGCGTCACAGTCCACTCATTGGGTTTGATGGTTGATTTAACATGCACCTCGAAACTCCCGGGTGTGCTTGCTCTCACGTCTTCCTCCTCTCTTATCACTCTTAACATGCCTCTACTGTCACGATTTAGTTGTTGGTGTGGGACTCAGAAGCAGCTGACTGGAGGCAAACTGGTGAAAACCAGCAAATGTGTTAGAGGAATAGAAAAAAAACATAAAGTGCTGGTTAAAAATAGGTATGACAAATAACTAGACAAAAAACAAACAATAACGAGAAGACAAAACTGTTCTGACATCTCTTTTTTTTATTTTTTATGCAGATCATTATGGTGACTTAACTTTAATAAAGTCCCATGGTAGATGTACTGGGGATAAATGAAGGAAAGCCACTAAATATTTTATCATTGCAGCATTTCAAACAATTTATATGTATTTTTATACAGGGAAATTATTGTTGCATATAATAATTTATGAAATAAGTAGAAGAGAATAACTAATGTCTATTAAATGAGACAAAACAAGTTTACATTTTTAAAAAACATTTATGAGATTTAAAAGAAAATACATATATCTATTCATTTTTATGAATAGTAGTCCATTTTATATGGATGGATGGACGGACGGACTGATGGATGGAAATAAAAGAAATATATCCATGAAAAAGAAGTAGTTGCCATGTTCTGAGTCAATTGGACAAATGGCTGTTTCTTTTTAAAATACACATTCGTTTTTTTGTTTAATGTGTTAATTATAACCAAGGTATCTAACAGTGAATAATTTAGAATCAAACGCAAATAATTTACATGTCATACATTTTATGTAATGTCAGTTACACATGCAGTTTAAAGACACGTATTTAGGTGTCTTTTATTGAAACTGTACTCCTCCGTCTCTCTGCTGGTGTTTTCGCTGAAGCCATATTTAGCAAAGCCCTCTAGGGTATGAATTATTACTACACTCGGGGCTGGAGTTGCTTATTTAACTTATCTTCAGATGTTCCAACGCTGTCTGGGCATAAAGTCAGCTGCTGTTTGCCGAGTACTCCCAAACTCTGAAGACATTTTTAATTACAACACCAGGAACAACTTTAAAGTTCCTTTGATCTGTGCAAAGTCATCTGAGAGACACGTAGGACTGGAGTGGCTTATTCCCTCTATAAAGGCTTATTTCCTCTAAAAAGGGGATAAGAAGAAAGAACACGGAAAAAAAATAATAACCTGGAGTGTCAACTTGTGTCAGTTTGTGTGTGTTTGAGGTCTTCATGCTTCTGATCTGATTTTAATACACAAATAACCTGCCTTTTATTTTACTAATTGAGTTAAGTTACTTGATTAAATTCATTAAAGATATAATAATATGCAGATATTTGCAGAGACACTGTGGATCAATCTAAAGCTTGGTTGATTTGAAAAAACACCGAGGAGCGATACATTTACATTTTAAGAGGGTGCTCTTTGGTTTTGATATATAAATGTATACCCCCTCCCCATAAGAAAAAAAAAGTTTCTTTTTTTTTTTATTCCATGGCAATATAAAAGCTAGATATTTTATCTTTTTCCCAAATCCTATTCCCCTTAAAACCAAACAAATAGGATATTTTTTTCCTTGATAAAATGTGCCTTGCGGTCACGTTTGGTCAAGGTGATAATACCAAAGTCACGATTAAAAAGATTTAGAATTGTGTTATTATCTTCTCTGATTTTATCAAGAACCATTTCAGTTATTTTAGTCCACAAAATAAAGAGTTTAGAAACCTATTTTGTATTTCTTTATGCTGTTTTTCATACTCTACATGTTAATTAATTTTCTTACTTCACCATGTTTTATGTAAAATAACTCAAGATTCACTGAAATACATACTACTTTTGTATTTGTTTCCTTGAAACCCTTTTTTATTTATCCATTTGTTTATTGTTCTTAACATCTCTCAGGTGGTAGAAAAAAGAGTCAATCCCAGCTGTCACTATGTGAAAAGCACAAGCCTGTTCTTTCAAATTAATGGACTTGAAATGAGAATAAAGGCTGTCTATCAGTGCCAATCCCCCTGACATATTAATTTATGCGCGGCAGCAAAAGTGAGGCAGAGCTGCTAAATGTGGTCAGTGCCGTCAGGTGGTTGAGTCATGAGAGGAAATGTCGCTTCAGAGCGGGAAAATAGTTGATTGCTTTCCTTTTGCGTGTCACTCTTTGTTCTTGTCACTTTAATTAAAGGCGACAATCGGTTTCCTTTTGGTCACTGAAGAAAAGAAAACAAAGAAATCTTTTAATTATCTTTTTTTTTCTCCCCTTTCATTCGCTTACATCTGACTTCCCAAATAATTCATTATGTTTTATGGACGATCATAACCGCCGTGACCCAGTGTCCGTTGTCCTTTGATGCTGTGGATAAGCGGCTGAAACCACTCAGCTCTGTATTCATCAAACAGGAAAATAGACGTGGGAGTTTGGATGAACCAACGCAGAGATGATGTGCATTAGCTATAGGCGCCATGTTTATTAGAGATAAAAGGTGGAAAACACATTTCAGTCAGCATATAGATACCTGCTCTATATCCCAGTGATTCCCTCCTTTATGATTCACTCACACAAACACACAAACTGGTTTATATCAACATTATTAAACATATAATACATTGATGAAAAAACTCATCTTCTACTACCATAATAGAAGGTTAAAAGTTCAGACCCACTCTGATGAAAACTTGTACATGTTTTTGACATGTTATTCAGGCATTTTCTGAGGTTGGAGGAAATTTATAAAGAAAATTGAGCTTAAAATTTTGTTTCTCAGTTTTCTTTATTCAAATCATTGTAAATCAGAAGTAATAAAGCCATTGGAAAAATTGTAGTTGTGACGTTCGTTCACTTGCGGTGAAGTTCACGGCGGGTGAGGCACTGACGTCATCAGTCAGATTTACAAATGTCTGAACCCTGCTGAGGGTTGTTTTGATTTTTATCTTTAATAATGAAAAAGTATATTCAAATTTTTTAATTTATGTAATTCTTAAGCTATATTATGCCTCACTTGCCTCCCCTGACTGCATGTCACTGTGACGTATCACCTATAACAGCGAGTTAACAAGCTCCCTGCTCCGCTCCATTCTAATGCTTTCCACTTGACGACTAGATCCGCGTACATCTTTATTTTCCGTTGTCCGAGCTGGCATCTGGTTCAAAACTGTAGCTCCAGCATCGCTCACCGTTTAAGTAAGGTTAGGTTGGGGTTGTGAGAGGCTGTAAGCTAGCAGGAGACCATGTGAACAGATGGTTGATGAGAGGTAGCCGTACCAACAGTCCCGCCCACAAATCAAAGATATGACTTCTAATAAACTACTGCCACTCTGCAGAAATTTCCTAGGTCTTTTGATTTTGGCTCAAAATAACTTCATTATAACTAAAAGACCACTGTAAGGTTTTTAAAATAAAATAAAAAGTGTAGCTTTTCATGCATGACTACTATTTCTAATTGCTGTTTTGGCAACAGAGAACCTGCTATTAGCCTTATTTCTTTGGATTAAATATGTTCACCTTTTGACCCACAGAGCTTAATTAAAAGCCAATCGGACTAAAAAAAAAACTAACTTAAACTCCAGGTTTATTTACTTATTGTATACTTTTTTTCTGCTTTGCATCTCACATATATCCATGGTTTTTTCTCAATAAAATTACGGCCTCAAACACTGGAATGGCACGGGACAAATGGAGTTTCAGCGCTTTGTGGTGAATTAAAACAATTTACATATTCAGTTGTAGTACAAGCAGAGGCTATAGTGTAAATATTTAAATATTTATAACAGGCTTTGTATACGACAAACATTTTTCTGTTCATATTCCAAGGATCCTTGCATGCACAGCTTTAAAACATTTCAACATGCCAAGAAATAAAGCCGAACCGGCCGGCATGCACGACGCAAAGCATCAGTTTCTTGCACAGGAGAGTAGAGACAAAGTAGTCAAAGTAGCAGAGAATTTCTGTTTTGTCCAAAGGCTTGTTATTAAACTTAATAAATGTTGTTTTTCTTGCAAAAAGTAGTTTCTGTTCGTAACCCAAACCTACAATATCTGTCCCCTTTCCCTCTGGGGGACTGCCACTCCACAACCACCAAGATTACTTTTTTGGTCTAGTGTGTACCAGAACCTTTGAGGTTCTTTATGGAAAAGGTCAGATAATAAAATTAATCTAAAATATTTTTTTTTATCTCTTTATTTCTTGTCTGTCTGTGTGTAATAGCTAAAAGTCAAGAGGTTTGATTTAATGTTGTCCATGTTGCACGTCGTTCTATTTTAAATGTAAAATAGGGATAGCGAATAGATGAAACCACATAAACTGGTGTTAAAGTTAAAAATATTATTTAAAATTAACATATTCTTCCAAACTCCTGACTACAACTAAATAGATTTGAGTAATAACTTATTACGGTGGCCCTGAAGTACAAATTATATCAACAAATTACTCGATACAAAAACATTTTAATGATCACGATGATGATTACAAACCAAAAACAATAAAACCTAACAACCTTACATTTAGAAATTGAAAAAAGAATTTCCGGAAACCAAAAACACGTTTCCAAAAAATTAAAATGAATAAGAAAAACAAAATTATTTAAAAAACAAAATGATTTCCATCACTGATTGGAGAAAGACATCTCATTTTTGACATTTGAGTTTGTTCTAATGCGTCTTTAGTGTCTGGATATTAATAAAAGTTTATAATGAGAGCGAGGCATAAAGTATTAGTTAATCTTAAATAACTTTCAGTTTAAGTGATGTCATCATTCAAACATTGATGTCCCATAGGACTGACCTTTTGACCTATTTCAATTACATTTTTTTTAACATTTCATTTTGATTTCTTGAAACTATTTTTGCCTTTAGGTGTTTTTTTGTTTTGCTTTTTTTTAAAGAAACCCAAAAAGGTAAGTACTATGGGATATCACTGATTAGAAGATGACATTTGTCCATCATTTTACTCAAAGGTTATTTTACATGAATACATAAAAACTCAAACGTCATCATCCAATCAGCGATGTCTCATGGTAACTATTAGTTTATGGTTTGTTATTGTGTTTTTAACATTTTAATTAGATTTCTGGAAATTATTATTTGATTTTTTTTTTTTTTTTTTTTTTTTTTCAGTTTCATTTTTTGGAAATTACAATTTGGTTTCCAAATTTTTGAATCTTTTAAATTATTATTTGTTATAATTGTTTTTAGTTGTCGTGATCTTAAAAATATTTTTGCCTCAAATGATCTGGGTTTCTGTAACTTACTTCTTACAACCACTCTGACTTAACACACACAACAACAGAACAAAATGAATGTGGGATCAACATAATTAAGCCTTCAGGGTAAAGGAGATTTTCACTCACTTGTGCTTCTATTTTAACAAGTGATCTAAAATGCAAATGCGAAGTCAGTTGTCAGTGTGACGTAAAACGTTGACAAATGCTAACCTAAATATGCTAAATGATTAATTTGCAGGCTTACACAAGAAGCAGATGGGACATAATTATGAGCACATGCCTCAGCAGTCCCCACTGACACCTGTTCTTTTTTTCAGACGGTTATACCACGGATGACATTGAATTCTACTGGCGAGGAGGATTCAGTGCTGTGACAGGGGTGGAGAGGATCGAGCTGCCCCAGTTCTCCATTGTGGATCATAAACTCATCTCAAAGAATGTTGTCTTCTCCACGGGTAATGTTTGCTTTAAAGTACATTTAAGTCTCATACATACAGATTTTAATTTCAATTTAAAATTCTGCAACTATCGTTTAAGCATTTCTGGGGCCTGGTGAGCACTGTAACCCATTTAACATCAGTAAACAAAGAGCTGTGAAGTATTCATTTCTTTGGCATTTCCATACTCATAAATGTATCATGCAACTCAACTTGTGTAACTGTAACAATAGTTGTTCTGAATGTACAAGATGCTGGTCAAAATCACAGTCTAGAGAATGTATGGAGCTGAGTTTTTGTCTGTGAGGTCTACAAATTCAGGGCAAACTCATTCATAATATAAAAGCGACTTTGTTTGTGTAGCATTAAAATTCCAGTATGTTTACCCAAGTGTGTCTCTGTTATAAACCTGATGCTATTACTGTATTCAGAGACGCTCCAGACGAGGGATTCCCTTCAAACACGCCGCCTACTTCTATACGGTGAAACAGACCTTGGTGTCACTCAGAAATGCAAACATCAGCAGATGTGCCCGCCTGGGCAGTTTTCCAATTCAGGCTCGACTCCAAGGATGAACAATGTCATTGTTGACCTTATAAATAAAAAATATTCACCATGAGATGTCCTGCTACTGTCTGCCAAAGCGCTTTCTGGAGAAAATATTTAGTGGCCCGACTGTATATGAAAAGGAGAAAAAATAAAGTAGATCACACACTTTTGCAAGGGTTTCCTTGTACAGCTTTTAATTATTTATCTCTGCAAAAAAATTATAATAAAGTAGGGATGGGGAATGTGGAATGTTTTATATCCTGATATTGTTTTTTTTTTTTTTTATATTGGGCGAGAACGATATATATCACCATAACTAAATAAAAAGCATTAAAGTAATTAATGAAATGGAATAAATCCTTTCTTTTGTCATCAAACTGTAAACTCAAATTCAAACGTACTGAGAGAACAAGAAGAGAGATTCGCCTGAGATTTTCTAATTCTGCCTCCAAGTGATTAGATTTTATATTGATTAAATCATAGAATAATGTTATATATCACTGACATTGAAGCTGGAGTGTTCTCATAAACGAATGAGGCAGCGAAGGATGTTCAGCAAAACATCTAACACAAGTTGCCGCTTCTCGTGCAACACCTGCTGCTAATAAAAAGTGGATTCAATTGTGTCATATTAAAAAAAACGTATTTTTGAATGTCCTACAAAATAATTTTGTTATATTAATCTGCCACGTCTCAAAGTCTGGTCACTGAAAATATTGCACAACTTTTAAATAGTCCATGAACACATCAAGGCGACACATACAACAGCTTAGTTAGCATTAGCGTCTTCCTATAATCACCAAATCAACACTTTTTATAGAATTTTTTGTTGTTGTAATAAGTCCAGTGGGTTTGTTCTCCAGTTCTGACTGGACCCCATTAAAAATTGACAAACGTCCCACTGCTTCATCAGCCAAAACAAAACAAGGGTTACACGGAGATGATTAGCCGAAGAGCCGCTGGGGTGTTGGACCCTTTAAAATAGATGTCTGTCACGATAATCATTCTTCTTCTATCGAGAAAAAGTTCTATCACGATATGCATTGTTATTGTTTTATCGCCCAGCACGATAATAAAGTGTGTATTATAATATAGTTTGGGGCTTTGGAAGCTGTATGTGGAAGATACAACCTTAAGCTTTAACATTTTAGAGTTCCTAAACCTTTCTATTTGCCATTTTTAAAAATTATTTTAACCTTTTTTAGAAGGTAAGGGTGTCAAACTCAAGAATAGAATAGAATAGAGTAGAAGAAAAGAATAGATTTGTTAGTCATTGTCACATGTACAACGAAATTTAAAAGTGCTCACTGCTTCGTTCATAACGAAAAGAATAAAAAATAAGCTAAACTTCAAAATAGCCTTAAAAACGGAAAAAAGACTAAATTAGCTAAAACAGCATGTATATATTAGCCTAACTTCAAAACTGCTTTAAAAAACTTATAATAGCCACAAAAAACTATTGTGTTTCTGAAATCTTAGCTAAACCTAAAACAGCCAAAAAACTAAAAGAAAAAGCCTAAATTAGCCAACAGCGTTAGTATGTTACTGAAATACTAGCTAAACTCCAAACCAGCCTAGAAAACAAAACAAAAATTGCTTAAATTAGCCAAAACAGCCAAGATATAGCTGAACTATTAGCTCAACTCCAAAATAGTCCCAGAAATGTTTTAAACTTTAAAACTGTAGATTTTTAGCATAATTAATAAGAAGAAGACAGTAACATTTCGCCAGAATATATCAACTTTAACCTTAAATAACTTTCACTATTTTACTGTATTAGCCAAAACAGCTAGCATGTAGCTGAAATATTAGCTAACTCCAATAGCCTAAAAAATCTTAGTAAATGCCAAAATATTCCAAAAAGCTAGCAAAATGCAAATTTTAAAACATTAAAACTCAAATTTTAAACATAATTACGAATAATTAAAAAACAGGGATATTATTCCAGAATAAATCAATTTAAACTTAAAATAACTTTCTATATTTTAATCTCCATTAAGTTATGTTTTATCGAAATTATACAAGTTAGAAATGAGTGCAAGATAGCATTGGGCCATATACAATAAACTAAAATTATCTAGAGGGCCAGTTATAATTTCCTGTCGGGTCGGATCTGGCCTTCGGGCCTTGACTTTGACACATGTGTTCTAATGTCTCTTCACTTAATAACATGTAGTTTTTAACCCACATGAAAATTCAAACTCACTCATTCCTATTATTTAATTTTATCCCCTTGTCTTTCTTCACAGGTGCATATCCTCGGCTGTCCCTAAGTTTTAAGCTAAAGAGAAACATTGGGTACTTTATCCTGCAGACATATATGCCTTCCATCCTGATCACCATCCTCTCCTGGGTCTCCTTCTGGATCAATTATGATGCCTCTGCTGCCAGAGTAGCTCTAGGTGAGCACCAAGTTCACATCCATAAATAGAAGTATAAAGATAGATAGATGACTTGAATGCACAATTTAGATTGTTTTGTGATTTCTATGTAGTTTATTATCCGAGTATGGCATTATACTACCCTCAAATAATTAGAAACCTTTTTTTTTTTTTTTAAAGCCAACTCAATGATTCCTCCATCAAGTAATATTGCAGATGAACTGTGATCAGGGGGCAGAACATCTGTAGAAAAAAAGGAAAAATAAGGACAAAAAGGAACAAAAAGGAAATAATTCAAAATTGAGAGAGTTTTTGGTAAATGTGTGCTCGCATTGCCTTCAACACAAGATTTAGAAACCACTTTCCTTTGACCTGGTTTTGAGTCATTACAGATGTTCTGTGAACGCTCAATCCGTCCGTGTGCAAAGAGAGAT
The DNA here is from genome assembly GCA_003999625.1 of Oryzias javanicus. NCBI lineage: Eukaryota > Metazoa > Chordata > Actinopteri > Beloniformes > Adrianichthyidae > Oryzias > Oryzias javanicus. The sequence continues at coordinate 25,339,332 of CM012450.1, forward strand.
ATTGTTGTAAAGCTCTTGCGTAAGACTGGATAGAAAATGGTTTTCTGACGCAGTCCAAGACCAAAAAAAAAACTACTGAAATGAAGTGTGTTTTATAAGCTATTCATTTACAAGGTTCATTTCAGGCGATCAATGGTAACTTGAGAAGCTTTTTGTACAATTGGCATGCAGGGAACTGATGAAAGCCAAAATAAACTGTTTATGTGATGCAAATGTGCACCTTTGATCCTCTAATAGTAAGAAATATAAGAAAGCTTCTTTAAGATGGGCAAAATAACTAAAATGTAAGTGTAACATACTACTTAAGTAAAATAAAAGTAAGTACAGGTAAGATGTTATTCCAATATTTAGGTCTTTTGAACCTATTTTTTGTTTGTTGGATTTATTTTTTTTCTTTTTACAGTTGTTTCTGATTTTTTTTTCCTCTAGGTATTACCACTGTGCTCACCATGACAACCATCAACACCCACCTGAGGGAAACCCTTCCCAAAATCCCATACGTCAAGGCCATAGATGTGTACCTCATGGGATGCTTCGTCTTCGTCTTTCTGGCTCTGTTGGAATACGCATTTGTCAACTATATTTTCTTTGGCCGCGGCCCACAGCGACAGAAAAGGGCAGCTGAGAAGACGGCTATAGCCAACAATGAAAAGATGAGGATGGATCCAAACAAGGTAATACAGGGCAGTGCTCATATATGTGGCACATTTACTGACTCAGAAGTCCTTGAAGTAAAGTTCAATCATGTACCTCCATCTATTTTCTGAACCTGTTTCATCCTTTATGGGGTTACGGGTTGCTTGAGCCTAACCTGGCTATTGCTGGGAAAAAGCCAGTCTGTCTATACTCTGCAACTGGATGCATTGGAATGGACTGCAGCAGGGAGCTTGTGGCCCAACGGCTGTAGCACCATTGTCACTGCTACAAGCTTTTTCCAACTGCACTTTTTTTTTTTTTTTGCCTTCTCCTAATTCACATTGATTTGAATAAAGGAATACTCAGAAATGCAATTGTCTGTTCTCCATCATGAGAAAAATGATGGAGCACCCAAAACATAATTTTCATTGGAGTGGGTCTTAAAAACAACAATAATGACTGTTCTCTCCATATGCATTTTCTGCAGGGCTACATGATATTAGAAAAACTTGCGATGTGCGATATTATTGATAAATATTGCACTGATGATATGACTTGCAATACATGTAACAAAACAAATAATACATCATTTCCATTTCACTACATCAGTTTCCTTTAAATAAATTAAACAGAATTTAAATTATACTCCAAATGACCCACATCTACATAGGAGACGAGTATCTGACATAAAAGGTGTCCATCCAATTCGTCAAATGCAAAGAGTATGGCGAGAAAATAGTATCATTCCCACTTGTGCATGCGTATTTGTTGATTTGTCCACGCGTAAATCTTGATTTGTACATAACTTTAGATTATTGCTTGTGTAATTCTTGATTTTTTAAACTCATATAAAACATCTGTATTGTGGGTATAATCTGGTGAAACGTGACATTTTCCCACTTTCTTAAACAGGTATGCCCATACACAAAATGATGTCATACTCACAATCTAAGTTCAGAGCGGCTAAAAGGAAAACTCTGATGACCGAGCATTTGAGTAGCATTTAAACACCTCACTTACGGATTAATCGTTTCTTTCATAAAGACGTTAAAAAAAGTCCCAATCAGATTTGTTTGTAAATGTGGTTTAGTGTGCGTCTAACAAGTGATTTGTGCATAGTTTTTATAGATTTAAAGTAGTTATTTTTTAAGCTGTAGTAATTTTCAGTTGTGCATGTGTAAATATATATATTTTTTTTATTTCATAATTTGTGCACATATTCACAAAGCATATTGTACAAGTTAAAAATCAAGAATTACCTACACACAAATCCAAAGTTATGCACAAATCAAGAATGCTACTATTTTCTCTCCATAGAAGGGCTCTATTTAATTTGTGAATTATGTCAACCTGCCATAAGATTATTTTTGCATGTTTAAACAGTTAAGGTAACCATTTTATCACAATTTAAGAAATATTTTTTGCTACATGTATTGCACAGGCTGATATTGCGATGACGATTACTTTGCGATCTACTGTACAGGCCTCATTTTCTGTGATCTTTTTTTTTACTAATTATTATTATTATTATTATTTTAACTTCTAGTTTGGAAATTTTACTAAACACTGGCACTTATCTGGGAACCAACAATGAAACACCTGTATATATGATGAGGGATTTGATGACAAATGCAAACGACAGTCTTAAAAAGCAGGCGAAGGAGCTTAAATTACGCCACTTTTCAGTCATCAAAGAGAGGAAATAAGGACATTATTTTCTGTTTCCAGAACAGAAAAGAGATGTCACTCCTTCAGTTGGAGGTGTGCCAAATGCTTTCAGTCCTCAAGTTGCTAATAAAGCCGGCGAAACAAGCTTGAGCTGTCTCTTTTTTTTTGAAAGCAGGAAGTGACACAATGACAGCGGGATTACAAAGAAAAGGAGATGGTTGTGCTATGTTTCAACTAGCCTGTGTGTTTTCTCCTTAAGCATATGAGATGTCATTCAAGGCAAACATGTTCAAAAGCTGGTGAAAACTGGGAAATTGTGTGGTGAATTGACAATCCAACCTCCCCTTATAGGGTTTGATGGAATCAAATCATCACTAGAACTCAAAATTAGTTGCTGTGAAAAGGAATTTTCACAAAAAAATACACTTGGAATAAACCAATATGTGTTTATTTTCTGCTTTGCAGTGGCTCGTGGGAAATGTAGTTGGTAGAGATGACACCCTGTATGCTAGAATGAAACAGCGAGATCTGGATGGTCATGATTCCATGTGGGAGCCGATCTTTGTGGACGATGCAGCTATTGGACTTGGTGATCAGAAGAATAAGGTAATTAAAAAATTGTATTTATCAGTCATTTCAAATAAAGATAAAACTAAACACTGAATAGCATGCAGGTTGGAAGCATTGCAGGTATCCTCTTGGCTGCTTTGGTATGCTGTTAGTTGTTTTAGCCTGGAGCCAGTGAATGTTAGTTCACCAGACGTATCTAACTCTTTTCCTTGGACAGATGGACCCACATGAAAACATCCTCTTGGGTACCTTGGATATCAAGAACGACATGGGTGTTACAGAGCTGGCTTTGGGCCTCAATGACCCACGAAATACCATGTTAACTTATGACAGCTCCAACCTGCAGTACCGCAAAGCGGGCTTAGCCAGGCACAACTTTGGCCGGAACGCGCTGGACCGCCACATGACTCAGAAGAAGAGCCGACTACGGAGGCGGGCTTCTCAGTTAAAAATCACAATACCTGACCTCACTGATGTAAACTCTATTGACAAATGGTCGAGGATCATCTTCCCAACAGTTTTCTCTTTTTTCAACATCATTTATTGGCTTTATTATGTAAATTAGCTGAAAAAAAGTCAGGGTAGGGACAAACAGCAAAATGTATCGCTCCTTTTTTCATCGTTTCTGTTTTTGTTTTTGTATTGTATTTGCGTTGCTGTAACACACTAAAATCAGTTCTAAACTGGAGCCAGGATGAGAGGGATTTGAACATTTGCTGGCTAACATGGAAACCTTGAAAAAGAGACATTACACATAAAAGGTGCCTGTTCCTAAATAATTATAAATATTGCTTATTTTGTGATTTGTGCATCTTGTCATCTTTTGTTGTTTGAATTTTTATGTTTTTCTTTTTTATATATTTACAAAACAATTGCCAAACTCTATGAAACTCAGATGAATTAGTTTAATCTTACTTAATGAAACTGAAATAAAAAAAAAACTGTAATAGATTTCAGGTCATTAACTCTTTTCTAAAAGAAATTTGACAAAAATTGTAGAGTTGTTGCATTTATTTAATTTTATGCTACTAATGTATATACAGACATGTAATGGCCTGATAAACCACTTTTACTGTGTCAAGTTGTATAAAAAAAAGTTTAAAACTTTTGATATGTTAATTCTCTTTTGCTATATTAACTTTGAGGCAGTATCTAATAATATCTAAATATTATATAACATTGTATTGGGCAGAAATGACTGTCTACATCCAGATATTGACAACAAAGCTTTTCTAGAAAAGTGAGAAAAAGATTTTTCATGTGTGAAATATTCATTTTTTTGCCAAATTGTCTTCATTTTTAAAATTCTAATAATTAGTAACATTTATTTTTACGTCAGACCACATATACATTATAAAAATATCTACAAAAAGAGGAAAAATATTCAAAGTTTATATGAAAACATCACTTGTAAAACATTTACTACTAAAAAACAAAGGAGAAATGTACTTATTTTTCAATATTTACTCCTTTTTGTCAAATCTAAACATGTAAAGAGCAAAATATCTATTAAAACAGCACTTTAAAAAAGTGAAAAAATATTTTATTCTGAAAATAAAACAACACGGTGCTGACAGAAAATAAACACAAAAGGGCGATGATAAACAAAAAGGTCAAAATGTTAAAAGCACAAAAAAAAACAGTCATTGTAAATTTCCTTCTAACATTTAAATTGCTCTTTTAAAGAACAAAAAAAAAAATAACCTGAAGCACCGTTTAATGAAATGGATAGAATTCTGTGCTTTCTTTCTACTTTATGGTAGCACCAGCCACCCCCACAACACCCAGTGAGATTTCTGTTGGTCCACAGCCCACAATGTCACACTTTTACAATCAACTCAACAAATATCACCATGGCTGCATTTTACTTCATTCTTTTATAGATTGAAAATCCGTAAATATGACAATGTTCTAGCTTCAGGTGGGTGTGAGGTGACAAACAGTTGAAAGCAGCTTTACAGCAATTGAGCTCAGTGGTGAAATATGAATAAATACATGTTTGTCCTTGACCGTAGAAATTCTTTTCAATAAGTTAATTTTTTTATTTGTCTTTCTTAAAGAAAGATTATTTAAACCCTCGCCATTGCTCCATTTCAAAATAATACAAATTACTGATCTTTCTATCCAGTGACCTTAGAATCACAAACTCTTTCAAATGTGAACGTTTACATTTTCTTATAGGAGAAGAGAAATCCTGAGGATGTGAAGCCTGATAGTTTCACAGAAAAGTGATCTAAAGCCATATAGACTGGACAATACCTCCTCTCATGTCTGGTGCTAATTGGACTTCAGAAAAAAAAAAAAACATCTTCCAGATTTTCATAAAAAATGTTCTAACATATTCAAAACATCCATTTCATGTATATGCAAAGCATTTATGTTATCTTGTTTATCGCTATAGACCCCACAACACATGAAAGTAGCTGATTAACTTTCAAAGAGGGAATACTTTATAGCTACAGCTGCCTTACCAATACTTAGTTTGAAACTCCCAAACTGACTTTCAACAAGGTACAGGAACAGTTTCCACAGGTCCATTTTAATTTGAGAGCAGGCAGACTCGCTGACGTCATAGTTCAGCTGTCCAGAGCACAACCATATTAGAAATGTATTGTTTCAGAACAAATCCAAAACAAAGGTCCACATGGAGACGAGCAAGTTTTAAAAATATATGATTTCACACCAAAATTAATGTATGTAAAGTCAAAAATTAGTATTTTTTCTTAATTTTCTAATGATACCAACTGTGGTGGATTTTATTAATCAGTCCTTTTGATTTGAGTTCAAATTTTTGCCAAATTAGGCAAGAGGACCTGATGGCAGACAAGATGGCGACTGAAAATCATTAGCCGGAAGCTGAAAGATTTCAGAGTTTTAGCCACTTTTTAAAAACCTTTTTGTAGTGTTTAGGATTAGCTTAAAATGTGTTAAAGGATTTAAACAAAAGTGTTCAGATTTGTAAAACTGTTAAGACTTTTAGCTTCAGACCGATGTTTGCATTTGATTACAGTTAGCTTCAACCCTTTAGGCGATCAACATGAATTCGCTTATTCTGTCATATTGAGTAAACTGTGGTCAATGTACTTTTAGATTTAAAAAAATCCAACAGTCATTACATACTGCACTAGAAAGCTCCATCAAAATTGCATAGAAACCTAAAAATGTGTAACAGCTGCTTTCTGACCAAATAGCAGAAATCCAGCAAAAAGTGGAAAACTGGCTAATCCTTTAAGTTCTCAAATTCATGTTGAAGCAAACATCCTTAACATGTTCTTTTTTAATTGGAGTATCTTGAGTTTGTACTGGTACTTTGGTCAAACTGTCACTTGATTTTTTTGGATTGCATCTGCTCCTTTGTCCAGATTCACACTAGAGTGAACCAAACCAGGATTTCATTGCAACTGAAGCGAGGAGATCCACCGCAGTGATCATAAATATGATTGTGTTGTAGAAATATTGCAGCCACTGCATTATTTTTGTTTCCCCATTTAACTAGACCTTAAAAGTTCATAAGAATCCCAGTGGATTTGCAGTCGCACAATAATACAAGCTAGCTTTTGTTGCATAAACAACTCCATAACATTCAGATTAACTCAAGTCTTCCCATCTCTGCTTGCAGTGCTTGGTTTTATAGTTTGAATTAAAACCTTTATTTAAACCTGGTCTGTGCGCTGGAGTCAGTGAGCTGCTGCCATGATTCATGCTAAAGCACAACTGCACTAATTGTGCGGCCTACAACTGTATGATATGACCTCTTTTGCAAATGTGTATTTGACTCTTTAACCCTTGACAACAACATTATTCAAAAAAGCAAAACAAAGTCATATTTCATTACAGATATTAAAAGTTAAATGATAACATTATAGTAGATTTTACAAAACAATCCCTGAGAACTAAAACCCAATGTTTAATTATTAAATTATGAATGAAATGTTTAAATCTACTAGTAAGTAGCCTCTTATTTAACATAAACTTCTGTTTAATTTAATTATATTTAATTGGAAAAAGTCCAATAAAACTTCATATTCATACATAAATATTTATAAACATTTTTAGCTGAATATACATTTTCTTTATATTTAATATGCATTAAATGTGTTTTCATTTATTCTATTTTTACTTTTAAAAATGTATTTAAAACTCAGAAAGTTTTACTGGACAATTTTAGACTGGAAACATAGTGTAAAAAATAAATTTTACAAAAAGGAATAGTTTTAACAGACTAATCCACATTTTCATAATCCAGTAAAAATAAAGACACAAAGCAATAATTGCTTTACTCCCTAAATGCGTTATAAAGTACACTATTTATTTATTTATTGAAATGCCCCTAATTGTTCAATTTCTGAATTTTTCAACCTTAAAAAATATGTTGCATATTTTCCTAAATGAACCGTGTAATTAAATAAATGATAAATTAAGATTTCTTGAATTTTGAAAACTGGTGTGTGATGTCGTGCAATACTTGAGTCTTCCAACTTTTTGATTTAGTTTTTTGTCAACAAAGATTCAATTTAATTTGACATGTTTTGTAATTTATTGTAAAAATAAGGTTATGTTTTGTTTAAATCTGTGGATTGAGGGGGATATGTGTAAGAATGATAAATAAATATGGGACTACTGGGAATCAGAGCATAAATTATGTGAAATATAAGAAGGAACAAAAGCCAAACTAGTGATCATGGAAAACCAGACAAAAGTCCATCTTAAATATGTACATATTGGGATGAACAACATCCATAAACTGGAATTATTCATAAAAAAATGAATAAAAGACAAAAAGCATTTAATATAGGTTTTGTTTTAATGCAAATTATGATGTGAATCTGTGTAAATAGTTTATTTTTTAATTGTGTCTTCTTTTTTTTTGTTATTGCTTAAATCTTTTTTTCCAAAGAATTAACAAGTATTCTTGAATGTAGGTGATTTCTTTGCAGGATACAGTTGTGTTAACACATTTATGACCTTGCACCAATGATTAGCTGAATAAATGTATGCCATTTGTATTTCAATGCAGACACAAAGCCACATAAAGGGGGAAGAGTAAAAAAGAGGTTGAGCCTAAAAAACTGCCATCTCAGGATAGAAAGATTCACACACTTTTATAACTACAAATATTTGCAAACCCAGTATTTTTTAAAAACAAAAGAAGTTTCTTTTTTTTTTTTCTCCCAACTTTCAGCTTGTTTTCACTATTCTGCAATACTGTACACACACTGAAATGACATGAACTAGTCTTTAATCCACTGCTGCCAAAGTTCAATCAAAACAGCCCCAAACAAGTATATTTCTTAACCTTTAAAAAAATAAAAACAATACTCTGTTTGGTATTTTAAAGTCTATCTCAGTATGAATGTTGGCCAGACATTTCCAAAGCAGACCTGCAAGTTCTGCTCCATGAGTTCAACACTTTGTATGTTTTTGTATCTCACAGTGCTCTTTTTGTTGCATATATTTTTATACTTCTATATAGTTGTGTGTGTGTGTGTTTTAAAGGAAATCCTTGTTAGGGAAAGCCTCCTGAATCCAGTTTTCTTTTGCGATTATGTCTTTTTGAAGGAAACAAAACCTTTCATGACATGTATTAGAAATTATTTCCATGTCTATATTTATTGTGTGAAATGTAAAGCCAAAAGTTTGTTTAATTGATTCAAAAAAAACAACAACAACATTGAGGTTTTAAGCAAGGTTTGACGATTTCAGAAGAGAAACTTTTAAGCGGATAGACTGACCAACATGACACATCTCAGTGACTGTGTATGTTTGCACACATTTACAGAACAAGCCTTAGACTCCTACTGTACTGGACCTCACCTCAAGCAGTTTTTTACCCTTTCAGTACCCATCACCTTGAAGAAAAAAGAAAAACCTATGTGCCACTCACAAGAACATCCCCAGAAAAGCTGAAAAAGCTGTATGTTTTTACTATGGAAAAATACTGGGAATTCCTGGATTGTCAATAAATATTGAATACACTTCTGAATCTGTGTGTTTATTATTCATGATAAGGATGGTATACAACCAGCATAAAATATAGATATTTTTTTAATGATATGTCATCCAGTTTGTGAATACTTTGAAAATGATTGCACTATTATTTTCAGTCAAAAATTAGGCTTACTTGACAAATCCAAGGAGTTTTGGAGTTCCTAAGCGGCACAGAGGACCGGTCAACAACTTTCACCGACAAAAAGTCAATAAAATAATCCAGCTGCTGTCCTGCCACAGCTGTAGCCTATTTGGACAAACAGCCTTGGACACAAAATAAAAGCCTGTTTCAACAAAAAGTCAAAAGGTTTGCTCAGAAACTGATTGAGAACTCAGCATGAACATTCTCAAATGTCAGTTTCAAAATAAGACAAAAAATTTGCAATTTTGTTTTCATCCCCATTTTGTGAACATACATTGTATTATTAAAAAAAAACAAACAAAAGATAACATGGGAAGGGGGATCTATAAATCCCTAGAAATTGCTGAGAAAGTCTTTACAGTATCATATATTTTGCAATATAATTTAAAAGAAAACAAACTGTGCCCCGTATTATAGGGCGCATGAAGCAAAGACAAACAGATAAATAAGGTGCTATGACTGCATCTCCAAGAATATATGAAGGGGCTAAGAGAAAGAAGGTCAGATGGGTTGATGGGGTGCCCAAACATGTTTGCTCAAAAATCTAAACAGGATCCTGGTCCGCGGGTCAAATACTTTTTCTTGCATGTCATGAAATAAAAGGAGAAAATGAAGAAAAAGGTTTAATTTATCTATTTTGATTCTATATTCATTAAGACAACACCTATTAGTAACAATTCAAAGTAAGTAACATTTGTCTTTGAAACTTGTAACAGCAAGGCCTCACTAGCCATTTTTAATAGAGAAATAAGAGTAAACGTTCTTCTAAACTTTCTCCTGACTGCACTCGCTGTTACTTCGTAGTTTACTATGGACGTACTCAAATATTTGTACAGATTCTTGAACACTGTGTACCACAGAAGCTCGGTCCAACATCAGTAAGCGCAGCCAAAATTCATATAAAGTTTTTTAGGTTATTTTTCATATTGGTTTATTATGCAAATTATCAGTTTTTAAGAAAATTGAAGGATTTTAGGTGCACTTTTTTAACTCAAACGCTACAGTAAAAACATTTTTGAGTGCAGAAACTTGATCACGTTCGATGTGTTGTCTAAAAGTACACAATTCAACAAAATAACGATGTTTCTTTTTACTGTACTAAACCCTAAGGTAATGTCAAACAAAAAGAAAAAAATATATTTTTTAGTTATTCTTTCAACCAATTTTCTTTAGGATTAATGGAAAAGCTGTCTAAATCTATACCTGTGCTATTTATTCACTTGTATGCATATTAGTCAATGCCTGTGATCCAAACAGATTTATAAAATCAGCTGAAATAGAAAGTTCTGGACTTCTGTCAATCCCATCTTTTGATGTCCCTTTAATGATAATATAAGGAGACATTCTCCTTCATCTTTCTAACCAGGTGCTTGTAGACAGACATCCTCTAAGCCAAATATTCAATGCAGAAAACCGTCTCTGGGATGGAGACTTGCAAGTAAACACACATCAAGCCAAGTTGGCCTCAGCCCAGGACCTTAAAAATAAGTGATTGATCCGTTTTTCTTACCAAGAAATGCACATCTTTTCAGCTGTTACCTAATCAGCTATATTGATTTTTCATTGAATAAAAACTGTATATATATATGAAAAATAAACTTTGTAGTATTTAATAAGCTTCTAAATTGCACCAGAAATTATTTTTATTGCAGTATGAATTTTGTTAAAAGGGTATTTTTTTCTTTTTTAGATTCAGTGGAATCAATGCATATTTATTACTTTTAGCTTTTAACAGCTTGATTTAATTTTACGATTCATTATCAAGATTAAGTTTCTTATCAAATGGAGACAAGGCTGAAAACTGTTCAGGCAAATGTTCCACCAGTCTCGGCTTATATTAATTTGGAAAATTCTTCAACTCAGATTTGAGCAAAAATACAGAAAAAAACAAGATCCAGTGTTGGTGGATCCAATACATCAACTAAAGCAAAACAATTTAAAACAGCTTTTTTAGTCCTCTTAAACTCCTGGATGTCTTGATTATTTATACAGTATATAGTAATTTTTTCATAGTTTTTTTCATGTGATAATTGAGATAGGCTCTTTTACTGATTTTTCAAGATTATTCCATAGTCTGATGCCTTTCACAGAAACTCTTTTTTTCCTTCATCTTTGTTCGGAATTTGTTGATTTTGAAAATTTAATGTCATTTTAGATTGTAATTAGTCTTTTTCAAACTTCTTTTGCATGTTTTGTGGCAGACTTTTGTGACGTGCTCTATACATAAGTCTTAGGATGGAATGATCTAATCAGTCTTTAAATTTGAATATGTTCAGTTTCAGGCGTAGATGGGTCTCAATAATTACTCCCAGTGATGATTCTCACTGCTCGTTTCTGTAATACAAATATGGAGTTGATTGATTTCTAGTTTTCATTACCTCAAATTGTTCTCTTCATATTCTTTTTTTCTGCAACACACATTTTACCTAATCACTCGATGCACATAGAAAACTTTTTTGTACTTATTTCAGCACGTCTTTGTATTTGTTGTTTATATTTTATTTTTTCTGCACTTGTGGCTTCTGTTTTTATCTTATTGTACAGTGACCATAAAATCTTATTTTAAACTAAATAAACTCAGGCTATTAAAACCCCGTTAGAAAAACGGAGCAATACAAAGGATGAATAAGCAAATACCCTGATAACATAGAAACTCAACACAAAAAAATACATCAAAGATGATCAACTCAGCTGAATACAGCTGTGAATAAGTAACTTGAACGTGATGTGACTGACAGAGGGAACACAGCCTGAAAACAAAACATAATCCTACAAAAACCTGAATGGAAAAAAAACAAATAAAAGAATAATCTTTTAACAAACAATAGGTGAGCAATAATTAGTCATTTCTATCGGATTAAAAAAAAAATTCATTTGAAATATGAAAAAACAAACTTTTTGAGTCACACCAAGACAGCATCATTGATAAAAAAGTGGCTTTTTTGTGTTGGAATCTCCAACACTGCAATGAAAGTGTCATGGTTTTGAGTTTCTAAGCAGCGTGATGACTCAAGAGTTCCTGAATCAGAATACATTTTAAATCCACAGTAAACATACACAATTAAAACATATAAATGTATTACTTAATTATAAGAAATACCACCTTCAGGGAACAGAGATTAGTCTTTTGCAGAGATTTGTGTTTCACGTATTAATTTTTGTTGTCTTTTTATTTAAGAGGATTAAAAGATTCTCTGCTCTATTTTTTTAATGACTGAATAAAGTAGATAGCTAGATCCCCTGGGAAGAGAAATTTTGAGCAAATTTGCACAGACTTTACATATAGGAGCCATAATGGTGTAAAAATAGATCTGTGGAGTTCAGGACATGATGTATGACACAGAACTGGAGGCAGGCCTGGCATAGCTATAAAGACATTCGAGTCTAATGCTGGAGAAACCTTTTTATCTTTCACCCACAACACCCTTTTTGGTCAAAAGCCACAGTCTTCGTTTTCAAATTAAACTGTCAGAAGGGAAGTTCTGTTTGCTCAGCCATGATTTCATACGAGCTCTGCTGGGAAGGTTGACTCACTCGTGAGCATTTACCGAAAAGGAAAAACTCTCTTTTCTTGCATGTTCTTTTTTTCTTAAACCAGCATTCTTTTCGTCATTTTGTACAAACACACACTTTTATGTAAATACTTGTGTGAGTAATGACAGAGGTTTTTGTAGCTGCAGTCACATCCTTCCATAATCTAATAAAACATGCATAGATTGGAACCGTACAGTCCTATTTGTGGTCTGGTTCTCTGTTCTGCAGTAGTTATTTTTAAGAACATTTTTCTCTGAATTGATGAGATGTGAGAATTGAGGATAACATGAAGAATAAAAAGTCAATTTTAACACCACATATACAAACATTTATTCTATACAAACAGCCAATTAAAGCACATATTCCACAAAATGATCCACTGTAGTTTATCAGCTGATTACTAAATGCATTTGTTTAAACCTTACTTCCATGCACTCTTATGGGGGTTGACGCTTACGAGTGTGTAGGTGCATGTTTTTGGTTTGTCCAGGATCATGTAGGGTTGTAGGTAGGAGTGGCTGCATCTTAAGAATAGACAGTATATAGGGAGAACTGGATGCCAAAATTACATCAGGTTGTGTCCAAATCCCCCCCTAATTACTATATAATGCACTACATGGTGCGTTCGCCATTTTCTGGTGCTGTCAGACTCTACTAATTCCAAAATCGAGTGCACTAGAAATTCCCCAGAAGTCTTTACAAAAAACTATCCTGCATTGATGTAAAAAATAAATCGATTGCACTAGAAATCTTGCACCAAAAGAGATCTTTAGAAAAAACTATTCTGCATTGATGTAATGCAAATTAGCATGAAGAATATAGAGACAATGCATTGCGGTCAAACACTTTTAAACAAAAAGGTGCATACATGGTGTATTTGTAGATAAATCAAATCATATTCATCTCAATTTATCAGTACATAGCATGAACATGAGTGGCATAAATAAAATGATCGTATTTACTCAATTTTCACTGAATGAAATCGATGACATCATATCCGATTTTTTAGAAAAACAAATGAAAAGTAGTGAGCTTCGTGTCCGAATTACCTTTAAAATATAGGGCGCTATATAGTTTTTTAGCAGTTAGAGGTTAGGGAGGGAATTTGGATGCAACCCGTGGACTTCAATTGAGAAATAAAACACTAAGACTTAGTCAGTGGTTATATTTGTCAGAATAATCCTTTTTGCTCTGGCATCTCATTTAAACCTTTTGTCATTTAATTTCATTTATTGATTTATAAAGGACCTTCAACCACAAGTAATGGAGGCCCAAAGTGCTGCACACAGGGAAAACAAACAGAGCATTGTGCAATAGTAAAACATAAAAAGACTAAAAAGCATAAAACCAAGTAAAACAATGTTAAAACAGATAAAAACCAACATAAAATAGAAATAGGACTAGGCTGATGCTAAAAGGCTGTAATGGAGGAACAATTCTTGTGGAATAAAATATGTTTTTGCGAAACACAAATTGTTTCATTATGTATTTTTTTTATCTCAAGTTATACAAGTTATAAACAGACCAATCAGATGCCTCAGTAAAAACATATGATGCCCGCTGGCCCCACCTCCAACGTTCAAAACGTTTCTCCCGTGGAAAGGGTGTGGCTTTCCAACAAGCTCATTCCTGATTAGTGATAGTGGTTGCCATAGAAATGATGACTCAGACCAACTTGAACAAATCGCCACTTACTAATATCATCTGGTTCCCAAATGTAAAAGTCCATACGGCAGAAAAGAGGCAACTGAATTCACTTTGTTTCGTTGGAACTGGAGGGAAAGTATCGTCTATGGGTGACGTCCCACCCTGCTTCCTTCAATGATTATAATATAGTGTCTTGATCTTAAGGTGTGTACAAATACAGCCATGCATCAGGTATGCATTGTGTTTCCTATATAATAATAATAATTTCGTTTTTAAAAAATTTGAAATGTCATTGAACTTTGTACAATTATTTCTACTATAAATTGGGAAATATTTTTCTGATGATCAGTGTTTTTCCTTTTTAAAATTGGACCAAAATTAAGGATTTTATGGTCATATTTTTGTTTTTATACAAGTCCAATATTGTGGCGTTCCTCTTTACGTATCTTGGACAATCGTAAAAAGCCACTTTTAGCGATTAACCTCGTCTTACTTTAGTTTGGCCACAGCCCACCTGCTGCTGCCGACGGTGGTGAGTTCAAGTAACTTCGGACAGACGAACACCCAGGTAGGAACGCTCACAAACATTTCTGTGAAATTTTATGGAATTAAACAATATGAACTAAAACACCTGTTAACACATGCACAGATTGTGCAGGTGATTTGTAAATGCCCGCAAGGAGCACACACTTATCACTTGAACAGCAGCAGGTGCCTTGTGCAGGTTTCAAGGGAGGGTTAAAAAAATGAAAAATCCATACTTCATGTCTACTTCTCACCCACTTCACTACTATTTACCCTTGGATGTTTTTCAAGTGATGGCTACGACCCATCACCCATAGTAAAACTGTGAATGAACATTTTCGTTCTACTGTCTATGACCTTGATATTTTGTCACCTGCTTGCTCCATACAGATTTTCCAATTTTTCACCCGCAGACAGCCCATACCCCATTAGGCATTTGTGAATTTTGACCACTTCTTTAATTCCAGTTTCCTTTGCAGTCATTTCAGTGTGGTAAAAATATCATAACAGGGCTTTCTGACATGGTTACAAGAACTACTTAAGTGTATAGATATATTTAATAGATAAACTTAGCTTGAGTTTACTTAATTTGACATTCTTCTCCACTGAAGCTGGGGTGCTGAGCTGAGCTCTTTCTCTGAGAGATGCAGAACCAGACTGAAGATGGCAGATTCAAGCTTTGTTCTTCTTTCTTAATTTACTTTTCTCTTTCACAAAACTTCAAGAAACATCTTTTATTTCTCTGTCTCTGCCTCTCTCCTCCCTGTATATGTGTGTCCCTGGTTAATTAGAAGGAATATATGTTAATGGGACGCTGCTAGCAGACTAATTAAGATTCTGATTAGAGCAAAGATATTGTCAGCCGGTCTCAGTGTGTGCAGCTGCACAGTTTTGAGTCTGCGTGTGTTTGAGGGTGTGCGTGCCTTGCCTTTGGCTCGCAATCACCCGAGCTTTAACAACAGGAACAGATTATACGACGCAGTGCATCTGCTTTGTTTTCTGTTGAGCAAATGTGACAGATTTTTCCGGGGTTGGAGCTTTATTAGCGTTATTGCTGTCATACTATAAGAAGTTGGCATTTTTCTAATTATCCAAAGAATGGGAGTTTATTTTCAAACAACATTGAAAAAAACAACAACACTGAAAGTCTGTATTTGCTTGAATTTTATTAAGCATGTGATAGTTTTTTTTTTTGGCTTTTGCTTTCTTTTGAGCCTGTGCGTTTTAGTGGATATCTTGACCATCTTTCATTTTGAGCACAGAACGCTAACGTGTACGGATAAAAGGAAGGTTGAATATTGTTTTCCCTATGTATTAAAAGAAAAAAAAGAAAAGGCATTACCTGCTCCAGTTTAATAATAGCAAAGTGGAATAATGAGCAATTTTTTGGTTTGAGACAAGTTTTGGTCACAGTTCAGTTGATCTGAAAGGGCATTTGGCATAAAGCCCCCCCCGTTCAATTACTTTTTTTTTTTTTATTATTTTTTAAATTGTCCTGTCCAACAGCTGAGCAAGCAGATACGGGCTGAGAGCCTCTAGTCTTGGGCAGATTTTACTGTCCCAACAGGGGTTTATTGAGTATAAACCCCTGTTGTATTTCATGCTAAACTTTCTTTATATCGATTATTTTCAATTACTTTGAATAGGACCTAAAAAGACAAAAAAAAAAAATGCAATTCTGTATAACTTGGTAAACGGTTGGAAAACCAGACAAATGAAAAAGACTAATACTAGATTAAATACGGACCATAATGACATCAATTGGAAAACAAGGTTTGCTTATTGTAAAAAAAAATGTTTCATCATAAATATACATCTCTTAAGTTAAAAAGTTGGTAAAAAAGACTGTAAAAAAACTGCTTAAGGGGTTGATCATTGACATTATATGTAGGAACTCGACTACTCAACCCTTCCATTCTCGTGTTCCAAATAGGAAATATCCGCAGGTTGCAAGAAGGCCAAAGTCCCATAGACTTCAATTGAGAAATAGACAGTTTCTCTGTCACTATATTTGTCAGAATAACCATTCTTGCTCTGATGTTTTCTTCTTACTAATTATTGTCTTCAGACTAATCACTGTCAAGGGGTGGCAATCGGTTGCAATATGGGGGAAGTGACTGTGAATTTTGCTAAATTTAGCAAAAGGCTAGAGGTAAGGCACTTCCTATGGGGGACCTGTCTGCTATTTTTGTTTTGGGGTGGGGACCAACATATTATCTACAATCATGAGTACCGACGTCAGAAAATTGCAGAAACTCCCGCAGACGTTGCTGGAGGCGAGCCGTTCAGAAAAGACAGACACGCCTCCACCTGTGAACAGATTCCAGTCAAGCTGACCTGGAATCCAGTTGAAAAATCCTTTTCTCTATTTTTCACAAACACAATGAGGAAAATTAATGATAAAAGAGAAAATGTTTAAAGAAAAAGAAAAAAGAAAAGCAAAATTCCAGGAAAAATATTAAATAGACAGCACTGCTCTAAGGAGAGAAATTCTTATTTTTGAGGTGTCTCGTAGCTTTGTATATGTGGCCCAAAGGAATTTGGGACTTACGCATCAATTTTTTTTTGCATTTTCATTTCATTAGTTTGTTGACAAATTTTACTCTTATTGTTTGTATAAAATTACACCCAAAAGTTTCATTTAAACAGTTTTTTTAAAAGATTTTTGAGGTTTATACAGCAAAATTAATCCCAGATGAAATTTTCTGTTTTTACATGATTTTATGTCTGGTGTGTGAATGCAACATGAAAAAAATGACAAAATAAAGGTAGTGCCACATAGGAGAGGTTGCACTGAATAAAATGATACCAAATAAACAAATTAAAATACAGAGGTAAATGCAAAAGTAGACCAAAACTGAGTTTTAGGTTCCAAAGGGTTGAAAATAAACGTTCTAAATGTGCAATTTTGCACGTGATTTCTTATAGTCATTTTTTGCAGATAATAAGTGGCTGGGAAATACTGTAACTATAAAAAAAAATTGGGCTTCATTGGAATTCAATTTTTTCTAAGTTTGGGATTGGTTAATTTTTTTTAAATCAATTCTTGGCCATAATTTTTTTTCTTTTTTTAAGGATCTTATTTGCTTTGCTGTCATTGAACTAATTGCATTATTTTACAAATGTCATGATTTTTTTCTCATTTAGTTTGTACAATTACTGGTTTGTTACACGATTCTCTCTTTAGCTGCTCTTTTAAAGACTAACCGCCGCAGAATCTGTCCTATACTGAATCACTATTAGTCAGATGAAAGCTGCAGGTACAGTATAACTAACAGTATCTCGTTTTTTCTGCAGGATCTCAAACCAAAAGAAAAAAAATATGAGTTAAGTTTTTCAATGGCCCTTCAGGAAATGTGTATTTTTTGTAATAAATTCAATCAAGTGTTTTACAGTTTTCTGTAAACAATGTGTTGTATACAGCTTACTAGTCTGTGTGTTTATAGGTGACACCAAAATAAATAAAAAGTACCAGATACTCTGAACCTTTGATTAAAGTCTGCAGACAGATCAGATCCCAATAATCCTTGCCAGCAAATTGCACTGCGCTCCTTTTGGACAAAGAGCTTATTGTGCTGCCCAGTGAGTGACCAAAGAACAAAATGGCTGCTGGGAGAAAAATGGGAGTAATGTTAGTTTGAGCAAGCCAAACCTTCACAAAAGACAGCCCGACTGCACTCTCAGCATCGCCTTTCACAAAGCATTTTCCTTTGCAGCGTTGCAGACCTCCCACTGTCCAATCTCCTGTCATTTTACCCTCTCTCTCAAAATCACATGTTCACAACCCAATGAACATTTCTTTAATGTATCTAGTATTGGTTTCCTTTGGTCTAATCCCACCTAGGACACAATGTCAGGTCATGCCTGCTGTCTCACGGTGGCTTTCACAGGCCTTTCAAACCTTCAGTTTATAGCTTATTCTCTTCATCAAAAATCCTCTGTAAACTCTGCAAGACATTTCTCTTTTCTGTTTAAGAAAATTATTTCTAAATCTACTTAAACAGAAAATTCAAAATTAGGAATGACTGATATAAGATGATCCCATTTAATGTATCCACTGTGAAAAGTGGGAACAACTGAAAGATGAACAAACTGAATTCATGTGACTTTTTTTCTCATTTCCCGATCAAAATTTCTTCAGTTTCCAGGAAATTCTGGACCTGTTTGGTCATGCATATGAATCACATGCCCTTTGATGTTAAACATTTATCACACAAGCATAACCGCAGTAGCATGCTCAGTTTGATAAATGTGGTTCCATCCGAGCATGAAAGATGGTTGCTTACAGTTTTAATGTAAATGGGTCATTCCTCATAAAGTGAATGAGGCGATATTTATGGAGAGAAAAAAGGAGTCAACCGTTCCCTGAAGAGTGACATTACATAAACACAACAGCAAAACATGTCAGACAGGTTCATTGAGTCTGTAGTTTTCTAAAAGAGACATTTAGTGCCATTTTCTCAGACGTTTCTTTTTTTATTTTGCAAAAATGCACCAAAACAAAGCTATTCAATTTTCGTAACAACAGATTTTGAGCAGCTATAATAGTGAATGTTGAAGAACTTTTCAAAACAGAAAGTTCCACAGTAAAAACATACAACCTGACACAGCGTTTACTTATCAAAAAAAAAAACCAGTCTCAAACATATGAAGTTAAAGGGTAACCAAACCCTAAATTAATTAAGGGTCACCAAACCAGGAAGTTGGAGGCTGACTCCACCCACAGCTGAAATTTGAAAATGTCGTCAGAAGGGTGGAGCTTGGGGCAGGACTGTTATCATCACTGGAGCTGCAGATGATTATGTCAAAATTCTGAAACTGACATGGTTTGACCAATCACAAAATTCAACTGTAATACCTCATTTCAACCTGTAGGGGGCAGCACACAGACAGTTTTTGACTATATTCTCAAGAATTAAACCGTTTTATTTCAGTTTGTCAAAAAAATTGGCAATGACCAACATACAGTACTTTTAAAGTCCCATTTATAGAAGTTAACAGCCAAAAAAAGTTAATTTAGGGTTTGGTTACCCTTTAAACTCAGCTGAAAATGTCTCTTACATTGTTTCCAAATCCTGTCTTGGTGTCTATGTACCACTGAGTACAGCTGTGCGTCTTCATCAATGTGCGACTTTGTTCACAGAGCTGCCCACAACACCACAACCATTATCTTTTATGCAAGGGAGAAAGGCTGACGAGTGTTATAAATTATAAATTGATTGATATGTGGAGGGCTGATCACATGGGACGGCAACTGTGGAATAAGGTATGTCAACAGGTATTATGGTATTAATATGAAGTTTGTGGTCATTTGGAATGCTCAGAAAAGTGTTCTAATCCTTCTTATGTGATAAATTTGAGCACTCTGGACCTGATGTTTTGTTCTTGTACTCTGCTTAGTTTTTTTCTTTAGCCACAATTTCATGAATGTAAATGAAAATCTCTCAAAATGAGGCAATTACTGAGTTCAAAATACAGTTGATGAACAGTACAGTTGATGTAGTTATTAATTTAAAATAATCACATAACAGTACTAGCTTTTAACATGCTCTTCTGGAATTTTTTCTCTTGATAGAGAACATGCCTTAAGAAAATTAAGATTAAAATAGCATTATTTCAACTGTTGTGAATCAGGAGCAAACAACGTTTGAAAACGTTTCTAGTTGTGATGTAGAATCTACAACGGCCGGGCCAAAAGCTCCCTGCTCCGCTCTATTCCATTGCATCCATTTGTAGATGAATAGATCCATGAATGTCTTTGTTGTCCTTGTCCAAGCTGGTATCTGGCTCAAAACTTTACAAATGGAAAGCTCCAATATTGGTCGCCTTTTTGTTGCACTGATAATGTTAGGTTGGGGGTGTAGGGGCTGTAAGCTAGTGGGAGAGTATGTAAGCAGATGGATGATAGGAAGTGGGGGCGGGGTTAGTCAGGGCTGACGATCCCTCCCACAACTCAACAGCATAATTCTACCTAAAAGACCACTGGAAATGCCTTCATAATAGATCTAGGGTTTAACTTTTCACAAAGCAGGCCAGATTTGGTTAGATGAATATTTTGGAGGGCCAATATTAACTTTAAATTCTAACTAACCATTTAGTTTAAAATATGTTTGCAACAACGTATTTTTAATTTCTTCACATAGATAAGGAAAACAGTTATACATTTTTACCAAAATTACCGTCAATTTCAGATTTCAAGACCATAACATCGCTCCATTACACTGTCGTAGATAGAATGTCTCGTCTTGTTTTCCTCCTGATATCAAACTCCTTAAAAACAGCTAGTCTCTTGGCACGTTAGAGAGACACAGACATTTTTTGTTTGTTTGTTTGTTTACAGTTGACAATTTAGATGTGAGGTAGAAATTGTCACAAAAAGGTAATGTCCTAGTGTTGCCATGGATTTTAAATATCTTATCTATTTTAATCTAATGATGCACAAAGTTTTTAGAAAGGGCTGGGGCTGTTTATAATTGATTTTAGAAAAGGAGCCTGTGGGCTGGAGGAAATGCCTACAATAGATCAAAAGATGATAGTGGGACTTTAACTTGTATAGCCCAAACTCACAGATTACAGTAAATGATTACAATAAAGGTTGAAAAATCACATTTGGAGGTTAGTAAAGTTTGCGATTTTTTTTCCCCTCATTTTAAAACCACAAATCTAAAACAATCAAATTTACTAGTCATCAGACACTGAGATTCTTTGTTGATACATTAACTCTGAAACAAATTCAAATGTGAGTATATTAACGTTTCTCAAAGCCAAAACAGTGAAATAAACCTGAGTGTGACAGTCGTCGAGTCGAATTGTGAAGCTTCCTGCCGAGCCTGCAAAATGTTTTCAGGAGTAACAGGCCATTTAAATAGACCTTCACTGCACGTTTAATGTATTTGTTCAGCTGTTCGCTGGGCAAACAATGGTTTAGGATTGCAAACGCAGAAAGTATTCTGGGCTGTTCACTGATCGCTGTGTCAATACTCTTTTGCATTTCGAGGCATTCGTGGAGTATTTCAGGACGAATCAAACAGCCCACATGATAGGGGAAATTGAAAATCAATTAACACTAAAACGTACATATTCTGTGGTCAAGTATTACATTAAATGATTTCTTGGCATTGCTATATTCACTGCACAGTAGGAGTGTAATACATAAAAGTCCATAAACTACTCCAAGGATGATGTAATTAATAAGTTGACCCACACTTCCTCTGAACAGCATGTGAGGAGGAAGAAAGGTGCTGTGAAGGCCACGCTGAAGGCTGCCACTGCCAGGTGGATCTCACAGGGCACACGGCCTCCGCACAAACGCTGTATAATTAACTTTTAATTTGCTCTCTGTGAACAGAGAGGACAAGTTGAATAACAAGGAGAACCTAACAGACCGCACTGTCCTCCTAATGCTGGAGAAATGGTCCATTAACAATTTGAACAAAATTACAAGGCTTGTAAAGTCCAAAATAGTTCCGTCTCCTTCTAAAAGCAGCCACACTTTCATTTACACAAGAATGCAGGAATAGAAAAGGAAGACTGATTAGTTCGCTCTAATTTCAAAAGCAAATGTGCAAATAAGATGGAAGAAATTTGGCAGAGTTGTAGATTCTAATCAATTTGAAATGTCAATGAAGATTTTTTTTCTGTAAGACTAAGACATAAACACAATGAATGCTGCTTATGCAGAAATTGAAGGTTGTTAAGCATTAAGAGACCAAAAGCTGCATGAAAAGGAAAATAATTGTTTTAAAAAAACATGATCTCTGCTAAAACTCTCTCCTTGCCTGTTCCTAGGAAAAACAATGAAAGAAGGCCAACAAAATTATTGAATTTTTTCATGTTAAAAGCTTCGAAATAAACAATTTAAGCAAACTGGAATTTAAAAAAGGCAACGAAATATACAAATTCAAAAACAATCCTTAAATGCATATGTTAAAAATTGAGTTTTATCAATGTTACTCCTCTTAAGCTCGATGAAAGTTCTTTGTTTTAACAGAAATTTACTCTGACACAAAAGTTCTCCAACATGTCTCAACATGCCCGAGTCCATCAGTACCATCAGAACTAAGAAATGAAACACGGAAACTTAAAGTAACTGTTTTTAAAAAAATTTTCTAATAAAGAAAACACAAATAAAGTGCAAATAGACACTTAATTAGCCTTAAATTGGACGTAAAACTTTATAACGTAACTTTAACATAATCTCTTACCGCATATTAAGTAAAATCCTAAACTAATGAAATCCAAATCTCAAGCAGATAAACTTCAAAAACATCTTCATTCTTCTAGAAACTATTTCACAGGCAAAATCCTTGCAGACTTCTCTTTTCTGGTCCATGTGAGACTCATTCAGGTGTGGTGACTTGCATAACATCCCCCACAGCAACAGCAAATACAAGCAGCAGAAAAAATACCCCCCCCAACAGAGTTTTTAACTGATTAACACCATTATTTAATTACTGCAAAATATCACTTATTCATCTCAAATGATTAGAAAACATTTTTTCTAATTACTGACCCTTTTAAACACAAATAATTTTAAGAAAAGAAACAAAAAGATCCATCTTGGAGTAGCCTTTGACAGCAGCTATGCTTAAACATAAACATTTTGTTGTTCTCTTGAGTTTGAATTGAGCCTTGATTAAACTAAATCACAAAAATTATCGACGTTATAGAAAATCCCCCAAAAAAATCTGAGCTAGAAGGAAAGATATAGCAAAATAACAAAAACTGAAGAAGGTGATTTGAAAACTTTACCAGATGTTAACAATTACACAACAAAAAGTGGAAAGTCCTTTCAATAAAAAAACACAACCAAATGCAAATGCTTTATTTCTATAACAAGGTAAAGTTTGAATTAGTTATTTTTGCAATTAAACACCTTTTTTGATTTTTTGTTGGTATTTGAGCTTTTTTCCTCTGTGTGACTGTCAGCAAATGTGCTGATTTGAATATCAAAATCTAAGTTAATCAGCAATGACTGCCAAGAAAAAAAAAAATCAAATAGGTTTTGTTCAGTAAACCACCAGAATAGTTTGCCTGCATGAATTATGCTAACAGCAATCTGTGTCTCTCTGGGTACAAATCTTCTCGTGTCATCCAGCTCAACTCCTGTAACCTTTTTATGTGGAAAAACTTTGGATCAAGCGAGCAGCTGCTCTGGATCAGAATTCAATCCACAGTCCACTCAACATAATTGTCATCAGTAGCAATAAACAAGTTCAAATGTCCTACTTATGGAGTGCAGCCCAAAAAGTACACTCGGTTCCTGAAGTGGACAAAAACAGCCACGTCTGCAGACTTTATTGATACTTAAAGGAACTATTTGTCGAGATGTTTTCTGGTCACTAAAACAATTGCTGATTTCCTTTAAACTATAGAAAGCTCTAATAAAGTTCCAGAATAAACCTTCACACGTCATACTTCAGATATGTAAATATTCTATAGCAGTTTTTTATTTAAATCTCAATTTTTATCATTCATATCCACATTAATCAACTGTTTGCACTTTTATATAACACAGCACTAAACACCTTTTAGCCATTCTGATTTTGTTTTGCTTTTCATGAAAAAAAGAGAAACAAAAAGATGAATATTGATGTGCATCCAGCTCTGTGTTTGTGTGCTCTCTGATTAAACCATGTGGCTGTGAAGGATGAGTCATGCACTCAGTCAGTTAGCCACCCCCTCTTGGCACTTTCTGAAGGCCATTTGGTTAGTATATGCCTGGTCATTTAACTGACCAGTGCCTCATCGGTACCTCAGCACAGATGGTCCCTGCTGTGTACCTACTATTAGCCCATCATTGTCAGCAGGTTCCCATTAGCTATTGGTTCCGTGCTCAACACTCCGCCAGGCTTATTGCTCATTTTAAATAGCATGGAACAGTATAGGCAACCATGGATTTTTCCATCCAAGTGGTTTAAAAATTAACCATTTAATCACCATATTGTTATTTTTGTAAAACCTTCACTGTGTCACAGAATCACTGTAAAACAACGAAGAAAAAAACAAATTAAAGACATTTTAATGTTAAAACGTCAGAAAGGTTTCCATATGTGTTGTGTTCTGACTTCGATTTAGTCTGGAGCTTTTGTTTCTTCCTGCTACTGTCCGCAACATGTCTGCCAGGTTAACTGGTGAGTCAAAACTCCTCACAGGAACGAGAGTGATCATGTTTGGCTGTTAACCTTGTTTACCTCTGCGTGGCCCTGTTATGGCATGGCCAGCTGTGCATGATGTGCCTTCGCTTGATGCCAGCTGGGAGAGATCCGACAACCCCGAACGAAATGAAGCAAGCATGAAGGGTAAACGTAAAACATCAAGAGCTTTGTTAAGCTCTCATTGGAGAAAAAAAAAAAGAACACCAGAAATAGAAAATGAGAACAATTCATCTGTATGGAGCGCTTTTGATGTGCATTGCACTCTGAAGGATTTCTATCACTTGAAGGTGAAAATACAAAAAAAAGAAAAAACTCACTTTAAGTGCTAATAAAACACCTAATTTTATCATTTAGGATGAGTGAGTTTTAATTATTACTGTAAAAAAAATATGCAGATCATCACAGTGACCTTGTTAAGTCATCTTAACATTCCTGCAGATGCATGCAGACGTACAAAAAAGATTCAACTTCATAATTAAATGATTTATTCCTATGACATATTGTGAACTTTAGGTCCTTGAAGTCTTAATTATTTTTCCTATAATCTGTTGGGTTTTTTTTACAACACACTTATCGCTAATCTCTGGAGCTTTGCCATTAACCAGAGCAACGATCAATTTTAAAGGCTAATGATCCTGACCAACCGCAGTTCAACACAGTTAGGCTGAACCTCAGTTGTATAGGCAAAACTGCAAAAGTCAAGCACAGCACTGCTTAGCTTGAAAAATGTTTTTCTATTTATTTATTTTTCTCACGTTTTCAAATGTATCTGCAAACGGGGGGGGGTTAAAAAAAAAATCAAAGTGATGCATACTTTTCCAATACAACATAGGTGTAATGGTACGTACACATCGGGTATGCGATGCGTTTTCCAGAACATGCTAAACGGGCATTTTTGAAGGTGCTTTTAGCACACGGTGTTCAAACTGGACTGTTCCTATCCTGTTCAACAGCTGAGCAAACAGATACAAGCTGAGAGCCTCATGTGTTGGGTAGATTTGATGTCACAACAGGGGTTATTGATCTCCTTACACGCAAAGTGTATATTTGTACAAACCCCTTATGTATTTAATGCTAAAATTGTATTGATAATGTTAGTATCTCTCTTTTTTTTGTTGGACTGGACGGAAAAGAAGAAAAAGGAATTTGAGGGGGGCACAAAAAAGGTAAAAGAGGGGGATTTAGAGAGAAAAAAATTAGTAACATCATAAAAACAACTAGGTGTAACTAGCAAACTGGGATGGGCGGGGCCTGTCTACCCACACACACACACACTCGGAAGTTCCAATCATGCCTGTTGACTAAAATAGTCTTCATATTTAATAGTTTTGCATACGGCAGTATGTGAACTTTTTTGAATGGGCAGCATTTACAACAATATTACTATTGTTTCTTAGGCCTTTCAGAGTAAACTATATTCATATAAATAATCATATTTTACCTTCGGCACACTAAAAAACTAATTATTTATGAAACATAGGTTATTTTTGTGAACTCCTTTCCTACCCAGAAGTAAAACCTCTCGATTTCTGGAGACATGCGCTCCGTTCTGTTTGCTTCATATTCCATGTTCAAACCAGTTCTTCTGATACGTGGTTCGCTGTATATGAACCTCCACTAGAAAATGATTTTCCTTGTTGTTTCTTTTTTTGTGGCCGTCTTCTCCATATCACCCATCTTCCCCCGCCATTCTCAGATAAGTTTAGGATCAAAAAATGTTGTGCAGATTCCTCACCAGAATGTTCTTTGGCGTATGCCACCGCACAAAGTTCAAATACTAAATCAATCTACAGTTTCTTGGTCACCGCTTTACGACACAAATATCACTGACACCTGGCGGCTACACGACTGCAAGGTCAGGGGGAGAAGGAACGGGTGTTGGAGACAGGACACAATTGGAAGATATACAGTTTTGTGCATTTAAAATGAAAGTGTTTTGCTGATCACCGCTAGCTCTGCTGAGAAAGAGGTATGTGTTAGCTTGGGGGGGTTGTCCTGGTAGTGCAGACTCTTCCTGGAAGGGGCTGTTCTAACTTTGTGACATCAGCTCATGAGGACCGGCTCAGTTCAACCACTGCTTTGGGGTTGTTTCTAGTGAGGAATGAACATTATAATGCACTTAAAAGCTCAAAACGTTGGTTTTGCACGACAAAGGCCGGTGGTGTCAAACTCAATCACACAAGGGGCCAAAATCCAAAACACAGCTTAGGTCGTGGGCCGAACAGGATAAACATTCAGAACACAATAAAAAATATATTTAAAAAAAACTTTAAAAATTGAACTTTTTAAACAGGCAGGAATATTTTTCCAGAATACATCAACTCAAGCCTTAAATAACTTTCAATATTTTACTTTATTTATTACCTTTATGTCATTTTATATGATAAAATACACTTATAAATAACCCAAAAGATTCTGATCTCCATAAAATAGCAATGATACAAAATGATCCGGAGGGCCAGATATAATTACCCGAAGGGCCGGATCTGACACATGCGGTATGGGCCCTGTAATGAAAGAATATGAATATTTAAGGCCTCAATTGTGATTCATCATTTAAGACCCTTTTTGCATAAACTAGTAGTTATTCAGAGTCATAAACCCAGCAGCTCTATAGCCTGACTCATAGGTAAGCCAGATCACATATAAGGAACAGACTTGTCTCCCAGATTCTTCTACCTTCTATAGTGTCACAAAGACAAACTATAAAGGCACACAGGTGCCCTGCAATGCATAACAGATGTTGGTTTTCCCAGGCCAGGTGCTTAAAAGGGAACCATTAGCTGCTGCCAATGAGCATTGCACGCTGCTGCAACATTACAGGGGGAAATAACATGTCACCAGAATGTATGGAGAACATCAAGCGTAATTGGGACCGCATCCTGGAAGAACAGGTTTTGAGTTTGCTGTGTCACCCCATTTTTAGGTTGTTTTTTTTTGTGGAGGCAAAAAAGAAGCGGATGATGAAATAACACAAAAATGTAACCGTCACCGCAGAGTCTTTTATGTTTCCCAAAACAGGAAAAATAACAGGAAGTCGTTGTCTTGATTCATCCGCCTATTTCTTTGAATTGCTGGAACTATAAGACTGTGTTGGCAATATTGTGTCACATAGGAGGCTGGAATGGGATGTCGGGAGAAAAGCTTTCAATAAGACATCTTGTACAGAGTAAATCCCAAATGTGAATTGTCAGAAAATTGAATCAGGGCTCACATTTCTGGGTTGGCACAGCTGAAACATTGAAAGCATTATATATTTCTAGCTGCATTTAAAATGCAATGGGGGCATGGATGCTTTTCTCCGAAGGCTAAGGTGGAGAACTACTTAAGGGATCTTTGGGTTTTAATGGGATCTGTCACATCCATGTGCTGTTGTTTATGTAAGCAGTAACAAAAGAGTTTGATGCACAACGACAGCCAAATGCTTTCTGGTGGATCTTATAATATCACCTCAAATATACACAAGAGAACCACATGCTCTGTGAAAGAGCGTATCTTTTTTATTAACAAATTATATCTATGATTAGTGATGACAACTTAATGGATAAAGGAGTTTTAAAGGGATCCAAAGTGACAGATACATTCTGCTGCTTCACAGGGAGAGTTCTCTTCCCAAACATCCAACTGCAGGGAATTCGATTATTTTCTGTCATCCGTCAGGTTGGATGACCGATAGAAAGCCTTAAAGCTGCACCAATAATAAATCATTGCTACCAAAACACAGATGAAAACATTTAAATAAAATGAAAAGTAAGAATAAATTATTTTTGACATTTTGTAGTTATTACATCATATTTTTTCATGTTTATTCCTTGAGATTATAGTAAAACAGCCCAAAAAAGAAAGTAATAAAATATGATGGTGGCATTTATTAACTTTTTCTTGCAAGTAAAAAATATTCTCAGTTTTAGTTTTGATTTGACTTAATTTACCAGGATATTTACCCCGAATGATCTCAGACCGGTTCATAATTATTCTATAGCCTAAATCTAAAAAGCTAAACAGTAACTTGTGTTCAACAGAGGTTAAAAAAAGAAAAGGTTTGCATTAAATGATAGATTTCTGATTAAGAACATTTTCACTCTTAAAGACCCACTCAAATAAAAATTGTGTCTTTGGTGTTTTTAACATGTTTTTAAGGCATTTTTCTCATGATGGAGGATGTGTCAAACTGCCGCTTTGAACAATTTGCATATTCTCCATATATGAAATTTGGTCTTTTCATGATCAATGCATGATATACATAATTTATAAGTGTGTCTTGTGTTGGTCATTTGTCAATGTGTGCACAGATGTCTGTCTGGACCAATGTCTCTTTAAGTGGATTTGGTTTTGAGCTGTTCAAAATGTTTCGGTTCATAATTACGCAGTTTATGGGTATTTGATGTATTTTATATGCAATTATTATGTCAATCTTGCAAAACTGTGTGATTTTTGCAAGATCCTTATGCAAATGTGTGACTTTCCATGCACATCCATGTCTAAGAGACTTTTGACGCATGTAGCACTGATGTATAACTTTTATCTATATAAATATTGCTTATTTGGTGAAATAAATTTAGTTTTACAACTTTATAAATATTTTTTTTTAATTGTACAGCTGGATAATTCCAATATTGCTCAGAGTGTTGTTGCACTACCACTGTTAGAATGGGGTTGTAAGGGGCTGTAAGCTAGCAGGAGAGAGAGTAGACAAAGGCATTCTGGGAAACAAGACTCATCACCAACAGTTCCACCAACAACTTGGAGGCAAATTTCTCTTGCCCTCCTTCCGCTCTGCAGAAATATTGTCCCAGAAAATGACATTTTTTTCCCCTTATAATCCTAATTAAAAGACCACTAAGAACGCTTTGACAATAGATCAAAAAAGGATTGGAGTTACTTTACATAGCATCAAGTTTATCAATTCAAATAAAATCTGTCTTTAGTTTATTTTGACAACTGCGTTGGAGGTAACATCAAAAATATGGATAAAGCCCATTTTTTTCCCCCGTTGCATTTGGAACAACATTTCTATAATGAGTAAGGCTGAAGTGAAACCAAGACGCTCTGTCAAAACACAGGTAAAATGATCTATTCTTGCTCTAAATTACATGTTTGTACTTTTATACATTTGCATTTAACTGGAATTATCATTGCTAAACTGCAAATTGACATTCAGATGGAACAAAAAGTTTAAATGGTGAAAAAATAGAAAATTAAATTAAAATAAATGAAACATTTTACTTGTACAGAGTTCTTCCACTTTTCTTTTTTCTTCATAGTTGTACCCTCTAGAGCCCCACTGAAGCATTTCCTCTGGTTTTTGCTGCAGGCGGTGCATCAGGGCACCAATCCCAAAGGATGCAGAGTGTGTATCACTGTAAAGCCTGAGGCTTTGACAAAACAGCAGTACTTGATGTCCTGGGATGAAGACAAGTTTAACTTGGATAAACACAGTCACTCCTCTTTGTTGTATTGTGAAACTCGCTAAATCAAACCCAAGAGATTGGAGAAGGCCAAGCTCATTACTGTTACACTAACTTTATGTTAACGTTGCTGTTTGGTTAAGTTTGTTCTGTGAAACAGAAACTTTTATGGCAGGAATAAAAATACTTTTCAACCAGTAACGTTCCTAATTGGATCAACATTCACAGCAGCTTCAGTTTCTGTACTTTTGCTAAATTTAAATGATGAGTGATGTTTAAATTTCATTTAATTTATTTTATTTGAAAAAAGGTTTAAAAACAGCAACACCGTAATGAATAAAAATAGCATATTATATTGTTTAATTGGGCATTATTTGCAATACTAAGATTTCTTTTTTTTTTTATGAATCTTTGCTCACGTTTTTTTTAACTAATGCACCACTTTTTGTTCTTAATATGCACAGCTTTAAAATCCATCCACTGTATTGCAATAGTTTGTATTGTGGCAATGTGCCAGCGAGATTTTATGTTGGTGCAACATTTCTTAAAACCATTTGTGAATAATAAACTGAGAGTGTTATCAAAAGTCTTTTTTTTTTTTTTTTTTTATCAAGTTTCAAATATAGAGTTTTATCTGATTTCATTGCAGAAGGAAAAGTATGGGTTCTGGAATATTTACTTCTCAGTTGAAAGGATTATTTTTGAAAAAGAGAAACCACCTACAAATGAAGCTGCTCAGATGTTGAAGAACACTCCTAGACAGAGCAGCATCAGACCTATTTGCACTTGAGGTTAATTTACATTTTAACTAGTTTGTTTTTCAAGTTAATTAAAGGTCTTGCCTGTTTCTATTTTTGTAACCTTACATTTTCACAGAGCTTTTCAGTCGATTGACCAGCAGCTGCTTGGTGTTTCTTATACAGGATTTAAGCCTTACAGAGGTTTTGCATTTGGGACGGGTCAAAGATTGAAAATTCTGTCTTTTTAGTCATGTTTCATCACATGTTTTTAATTAAAAACTAGACTCATAATTAAACTTGTTTTTGACACGTGAAAGCACAGAGATATTTCCAGTGTTTCCCTGCGAGTATTTCATGTATTCGCAGATTTTTCTCATTTACGCATCTCTTCCGGTTCCTCACAGAACTCTGACAACTCAAGACGCTTCTATGAAATGTTTTTGTCCGAAAGAGCACGCCGGCCCATCAGCTGCACACACAGCAAACCAAAGGCTGGTTCCACCAGTTCCTTTTTACTAACTGAATAGTGTGCGACTGCATGGAGAAATGGCATCAGCTGACTCAGAAAGCTAAAAAAAAAAATATCCTAGAAGATTATCCTCTCAAGCAGGTGTTTATTGGAGGAAGAAGCACACTTGCACTGAACTGATGAAGGAGTGGGCATCACTGCAGGTTTTTTTTTTATTGCCTTTATTTTTTAAATCGCTCCAGGTTTTGAGACACGGAAAGACAGAGTCCGTAATTGCGGATTCGGCGTATCCTCGATGTCTTCGGTCCCCAACACCCAAGAATAAGGGGGGAATACTGTACTGTTCCTAAAAATTGTACCTTTTTAATTAGTTGTTTTATGAATAATTTGTCATTTATATGATTTGTTTCAACATAGATCTCATTTAAAGTGCTTCAGTTCAACAGTATTCAACAGTGTAGCAGAAAAAAAAGTATGATTTGTTTTTGAGTTTGGACAAGGAGAAAAGTTGGATCCTCAGAGAACGGATCGATACGCATCAATGGGTAGAAACCTAAACATGTCTCCGTAAATTTAAACTTCTCTCCACAATGTTACAGGCAAACATGACAGCCATCGAAATCACGGCAAGAATACAAGCCCAATCTTCTGACACCATGACAACAGCAATGTCTCACTAGAATGGACACTAATAGGAGGCCAGAAAAGTAATTTTGGGGTGGGACCCAAGAGAGTGGCAAAAGTCATTGTGACTCGTTTAAGCTTCAAGAATCATTTTTAGCTTTTGTACCCTGATGTGTTCTCCAGGAGTAATTATTGTAGCTGCCTTTAACAGAGTGAACATGACAAGCCACTTGGTGTTTGACAGCCAGGTAGAGGCGAGTTGTCTGAGAAATATGTGGTGTCGCCTCTTGTTTAGTGGAAGCACTGCTTGAATCTGATTGAGAAGTACCTTTTTCTGCAACAAGACGACTTGTTGCTAGCATTTAAAACCTGACTAATGAGCTTTCCATCACTTCCTTAAATGTGTGATATCAGTCAATATTGAAGGTGTGATTATCTGCTTTATATTAAGGTACTTTTGTCGTGTTTTTTGTCTCACACCCTCATGCTTACTGGTTAAACCTTCCTCATGCATCAGTTTGGATTTAAAAGTGTGAGAACCGCTGGAAATTCTCATGAGCATTTGGTTCACAAAGCACTTCAGGGCAATACTGCAAATTTGCACATTTCAGGTTGGGTTATTCTTCGTGGAAAGCTGATTTGAAATTGTTGTATAACATTTGGAGTTATTTATTTTTTTTGCGCCCAAAGCAATTCATCCGACTCTGGAAGGAAACACTGATATCGGCATGTTTTCAGCATGAAGCGTACACATGAACATTCATTATACAAGTGTTAATATTTGGGTGTAAAGGGCTGCCTGAACATAACACAATAAGTGCTTACTATCAAGGAAAAGGGAGATGTAATAGACTAGGAATTAATTTAACTAGTTTGGAGGTATTGCTTTACTCAGGTTTAATCCGAGGTGAGGACTTCCTTATATTTATGGTGAAGGGTATTTTATCTTGGTTTTAATGATCATGCCCAGTGTAACGTGCATGCATTGAACATGGCTCGTAATAGCTTCAATCCCATTCATCCTGTCAGTGAGGCTTGTTCCTAATAAATTATTAACCATTTTACTGTTGCTAATTAAATGTCCTGGGAGTTCTTCTGTTTTTTATTTTTTTTATAAAACACCAGAACATTCATATACAGGTACTCCACACACACTATGATGCTGTAAATTTGGTGTATAAACTAAAAAAAAAAAAAAAAAAAAAAAGTCCTTTAAAATGACCAGCATTCAACGTCGTTTCAATCATTGACACATAGCTGTACAGTTCATTTAAGGACATGAAGATAGTTATGTTTTTGTTAAATTAGTAGGGTGTTAAACGTTAACCGGACGCTTTGAGCAGCTTTTTCCTAAACCATTAATTCCCCACTCTGAGTGTTCTGCCCCAGCAAAGTTTTGTTCACTTTGTAGTTTCAATAAAGTTTACTTTGAATCCAGCTTTATTGTTCATTTTGTCATAGCAACAGAGTCTGTTTTGCATACACACACGTCTGCAGCTTTATATTTACTTAATCAACTAACAGTCCTACGGAAAGAAATGACTAAAGTGAGGCGTGTGTGAATTTCTAAATACCATTTTCTGTCTTTGTGGTTTTACTCTATTGTCAGTGAAATAAAAATGTATTTGAAAAAAATATTTTGAAATATTCCTTAAACTTCCCTGCATTTTCTTTTGGTAAGTTTGTTAAATCTTTTACCCTTTGAGTTTGCACTCAAAAATCACATATTTTCAGTCAGCCTCTTCTGCGTATTGACATCATTTTTACCAGAGTTCTATTTTGTGTCGATTTTAAAGAAAGGAATCTCCTCCAGACTGAGCACCTTTTGTACACTTCAATGACAACGGTTACAAAACCTTCAGACGTCAGAGCCTCCTTCCAGTGAGACAAAAAGAAGAAAAGCAAAAACCATTCAGTACAGCAGAAAGGATGAAACCTGTGGAGGATCACAGATTCCAGGAAGAAGTGGCATTAAATCATTGGTCAGGCTTGTGGACTAATCTTTACTTGAAGACCTAAAACACTTGGAAACTTCTAGAAACTGAAAATAGTTTATTACTTTGTGACAAAAAGAAATTCTAAAATGGAAAAAAGTTTATCAAAATATAACCAAAATCAGCAGAACAATATGTTCTCTTTATGTTTTCTAAATTTGTCTTTCCATATGTTAGTATCCATGACAACTACATCAGATGGGACTTTTTTTATAACCATTTTTATTACTCTTATTGAGTAAGTTTTATTTCATATTTGACACATTCAAACACATTTTGCTTATTGCAGGTAAATCTGTGGCTTTACGACTGCCTTACAGTTTGAACTCTAAAAACTTCAAACCTTGTTTCATCCACAAATTTGCTTCTTCCTTTTGAGGGTTTAAAGTAGGCATGTAACGATACATTTAATTTTATTTTAATGATACAATTAAAATATCATCAATATTGGTTCATTTTAAATTATCCGATTCACTGACCCAAAATCAACCCAGGACATATTTAGCTAGTTTGTTTATACCCTATGATTCCGTATTATCTGGAGTAAAACTCGTACCGGAGTATAAGTCAAAGGAGCAAAAAATGTCCAATCAAGAAGAAGAAAACCCTATATAAGTCGCACCGGAGTATAAGTCAAAGGAGTAAAAAATGTCCAAGCAAGAAGAAGAAAACCCTATATAAGTCGCTCTGGAGTACAAGTTGCAGTTTTGGTAGAAAAATCTGACATTTCAGAACACAACACAGCGTTCACATTGATCAGGATTCACACAACAACTTGCTTACTGCCTCTGTTTCAAGTCGCCTCAAATTCGCGTCCGCTGCCTCTTTTGACATGGATCAAATTGGATGTTTTATGCTCGTCCTAAAATGTTTTCATTAACTAAACGCTCCTGTCGCATTTAGGAGATGCTACCATCAAATTTTTCACCTAATCGCTACGTGGAAGCATTGCCTGTATGTCTTGTATGTGATGTACAGAAGACACAGTTGATATTAAGAGATCATATTTTTTTGTTTTTTTTTTTTTTTAAATTGCACAAAATCATGAGTCATCATGTCTTTATGTCTGGTTCACGAGAACTTTTTGTCTTATTTTTTTCTCATAGCAATCCTTACCCTTTTACCGCAGGAGCAGTGTTGAAATGATGGTGCTTTCACCCCTTCTTCCATTTCTTTGTAACCCAGTTGGATGACTCTGTTCCACATTAGTCTGAGGATGCAAAAAAAAAAAATAAGTTATAATAATAATAATAATGTTTTGATGCAAACAAGAAAAATATCAGAGAAAAAAAAAACAGATTCTTCCCAGTGTTTGTTTTGGACACAATTCTTCTTCTGGCACTGATACACACATGCAGCTTCCTCTAGTGGTTGTTAGCGGAAACAACCAGTAAAAGGCGACTTGTTCTTAGTCAGAAAATAATGAGCCTATTTATGTAAAAAAAAAAAAAAATTAAGAATAAGTCACTCCTGAATATAAAACTCCCACTGAAAAAAAAAGTGAAATAACTCTATAAACAGGATAAAATAAATCTACTTTGCCTTGGATCATCTCCAAGATTGATATGACCGTTTCTTTTATTTTGAAATTATTTCATTATGGCATACCTTGATTCAATTGAAAATTTACTTCAGACAGATTGATCTGGTTGACTCGTGATATTATAAATCGATTCATCAGTTAAACGCTACATCCCTAGTTTGAAGGCATTATAGCTGGAAAAGATGGTGACAGTCACAAAGCTGAAAAATTCCCTTTAAAAGTGTGACTCTGCCCTTCATCTAAGCACACAGTCATTAGGTTTTCATCTGCGGCAAAACCTTGTAAAAGGAAATGAAACCTGATGGCTATCACTCTCAACTCATTCATGATAAATTAATAGTGTGACATCTAAACTTTTCATTTATGCATATAACGACACAAACAGTTTTTTTTATACAATTTAAAGAATGTAGACATTGTTAGAAAATAAATGTACAAATGTTGTTTTCAGTCTCCTGTGGATCCTCTTTGCTTTAATCTTGACAACTTCAATGAGATTAGAAACGGTTTCCAAGCAGGGAGGAGTCCGCTTAAATGAGACGGAATGAAGCTCTGCTAAACTATTCATCAGATGAGCCCGCGTTGAGAATAAGTACGTGAACAGACACATGCATACACAGAACAAACAGAAAATCTAAGTGCACTGTTCTCCCCCGTCTCCCTTGACTCAGCATGTCAGACCTCCAAATTAAGGCGGCGGTGTCGGAGTAACCAGTAAAACTTGAGATTGCTACTTTGACTTTCTGAGATGACTCATGCTCTAAAGACATTTTTCCTACAGAGTTGATGGAGGACAAGCTATAATCTACGCTGATGCCCCTCCTCCCCCGTTTTTGCTGCATGCATTTTATTATTTAGAGATGCTGCACAGTTCAAAACAAGGCTCAGTCCAGCGAGTGCATCACGTTGCTAAATGAAGTCTAACTTGTTCTGGGTCAGAATTAAATCCCTCGGTTTCTGGATTATCGGTTTTCCAAGTAATAATAGATGATTTCTGTTTAGATTTCTTTGACTTTGCATTTTGTTTGATGCATTTATGCGGACTAAGTTCAAAAATAGTGTTCAGCTTTCTACTAAATGAAGAGTTGACGAGTAACAGCAAATGTCTTTGCAGGTGCAGATCCATGACGGTGTCTTTAGTATTTCACGGTATGGTTGTAAATATGCTAGTTAGGAGTTCATTTAATTATTTTTTCTTCCATTTTCTGCACACAAGAAAAATGTTTAGAAGGCTTACTTTACGCCCAAATGATCGTTGAAGGGGGCGAGGCACTGACCCAATCTTTCCCTTGATGCTTTCCTGTGTGGGTGTGAGTTTATGTATGATTGAGAGAGTCAATTTATGTGATGCAAAGCACTGTGTGAACGTTTTTATGACTGCATGAATGGTGAAAAGCACTTTTAGATGTCAGTGAGATTACAAAGGTGCTTCACAGATGCAGGCGTTTGACCTTTTCCCTCTCCTTGTTCCTGCTGTTACACATCTTTGGTTTCTTCAGGAACGCTACTGAAGCATGCAACGAGGAGCTCAAAGTGTGCAAAAATATAATTTTTAAATATTTTCATACAAATGATGTGGGAACATTGTGATGAATAACAAAGAGGTTAACCGAATTTAGCAAAAAATAACTAATTGAAGAGAAAAATGGCTTTAATTATATCCGTGGAATTCAAAGAAAAGTAGGTATTCAGAATATTTGCAGTTTATTTCCACGTCCTCCAGATGTAAAATGACCAGATTGGTGCACCGAGCGGAGACGTTCTCCACTTGTTAGGAACTGTGAGCAAGAAGCCAATGAGTGTAACGGTAATGAGACAGAGAGACAGATGGAGTGACTGAGAGGATGGCTAATGGCAGATGGAATAACTGAGAGTGGGCAAATGATGGCGATCAAGGATTAGAAAGATTGCCGTAGGATGAGCTGTGCATGTGGTTACCAACGTGTCAGAGGTGGGATGGCGTGTCCGGTAAGTGTCTAACTGTCTTGAATTTAAATTTTATTGGTCTGAAGTGGCTCCATTTGGATGACCTTCTGTTATATAAAGAACTTGTTTTTCCAGGTATAAAGGGGCCATAGAGAGCTGGAGGAGGAGCTGACTCCACACAGCCCTTAAGGTTACACTTGAAGCCTCATATAACGTCCTCCAACAAGTCTCCTGATGGAGAGCCGCCTGAAACAGTTTGTAATTAGGCTTCTTTGGGTCACCTCCTCTCAGATACAGATAGTTTTCTGTCCAAGTTTGTGTAGCACCTATCAATGTATGCTACTGTTAATATTCAAATATACCACATAAATATAGGTACAGTTTAATGCAATATCATTCATTCATTCATTTTCCTTGCCGCTTTATCCCTTTCAGGGTCGCGGGGATGCCGGAGCCTATCCCGGCGGCTGATGGGCGAAGGCAGGGTTTACCCTGGACAGTTCGCCAGTCTGTCGCAGGGCCACATTCGCACACACAGTCACTCACACATTCATACCTAGGGACAATTTAGAGTAACCAATTAACCTATGAAGCATGTTTTTTGGATGGTGGGAGGAAGCCGGAGTACCCGGTGAGAACCCACGCATGCACGGGGAGAACATGCAAACTCCACACAGAAAGATCCCAGTTGGTGTTTCTGATCCCCCAGCCAGGATTTGAACCGGGGCCTTCTTGCAGTGAGGCAAGAGTGCTAACCACTGCGCCACCGCGCAGCCTATCAATTGACAGTAACTGGTGCATTAAATAATAATGATAATGGCTTTTGAAAAAGTATCACTATAACTGAGAAGATCATAATCGTGTTATGACTTATACATTCATAACTACCTAACTCTTTTGCAAGACATATGAATTTCTGAACAGTGTTTGACCTTCAACACCTAAACTCTCGGCAGTGATATCTAAATAACATGTATTCTTTGGCATACTGTAACTTTTTAGGACTCAGCTGATTCTGATGTATATTGACTTTTTGCCTTGATGAACATTTTACAAATCTAAATGTTAATAGATCAATGGTGTGGGACTTAACTTGGCGCTGAAACTAAAACTTGGCATTGAAAAACAAAAGATTTAAAAAAAAATTGCCAAGATTTATATTTTAAACCACTAATTACATTTAATAAAGTAATATACTTTACTTAAGTTAAAATTGTTTTGCATTATTTTTCTCTTTTTTGCTATGCCATGCTCCTTCCTCTCTCGACTCTTACTTTCAATGCCATTGCATCTCTGGACAACTCACCAGATCTTCCCGCAAATGAGATATGCTCTCTATCCATACATCCGAGCCACCGCTCATAAGACTCCACCCCTTTGTGCGTTATAAAGGTGCATTCACATCGAATGACCAGTTTCTATGTTAAGTCAACAGTACGGGTGCAAATTGAGGCTGAAGTTCCGTGGCACAATTTGAGCGATGGGGGGCACGGCGGTCAGGCAAAAGGTCGATTTGAGCGACGAGGCGCGAATTAGGCGGCACAAACAGATTTTAAATATCTTAAGTTTGACAGGTCACTGCGTCACATCTGCCAATCAGGAACTAAACTTTGAGTATATGACGTTTTCAGGGACTCGATCAGTAGGTAGAATACTAATCAAATGCAAGCGTTTTTGTCCTGAATTTCCAACTATTCCTTTAACCTACTGGACCTGCAGGGTTGCAGAGCTCATCCAGCTACTTCTAGGTGAAGGCGGGGTACACTCTGGACAGATCGCCGACTTTCGCCCCCCCAGCGGAGCTCACTCGCTCAACATGCTGGCAGACAGAGAGCCTTCAAGCTCAGTCACAGAGACACAGAAACACAGCGAGACAGAGTGAGATAGAAGCACTGGGACATTTTTTTATTAATCTCTTAAAGCCAAACATGGAAACATGATTACAGATGTTTTGTAGAGCTCTTCACAATAAATAAACCTGATTTCTCAATATCATCTAAGTGAGAAATCCACAGACGCTGCTCCTCATAGCGATCATCCTAAAAACATTAGCTGGTAGCTCCTCCCACATGCGGCTGCGACGTCAAACTCAAGCAGGAAGTGAGGAGCAAATGCGCCGCGTAGCGAAAGACGGTGGGCCCCGCAATACGTCACACGAATTTCCTTCAGTGTGAACACACCTTAACAGTGGTAGCGCTTCGGCATTTAAAGTAAAAGAATCGAGAGAAAATGGACATAGTAAAAAGAAAATAACATGAAAAAAGAAAAGCAATCAACTAAAAATATAAATAAATGACTGGAAAAGTATTTATTTTATGTAGAAGTTATTGTAGTCAAGAGAATGTAAACACTGGCGCTAAAGCATCAATGTCAAAGTATTAAATCAGTGCAATGCAGTCAACGACAACAACATTAACAACAAAATCTAGTAAACTACATTTAAATGATGTTCCTAATTCATTTCCCCAGTGATTCAAAAGCAACACATGCACTTTGTCAGCATATCTCCACACTCCTGACACCCTGTGCTTCTGCTCCACCTTAAAGAGTCCCATTTCTGAAGGGCAAACAAATTTTCTGCTTGCAATCAGAAGAGATGGGTTACTCTCATCATCTTTGATTCATGAGTATAGATAGTATAGAGGTAGTGTGCACCTTCAAAAACTGGGGCAAAATTGAATCTAGGTAAGTGGCGTCTACAGTAGAGAAGTGCACTCCACATATACACATGGAGGCTCCTCTCACAGCAACAAACATGGCATTGTTTCTGCAGCCAATTGGCTGCCATTGCCCTTGACAAAGAGTTGCATTTCTTAAACAGAAATAAATCATGTTAAAAGACAATTAGTGGCCCGTTGGAAAAAAAACAACCACTTTTCATTTTGTGACTCCCTCCTATTCTCTGCTCTCTTCTGTCATTGCCTCTTTATCTATGGAAAATAAGGCTTGAAAGTCATGCTGCAAAGTCAAACATTTTGCAGGAGTAATCCCACTTTGTGACGAACTTCAATTTCATTTAAATCAGGACTCTGACAGCGTTAATGGCTGTTTCAAAGCCTATGGAGCATAAAAGTTAGGAGATTCAACAAAGAATAATTGTGAAAGACAAATTTGTCATTAGCTGTATTTAATTTGCTTCTTGTCTGGTTTTAAATGCTGACGACTTGAAGCATCAAACGGCTGCATATCGTTTGGCCTTGTAAGAAAGGACGTTATTGACATTAGTCCACAAGTGCTATCATTAGTTAACATTAGAATTGTGAATCAAATACCTGCAGCTTCTCTGGTTCAGTAAGTAGGTGGCAGTGTGGAAAACTTCTGAGATTTAGTCAGAAGCAATTTTTACAATCAAAAACAAGAAGACACAACATCTTAATGGAGGGAAGGGTCAAGGGTGGGACAAAGAGAAAGGCTTTTTATAAATAAAGTTTAATTTGATCAGGAGAAAAAAAAGATACTCCTAGCTGTTTTGCTTTATTATTTTTTTAACTTGTCCTGTCCAACAGCTGAGCAAACAGATACGAGACTCTAGATTTTACTGCCACACGGGGGTTTATTGAGTTTAAACCCCTGTTGTATTTCATGCTAAACTTTATTTATATTGATCAGTGTGTATCTCTCTTTTTTGTCTTTGTTGGTAAAGAGGAGGGGGTTAAAGTGAGGGGTTTATAGAAGAAAGAAGATGGCAGCAAAGGGAAGCAACATCATAAATCAACCAGGTCTAAATACCAAACTGGGCCTGTGCACACTCGGTAGTTACACACATACCTGTTGGCCAAAATAGTCTCAACATTTAAACCAGTCAAAATGTGCACACTCAGTTAATCATACAAACCGATAGAAATAAAGTCTTTCATTCTGTCACACATACTGTTAGTGTGAAAGTGAGCTGACACCTGTGCTCAGGTGAGTACTTATGAAGTGCAAATGTGATGATGGAATGTACAAAGGGGGAGAGCGCCCGGTCATTCCCACGCCCCGACCCCCCGCCGGGGCGGTAGCAGCGGCCCGGACCCACCAACACCCGCCATGGAGGCATGGAGAGATTCCGCTCGCTGGGAAATCCTGCCAAACACCCAGACTTATTCTTCTTTCATAAATCCCAACTGTAAGATTTATAAGCCAAAACCTTCAGAATATTTTATTGAAACATGATCGATTTTTTTCATCCATTTCCTGTTATCTACGATATCTGTAAACCCAGCTTAACAGTACCGATATATGTTTGGATTTGACCTCCATCTAAAGATAATTTGTTTGTTTCTTTGCTGATTTTACTTTGTTTCTTGGTGCCTGGTGTTTAATTGAGCTGATTTTTTCCCCCTTTTTTGTCGCAGTTTACTTCCTTTCCTTATCATACATCTGTTTTAGGAGCATTTGCAGCATGAACGCTCACAGCTATTTGCTTGCATGACAAGGCAGATAACAGGAAGACTCAACTCAGTTTTCTCAAGTATAATAATAAATTCCTTAAATTGCTTTGCTTAGACTGCAGCCCCCGTGATCCGGTCCAGGATGGGTGGAAGGATGTGTGAATGAGTATCCTATTTTTCTTACCTTTTTTGTTTTGAAAATTTTAGTTTTTATGTTTTATTTCTTCCCTGTAAAAGCAGACATTTTATTGCAGACCTAAACCATTTATATTTATATTCTAGTTTATACTTTTTCTTTTTAAGTTTGTGTTTACAGCACACACACCGCATCATTGAGCACGCCAGGCAGGGAGTTTGTCCCATGTGCACCAAACTAGGAGGTCGAATTCCCGGAGGTCAACTGTGCTGTGCATAAACAGACTAAAACAACTGGCCCAGACGTATTCAGCGGCATGCGAGGAAACGCAGAGCCACACAGGCACTAAAACAAAAATGACTTTAAAGCATAAATAATCTTTATTGGAGGAATGTAAAGACAGAAAAAAAGTGGAGGAATGTGATAGTAGACCTGTTGTCTGGATACCTACTTTTCCCATTTATAGTCTTAATCTAGAATTTGACCAATTAGGGTCAAAATTTAGCACCAATAAGCGCAGGAGTTTTTTATTTCAAATCTGCAGTTTAATTAAATATGATCATTCCAAATTTCCCCATCTGTTTAAACTGATTCCAGTTCATCGCTCCTGTTGTAAAATCTCCCTCTTTCCCTTTTCTCTGAGCTCTGCTGCTCTATGCGTCGATTTTTCCACTTTGCAGACTTCCTCCATTTGCTCCAGCAGTAGCATCAGTGATCTATGCATTACGAGCTTTTTTTGTCAACAATGTTTGTCTCGGATTGTAATTTAAATGAGTCTTTGGGGACCGAGTGTGCAGTTATAATTAACATTGGGAAGACTGAGAGAAGCGTTTGTGCGCATGCTAGACATTTGTCATGCTTTTACTCGCCTGTGGGCTTTAGAGCTCCACCGCTTGATGAATCGTGCTGTGAAACGGAGACGATTTAACAACTGAATAAAGATAATAACCTCAACATTTTTCCTTTAGTCAGGTGAACCTGCTCGTCTAACTGTACTGAATCTAAAATGATGGAAACGAAAAAGAGCTAAAAAAGTGAACATATATTTTAATTATATTTATTTTTCCATCTAAAGTACAGAAGAGTTTTGAAAATATTTTGTTTAGTAAAAGCAATCGCTTGGCAGTTATTAAAGTCTTACGTGAAAAAAAACAGTTTATTACCCATCATGCAACAGCCCAGTCATTACGTTTCTGCCCAAAAACTAATTAAAGTGATTTTTTTACTCTTATGGATCAAATTATTATCCAACTTTCACAATGAAAAAATCTCAAATTCAGAGTGAACATTAATGCCATATTTCTTTTTAATTATCACAGATGACTTCCCTCCAGCTGGTTGTAAATTAATATGATGCTCTCTAAAAAATATAAAGAAATCACAAGCTTGTTGCTTAAGCTAGTTATAAAATTTGTTTGCTTTAATTACTGTCCACAATTCTTTCAGATGTGTGAATGATAAAAAAAAAAAAAAAAAATTTAAAAGAAACTTTTCCTACTTATAAAA
The DNA here is from genome assembly GCA_003999625.1 of Oryzias javanicus. Classification (NCBI taxonomy): domain Eukaryota; kingdom Metazoa; phylum Chordata; class Actinopteri; order Beloniformes; family Adrianichthyidae; genus Oryzias; species Oryzias javanicus. Next base: position 25,382,918 of record CM012450.1, read on the forward strand.
TTTGCAAAACAAATCAAAGTCTAACCCCAATAATCTTTTGATCTGTTGTAAAAGTTTTCCAAAAAAAAAAAAAAAAGAAACATGTTTTCTTAGACATAATTTCTGCAGAGCGGCAGTAGTTCATAAGAAATTTGCCTCAGAGTTGTGGTACACTGTAAGCTCACCCCCACATCCCAACATCCATCCGTTTACACTCTCTCAACCCAACATTACTAGTGCAACAAATGGTGAGCAATGTTATAACTATTCAGCCACATGGAATTTTTCCGTCTGCTCCTGATTCACAAGGATATCAATAAAGAAATACTCAGAAATGCAACTTTGAGCTTAATCTTTTTTCATAAATGTCCTCTATCATGGGGAAAACACCACAAGAACATGTTATAAACACAATTCTCATTGTAGAAGGTCTAAAAAAAAAAAAAAAAAAAAAGAAAAAAAAAAAAAAATCACAATTATTTAATTTATGATTTTACTTGACGAGTGGAACTTTTGACCCAACATTGAGGGCTGAAACACAATTGTACAACGTATCTGTAAGAGTCACACACTATTTGTGAGTTAATTTGAAGTAAAAAAGATTTTTTTTTGTCATCACACAATGAGGAGAGTAATTTAAAGTGGTACTTTAGTACTAAATCTTTTGTATTAGCACCATGTCAAATGAATGACTTTTGTGTGTCAAAGTGTATATATAGCCCTTGTGCCCTCTTATTGGGTCCAGATGACCCCACCCTTATATTAAGGCATTAGCCTTTCCATGACAAAGGTGGACAAGACTTCATGTCTGTCATTGGACACCAGCAAAGACTGACAATCATTAAAAAAAAAACTTCAGCGCACTGTGTTGGGGGGTCCAGATGACCCCTCTCTTTTAATGTAAACAAGCCTAGGAGAGCAGAAGGGTTAAGTGCGTTTATAAGACAGGACAGGAAATCTTGAAGTGCAACGCTGTGTCCCGCCCCCCTCCTTACATAAGCATAATTGTGCGTTTCTGCAGGCTGTAAAGTGGATATGTAGTCGTGTCGATGGGAAAAACAAAGTCAAAAAGAGAGAATGAATTTGACTTTTGTAGACTCTGGCATCCGGCCGCTCGCCCTTGCTCGACACTCTTAAATATTTGCGCGAGCAGGCCTGTGACGGCTTTTGTCTCTGAGTGCATTTATCTAACAATGTGTGCCCGCCCGAATGAAACGATCTGCACCGGCGGTCGACAAGCAGTCCCTCTCCATGCACCCTTTATTTGACCGTTTAGGACAGCTGTCCCCCTAATCTAACACCTCTGTCCATGCAGCAAATAGAACCTGACGTCGATAACCAGCTCTCCCCGCTTTCTGGACAGGAGACCTTAAAATTAACTGTCCCAACCTTTTGTGGGAGGCGGACTATTACAGCACTCTATAAACCTACAGGGGGGCAGATTTCAATGATCCCAACAAACCCTGTTTAAGGAGGTTAACTTTCAAAGATTTCACGTCACAGTTTTAGCCTTCAGATAAATGTATTGGTATAAGTTTAAAACAATGTGTTTCCTTTTCAGCACAAAGGGCGCAACACTCTTACTTTTTCAATAAACACATAGTGAGAAAGGTCAAATCGAGCATCACAATGAACCAAAAACACAAAACACAAATTTTTGCCGCTTGATGATGTCATCAACAGTTGCTGGTCATCTACGTCCACGCCTTTGGCTGCAGAAACAACGGACGAAGTGAGGTGTGACGTCACTCATAGAAAAAGCCTTTCTTCGGACTCGACCAAAATGAGGCCAAATCCGTCACCATTTCTAATATGAGCGCCGCCATTTTGGAGCTAGTCATCAGTGATTGTTCTGAGTCGGTCTGAGTCATGTTTTTAGAGAAACTACTATCGGCAATCGTGAGTGAGCGTGTTCAAAATCCACATCCCTTCCACTGAAAGTGAGCTTCTAGTCAAATATGTGGAGACACTGCAGGGACCGTCTTTGTAACTGTTCTTTTAACCAATGCTTATTTAATCAATATTTTTTATTAACTTTTGTAATTTTTTGTACACTGTTCTTAACTTGTATATTTTTGACACTGTGCTTCTTGTTAAAATGTAGTTTTATTGATTGGACTCTGAATCTGGAATAAATTCTATCTATGGGATTTGACTTCCTGGAGCCTGCGGGTAATTCCTATTTGCAACGTGAAGGGGAGGGGTTTAGCTGTCCTGTTTCTACAGTCAGTCGATGATCACAACATCACAACCAGGGGGAGACGTACCATTAGGCAAAGTTAGGCGATCGCCTGGGGCCCCAAACTCGCTGAACACTTAATAAAGGTTAATAAGTGTCTTAAGTGTATTATTATTTATATTTATATCCTACTAGGGAGTGAATAATAGTAAATTAATGCATTTTATTCATTTATGTTTTTTCCAAGTAAAAGGATGTATATAAAATACATGTAAATGTGATTTCAGATTTTAAGTCTCTATCAAAACATTTGGATTTGTGACACTGATTCTGTCTAAAAGTGGACCAGTAAGGAAGTTATGTCACATAAAATGAAAAAAAATGAATACAACTGTTTCAGAAGGCCTCATGTTATTGTTCGTCTGCGGCCCACTAACTGTTAAGTCCGACACCGATCACACCACTGGATTTTATAGCTTTAAAATGTCATATAAAAACTAAAGCTAAATACTTATATTTACATGTAAACTGCTGTGCTTCAGCTCAGAGCAAAAAAAAATGTGTTTTTCCTCCACGCCACTAGTGCGACGCTGATCACTCCACAGACGGAGGGACAGCCACCCTTAAGTTAAAACGGCTCTTCGTTAAAAAACACTTTTGGGCACCACTCCAGCTTCAAACACCTCCTATAAGTGGAGCAACAGGGAGGAGCCAGAGAGGTATGGAAGCAATTTAGATTCAGCCACTGTCTCTAAGAAGCGCATAGTTAGCCGGTGCACTTCAGAAATTTAGGTCAGCTAGAGGCAGTTTAGACATCACTGGTTCATTTGTGAGGAGATTGCAGATAAACACAAAATATTGAATGTCTCTTGATTTGACCCTACACTCAATTAAAAAAAAAAAAAAAGAAATTCATCTTTAAAAAATACCTTTGATTGCATGCATAAAGTTCACACAAACTTGTCTCAAGAATGACTCACCTCAGACTCATGAATGATTGGAATTAGTGGACATAGTCCCTCAAGTCTAAAGGAGAACATACTGGTTTGTATTTTTTAGTCAAATAGTTAGATGCTTTTTTTGTTTTTTTTTTTTTAAATAATGAAAAAGTTGGAAAAAAAATAGTTTAACATAATCTGCTCCATGCTGTTTTTTCAGTCTCAACTGTTTACATTTCAGTCCCATAGATCTTCTATATGTGCTGTGCTTCCTTAAACACTAACTGAGATGTAAACAACCGTCTACATTATCCCCACTGGAGCCCGAGTTGGGCTAAGAAGTGGCATGGCAGCCATAAGGGACTGCTGGGACAAACTTAGCATGGAAATAAAATAGAAAAATAGAAGTTTAAAAGGCTGCCGTAAAGACCGTCTTCTTTAGAGTTAGTCATGTACTTATTCAGTAAGCTGTGCATTTATTTGTTTTTGTAGTTTTAATGAAAGCAACATAGTCTCACTGCGGTGAGAAAGTCCTGTTTTCAATCCCAGCTGGGACTTTTCTGTTTCGAGTTTCCCAGTTTCCCTGTGCATGTTCCAGTTTTCTCCAGGCTCCTCCCACAGTCCAAACACCTACTTTACAGGTTAATTGGTCACTCTAAAAGTGTCCCTAGATGTGCATGTGCGAGTGTGTGTGAGAGTTATTGTGTACCCCATGACAGACTGGAAACCTGTCCATGTGTACCCCACCTTTGCCCAACATTAGCTGGGACAGGCTCCAGCAACCCAGTGACCCCTAAAGGGGATGTAGTGGGCTTAGAAAATGGATGGATGCTGCGCTAAGGTAAAACTCTAGTCATCAAGGATGCACACTAAAAGGACTTGTCATACTTACTCCCATGATAATGCTGGAACACGAAACAGCAATGACAGTTAAGGTCAATGATTACATATCTGCTGAGTTATTTTAAAAAAAGAACAATCTCCTTCCTTTCCAAGGTTTTCTAAAGTAGAACATTTTGAAAAATGATCTTGTCTTTAGTCCTTTTGTCTTAAAATAAGGTTAAATACAACTCGGAAAAGAATGTCAGATTGTAATTTAAAGCAATAACTTTCTGTGAGATGTCACCGTTTGAAAAGGTGTTTGCAAACATTCTCCCCATTACAAATTCTTTTGTGTTATCACTCTTATACGAGCATGTTATTTATTGCTTTAAAATAGTTGCAAATTTTAATGACAAAGTGCTCCGTGACTTTCGGTTTGAGCCAAATGAACTCGCCTCAAGAAGCGGATTACTTTAGCAAGGCAGTCCGATTTAATCTGAAATAAATTGTTCAACTCTACAACAAAAATAGAAAATATAGGTATGCTTTTTTTCCAAATCTCTGCAGATGAATATTCATGACATTTGTAAATTGACGGCAGTTCAAGGATGAATAATTGCTCGATCAGGTATGTTTCAATAACATGATTTTTTTTAATTACATTTTCAAAGTTTGATGTTGATGCTTTGTTCACAATGGGCTCAGAAACATGCATTTTAGCTAGTGAGCGTATATGTGAGTTTGGAGTTTCTATGTTCAAAACTTTCACGTTTGCTATGCAATTTTTTGTGTCTGTTTTTTTGGGCTTTACTTACAAAAAGGTCAGCAATTGAACGTGAACTGAAAGTTATATCAGTTGACTTGTGATCAGTCAGGGACTTCGCTTTGGTTGTGATGTATGGGTAGTGTCTTTTTTTAAAAACACAGAATTAGCAACCATTTGAAAATTGATTATGAAACCCGGCCTTAATTATGTGATATAGCTAAAATTGAATGTCAAATATGCTGTAATATTTAAAAAAAAATCTCTTGTTAAGTGTTTTATCTTAATAATATAAATAGATATACATATAAAAACAACAATTTTAAGATTAAAAACTAACTAAGTAAGAAAAAAAAGATATATTGAATCTCAAAACAAGATTTATGATCTTACACATTATGTTAAATTCTTTATGAGTTTATCGCACTTAAGATCAAAACATATTTTGTTGTAATTTTTTATCTTGGTTAGATACACTTTTTTTGGCAAAACTTTAATATATCGAAATAGAGCTGTGAAAGAAAAAGCCTGGAGTAACATTTGCACCATTTTGACATTTCACACCAAGCCTCTTCCAACTGCAAGTACAGTGTCTGCTAGCAACTGACCTGTGTGAACACCGCATGTTAAAAGCACGTTCAAAAATCCAGGTTCCACAAATATCTGGTGTACATAGTTTTACACTTGTCCAGGTAGGATTCATAAACTAAAACAGAGATTTAAAAAACAGCTAGATTCCAACCAACTATATTGTTTAAGTGTGATTTTCCATTTCCTTTGCATTTTATTATTTCCATTATTAAAAACCTAAATGATTTAGACTTGGACATAAAAAAGCAAATATAAAGGAAAATAAAAGATGTTACCGTATGACACATGATAATCATCCATTTTGTTCAAAGCCAATGTGCTTGCTAATCTGTTTTGAATAAAAAAATTGAATTCACAGAAACATCAAATTGTATTTTTATTTAATTAGGACCATTTGTTTAGGTAGATTCTCATTTTCAAGATAAAAATATCGGCCGTGTTTGGGTTTCTTTTGTCAAATTTCTTAAAAGAAAACAATTTCTTCTTCTGGGATTTCCTTTCCTTTGAGAAATACATAAATAAAAAAAAATCTGTAAATATACTGCAGATATTAAATCTCCCAGGTGGCAAAAGGATGATGAAAAGTGAACCGTTGAAGTTGTTTTCCAAAGCACCCTCAATAAAAAGCTTTCCCACTCCACAGCAGCCTTTCTCCACACATCATTATCAGCTGTCTCAAGGAGGAAGCACGTTAGGCAGAATTTATGGGAACAGTTCCCATGTACATTCAGCTGACCAGACTCTTAAAAACACAAAGCAAAGAAGAAAAAAGAAAGTGGAGATTTGCATAGATATTACTCATCACGCGAAATGTGACAGATGCTTTCAGAAGTAGAAGTTTTCCTGACCACTTTTTATCTAAAACAAATGCTGACATGAAAAATCCCATGCCCTGCAGGCCCTGTTGCAGCTGCGTACAGCAGCTGGTCTCTGCCAGGACGTCAAACACACATATGAATGTGTCCATGCAGCACACACAGATCAACGTTCTCATTATAAATTACTTTATATATTTGCTGCTGCTGAAGGGCTTACTTATCCTACTTTCCCAAGATGCATCATCAAACACGAAAGAACATCCATCAAATGTGTGTTTTAATGTTCGCAACATTGAACTGGAATTAAAGACAGTGGTCATTGCAGTATCTTTGTGAACTCTGCACTTTTTAATGTTTTTTTATATATTAACATCATTTGGGTAATGCCCCTTGGCTGTATAAGAGAACTGGACAGAGTGAGTGTGACGTCCCCCGTAAAAAATGACTAGCTTCTGGCTGCAAGGAAATTAAGCCAATTCAGTCACCATTTTTTATTATTTTTTCCTTTGTAATACAGACAATATTTTCTGCAGTGCAGCAGGAGCACAGAAGTTGGCCTTGGCTAATTACCCTTTATTTACACACTCTCCTGTTAGCTTATAGCCCCTCACAAGGCCAAGCTAATTTGTGTAGTAAAAAACAGAGAGCGATATTAGAGCTAGCCAGCCATACAGATTTGAGCCACATGGCAGCTCAGATGAGAAAAATGAAGACGTTAATTGTCTGCAAGTGAATGCATCAGATTTGTAGTGGAGAAGGGAGACTTGTCCACCCATTTTGTCAAACTGTGTGTTTTCATCTGCCCCTAAACCAACATGATTTGAGTAAAAATATACTCAGAAATGGCTTTCATCTTAAATATCTTTATCTGTGAGATCCATCGTGAGAAAAATGCCTTAAAAAACATGTCAAAAACACCAAAACATAAATTTCATTGAAGTGGGTCTTTAAAAAAAAAATCCCCAAAATGTGGTTTTATTTCAGAAAATTACATTTCTAAATCGTCAAATGGGAGCGTTTACCACAAGCTGCTAGAAGAGCTTCCGAAGAACATTGACGCTCTTTATACCCATTCCAACACTGAATCAACCCTCGACACTTGAACTATTGTTGCATTGAGGTCTGTGTGTGTTTTGTTTTCTTGGAAGCGGAATTGCTTTTTTAAATATGGGACTGGCGATGTTTGACCTGCAGAGATGGATGCATATTTTAAAAGCAATAAACACAGAAAATGAAATGTGTGGACAGAACAACACAGCTTGCCATATGCACCACTTCTTTTATTGGTGTTTCAAAGAGAATTGCAACAACCCCCACAAAAACGAAAAAAAGCTGCATACTGTTTTACAAGTCAGACATTTCAATTTAGATGCAGTAAAGACTCGTAATAACATCTCTCCCTACTGCACCTCCAATTGGAGTCTTAACAAGCAGACGTTTTATTGCCCCACATAAGTGGCCATAATTCCAATTTTATCCTCTTTTCTATGCAAATGAACAACCACGTTTTCATTTAAATCCTATTATCTGGATGATGCCTCATGTTCAAGTTTCTTTTTATTTTTATTTGTATGGGTGCATGTTGTTATTGCCCCCAGCTTGCGGTTTTCTGGAGAAAAACATATTTTTCCTTTTTTTTTTTTTTTTTTTTTTTTTATTTAGTTTGTAATACAAACCGAAATTTGTCAGGAAAAATAAGCCGATTACCATTTTTGTTTAAGCAATACTCTGCAATAAATATAGTGGTAACATGAGCTGTTTAAGTGTTTATTTTTATTTTATTCTTTTAAACCAGGCAATTGTTCAACAGCCTGCTTAAGTGTTTTGCTTAGAACATGTTATTTTTTTTTAGAAACAAATAGGATTTGTCATTTATTTGCTCAATAGAAATTAGTAGTCCTCCTATAACTTCACTCCAAGTTAACTTTTTTTTTATTTTAAAATCACAAGATGCCTTACTCCAACCCTTAAATAACAAAATAAAAACTCTGACCAACATTTTCTGTAAAAATATTAGTATCAGGGCTACTGAACCACTTGTTCTACAAAAATGATGTGTAGTTCTAGTCCAAGTCCACGATATCGTAAAATATAAACATTTAGTCAACTGCACTGGCACAGGGGTTGGCCCGTTGGTGCTGCAGGTGCGAGCTGGTCCAGAGCAGCAGCAGGCGTCTCTTGCAGCCTGTATCTAGTTGTAATGGTACGTTAACACAGGACGTGATTCGTGTCAAATTTGCATTTGCCGTCTCTCTTTTGACGCCTAGATCCCCCGGCTGTGGAGCAACCACCAAAGTTTTTCTGGACTTTATTTGTTACCCCAAATAAAATGGAAAACATGGATGATGTTGATCGAGTGTCTTTGGTTTTTATGTTTTGAAGAGCTCCACTGAGGCGCCGGCAAGTACAGTATGTCGCTGTGTTTGGGTTCACCAGATTATTCCGTCTCTCCCGGTGTGACGTAAATGTTACCTCCAACCGTCTGTGGCCCAGTTTGAGCATCAACGTGAGAGGAAAAAAAATTAAATCGGAGGATCTTTTTTAAAAAAGTGGCCCCAGTCAGTAAAAGAAAAATAAAAATGGATGGAAGTTCAGGACTAAAATCAAGGCATCGAGCAGCCATGATTGTAGATATTTTTCTACCCTTTGATGAGGGGAGTCCCTGATTGGCTGATGCGCTGCATCAACCTTGTACACCCAAATCACACTGCAAGACCTCAGATAGCGTCTGTACATTGACTTACCGTTGAAACTTGACGCCCCTGCCACGCCAACTGCGTTTAGAGTGAATTGATCTAGTTGTTATTGTTATAATTGATACGTTTTTTTTCTTTTTTCTGTTGGGAGGAGTGCACGTACATGTAGTCTTGTTTGTGTATTATTGAAATATGACTTAAGGAATATAGGACCCTACCAGGAAGAATAGCTACTGATATATCAAATAGCTAATGGGGATCCTTAATAAAAACTAACAAACAAACAAACCATAAGGGCAGTTATGGTTAATCCTGAAGGAACAGAGTTACAACAAAAATTGAGCAGTTTGACCCTAGTTATTCATGCAAATGTGAATATGTTCTTTTACAACAAATTGATTTGTGAACAAAAATGCTTTCAACTTCATAACTTGATAGTTGAAAGCATACTTGATGGTTGTAGATGTGAGCTTTGCATCCCAGGATGTAGCCAGTTTCTCTCAACTCCTTCCATATGACCTGAATTGTTTTTTATAATGGAAACTAAACATTAGCATCATCAGCAGAGCATAAAGTCATTGCAGTGCAGTTTAATGTGTATGTGTCTTTTACACATCAATATTTCTTGTCATTACAATAAATAAAACAAATACTGACTAACAGGAAAGTTAAGTTGGTGATACATTTTACAGGTAAAGGTGAGCTATGTTGACCCACAATCAGGTAGGTTTAATGTCTTTTAGCAAATACAATTACATGATTCTAGCTCATTAGCTCAGTTTGTTCTACTAAGTGCTGCAAAGTGTGTCCATCAAACCAGTCACTCAGAACTAAACTGTCACGCGTTTTATGCTGACCGGCCACTTAAATACCACTCATCTGTCTCCAAACATGAACAGCAGGCGTGTCTAAGGGATGCTGGGAATATTAAAAAAAAGCCTGCCTTCAGATGATGTATAAAAGGTCGTTTTTGTGGCGGCGGACCAGTTCTTCTCCATTCACGTTCAGTCAGAACTTTGGTTATTTAGGTAAGTGGTTGTCTTCAACTCCATTGACTTTATGTTAAACTTATTTCTTTTAATAGATTGGTTTTGTGTTTATTATTTACAGCTTTATGTGTCCCGTTTCAGTGATTTAAGCAGTAACTTTCTCCTAAAAGTATTTGTATCCAGATCCTCTCCACTATGGCAACTCTGTGGATACACACAGCTTCACTGCTGATCTTACTGGTGACGTCTTTTCCAACAACACAAGCCGCCACTATGCAGCATCTCTGCGGGAGTCACCTGGTTGAAGCCCTGTACATCGTTTGTGGAGACGGAGGCTTTGTCTACAACCCCCAGAACGCTCCCGTCAGCCCAGTCCAGAGTGAGAGTGCACGTTTATGCTTAAAAGCTATAGATTACATATTTTCTAACACTTTTGCCTCTAACTGTCTTTTTGGTTTTTTTCTTGCCTCCTTCCAAATGCAGGCAGAGCGGTATCAGTGGGGGGTGAAACGGAGGGCGTAGCCTTTCGGGACCAGATGAATGCCATGGCAAAACGAAACATTCTGGAGCGCTGCTGTTACATGCCCTGCACCATCTACGACCTGGCGAACTATTGTTCCTGAAGAGCCGGCGCAGACACCAATCGCTGTTAGATTAGCTTACAGAGCAGTATTCAATTAGCTGTTCAAGTGTCAGCAACAGTAGTTCTTATTGCTAGCTATCCGTTTTTAAAGAATGTGCTGATAAATTATTCAAATAAATGATGAAAAATAAAATTTTCTGCGCTCGATTTGGGAAGTCTTTTTTTTAATGACTGCATTTGAAACTTTTCACAAAACTTCTTAACTACAAACGTTCGTGTAGCTCAGCTCACTAACAGTTTAGTCAGCGAAAGGACCATGATTTATAAAGTTTTGGAAGAGTTTCTAAACTTTTTAATTTATACTTTTCTGTGGATCCATAAGACTTGAACAAAATATTTGTGAGAATGAAAAAAAAGTGCCATCTACCTATAATTTAGATCAATAAAAATACATTTTATATATTCAATGATGCAACATTTACTAGTGGAAACAATCACATCAGAATAATGAATTTGGCTTGGTGTCAAATATTCTATTTTACTTTTTGCATGAAAGCTTCACAAATTATCTATATTAGTTTTTTAGTAATTGCTCATGAAAATGACTTAAAAATATGAACCAAAAGTACTATAAAAAGGTTAACTTTGTGGCCTCACATTATTTTACTAATTAGTTTTTATAATAATGGTTGAAATTATGTTGAAGTTAATATACTTATTCTGCTTTTACCACCTGTCAAAATGTCAATTATAGGTCCCCAAGCATCTTTGAACTAAAGTATGTGCGAGTATGCCTGATAAATTTAGCAGAGATCAGCACTCCCCCCTGCTGGCTAGTCTGCATATCTCCTAGAAGTAAATATGGTCTCTGAAGTTGCCCCATCCTCATAGATGCACAAGAAATGTATATAAAAATATATATTTTTAAAAATCTATGTTGAAAAAATTATAAAAAATAACTATGATGAATAAATTATTAGATAAAAGTAAAAATGTTGCATTATAACAAGGCCAGGAACATCTCTTGGAGAATTGTCGTGTGGAAACCATTTATATTTCAAGCTAAACTTTATTTTAGTCATTTTATTTTCTTTTAATTCTTTAAGTTCTGGATACATAAAAGGAGAAAATAAATGTATTTAAGGACAGGAGTAAGAAAAAAATGAAGTAAAAAGAATGTTAAAGTGTGGATGGACTGGGGTCACATGGTACAGAAAAACAAAAAACTACTGAATAAACAGGAGAGAAAAACAAAACTGACAATAAATGTTGATTTAGGCGTATGATTGTCAGTGTAATGAATGACTGTTCTGAGTAGGGTTGGACATTCTCCAACATGAATGTTCATATATAAAACATTCCAATACAAAAACACTCATTAACACAGTGCAAAGATGTTTTATGGGTGCATCAGGCAAACCTGCACCCATAAAACCATACTTCCTGGTCTTTCAAGTGCATTGAAAGTCTTTATAGTACAGAATGTTATGTTGACGTTTCTTAATGACCTGCATGCTAATGATGCAGATCATGCGATCCTTGTTTGCCGCGCTATAAGATTTTAATTTACAGACCTTATAACATGGTAAAGATTGGTAGTAATGCTCTTGATTGATTGAGGTTACGTCTGGCAGACATTTCTGGTGTTGTCTTGTGGAATTCCACATGGTTCAATTTTAAGACCTCTTTTTTCCACTGCATCTCCTTCCACTGGACTGGAGTTTTCTTTCATTTCTATGGATGATACACATGTCCCTATGAACATGACATCAAAGACTGAACAGCAGTTGACTTTTTTTTTTTTTTACTTAATTTCAACAACCAATAGAAGTGGGAGTGTAACGGATCACTCACGGTTTGGACCCTGTCACAGTTTTAGCGTCACAGTTCCGATCATAAACTGAGAAAAGAATGCTTGATAACCAATTGTTTTCTTGACCCCACACCCTCACGCCCTGAATGTCCAAATGAAATTTTAAAAGAAAGGTTCAAATTCAATTATTTTTTGGTATTAATTGCAGCATTGAAACTAACTGTGGGAACATTTCAAATAATTATCTGTGGTATTTGTGCAGGTGAGGCACTGCCATGCCCACTTTCTCTGGCAATTGACACTTTTGGCTTGCCATACAGCCTTCCTCTGACAGGATATCCCTGTTGCCGGAGCAGCGGCTGCAGGAGACACTGGGAGATTCTCTTAATCCACACACGGAGACGTGCACAGATGCTTTTATTCAGCTCTTCAAAATAAATGAACCTGATCTCTCAATATCTGCGCCCTCCATGACAAGTTCGAGAACATTTTTTTTCTCGGAAGCTCCTCCCACATGCGGCGGGAGCTTTCGGTGAACAGACTTTTGGTTAACCGTCATTAAGCAAGTTTGATGCATGTAAAAACTAAGACTGTGTACAGTACATGCATTCAGTTTGGACAGACAATTGATTTTAATATTGCTGGTTTTGCAAACTCCTGTCCCATTTTTCTGCTGTTTTTGTTTGTGAGGATTTGATTTTTTGGTAAAGATAGGTGTAATTACATTTTAATGCATGTTATTTTATTGCCACTTCCTGTTTGCGGTGCTCATTAAAAGAGGTCAGTCTGATTAGGGGGCAGGCAGATCCATTGGCACCTACAACCAATTCTTGTAACGCCAAACAGCCCAACTCCCAGGGTGACGCAATAGCCAATCCCTGTGATTTTAACTTGCATGCTATAACTCCAGACAGTAGAAGGGAAGTAAAAGGAAAATGAAAATATTTTCTACCAGACACAGAGTCTCCACATTGTCATTTTCTGTTGGGAGTCTCATTGTATATATATAGCAATGGTAACCTTTCAGCTTTACCTATATATATCCGTCAGTCAGTTTATCCCTTAAGCTTATGCTGGTCTTTAGTCATTTAATCAGTTGCTTATAGCTGATTGATCAATCACTTCTGTTTGTTTCTGCAGAGCAGAACAGAATATTTGCATCAGGTAATTATACAGCATCTAGTTGTTGATGTCTCCGCAGAAAGACAAGCCAGTCCCTCCAGACATCAAAAACCTTGTGAAACCACAGCAGAATACCAATATAGTCTATAGTGACAGGTGTATAAAATTCTGTGCAGTGTTGACCTATATAAGCAAGAATTCTTCATTTGTTGCCGCATAGGAATTCCTGTTAATAATTCCGACTCAAAGTGTCACAGTAATTTTACTTCTGGTCTGCTAAAGCAGAAGATCCTGTAATCCATTTTTCAACAGCAAAATGTTCACACATTAAAGCTGCTTCGAGATTCATTACAGCCTTTTTTGATAGATAGAAAAAGGTAGACTAAAAAGACCAATACCCGCTTTCTGAAGTGATTACATTCTGTTCAGGTCCTGTTGCAGAGAGAAGGAGGAAGATCAAGCTTCGGCCACAGAATATGAATTTTACATCTGCAATGCAGCCAGGAGGTACTTTCGTGTAACAGTCTGTCTTAGTCCTGGACAGATAATATTATCAGTTGTGTTTGCATATCATGATATGTATAAATTATTACTCCTGCCACAGTGTCATGTTTCATTTCTACTGCAGACAAATTGCATGTCTGAGGTCATGTTTTTATCCATATTTTATGACGAGTCCCTTACTTTAAAGTGCATGTTTTAAATTTAAAAAGGTTAACGATTGAATTAAAAATACAAAATTGACAAGAGTAAATGAATAAATAGCATATTCAGAGCGAGTTAGTCTAGTTATGATTTAAATGACTAAATGAATCGTTTTAATGTTTTTTGTCTATTTTACAGACTAATACCAATAGAACATCCTCTGACAGATTCGACTAGAAGTTTTTTTTTAAATATGTAGTAATTATTGATAAGTATTTGAAAAATTAACAACAAAAAATTAATTATTTTAATTGTGTAGGAAAGCAAGTAAAAATGACAAAAAAAGTTTTAAAAAATATTTAAAAAACAAATATTTCATGTTTTATTTGCTCAACTTCTTCCAGATTTTGAATGTACAGACAAGTGCATTTTTATGACTTAAGGACACTTTAAAAAAAAAAAGTCTGTTTTGTCAGGTATCTACCTTATTATGTATTACATTTTATTTAGTAGGGCTGTCACTAAAGATTATTTAGAAACTATTACAGCCATTCTCTAATATTAAAATGTGAGTAAAAATTAATTGACAAAGGTGCCGAAGACAGTGAGGAAGACAGTGAAATGTTTCCGTTGGGTATTACTCTGTCATAAAACACAAGTTTGTATTTGTCTACTTCTTCTATGGTTGAGGAAGGGCTACGCCCCCTCCAAAACTTCCTGTTGTGCCATCCAAACGACTTTGTGACTGGTGGTTATTGTAATCATTTACAATGACAAAATAAAGAAATTCACGAAGTGCCGACAAGATCAATTTAGAGCAGATAATTTTTTTTTTTATTGATTAGTCGATGACGTCAACTCATTGCTGACAGCCCTAGTATTCAGTATATTTGTCCCACAGTCTTAAGCTCATATTTCATAAAACCTCAAGGATGTAGCTACCTCCCCAATCCCTTGATCTGTAATCAACCCCCTCTCATACCCCCCCACACTCCCCCATAGTCTGCAGTATCTTTTCTCAATGTAAATCAGTACACTGACATCTATACATGATACCCTTCACATCGTCCTCCTACTGTTTGAGACTTCATTTGTTCAACTTTTTTTTTTCTGGGATGCTTCTTGTAACCATTAGAAGAAATTATAATTGAAAAACACATTTTAATCTCTCATTTTTACAACAAAAAAATTAAATTGGAGTAAATAGAATGCAGTGTGGAGCCATACAGGTCGCTAAAAAATAAACCAAACAGTATAAAAAGCACAAAATGTACTCGTACTCTGTAAGGACAGAGAAACCTACAAAATATTCTATGCACCTTTCCAATAAACAACTCGCACACCATAGCTGTTAAGCTTGTTGAAAATCTGGCTTTGGAATGCAAAACATCAGATTTCATTAACACTCAAATTGAATCAAGCTGGTATCAACAGCACAAATTCAATCAACACTGACAGGCTTTGAGAAAACGTAAACAGACTTCTTTCACAACAGAATGCATCTGCGGGAAAACAAACAAACAAAAACCCAGCATTATGAAGTGGTTGTGTTTTTTGTGTTATATATTTGCAACTGGAAAAACATGAATTGATGATGCAGAGATTAATTTTTAGAGGATTTCAACAAACAGTTCCAACTTCTTCCTGACAAGCTAGAAGCAATGAAAAAAAATGGAAGAGAAGAATCTGAGCGCGATGGAGTGATTAGTTTATCATGCACCAACACACTCGGGCCATCCAACTGAGACAATGGCTGTAATCTGCATACCAATGTAATTATAATCTGGTTTTTTTTTGCCTCTCTTTTCTGTAGTCCCCGTTTTGTATAACATTTCCATTATCAAGTTTTTGGGTGATTATTTGCCAACGCACCGGCTATTTAATCAGGTGAAGTGAATGACAACCTCATTGAAAAACAATCCTGCACTTAAACCAGTAATCATACATTAATTGGATTGATAATTAGAAAGATCTTGGGCTTGTAATTCATTAGCTTGAAGTGGATTTGAACTCTTGCAGTGGGAGAATCTTTATATTTAAATAGCTTGGATTCCATTTCTTTTTTTTTTTTTCTAAAAAACAAAGAAATTGAATGAAACAATGGTAAGAAAAAGAGAAAAGAAGGAGTTTGGCAAATTAAATTCACTTAATTTTGTATAAAGGGGGTTGGTAACCCGAAAGTAGAAACGTATTTAGTCATTGTGATGAATAGGCTCAATTAATCTGCACAATGTTGGACAAGAGTGAATGCAAGTATCTGGAAGTATCTTCTTGTTAGTTCATTTTTCCAGACACCATCTCACTACTCTGGTGTGTGCGTAAAATTTTATATATATTATATATATATATAAAAACACATTTTGACATATATGTTTATAAAATAAACACACACATTTTGAATTAGGTACACATTTAAATACATAATTTAAGTGTTTTGTTTTTATTTATAGAATAATGTTTTAATTTGTAAGAAAAAAAAAAAAACTTGAATTTCAATTAGCTGAAATATGACCAACACAAAAATCCTGAATTTTAAAGCCATACCGTTGACATACTGGGATCTGCCTCGGCTGCAAACATAACAAAACAATGGCTAAAGTGAACAATCGCCCCAGATAATGAGAGTATTTATCAACTAACACAAAGCAGCTGTGATGATTGCAACTGAAGCCTACTGTGAAATCCCAGGGGAAGAAAAGCCACGAAACACAAGATTAACACTAAACAGGTAAATATCTAAAGAGGAGCAAACAAAACATAGATTTTTCAATTTTCACTTTTTCTGAATGTTCTTATCTATTTTATTAGATTAATTCAATAATAACTGAAACTTTTTGAAGCAAATCTAAAAAAAAAAGAAAAAGAGTTTTGCGTTACACACAAAAAAATTCAAACAGATTTTTTGGAAAACCTGAGGGATTTTGTAGGTACATTTCATGGATAAAAAACCAAAAACAAATGCATTTAAAAATGCTGCTCAGTTTCATCTCCTCAGTCGTCACCAATATCTGGAACGTCACCACTGCATCTTCACCTATATATGTTTGTGAGCCTGAAATATTAGAGGCTGTCAACATCAATAAAAAGAGATGCAAACTTTGGCAGTTCTGGTTAGAGAACCAGCAAATAAATGATCTGCTTGCTTTTAGCTGTTAGTAGGCTGCTGCATAAGTGCATATTTCCTCAATTGAATGAGAAGCACCACAATGAACAATATGTTGAGAGGATCATAAATCCAACATGGATTGCATATATCTGCTTTTGTGCATAAGCAGGCTTTTACTTATCAATCTATAAACTTTTATGCTTTTATTCCCAGGAGTCTAATAAAGGCTCTCAGTGCTGTGGGCACTTAGTAAATTGCAGACAAATAATTTACACTGGACTAATATGATATTCTGCTCATCTGTCCGTTCTCAAAAAAGCCCTATACATCTTTTGTTAAATTTCACATTGTACTCTGGCTCCAGAGTATTACATTTTCATCACTTTAAATTGGATATCCACGCATAACACTGCACTGTCCTATATTAATATACAGAATCTATCACAGCATAATGGGGGGTTTAGAAGCCCTATAAAGGATGTCCAGAGCTTCTGTAACAGCACAAGGCTTTTTAGACAACTTTGAATTGGGATAATCTTCTCATAGTTCTGGCAGTAAAGTCAGACTGAATTTGTCATTTTACACTACCTTCAAAATTTCGTTGGAAAAAAAAGTTCCAAAACTTTACTCAAAAGTCACACATGATAGTAAAAAAATGTAATTAGTACAAACATTACTTCAGGTTTCATCAAATGTTTCTGAAAATATTTAAATATAATTCTACATTTTGGATTCCTGATAAATTACTATTGCAACACTGACTGTTACAACCCTTAATAGGCTGTGTGCGTTTAAAGCAGGGGTGGGCAAACTACGGCCCGGGGGCCACATACGGCCCTTTAAGCTACTTAATCTGGCCCTCCAAATTAAAATACATTGAATCAAAAATCCTAATTATCGTCTTATTTTCATTATATTTCTGGTTTCTTCTCATGAATGGTGTTGTTTCTCTGGCGTTTGTGTGTGTTTTTTTCTGAGTCAGACGGTGATTTTTCAGATTTCTTTGAGTTAGCATTTTCCTCTGAAGAACATCAAACCAAAAAGAGAACAAAAATCAAAATTTAGAAATTAAAATTCCCCAATTTTCTGTTTTTAAAGGAATATATGTGAATTTTAATCCAAATTAAAGCATGTTTTTCTCTAAATTCCATATTATCTTTTTAGTTAATGAGGTTCATTACCAAATCACTCCTTCCATCTGCTCCTTGTCCGGCCCTTATGCCACATTTTAGAACCCTTTCTGGCCCACAAATTAAAAAGTTTGCCCACCCCTGGTTTAAAGAGTAACCAAACCCTAAATCAGCTTTATTTTGGCTGTTGACTTCTATAAATGGGGCTTTAAAAGTTCTGTCTGTTGGTGATTGCCACATTTTTGACTTGCTTTATTCTTGAAAACACATTTAAAAAAAAAAAAAAAAAAAAAAAAAAAAAGTGTGCTGCCCCTACAGGTTGAATTGGGGTATTACATTTGAATTTCGTGATTGGTCAAACAATTTAGGTCACATGTCATTTTTTCAGAAGTCCCACATCATGATCTGCAGCTCCAGTAATGACATCAGTCCTGTTCCCCAATCCTTCAGATTTTCAAATTTTAGCTGTGGGTGGAGTCAGCCTTAAACTGTTTGGTTACCGTTTAAGTTACTGGTCCAGGAAAATGCACTGTTACAGAAATTTTAGAACAAACATTTTTCAAACCAGTCCAACCCTTAAGGTACATTCACACTGGGCTCTGAAATGCGCATTTAAGCAACCATTTCCAATAAAAAGTCCATGTAAATGCCCGTATTTGTACGTTTCAGGCTTCTGAGTTCAAAACTCTCGTGTTTAAGTGTCATTACTCAAGTTTTTAAGCCCGTTTTTGGGTTCTAATGGTGAGTAAATGCACTGGTATTGAGTAGTGACAGTCCAGTGTGAACACATTATGCTAAAAGTAGGTCCAAGAACCCATGTTCAGTGCGTTAATAAACTTGCATCTAATACCTAGTGTATATGTGGCAGTACTTTAACCCCTCAACACTAATATGAATACAAAAAAACTTAACCGTTTTAGTTACTCTAAAAAATCTGAAATAAATTTACAGGATTTCTAAGTGTCAGTTCTTAAACTATCTTTTATTTTGGAGTCTGAATATTCACTGATTGAGCGTCATGTTGACATTTATTGGGCAGAGAACCAAAAGCAGTCTGAATCATGAGGGTTTAAATGGTTTAAACAAAACAAGGAAACGGAACAAGGTGAGTAAATACACCAAAAAAAAGCCCTTTAGACTCAAAGGATAAATGAATGCCTGAAAACAAAATTGAAACAAAATTGAACATAATAATCAGTCAGAGAAATAAGGACTTAATGGGAGGTTAATTTCACTAACAGATCGTATGACCATGCATGAAGTGTGAAAATCAAACTAAAACCAAGTGATAATATTTAACACATGCCAGGGCTGAATACAGGAAACTAAAAGAGCAAGGACCAAACAAAATGACTTAAGAACCACATATTTTAAGCCATATTATATCAAATAATAAAGCAAAAACAGTTCATACATAATAGAGAGGAACCAAGAAAGATAATCACTAATGTCAACAAAACAGAAAACAAGATAGAAGTCAAAAGAGTGGAATGGCAAATTGGTCATGTTAATTGCTGACATTTAGGCATTAGTATTTCATCCTCATACACCAGGGGTATTCAACTCCAGGCCTCGAGGGCCACAGTGTCTGCATAATTTCCAGATATCCAAACTCTACTCATGACTGATTACCTGGTTCAGGTGTGTCCAACCAATTGGAGCATTCCAGATCCGGGTATGTTGGAAAACCTGCAGGAATGCGGCCCTCGAGGCCTGGAGTTGAATACCCCTGTCATACACCAATCCTAACAATGACTCCGATCTCAGTGACAAGGTTTGTTAGTCTAAAGTTACTGTCTAATTATTGAACCAAGAAGGAAGAATTTTGCAATGAAAACCATAACTCCCCCCCACCGTGCACTTTGCCACAAATCTTGGCAGCTGACTCCTTGACCTTTCATCGTCAGGGCCTTGTCCCTGGATGATGCTGCACTGTTCACACCAGAAGTTGCCCTCGTTGCCCGTTGTCCCTTTCCACTCAGTTCTGTGGCCTGATTAGTTGCTGGGGTCCAGGACCTCACCAGACGAATTATAGCTCCCGGTTCCTCTCCGCTCAAACATAAAGATGGGACGCTGTCTGAACCATGTGATATAGAAGTCTGTTCTGGACTATCATCCACTGGCAGATGGATCTGGATGTGAGTTTCGGTTGGGGTCATGATTTATACCTCAAACCCTAACCCAATTATCTCTTTTCCCTGTCTAGGCTTTTTCTGTGACTTAACAAAAATCATTCAAAAGTTTGAACACAATCAGAACTTGTAATTTTTTTTTTTTTTTTTTTTAAATCAACAAATGATTAACAGGAAATTGATCGGATTTGTCGTATGCTAGTACACAAGTAGCCATGTAGCAAATGAGTCATGGTAACATGTCATGTTGTCTTTGTGCTGGTATGTTTGTCATTTAAAAAAAAAAAAGTGTCAGATTGACCTGGTTGACCATGCATATTTCATATCTTATTTTATAAACCAAGTAACTAGAAACAATCTAGTCTTCACTAGTTGCACAGTGTAAAATGACTACAGCTCCTCTATACTGATTTGTTTGTGCCTTCTCTGACTCTTTGAGGACATTAGTCTCTAAAATGGTGAGTAGAGTCTGACATTCAGGTCTAATGTATTTTGTTCTTTGTTCTACTTTTTAATTGACTTGACATGCCTTGTCTTTCAGCGTTGGTCCAATCTAACCTTTTGATGATTAGGGTAAAACATTTCCTGCAGGAGAGACTGTCAAATGTCTTCAAGCCTCTGCACATTGTCTTTTTTATACTACATTCCCTACATCAATTAGAAAAGCTTTTATAACCGTTATCACGTAGGACGTATTGCAACTGTTGCTTCTCCAAAACTCAGGTCACACCAGACGTCGTATGTATATCAAGGAGTATTGGATTCTTCACATTAACAGCAATACACAAATGTCTTGCTTATGCTACTCAGAATGCTGCCTTGATATAAACTCTTGATTCAAAAGAGGAATGTACAGTACTTTGAAAGCACTCTTGGAAGGACTGAAGATAGTGTTGCAAAAGTGCTTTCTGTTACACTATAACTTTGCCATGTGTCCAGGCCACCAGAAAGTTAGTGATGTATTTCCCCGTCATTATGTTAACATACACCTGTATACGCAAGACCAGAACTCTTTCTTTAGAAGTCTGCAATTATGTCCTTCATGAGCTTAGTATGTCATTGCTATGTGTTGGTTCTTGAAATCCAAACAATACAGTACTGTAACTCTAAATTTGTCACTAGGAGTGAACATGAGTGTGTGTGTCATTGAGCTGCTCTGTAAAGGACTGCAACCTATCCAGGATGCACCCCGCCTTCACTCAACAGTGGCTGGAATCGTCCCCAACAGCCCCATGACCTTGAAAGGGGTTATGGGGGGTTTAGAAGATGGAAATATGAATGTGCTACACATAGCCCACAAAAAGAGACGTGTCCATTTTCTTACCAATCCTAAAGACACGAGGAGCAGCATCAACTACCAAAACTGTAAGTATTTGTAGAGCACAAAAACTGGGTGACTGCTGTGAAACATGGGTCTTCATCTGTGTTGTTGAATACCCCGGTTATCAGAGTACCTTTTTAAAATCAAGCTTAGCTTTTGTTCAGTGTATGTGTGTTTGTTGTCATTAGCTGTTTGTCACTTTTTTTTCCTTCATGCAGTAGAACTTACAGTTGAATGAATTGCTAAGAAACTTGATGGTGAATAAAATGAGGCATAGCTTTTACATAAAAATCTCAAAGATTTTTTGTCCTGAATGCTTTCTGTAACCTGATGACAACTGAATTTGTTGTTGGTGTCCTATTTAATTAGCTGCAAGTGTTTTCATTGACATTGTGCAACAGTGACATGACTTGGTGTGAACTCGTAACACTGACTTGTCAATATAAAAGAAGCATAAAGTGTGTCTGTCACAATGATTGACACGTTATCACTATATCTGTGTTTGAGACTTCAAAAAGAGCTATGTCATATAGCTAAATCTCAGACAATTGAGAGGAATTGAAATTGTTACAATTACTCTTGTTTTAAATAAATATTTTAACCAAACCCCTAATTTTTCCAATACATTTAAACATGATTGCTAGAATGAAGCACTGCATCCTGTGCCTTTTACATTAGTTTTCCTAAGATTGACCGGACCCTAATAAAAGTGTAATTAAACCCTCAAAAAAGGGGAAACACGTTAAACAATGTTTTTCACCTGCTTTCATGAAGTTAAATGTGTTTCTTTAGATTTGTTTTTGTCACTTGTATGTCAAAACAGAAGAATGGACACTAGGAAGTTGATAGCCTTCCACAACTTTTAGATGTGAAGAAAACTGTGATGAGCATGTTTTTATTTTTGTTCCATGTGATGAAATGAACTTGTGATGTAACACCATGAGAAATGTGCAAATTGGACGTCTTACACTCAGTGCTTGCAAGCTGACAGCCTTTTCTCTGTCTTATCCCTCATGACATGATGAGAAATGTCACATGCTTTATTATGTTTTTTTTTTTAAAGATGGTCAATACTATTTTTCACAAGTTTTTTGGACAACCATTTTATGACATGATTGGCAGTCTATACAGTAGTGTAATTTCTTAGCCATAAGCTAATGGTAGTTCCAAGAAAACAGATGATCGTTTACATGATATCTCCATTGTTTTATCCCACAGAAAAATTAGAAATGCAAAGTTTGTAGATGGGAAGAATACTTTCATTTGCGATTTCATGAAGGCAAAGTTTTGTAAATCCCTCCTTCAAGCTTCGGAACAATGCCATCTACTACAAAGTTGGATGTAGGGTCTTGTCTTTTATGCATAGCCATATGCATAGATATCTATACACATTATAAGACAGACATATGGACTGGAGTTTAACTTAGTAACTTAAATAAAAATAAATAATGGTTTAACAAAAATTGAGTTTTGTTGAGTCATCCATTGTTTCCATCCACCTGCTATTTTCCATCCAATCACTAATTTTCTTCCACTCATCTGGGGATGGGGCAACGGGTCTAAGTAAAGATTGCCAAAAATTACTCTGCCTAGTCACTTCCTCCAGCTTGTTTAGGAGATTCCTTGGCCAGTCAAGAAACGTAGTCTTTCCAGCAAGTTCTGGGTCATCTCTAGGGTCTCTGGTCAGTGAGACGTGTCCAAAATACCTTTTCAGGGATGGATGAAGACCAGATGTCTGAGCCACCTCAGCTCATTCTTTTCTGTGTGGAAAAGAAGCAGCTCTACAACAAGCTTGCTCTAGGTGACAAAGCTCCTAAACGAGATAACCCACATTGAGGAGAAAACTCCTGACTCAGAGCTCACGACAAAAAGTGAGAAACAGAACAATTGTTGACTGGTGAGTTGAAAGCTTTGCTTTCTGACTTGGCTCCTGTTTCTCCACAAAGGAACAGCACCTCAATCGCTTAATAACAAAAGCTGCACCAATCCACACACTCCGAAACTTCTCACTTGTGTAAAAGACCCCAAGATTTGTAAACTTCTCCATCCTGATCAGGAGGTCTCCAACCACATAAAAAGGGGCAAAGTACCAGTCTTTGGTGGAGAATCATGGCCTCAGACTTGGCAGTGGTAATTGCCATCCCACCAAAAAACAATTCCCCTTCCTGAGAAGCAGGGCAGTTTGACAGAATCTCTTTGAGATCAATCAAAAGTCCTTCTCAGTGGCTTTCCTTCTTCAAGGGCGCCTTTTTATTTTGTCTCTACAATTGCCCAGGCCACAGCTGACTTGAACTGCAGGAACCTGTCAGTGGCCTTAGAAGTTACACAAACCAGAAAGACTTGGGAGGACTCTTTCTTCAGTTAGATTTCATCCCTAGTTTCCCTTTTGGGGATTGCCACTGTGGTGTTACTGTGGGAGTGAATAATCTCTTATGGAGTGCTAAGCCAGACATTCTCCAGAAAACTCTAATTGGACATTTGGTCTGCCAAGTTTCTTCAGCCTCCTACCTTGCCAGTAGATTCAACTCACTACCAGGTACACCATTAATTGACAGTTTTGCCCCCCCCCCCCCTTTTTTTAACCAGACTTCAAAGCACACTGCCTTCACCAATAACTATAATGTTGATCATTGATCTCCTGCCTACGATGTCTTGGTGCCACATGCACTGATGGACACCCTTGCATT
Organism: Oryzias javanicus; assembly: GCA_003999625.1. Classification (NCBI taxonomy): domain Eukaryota; kingdom Metazoa; phylum Chordata; class Actinopteri; order Beloniformes; family Adrianichthyidae; genus Oryzias; species Oryzias javanicus. The sequence goes on from CM012450.1 coordinate 25,407,232, forward strand.
TGAACATCTCAAAAACCCCCACTGAGGAAATCCACTTGGGTTCAGATCACGGAGGCCATTCCTTGTAATCATGCCACCGTTGTTGACTATATGGAAGTTCACCAGGAGGATACTCCTTTGTTAGGGTGGAAAAAACACTCAGAGAAACCCAAAGAAGGCTGGGCAGGCAGAACTGCCAAAACCAAAGTCACAGACCTATCCCCCACCCAAAGGTAGAACCCTCCGTCAGCCTGTGTGAACTTGTAACACTTGTCAAATGGAGCAAAGTTCATTGTAGCCACTGTTTCATTTTTTACCCCCAACTGATCTGAAAAGATACACATCAAAATTGACATTTGGCTTTTATGGATGTGAAATCCATCCAGCAGTTTTTCAGTCTCATCTAGAGTTTACGATAAATATCTTTCCGCGTTCACCACTGATTGTGTTTTTTTTGTCCTGTCATTCAACACCTGTTTGTATGTCTTTTTTGGCAGTTTGTTTGCTGCACCAACCTGTTTGTCTGGCAGTTTCTTTGTTTCAAATGACTTTTTTTTTCAAAGTTTATTGGAACATCAGCCCTGCAAAGCCTGCTAGCTGTTTTAAGACAGAAAACCCTTTGTTTTCTATCAGACATGCGAGCATGTCTCCTTTTGAATACTTCATATTGTAACATAGAAACAGTCCCATCTTTTTTAATTACTGCTGAAAAATAAATCAACCAACCATGCAGAATTGGTTTAGTCTGAATTGTTGTGAATGCTACAAAGATAAATCCAGAATTTAAATAAACAAAAAAAAAGGCTTTTGTTTGCCTTGTTTGTGTCCTTTTATCTGCATCCTTTATCACATCAGCAATGTGTTTAATGTCTATGATGTTGTGATAGGGCCCTGTGGGGAGCTGTTGACCCAAAAACTGGTATTCTGTCATTTGTTTTTTAAATCAAAACGCTGCTCATTTTCACAGGTTTCAAGTCTCATACGACACAATCCAAAAACAAATTTTAGCACCTTTACTCTCCATGTTCTTACTGTTGGATAGGTTCTTCAACACAAAAATCAAAACATTAGCTCCAAACATTTCTTTGCCTTGTATCACTTATTTTGTCAATATAGTACCAGTTTTAAAAAAATTTAAACTGTGAATAAAATACACACATTTTTGCTTATTATCAATCTTTAAGTCATAGGCAGATTCCAAATTCTACCCTACCGCTTCTCCAGAGTGCAAAGTGGATAACCTTTTCTGTGGAGGGCTACACAGATATGTACTGCTTTGCCCTAAAAAAAATAATCTCAGACACCACTAAAGCCTCAAATACAATTGGAGGGGGAAAATGAGAAGCTGCAGGGGTTGGAGAAGAATTTGGATTTATAAATGTAAGAAAGTTATACTAAGTATTATGTAATAGTTATATTAAGTGAAATGTATAGTAAGTAATCATATAATTAAGTATTATAAGTAATTGTATAGTAATATTAAATAGTATGTAATTTCATATTATGAGAGTTCAGTACATTTGAACATCACAGAAAATATCCCAGAAAAATATAAAATGCAGCTGGAGAAAAAAATTAAAAAGTGTGAATGTTATAATAATATAACAGGAACTTAAATTAAAATTGTAATTAATAATACAAATTTGATATAGCTTTCTTTTAAACAATGTTTTTTTTTTTTTTTAATTAAAAAAAAAGTGAAGTCGGAAGTTTGAATTAGGGACTTTGAAGAAGGGACTAACTGCAAAAAATAACTTACAAAATGTGATGTCTCCCAAAATGTAATCTTTTAATAAAAAGAGTGCAAACATTACTATGTGTTCCTAGAAGAATTGGTGTGGACTTACTTTTGCAGATTTCAATTTTAATAAAAAACATGAAACAGAAATAAATGTCATTTTAAGACTCTAGTCAGTGTATAGTCATTTAATCACTTCAGACTAGCATTACCTCAGTGATTGAAGGCTAGGGTTGATTTCATGTTATAGAATTTGACAAAACATTTATCGTATCTGCATATGACACAATGAAAGTCATGGCAATCAGTAGCAGCTTCAGTCAGTAACAGGATGTTTACAGAGCTGTATTTATAGCCGTGAGGATGCCTTCAAAACGTGTCTGTCTTTAGTCTATATAAAGAAACTGCGCCAAGGCCCGTGGAAAAAACTGAGCTTGAAAGTGTCATATTCTGACAAGCCCGACAACATCTTTCTGCTTTTAATGACAGCCATTCTTACACATCAGCAACCTCACAATGTCATCTCTTCTGAGAGAGACATCTGCACCATATTTACAGTTATTTTACAAATCACATACGTGAGCTTTTGTGTGTCAGTTTCTATAGAAAATGAATGAAATAAGAAAATCTATAATTAAAAATATATATATCATGTAAAAGCCTTCTGTTTCTACATGTCTAAAAACACTTGCTTGCCCTGTATGAGGATTTCATTTAGATACAATTATTACACAATCAAACAATCTGTCTTCATGGGAATAATCTGAAATAATTTGGACTATAAAAATCAGAAATATTTAGAATAAACTGTAACATACCAACTGCTTAATATGATTGTTTATAATTTGTGTAACAACATTATTATAACATTGGTGGTGAATTTTTACTTCATAAATAAAACTTTATTAAATAGTTTAAAATGATATAACTAAAAAGCTTTTAGAAGTCAGCCATGTTATTTTCTATACCATGTAAAGTTTTCTGTTGCAACTAAGGATTCTTTTGATTTTTGATATGTTTGGCCTGGCACAGAAGGGCCAAATATGGGGGCAATGGATACAAAAAACAACTCAAAAATCTTATTTATATATGTTATTTTACCTTAAGATATAGTTTATTTTCTTAGTTTGTGGTTTGGTAGACAGTAAAATGACTGTTGTGCATTAGTTACTATCAGCTGCTATAGAGTTTAAATGGGAGATCTTGTTAGAATTCAACAATTTATCCTGCAAATTAATCTTAAATGAAACTGTAAGCTTTTAAAACAAAATGTTGAGCAAGTTTATATATGTTTTTGTTGTTCAAAATTTGGCTTGGATGAAACAATTGTTGATCACTTTGTAGTTTACTTCCTGATATCATGGTAATGGCTTAAATTCACTTTGGTTTATAGTCTTATAAACTGCATAAAGATCCCATACTAACTTGTTTAAACATGAGGTGTTTCATTAATAAAGTTGCATTATTCTTATAGCTAAACTTATTTTATTTTGTTTTACTTTGGGTTGAAAGTCCCTCTTGATCAGCAAAATTTCATATCTAAACTTTAGTGATATGGTAGAAGAAAAATGCATCTTTTACCTTCAGAAAACAGATGTTTGTCAATATATATAATATATATATATATATATATATATATTATATATATATATATATATAATAGTGGGGCAAAAAAAAAGTGTTTAGTCAGCCACCATTTGTGCAAGTTCTCCCACTTAATAAATGACAGGCCTGTAATTTTTAATCATAGGTAATCCTTAACTATGAGAGACAAAATGAAAAAATAATCCAGAAAATTGTCTGATTTTTGACGCAACTCAGCATTCTTTCTTTTCCAAACATGGTGAGTAGAGTTCTTACCACAAAGTTCTATTTTGGTTTCAATCCTCCCCATCCTCTTCGGGATCATCCAAATGTTCTCTTGCAATCTTTAGACAGGCCTGCACATGCAGGCTGGGGGTCACGTCTGGCGCTGCAGGCTTTGACTCTCTGGTGGTGTAGAGTGTTACTGATGGTAGCCTTTGTTACTTTGGTCCCAGCTCTCAGCAGCTCATTCACTATAGGTCCACCCATGTGGTTCAGTCTCTGGGATTTTTTGGTCATAACCAGTGAGACTGTGAATGAGATGAGATCTTGTGGAGTCCCAGATGGAGGGAGATTATCAGTGGTCTTGTATGTCTTCTTAATAATTGCTCCCACAGTTGATTGCTTCACAACAAAATGTTTACCTATTGCAGATTCAGTCTTCCCATCCTGGTGCAGGTCAACAATGTTGTTGGTTTTGGTCATAGTGGAGTTTGGAGTGTGACTGTTCGAGGTTGCGGACAGGTGTCTTTTATATAGATAACGAGATCAAACAGGTGCCATTAATATGGATAACGAGTGGAGGACAGAAGATCTTCTTACAGAAGAAATTACAGGCCAGAAATCTTGCTTGTTTGTAGATGACCAAATACTTATTTTCCACTATAATTTCTAAATTCTTTAAAAGTCATACAATGGGATTTTCTGGATTTTTTTTCTCATTTAGTCTCTTGTAGTTGAGGTATACCCATGATAAAAGTAACAGGCTTCTCTTATCTTTTCAAGTGGGAGAACTTGCACAATTGGTATCTGACAATATAATTTTTTGCCCTACTGTTGTGTTTTGAAGCATTAATTCAAATGTTTGAAAATTAATCCACACATTTCATCAGGAAAAGTAAAAGTAAACATATAAGCCTAGCAAAACAAAAATATATCTGTTTCTATTTACCCTTTTTTTGTATGTCTTTGCACCCAGATTTTTTACATCCTGTAATGGATGTGTTTTTTAAATATGAAGCCTAAATAAACATAAGAAGTTCCAACCACAGCAGAAATGGTTTTGGCCAAAGGTAAAAGCAAAAGTGTCTTGTTGAGGCAGCTGTGCAGCAGTCTGATCTCATTTGTATGCGCAGGACTGCACACCGCTGGATTGTAATTCACAGCGTGGACAACTCTGCTCTGCTGGCGTTTTGTTTTGCTGTTTCCAGACCAGACAAAGACCAGTTTTGTGCTTAAAGAAAAAAAAAAAAAAGAACCTGTCAGCAAACAGATGTGGTGAGGCCGCCAGAGGCTTTATGAACGACAAGAAGACAGTAAGACTACAGTGAGGCTGGATATAGATCTGTCACATTTGTGCACACGGAACATATGACTAAAACAAGTCATGTGTCTTATTTTCTGAATTCCCATCATGCTTAGTTGATATAGATCTTTTTTATGTGACATCATTTAAAAGTAAAGTTAGTTCCAATGAAAAATGTGAAACATAATTTTACATGCAATAAAAAAAGGTAATTTTACCAACTGTAATGGAAAATTGTACAATATTTATTTCAGAAATGTCCTCCCAAATATTTGTTTTCCTGTCTGAGATTGCTCACAAATCAAAATAAAAATGGCAGTAATCCTGCCTGCAGAATTTGGGTTAGCTGATAAAAAAAAGGTAAAAGATATACGAAAGTTACAGGTATTTCATAGATTGCTACTAGTTTGATTGTAAAGGTATTTCAGATTTTCTTCCACAATGGTTATGAGACGTAGCAAAAGTATTATTTTCTAGCATTGGTTCCCTTTGTTTTTACTCATCTGTAGGGAAATAAAGGGAAAAAAAAGGATAAAATTAATTGGAAACCATCAAAAATATATTGACGAGGAAGTAACAATCACACGTCAATTCTAAAATGCTGCTTTGAAAGCTGAAAATGTGACTTAATAGCTGCACTTAAACAATTCCTGTCTTTACAATTATTCCTTAAAATACTCTGTAAAACAGCAAATACCACTTATTAAACCAATTTTGCCTTGGACACAACTAATATGAGTGCAGACACACAGCAATATGAACATAAATTTCCATCAGCTTTTGTGCTTGATTACACTTAAAATACATTAGAATAACATCAGGCAAAACATAAACTGTTGGACAGAATAGTATTTGCTCAAATGAAATGGTGATATTTCAAAAGAACCTCAAATACTCGAGGATTATTTAAATTGTTATGTTGATTTGTGAACAAAGACAGAAAAACATATTTATATCATTAATATTGCTTAAATTTTATATTACAATTGGCTAGCTACCTTGAATTGTTAGCATTAAATTGTGTTACCCCCTTAACACCTGACTTTTTTCTCCAGCTATGAGAAAAAATAATTAATTATGTTTTTGTTTTTAAATAGATGCTACATTTAGGTTACTTTTGGAGATAAGTCACACATTTGCGACAACAGGCATTTAAGGGTTGAACAGCTATCAGCTTTGCTGGTCTAAACCTGTAAAACAGAAGTTTACACAGTATCTGCAATGTCGCCATTTTGTCTGATGTCAACGTAAAAAGGGTTTATTATTGCTCTATTTCTAAGCTAAAAAGCTGATCCTCATCGTCTGCAGCACTGCAGCAGCAGCTCAATAATACTTTACGTTAATCTGATGTACACCTGGATACAATGAGAAAGCACATCGATTAATGCTCAAAGTTAAAGTTCTTTCACTTTGTTTTCCTGTCAATCAATACAGAGCAGTGACACAGTTTAATTTGTTTTGTCACCTTTTTGAGCAGAAAATTGACCAGCAATGATTGAAAGCCAAATTATTCTGCCAAGTGTGGAATTTAACTTTTTTTTTTTCTTTCGTTTCTGGAACGTAGCGTTGATGCTGAGTGCCTGTGTGCATGAGGATAAAATGGTTTAGGAGAGCTAAAGTGGCTTAAATCCAGTATCCTTGAGGGAGATTGTGTCATTTAACCTGAGAGCCATACTCTTTATAGAAATGATGAGGTCGGTCAGGAAGTATAAGTTATAGAACTGTGGGTGTAACAGAGAATTAAAACAAAAATAGTTCATTGCAATTTTTGAAAATAGAGCGTGAGAGCTTTTTGTCAGGCAGGATGAGTGGAATAAGTGTTGGGAGGGTGTCACGTCAGGACCATAACAAAAGAGACTTCACTGGAAAAGGAAATTGAGTTCTTTTCCCGTTGAGATGTCATCGTTAAGTAGGGAACATGATTGATGCTGGAAAATAGATTTTGAAGAAGCTGACCAGCTGACAATAAGACTGATGATTACTTCTTTTTCTGTGCTGTGTATGAAGCCCCTGCGCTGCATGCATCACAGCAGAAAGACTGCCACTTACTCCACGATGATGACAGTCAGTAAAGGTATATAAATACGCCGGCAGACAGACACATCCAGCTTTCGTAGAAGGAGAGCTTCCCTTAAAAGAAAAAAACGTTCCGACCGGCGTGATGGAAAAGGGGAACTTAAATAGACAGCTGAAACTGCTGAAACTTGTTGACGAAGGAAGGAGACCTTAGTTGAAAGTGGAACTACTTTTGGGACCGTAAAAAGACACTACATGTCACAGGTGAACACAGTCATTAAAGTGTCACTCCAATCACCAGTTTATCTATTTTTTTAAGCGTTTGGAGTGGTCTTGTCACTATCATCGTGTCGTTTTTAGGTCATATGAAAAACGTGTTATTTTCTAGTACATAGTTTCTGCAGAGTGGCATGAGTTAATTTGAAATTCGGCTCCGAGTTGTGGGCAAGATGGTGTGAAGTAAGCCTGACCTCACTTCCCATCCTCCTTCTGTTTAAATTCTCTCCTGCTAGCCAACTGCTCATGTAGCCAGATACCAGATTGGAACAAATGCAGACAACAACATGGCGGCCAGACATCTTGCTGCCAGCAGCCAACCTAGGCGGCTGCCTAGGGCATCATCTGGTGGAGTGGGCGCCAAATTGCAGTGATTATACACATATATATGTATATCCTATTTTCTTTTCTCTTTTTTTTTTGTTAAACAGTTTGACTCATTTCGTACTCATTTCATTGAAAAAAATACAAAAAATAAACTTTACAGTTTATAAAAACCTTAAGGATGAAAAAAGGAACAGGAGGAAATACCGGCTCAAAGCAGAGGTTTGTCTGTTATCTAAAGTTTCTTGGAAAAATGACTTCCTACTGGATCTAAAACTCCAGTGAGAAAACTAATCTGCAACTAATCTTAACACTTTTTTAATATTGATCTTTAAAAGGAATAAAACATTTTTTCTTTTTGCCCAATTTTTCAGCAAACTGTTTATTTACAATAATAAAAGGTGCTTCAATTCTGAAAACTTGAGGAATTTCCAATTCCTTCTAATGATGTCCAGTGTTGGGCATCTCACTTCAAAAAAGTAATTAGTTATAGTTACTAGTTACTTCTCCCAAAAAGTAATTGAGTTAGTAACTCAATTACTGCATCTTCAAAGTAATTAGTTACTTGGCAAAGTAACTCGTTTTAAATTTCTCTTTAAATATGGTAATATTTTGTATTTTTTCCTGCGTTACAAATAAAAAAAAAAATTTACATTCAATAATAGATGATAACCGACAATAGTATACTGGTATAGTTTTCCAATGGAGTCATATTGTCTAAGTTTAGGATACACATGAGAGAGGGTTTAGGGAAAGAATTTTCAATATTTATTTGTCAGAATTATCACACAAAACACTGCAACAAGTGGTATATAAAAAATGTAACTTCACACAAAAAAGGTAAACGTTTCAACTATTAACATACTTCAAGTATCTTACCTACAACTATAATTAAACAAAATGTCTTAAAAAACTGAAAGTGCAAAACAATAAATAATTATAAATAACTGTCAAGTAACAAAATCTCTGCTGTCTTTATTTATATCACACCACAGCTTTAACATTGTCTTTATAAAATGTTAACAACAATACACGCAAAATATAAATATCAACAATAATAAACTTAGATAAAACCAAACTTTGTATAAAAATAAAAGTAAAGGTTCCAAGTATCAACATAACACAAGTATCCTAACAAGAATATTTAGGAGCACAGTAACAATACTTTATGTCTGATCATTTAAACATTCTTTTGTTGCACCTTAACTTGAACTTTAACAATGCCACCAGCATAAGCAGCCAGTTGAATGGTTTCAATGCTTTAATTTTTGAACCACTGATTGTAGCGCAAAAGTAGCAACTTCTCAAATCTTTGGTCTGAGAGCCTGTTCCTCTTTGGTGAAAAGACAAGTTTTTGGACAGACATGCACACACAGATCAACGTGGATAGACTCCGGTGCGGGGTGAGGAGTTTCGGGAGTTAAAAAAAACTACAACAGGGGCAGAGAGCAGCTCATCTTAGCAGAAACAGGGGGTCATATTTATAAAACACACACAACACAGACAGACAAGTGCGCGCACAGATCAACGCAGTGAGCAGACTCTGGAGCGGGGTTGCTGGTTTTTGGGAGAGAAAAAGAGATGCAGAGAGCAGCTGCTTTTAGCAGAAATATGGGTTAATAATTTTAGTTTATTAATTTACCTACACACACACACACCTGCGAGCGCGTGTGCACAGACACACACAAAACAGAGACGCACGTGCGCGCACACAGATCACTACAGTGTGCCGACAGAGCGGGTGGGCGGGGTTTTGGGTGTAAAGCAACTGCGGAGAGGCAGGGAGCAGTTTTTCGTAGCAGAAACATGGGTTAATGTCTTTAGGCTATGAAATTATCAACCATGATGGAAAAAACAAAAAAATCTCTAGCAGAAGCGCCTGTGGACCGCCGCGGAAAAATGCACGTCTGGTGTGAACGAAAGAGCGGAGCGGAAGCGGCGCGGACTCCGCTCTCCGCTCCGCTTCGCAGCGCTTCCGCGTCCAGTGGTTACTGGCTCAAGCGCGCGAGCTAGTATCCGCCCACTTGACACTTTAACCAATCACGATCTCGCATTTGAGATCTCCCTCCGCATTACACAAGCAACTTTCGGGTGCGAAGCGCCCAGCTCCAGCAAGATCATCAAACTTTGAAGTAACGCGCCGCGATTTACACGAAGTAACTATAACGGCGTTACAGCGAGGATGAAAGTAATTAGTTAGATTACTAAATTACTTGATTTATAACGCCGTTAGTAACGCCGTTATACTTAAACGGCGTTAGTCCCAACACTGATGATGTCTGGGCGCCATCTTGTCTGCAGCAAGGCCCCCCTCTCTCAGACGAGGAAAACAAAAAAGTTGAGCATTGAACTTTTGTGGCCTGACAATTGTAGCTTTTTATGTAACATTTTTTATCTGCTTCTGATTTATAACAGAAATACAATTTTAATCCTAACTTTCATTATGTGTCTCCTGCATCGAGAGAAAAATGATACAAGACCATCTTAAAAACACCAAAAACGTTTTAATTGGAGTGAGTCTAAATGAATCCATATCATAGTTGAGGCGCACTCTAAAAATGGAATGTATGTTCACATTTACGTGAGAGTATCTGCCTGAAATCAGTTGCTGTCCCAGGTCAACATTTCAATTTCCCACTTGTCTATAAAAACAGGCACCGTAGGGAAAGAAAAATGTTCCATGTCCCACTATTTCACATCATCTTCCTATCTGGCCTTATCTCTGCAAGTGTCATTGTCTCATGGGAACTCCAGACAAGCGTATTTTGTCGTCTGTCAGGTAGCAGAAGCCTCCCTGACAAACATGATGTGAGTATGTTCTGAATGCAAAGCTTTGCATTTCGCTCTCAAGCGATCAAAGTCAGGAAGCTCTAAAACAGCAGTTGGCCAGCATCCACGAACTGACAGAATACATCAGAGTGGACCTCCTGATGCTGCAGAGATGGCAGAAAAGTGACATTTAGATGCATCTGAACTCAGGGTCAGACTGAGACGTAGGCACATGCTCTTATGAGAGTGGATGAAAAACCACAGGCAGCGATCTTAGAAAGAAGGTATGATATCTACCCATTAAAAATAAAGCCTGTCTCCCGTGGTGTTCTTTATTTGAGAAGATAAACCATTTGTAAATGGTCTATCTACCCATTAGCTGGGAGAAAATCCTTTCCAACAGTAAAAAAAAAAAGAAACTCTGACTCCTCTAGTCTTTTGAGGAAAGCAACCAACCCGATACTTGCTCTTCAAATCAAATCTTTTTAGACTCTTTGCCGACTCCCATCTCCTCTGTCTTCGCCTGCCTCTTTGTGACAACTAGAGTCTCAGCAGCCCACTTTTACTGCTCACCACCGTCACATACTCTCCTGCACTTCATGTTTCTAAGAAGCAAGTTTAGCAGCCAAACTTTTTCTTTCTCTACAGAGAATTTTTAACCATTTAACACCAGAGATGTCACCATTAGTCTTTGACTGTTTATGTGAAAAATATAAATTCTTCAGATTCTATCGCAGAGAAAAGCAGATTTGCAGTGACATGCAGCGCTTTACTAATGTCAAGTGTTGCATATTGGTGCAAAGCTGTTTTCTCTACAACAGAAACAGCTGATTAACGTTAATTGCGTAAAGCAGTTTTCAGTAACTGGATCAGCGCGTAGAATACTAATCCAATGCGAGTATTTTTGTCCTAAACTTCCATCTGAGGCTGCGGGGTTTCCAGAGCTCATCCTGGCTACTAGGGCGAAGGCGTGATGCAGTCTGGACAGTTGCCAGCCTTTTGAACCTGCAGCGGCTCTCTGGGTGCAACCAGCAGCCTTCCGGGAGCCAGCAGAGATCACTCTCGCGATACGCCGGCAGACAGATAGCTGCAGGGTGCGGAGGCTGCTGGCTCGGGCCTCTGCACCCCACAACTTTGTGATATTTTTCTTATTTTCATCAAGACAATAAAAAAAAAAATCCCTTCATTTTATTTTTGTTTTTATTTTTCCCGTCTCAGATTAATGCTCTTTTGTTTGTAACTGTTTTAAAATAAAATGTTAGTTTTATTTTTTTACTGTAATTAATATGCTTTTCGTCGCCTCTTGGCCAGGACTCCCTTGTTAAAGAGATTTCTTAAACTCAATGGGACTTCCTGGTTTATAATAAATAAATGTGAGGCAGTGAGTCCTCAAAATCAGTCACAGAGGCACAGAAACACAGTGGAAGTGGCTGTCATACAGGCAGACTGAGATAGATTACCAATGTTTTTTTAGAACTCTTCACAATAAATAAATCTGATCTCTCAACATTATCCATATTTTCCATACATTGTAAGTGAGACATCCACAGACACTGCTCCATGTAGCAATCAGGCTAAAAACATTAGCTTGTAGCTCCTTCTTGGTGTGAACGCGGCATCATGGTATTCAAAAGACTGTCAACACTGGAGCTAAAGGGTTCATTCATTTTTGTTTTGTAGAAATAGGTAATGTTTTGTTAGATAAGGTGCTTAGATAAAACATTCAAGAATTCAGATTAAAATTGCTGTGGCTGAAGTTACAGACTCCCCTGTTGCCCACGCCAAAAACTACGTGTGAGCCTAAATAGTGGTTGAATCAGGAGATGAACCTGCTGGGATGTCCCCTCTTGAGACGATGGGTAACTCTTGCATGTTTTCCACTTGTGAATAATTTCTCTGATTGGAGCATGATGTCATCCCAGACTGCCATTACCTTATTATCCCTCCCAGGCTGATGGGCAGCAAGAATAGCATCTCCAAGATAACTGCCGGTGTCTCGCCTGATGAATTAATCAAAAGCATTTAATTAGCGGCACTATAGCTGTTATTTACCCTGATGAAGCTGTTAGGCCTCGCTTTGTTTTTTAACACACTGCCTCTAGTCTGCATTGGTTTCGGATTCAGCTGCTAAAATATGTATGCATCTATAGAGGGATGTCTTTACCCAACTTTAAAAATTTAAAAGAATCAGATTTTATATTTCCGTTAGCATCACCTGACAGGCAAAACCTTTAAAACTGAGAGTGGGTTTAAAAAAGAAAAAAAGTTCAGACAGATGTTGTCAGCATCTCTTTATTAACAGGCCATCCCATGCCACTGTCTGTGACCTGGTCTTAATTACTCTAGCCCGGGGTGGGAACAGTTCACTTTAATCTCAGTGGACGGTCACGCTGACCTTTTATATCTCTTATTCAGACCTCTGCGTGACCTTTCTGTGTTGAATTAAAAATGTGTTTCTCAGTTGGCAGCTATTTCTGGCAAGTATGGACCAGCAGAAGTCACACTAGAGAAGAGCAGCCTTCCTGATGGAATTTGACCTTCAGACTTTAGGATGAAAGAGCAACATGTTGGCATCTTACCTGACAGCTGATGATGGCACAGGCATCTCAGAAACCTTAGCCTTAAAAAAAATTGTGACTGGATTTAAGAATGAAGACATTATCAAAAAAGGCACAAAATTAAAAAAAGTGTATTTTTTAAAGCTACTACTTTAAGTTCAACAGGTAAGTATAGTTTTTTAAATAATGAATCAAAATCAACAAACTCTAGTTATATATTATATCCAGAAAAGTTCTCGTAATACCAAAGATTAAATATCTGAAAAAAACAAATACATAATCATTGGGAATTCTTAAAAAGATTTAGCATGTATTCTACAGTCACTTTCCATTCTCATTAAACTGCTAGATCTGCTTTCCTGAACTCAGGTTATTAACTTTTCTCTTTCATTACCGATAACCAACAAAAATAGTTTAAAGTAGAGCTGTGAAGAGTATTAAATACTCCGATACTTAGGATGTGTTCCCAAAAAATCAGTTTGAATATTGGCAACATCTGAGATTGCTGATATGCGATCTTTAAAAACATTGTAAGGCATGAAAAAAAAAAACTTTAGGCAATGTATCATTACTATAAAATGTAGAACAATGTTAGGATACAAACTAAACTAGCTAAATGTGTCATTGTTACCAGAATGAAACAACATGACAAAGTAAAATTACATTCAAAGCTGAAAAAAAATTTAGACTGAGGTTCAGTTTACTATAAGTTTTAAAAAAAAACAATTTTATTTGAAATTGAGTAGACAATTTGAATACAAATATGCTAGATATGAAATGAATATTATAAATGTCTTGTGATCAATTAAGTGACGTCACATGACTGTCAGCTGTCATGGCGGCGTGGCTGTACCAGAACAAATTTTCCTTTTTAAGTGTGGAAGTTTTGGGTATTTTTTTTCATTAATCAACATATGTATTTTAGTTATTCATTTTATTTTCATAGCGCACAACAAAAAATACTCAATATTGTTGTCTTCTTTGAAAATGAAAAGGAACAGAAAGAAAAAAAACATATAATCTCTGCTCCATCTGACAAAACCAATTAAACTATTTTAACCAAATATATCTGTATGTGTGTATTTCCTCAAACGATGGATTCAAATCAGTTTACTGTTGGAAACGCTGTTGTCTTTTTAGATTTAAAGACTGTTTGTTTTCAAGTAGTTACGACATCATTTTTATTTAGGTGTTGTTGTGTCTTCATTTAGTATCTTTTTGTCATCTACCCACTGAAATTGTAGTCAGGAAAACTTCTAGGGTGGAAAAACTGTGGAGACGGATCTTTAGAATGATCCACAGCAATATAATATATGTATAATTATATTTTGATTATTGTTAACCAGGAAGTTGACAAAAAAAAAATAAACATTTTTTGTTAAATTCCATTTTTATTGTGTTTTCCAAGAATCCAGAGCTTGATTTTTAAACTTTTTGTTTTAAACATTGTTTAAAATGACTAATTCTATTTCCTTTTTTATAATTCTTGTTTGTTTATGCTACATTTTGTTTGATCAGATTTAAAAAAAAAAAAGAAGCATAAATTAAGTTGTTTAAATGTACATTGATTTAATTTTTGATTCAGTAAAAAGACATAATTGCAACAACCATTCAAACATAATATCTTAAATAATAAGAATCGTGGTTAGAGCTGTAAATTATTAGTCATGAAATGAATCTGATCATCACTAAGTCATGATCCAAAGCTTTAATTCAAATCTTCATTACAATCCATCTGCTTTATTTACACACATGATGACTTCTGTTTGTACAAAAATGTAATCTCAGGAAACTCTTAATTATTGTTGTTTGACCTTAAACGATACTCAGACATGAGTAGAGGAGCTCCAGCCAGTATTCATAACTCAAGAGTCTTTTAAGGTCAGATAAACGTTGACCTGACAGTGACAAGCAGCTGCAGAAAAAGCCGAACTTTGGAAAAGAAGACTTTAACAAATCATCTTGTTTCTGTGACAAATGTTCTCATTCATGTCAAAATGGCAGTCTTTCTCCACTGACATGAACAATGCAGGATTTAACGCAGGCACTTCTGTGGCGGCCACCATCGATAAGACCACAATCACAGCCGGAGACGATAAAGAAGTGGAGGATTAAAGTCCAGCAATACTCTGCAGACAAGAATTCCTCCAATTTTTCATTACATGTGATTGCGCTGTGCTCCCACAGGCCACAGCCAGATAAACACTTTAGCGACGAGGCTCCAAAGTGTTGTAAGACCGATGAACTAAAAATAACAAGGCAGAAAAATTCAAATAAACCGCAGGAAGAAGGAATGAAGGAAGGTTTTTAGTCTGCGCACAGCCAGAGAGGCAACTGAGTGGCAGCAGAAATGTGAGGCAAAATGACAGAAAGGAGGATAAATTCCTACTTGAAGGGTGTCCACTGAATCTCATCTCTGTCTCTTCTTTTACACAAAGAGAGGTATTCTTTATAAATGTAAAAGCTGCAAAAAAAAACTGTTATTGAACCAAAATGAAATCCGTACTGGAGAATTGAAGAAGTTTCACATTATTTCGGTACCTTTGGGATAGAAGAGCAAGTAGATAAAGTATCATAAATGGAGGCAAACATTGTCAGAAAATCCAATTAAACTTCTCCGGCGCCGTGTTTTCAGTTCTGGTCACATTTGTTACACAGTTTGAGATTTTTGACTGTACAGCCGTTTGGTTCAGAGATAAATTCCAGTAAAAACTTCATTGATTTCTGTGAAACTGTTCTGCCTTCGTTTTCTTAAGTTGCTAAGAAGGCCAAGTCAGGGCCGGCAGCACGTCCATGTTCGGATAGCTGCCGTTCAATCCCAAACGATCCATTTTTGCGGAGGCACTTGTCCGGAAATGTGTGATAATGAGATGCCGCCAAGCTGAAAGCTGAATACTGACAGGCTGGGAGAAGGAGACAGCAGCCTTGCAGTTGTGCCTGTGGATGGCATCCATGATGTTTTAAAAAACTTATTAACTTGCACAATATTTATTTATCCTATTGTTTCATTTCTAGTGCTTCTCTTTAACTAAAATAATGTCTTAGTCTCAACTGCCCTTATGGGTTACATGTGTGTCTGTCGGAGAAAAATAGGGCAAAGGGCACAGGTGCCCTCCACAACATTTTACGGTTGTAGATGTAACCGTTTTCGTCTCTGCGCTGCGTTGTGTTGTGACTTTTTGCATGTGCTGCATCAATAAGCCACGTGACGCCGGAGGAATTTCATTGGAAGAGCCTCCCTTTATTCTCTGTTTATGACAAAATATGGCGTCAGCATGTGCCGCGCCCCGACAGTGCCCAAACTAAAACATACAAAGTTCAAATTAACACAAGAATTTAATATAAAGAAAAATATGTCCGCCACACTGGCACCTGGCGGGCCCTTCTCGTCGAATTTAGAAGACAACCAAAAGGGAAGAGGAGGCGGAGCCCGAGAGCGGAGCATCAACTTATATTTGGGATCTGAAGGACCCTCTTAGCATGCGACCCAATTGCCAGGTATAAAATAAAAAATACAATTTTGTGTACGTATATCATACATTGTGAACCTGTTACATAGACCGCTTGGTGTACCCGCTGAGCAAAAATGTTCATGTACATTTTTTTCTGCGGATAAGCAGCAGGCGACAGGTCACGACAAACACTTAAAGTACCTCTATGACAATTTTTTTTTTTAATAAAAAAAACAAAAACACATATCAAATTGTGTTTTTAACCAAAATCCCACAACTTAAATATATTAAAAAAAAACATTTTCATGTTGATCTGAAATCTCTGTTTTCCAAATCCTCCTCTGACAGGGCGTGGCTTTTGGAGCTGAGTAGCCCCGCCTCTGATCTGTTTTGTCACAGTCTTCCATTTATAATGTTTAACTAAACGCAAACAGATCCAAAACCTTAAAAAAAAAAAAAGAAAGAGTTTCTTTGAACATCACAAGTTTTGCCGACCGACTAAATGACATTCCATTTAGAGTCAGGAATGTCAAGTTCTGAAAGGTTTCTAACAGATCATTTAGTCAATAAAATTTAGAATTAAGTCAAGGTAAAAGGTCGAAATTGCGCTGCAGTCTGAAAATAGCAAACCTACCAATTCAGCTTTAGATGTAAAACGCATGCACATTAGCACACAATAGACTGTGGTGACAGTGTAGCGAAGGCTCTATTACTACCAGAGCGAGCATCTTGATTATCCAGTCACAGCGGTGCAGCGTGCTACCTTTTTGACGGCTTCCTAATGGGCCACTTATTATCGAGTTTCCCAGCAGTTCTGCCGGCTTGGTCCTCCCTGCAGATATGATTGTGGTGCAGAGTTGGGCTGAATGACAAAGTATTAGCCTTTTATTATTGTTTTAATTTCTCCCCTTGATAAATCATCAGATGGAGAAACGTGGATGGAGAGGGAAGCTGGCATCTGTTCCATAAATGTTATTTATCCAAGCAATAAAGTCAGATCTCTCTTCCAAATACTGAAATATTTGCTTGTATTCTTCATTTATTATGTGTTTTTGTTGCTGGATAATTTAATCTTAAAGAATCCTCTGAAATGATCCTGCTTGCCAATAATTTCCTTTTATTATAAAGTAACAATCTTCTATTCCCAACTTGGATAAAAAATACAGGGTTTGGTCAGGAGTGGCATCTGGTGAAAAACACTCTGCCAAACCAAATGTGTGGTGAAATTTGATTTGCTGTGGCATTCCTAAAGGGGATAAACTGAGAGATAAACAACACAATTTTCTATCATGACCCTGGGCATTGTAAGAGATCCCTTTCTTTTCAAAAAGCTAGCCTTTTTCTTTAAAAACAAACAAAAAAAAAAACATGCACAGTGTTTCTTTGTTAATCGCAGCAGCATTTCATAAATAACCTGTGATATGTGAAATCTGCAAAATAGGATTAAAGATGTATTGAGGCTGTAAAACCCTTCACCACAAACTTTATAAACTTTTCTTAGACTGACGTCAACATTTTCAAAATGTTTTCTCTTGTTTAAACTCTCAAAAAATAAGCTCAATATTACAGGATGAAAACAAAGATCTGTTTACAATTGTGAACAAGATTGATGGAAATCTGGCAAACTGAACACATTCTGTACAGGGGAGGTTGATTGACTATGGCCAATAGCCAACCAGAACGCAGAACACAGTGCACTGTCAAATAAATAAATAAATAAGACATGCAAAATTGAACTGGAAAAAATCCCAGAAACAAAGACTGCAAAAGGTGAACAGGGATATTGCAAGGGACCCCTGGTTTAATATATTTATAGATTGTAATTTTACCCAACTTATCTAGCTGAGTTTACAAAGAGGAATACATTTCACCAAACCAAACTATAATATTAATTGATATTAAATCTTCTGTCTGACTGTTGTGTGCATTAAGATAATAAAAAGATCTAAGTCTGGACTTGAAACCAATTAAAAAAACAGTTAGGATAGTTTAATAATTCAAAATGGGAGGGATAAAATCTGAAACGATCTACTTTGGAAGAAGTTAGATGCAGGGCAAGTAAAGAAAATGTATTCATATCAATAAATCATTTGGGCAAATGAAAAAGATTAAAGTGGATAAAAATGTTTTAGATTAGGCTTTAGTATAATTTGACTCCTCTAAATCCAACAGCCACTGAAATAAACTTAAAGGGGCCGTACCATGAAAATTCTATTTTTTTAGGTTTTAAATGCATTTTACCGCTCATTCCTCATTATAAAAAACCCCAAACTAGTATTTTGATAAGTTTATGCATTTAAGAGTAAACCTCTAAAACCTGCACAGTCTGCAGCAGCCCCCCCATACCCACAAAAATAAGCAGTTGGAAACACGCTGATGCCAACAGCTCACTCCACGAAGAGTCTGTGCTGCAAGCTCCGCCCCCAGATTAACACATCCCTCAATGTATCCCCTTTCCAGTGATTATCAGCAAAAAAAACGTTCATGTTAGATGCAGAATACCGTTTATCTTCCAGTTGTGTCCTGTCTTCAATACATTCCAGCTCAAATATGTGTTTGTTACTTTTTATACGTGCCACTCCTTAATCACCTCCCTCCAACCCCGTTTGGCACAGAAGCCGCGTGTGTTTGTGTTGTGAAGCAGTGTGAAAGGCAGATTTATCTTGCCTTTAGTGGCCGAATTAATTACAACTCTATTTTGTTACTTTATTAGATGTCCATTAAATGTGTTCTGCATATATATGTGTGCTCTCCAACACATGTAGACATTTTATCTTTGGATATTTTTAGATGTCTATTAGAATAGTTTTTTTTAATAATTTACTAGATATAAAACTGAAAAGGCCAAGTCAAATATGTTTCTATCATTGTGATTTTGATGTGCAGTCATGCTTTTTTTCCATTTACATCAAATATAAATGTAATCTATAAGACATCTAAAAGTATCTCAAGATTAGATAACTACAGGTAGATAATGTAGCCACAAGGGGGCTATAAGGAAGGGCATCCAATGTAAAATCTTTGCCAAATCAAATATGCAAATCAGACCTACAGTATCCATGCTGGATCGGTCGAGGCCTGGGTTAACAACGACCGCCATTGGTGCTGTTCACCGACAGGGTGGAAATTGGACTACTGTTGGTTGAAGAAGGAGAGGAGGATTTGTAGGAAAAGAGAGAAGATGAAAGTCACTAGAGTTGGACTGAGAGTTGGGACTTTATATGTTGGAACTATGACAGGAAAAGTAGAGATTTAGTTGACGTGATGCAGAGGAGAAAGATTGAAATACTGTTTGTCCAAGAGAACAGGTGGAAAGGTAGCAATGCTAGAAAATTCGGAGCAGGGTTCAAGTTGTTCTATCATGGTGGAGATGGGAGGAGAAATGAAGTGGCAGTTATCTTGAAGGAGGAGTTTGTTAGGAGTGTTGTGAAGGTAAAAAGAGTCAGATAGAGCGATGAGTCTGAAGATAGAAATGGAGGGTGTGATGTTTTATTGTTGTTAGTGGGTATGCTCCACAGGTAGGATGTGAGCTGGAAGAGAAGGAGAAGTTCTGGTTGGACCTCAATGAAGTGATGATGAGCATCTCTGGAAACGAGAGAGTTGTCATTGGTGCAGATTTCAATGGACTTGCTGGTGCAGGAAACCGAGGTGATGAGGAATTGATGGGCAGGTTTGGTATCTAGGAGAGATATGTCGAAGGACAGATGGTGGTTGATTTTGCAAAAAAGATAGAAATGGCTCTAGTGAATCCATTCTTTGAGAAGAGACAGGAACATAGGGTGACCATTAAGAGTGGAGGGAGAAGCACACATATAGACTACATCTTGTGTAGACGGTGTAATCTGAAGGAGATCAGTGACTGTAAAGTAGTGGTTGGTGAGAGTGTTTCCAGACAGCACAGGATGGTGGTGTGTAGAATGACTCTGGTGATGAAGAAGATGAAGAAAGAAAAGGCAAAGGCAGAGAAGAGGACAAACTGGTGGAAGCTGAAAAAAGAGGATTGTTGCATGACTTTTAAGAAACAGTTGAAACAGGCTCTGGGGGGTCAGGAGGTACTCCCAGATGATTGGATAACTACAGCTACTGTGATCAGGGAGACAGGTAGGAGTGTACTTGGTGTGTCACCAGGAAAGAAAGTTGATAAGACTTGGTGGTGGAATGAGGAGGTGCAGGAGTGTATACAGAGTAAGAGGCTAGCTAAGAAGAAGTGGGACACTGAGAGGACTGAGGAGAGTAGACAGGAGTACAGGGAGATGCAGTAACAGACATTTACCATCGATAAATAGACGGTTGTAGATGTCTATTAGATAACTATTCACAAACTAGATGACAATTACTAGATAACTAATATACATCTACTGTAGATGGCTTACTTAAGAAAGTGTCCTGATAGCAATATTATTTTCTATCTAAATACGGTCTTTCAGTTCATCAAAAAGCCAATAAACCAATATACACGTGGATGCATGTTAACATTTGCTAAATTCAATATAAACATCCCAAACAAAGTGAATATTAAACAAAATTCTGTCGCTTTTCGAAAAACCAAGCGTGCTGTAAGATGAGACTTCATGCTGCTCTCGTTGTGTCAATTATAGCTTCTAATTAGTGCAGTCTATGAGGATGTTCTGCTATACTTGGCTGAACGCGCACTGTCTTCTGATAGCAAACAGCCACAGCTGATTATTATGAGAAAAAGGAAAGTTAACCTGTTGGGGCTCTGCTGTGTATCCTGACAGCTCACACACCTTTCCAGGCATATCTGTTCAGGAAATGAGAAGCCTTCACTGAAGGCAATTAATGAGTCCACATCACCAATCAATGTCTGTTCTACTGCTAAGTCTTTTCATTTCGATAATTAGCAGTAATACTTAATTATTTCTTGTGCACCAAAAAAGCAATGACTTATCAATAGGATTGGCTCTTCACCTTTCAGTCTCAGAGGCTGAGAGAAGAATCGATAAAGGTTAATAGGGGTTATGTTTGGAAAAAAAGCTTATTTTTTAAAAAAGACAGTTTTAGTTTTCATCACATTATTCTAAGTATTTTAAGAGAAGTGTTGATCTATGATTGTCAGCGATGAGCTGTGAAGTTCAGAAGGACACTGGGTAGAAGATAATTTACTCACTGAAACTAAAATGGCTGAACTTGCTTAAGTAACTGGACAGAACAATGGATCAAAATAAAAAAAGGTGACAGGAGGTTTTCTGTTTTCCTTAATGAAATTCCTAATTAATGTAGAATTTAACAAATTGGAGGCAACTGTGCTGATTACACAGAATCTAGGTGTGGCAGGAAACGGGGCACAGCAGAGAAGACCAACAAGTATTAGTAGCAATGTAAAGTGAATCACAACCATATTACCAAAACATCAGAAAGATGGTGTTCAAAAGATGTATACAAGACTCTGTATATTTTTCTTTCTCAGGTTTAGTGAAATTACTTGATGGAGCACTGTCCATCCATCTGCTACCCTTCATGGAACTGGAATGGTCGGACTTCCCCCTCCAAAGAAACCTCTTCCATCTCTATTGGGAGAACCTCAATACGCTCCCAGGCCAGCTGAGAGACATAGTCCTGGTCCTACCCCAGGGTCTGTTCCCAATGGGACATGCTAGAATTATCACTCCAAGGAAGTTTCCTAAAGAAGTGAACGAGCCACCTCATCTCACTCTACAATGAGATCCATCCAAGTGACTGAGCTCATTGCCCGGGCTCTAAGGAACCACCCTGCAGAGGAAACCAATGTCTTCAGTTTGTATCTACACAAGTGTCCAACTCCAAGCCTTGAGGGCCAACCTCCTACTAGTTTTCCAGAAATCCTATTTCATCTACTGTTGATTACCTGGTGTTTGGCCAATAAGGAGCTTCAATGTAGTAGGAAAACATGTAGGACTCCGGCCCTCGAGCAAAAATTGTTATTCTGACATATTTAATGACTGAGTAACAGATGTTTATTATTTAAAAAACGTCTACGGGTGTAACGAAGGGGCAGATGTGTTTGGATCCATGTGCAACCAAGGTTTAATAAAGACCATAAACACAGGGGCAAGATGAAGGCAAGTCAGAGTCCGGGCGTGGGTCAAGGCAGATGGCAGGCAGGATGACAAGGAGACAGGCAGAGATCAAGACCAGGAGTGAAAGTTCGCATATCCATTCTCTAAATTCTCTTATTACACAACTCTCACTCAAAATGGGAAGTAATAAATAATTGGCGATCAATGACAGAGAGATGTAGGATTCCAGCGCCAAAATATCTCTAAGCGTAACAAAGATGTTGGAGGCTTTTACTCCTCAGTCACTGAGATTTTTGTCCAGAAGGAAAGGCATATGGAGTTCATTCACAAATGAAGGTAGGAACAAGTTGATTGATTGGTTTACTTCAAGCATTAAGGAAAATACGGGACAAAACACACAATTATTTCAAACCCATAACAGTAGTAATGAAATGCATTGATTTGAAAATAGAAAAACTAAAAGAAAACACACTTGTGTCACATTTGGTTCATTAATTTTTGTGATTATTAACTAAAGTCAGTAGAATTTGATGGATTGACTGATTTTAGAATTCATTTTAAGATTCTTGTATTTGTTTTTAAGTCTTTACATGGTCTTACCCTGCTGTCCCTCTCTGAGCTGCTTTCTCCTTATTAGCCGGTCGGATGCCTTAGATCAGCTGACCAGCTCCTTCTGAAGACACCGAGGTCCAGGCGTAAGCTCCTCAGAGGGGACAGGGCTTTTGCGGTTGTTGGCTCTGGAATTCTTTGCCATTGTTAATCAGAGAAGCACCGTCGCTGCCCATTTTTAAACCCGTCTAAAGACTCATTTTTACGCCCTGGCTTTTAACGCAACATGAGACACCTGCTGTTTGTACTGCTATTTTACTGCTTTTAGTATTTTATTTATTATTTTATTGCTGTATTTATCTTGTCTTAGTGTAACTGTCTTTTATGTTTTTGGTGTTCAGCACTTTGTTTTAGCTGTCTGCTAGTTGCTATATAAATAAAGCTGAGTTGAGTTGATTGCTTGAAAAGGAATGGGGAGAAGCAAATTTATATAATCCCACCCCTACTTAGTTACTTCATTTTACAGTTTTGCATGTAATCATGTACTTTAGTACTCATTGATTACCATCAAAATACAATTTCATATTTATGCAGAAAAATACTCATTAAACTCAACTTAACTCATTAAAGTAACAATAGAGTGCTTACTGATCATTCTCTGAAAGATTTCTTATATATTTTCAGTAACCATTAATGATTCACAGAATATGTAATAACCACTGATTATCTTTAGGACACATAATTATGTTAATTCTGCAATCATTGCTACATATTTCAGATCAAGTAAGGAAAATCAATCCCATATTATTGTAAACATTTCAGTAATCATTACTGCACGTTACATAATGAAAAACTCATTGGTTGCATACAAAAAAACCTTTGATTATTTTGTTACATTTAAGTTCACACATTTGGAATTATTCAAACACCAGTTGATCTTTAACTCGTCTTGTCTTCATATTGGGAAATTAGAGTTTCTTTATACATTTTTTGGAATTTATGGAAGTTTGAGCTCATTATCTAATTTGTTCCAGAGTTTGAACAAGTGTGTGAATTTGATGTGTGCAGTGTTTCATGTTCCCGGCTGTCTGTAGCATCTTCTTGGGGTTTTAGGAGGCAGACTAAACCACTGTACATTCTACATTCTATCTTAGCTCATGTAGTCCCTGCTATGTGTACGGAAGCTGAAATGAAACATTTATTTGAGGCGGTCACGCAACGTACATTTCTGATCCGGTGTGAAATGTAGCATCAATGTGCCACAGCCACAAACTGAAACACACAACACTGATGTTCTCTTATGGTCACGACCCAAAACTCATGACATTAAGTGATGGTATGAACACAGAGTAACCAGTAAATAAAGAGCTTTGCCTTTTCTGTCTGCTCCTTTTCCACCACAACAGATTGATAAAATGACGCTGTCAGTCTCACGCTCCATTGCTCCCTCACTCAACTAAGCAAAATTCCTCCACTTGATAGAAGCTCTTTCTAGAGCAGGGGTGTCAGTCCTCGCGGGCCGGCCTCCAGCTGGTTTTCCAGAAACCCAGCCTTATCTGCTGATGATTACCTGGATCAGGTGTGTTTGGCCAATAAGAAGCTTCAATGGCAGGTTGGTTGGAAAACATCAGGATTGATTTTGGACACCCTGTTCTAGTGCGTATTTCCATTATTGAAAACGAAATGCGTTTTCCTATTCTTTTCACACATTTTTATTGCTGTCTTTCTGAGAATAATCTCCTTTCAAAGCCCACAACCTTCGTCTTTTTTATCACATTTACTAAACATTGTGCTTAGAGTTAAACATCACTCACCCAAAAACCTGTAGGGATTCTATTAATGATTTTATAATGATGGCAGCTGTACACGCAGTATTGGAAATGTCTACTTCAAAATAAAATGAATTTACTTTGGACTTGGGGATTTAGCAAAGTTGAAAGCTCACTGCTGTTGTCTCCTCACAGGAGGAGCCATGCTTAGCCAGCAGGTGCATCTTCAGCTTTGGAACAGAAAATAGAATTCATTATCGCTCAGGCACAGCCCGCATTTAGATGTAATGTTATTGCTGTCGTTTTCACTCAAACCTGGAATCGTGAAAGAGTTGCAACAATGTAAATATCGTCTTTACAACCACTCGCACAGACATGTTAAGTACTGGCTCCACTAGAAATAGAGGGAGAAGTCAGAGACGGGATGTATTCCTCTGGATATTTTTGACCCAGACAGTGCACACGATGCAATATTCGACTAAACTTTGATCTGGTAAAGAAAATAAATGTTTACATATAGATGGAGGACAGGTTGGTAACTTTAAATTATTTCGAGAACATTAATAAGTTCTCAACAGGGTTGCAGTTTGGAATATTTAGTTTGCAAGTACCTTGAATGAGAAGAATGTTGGCCTTTCCAGCAAATATGCTCTCTTACTGGTGTCTGGGTACATTCTGGCAAAGATGGGGTCTAGTTATGTCCAAAAATGGATGTTGTCCAGCAAGATGGCCTCGCCTGCTGTGCATGTCTCGCATCCCGCCGCACCTGTTCTTCTGCCCTTACACCACATCACGTTGGCACAAACTCATAAAGACACACATACATACACCTACACTTGCTGCCATGCTCTATGTGGACATGCATATTTACTCATTTGCAAAGTTCATCTTCCTAACTTCCAACAGCTGCGACAGCAGGGCGTAAGAAAAAAAAAAAAGTCAAATAAATTAGCAACATCTGCAGACTGCAGATTAATGGAGGAAATCATCTGTAAATTAAGGATGGAGCATTTTCATCTGCTCTCTCATGCACTCAAGAAAGAGTGGGCGTGTGTGAGTGTGTGGGTGTCCTTGAAACTGTGTAAAAGTAAGACAGAAATGCAAAGTCAAAGCTCTTCATAAGGATACCAGCTCCTCTAGTCACACTCTCAATTTTTTAGTCTTTTCTGTTTTTGTTCATTGATTTTGTTTTTTATGTTATTTGAAGAGAATATCATTGATTATGCACAAAAGGGTTTTTAATGTATTCATTCATTAGTGCGTGACCTTTCAGACAGATTTTGATCTTCTAGAATGACTAAAAATAACAAAACCATGTAACACTAGTGAAATGCAATCCACATAAATCAGCTGATTCTGTCACATAGAAAAGCGTCTTTGCGCTGTTATGCAACACTTATTGCTTTTAATGTGTTGTAATTGGTACAAAATCGACATGAAGAGCCGCTTTTCTCCACATCAGAATCAGCTCATTGTGATTGCCTCAAAGAGTCAAAATGTGTATCATTTGGATGATGTCATCTCTGGTGTTAAAATGTTAATAGGTCATCTTTATTATGTCGCATAATGTTTTTAATTCAAGATTAAATTGTTCAACAATTATTCAAATTGGCACTATCTCCAATAGATCCTGGTGATACTGTATTAACAAATAGAAGAACTTAGCGTCCATTTTCAGATTTCAGTGCCTCTCTTTCTCTCTTTTTTTAGAATCTATTTTCAGCGGGTATTACGAGCAAGTTTGGTAGAAACCTTTTTTTTTTTCATTTTTTATGACTCAGGCTGTTTCACTCCTCCAGGCCAGCACCATCACTGTAATGAATTTTGTTGCTGCATCTTGTTCGAATACCTTTACTTTGGAATATCAATCTAGCTTTTCTTGTCGGGTGTTGTTCTAACAGAAAGCTCCTGCTCACTGATTGGAGTCTTTCTGATTTATGTTTGAGTCCGTATCTGCATCTTAAAAACCAAACAACTGGTGCAAATACTTAACTTTCCAAGTCAAACTATTTGGATCTCCATTTTTTTTTTCTGTTATCAGTCTTTCACAGTTTTACAAACTCGCTTAATCCTTATGAAAACTGTTTTCAGGTAGAGAATTCTTAATTAATTTTTCACAACAAACATTCAGACTAAAGATTCAGTTGGACTCGAGAAGCAGCAGAAGATGTGAAGAATGTAAATTAGAAATTGTCCACGTTGATTGGATGGTCAAGCTGCCAAGGAAGCTGCTGTCCAAATTAAGCAGAAAAAAAATGTACAGACTCACTGCACAAAAAATATTGTCCTACATTTCTTATTCCTAAATCAAAGGTATGTTCTCACTCATTACAGTAGGCTTTTATCAAAAATAGATAATCTGTGTTATCAAACTTCCTGTAATTACAAAAGAAAACAGCTTAAAAAGTGAAGTATCTTAAATGGTGCACAAACTAGCAATTTTTGAATATTTTTTGTTCTAGAAAAGTGCACTGAAAACATTACACATTGCATAAATAAACAAAAGCTCTGTAATTCAATTTAAAATTATTAGTTGTCATCAAATTAAGATTATGAGTTGATGGTTCAGTCAAATTAAAACATTTAATTTGATAAAAACTATTATGTTTAAATATAACAAATTACAGAGCTTCTGTTAATTGATCCATTGTTTCAATTTTTACAGTGTAACTTTGGAAAAAAAAATTTTTTTAACAGGAATGCATTTTTCAAACCATTTACAAACTGGAATGGATTTTTTTTCTCATCTTAAAAATAAATCAAGTTTGAATTAATGTATTGAAGTACTGCACTGCTCTGCACTATATGGGTCTCCCTCTGCCTTCTAAATACAGGGTTGTGTCAGTGAGGACATCATGAACCGAAAGATGAAAAAGTACCTAAGAAAAACTTAACAAAACTGACCAAAAATGACCATAATGGGACAGTGGGGGGGATCAAATTAAGGAAAAAAATAAACTAAAATATTGCAATTGCGAAGCCCTACAGTGTAGATTCACTCCTACTTAAATAGTAAATGTTTTGTCTTAATTTACATTTTATAATTCAAAACACACATGATTAACAGACCATTTCTTTTTAAAATAGAACTCAAAAGTTTTCAAACAGTGCAGATCATTTACATTTACAGAAGAAAAGAAAGTACCTGAAGGAGAGCACTCCTCAAAAGGTAAAATAGGGGAAAAATTAGATTAAAACTGACACACTGAAAAATGGTCTTTTCTTTTCACAAGTTTAACTCCAAATCATCTCCCGCTCATTATAAACTCTTCCAACTTATAATTTTTGTCTTTCGCACTCAATTCCATCTTTTTCTTGGAAGAAACCGTCAAATAGGAGACCGAAAATTGGAATAGATTGGTGACTCAGCCTCCTTATTAAACTTTCACCATGAAGAATTGAAATCTGCTGTGCAAATCTGGACTATTAGCATACTGAAACGCATGCAGCTGTCATGCGTCTTGTCAGGAAATTCAGCGTCACATGTTCACATGTGTGCTAATCCAGCAGGACACTTGTACTGTTTAACCGAGGTCAAATCATCTCAGAGTAATGCAAACTGAGGTTGGCCTCTGAGAGTGACCAACAAGCACGGCGGTGGGCCATTGCCACGTGTCACTGGGGGTCAAGTCATTATCAAAACATTCAGAATGAAAGACTTTCATTACGTCAGAGATTATTCAAAGATTAGTGAAAATTATACAACTTAGTGTTCCAAAAAATAATAGCACGCCTTTAATTGACCTTTTTTAATGTACTATTTTCTCTTGGGTTTGTTTATGACAGCAGCTCCAAACATTAGCAGTGCATTCCAACCTATTTATCTGCACATCTCAGCATGGCTCACAGCTTTAACACAATCAGCAGACACCGCTTTGTTATCATTAAATGGATTTCTGACAGCAGCGGAGCTCGTGTTGATGATGTCTTAAAGTACGCCATCTCTGCTGATAAGTGCATGAATCTCCATTAGGCAGGTAAGAGGTGGGTTAATTATATGAAGGCTGAACACATTACTTTAATATAACAAGCTTTTTATATATATATATGTATAAAACTGTCTGCACGCTGTTGGAGCATAAAGGGCTGCTGGGAGAGCCTGTCAGTTTGCTGCACTTTCATTGATGACTTCTTTGGATTTCATTCTCTGGAAAGGGATTTAGTTTTTTGCAGATTCTAAATTTAAACTCAGAATATAAGAACTGGTGTGTTTTTTAATGTATTTATTTACTTTTGTTTGTATTTTCATATGTATTTTAGATTGTTTATAGGTTTTTGGTCTCTCCAACCACCCACAGGTTTTAGTTTGAGTCATCCTAAGGTCTTTCTATATAAGATGCTTTTTTTCAGTTCATCTGCTTTGCTACTCTTTTTTTTTCTCATCAAAGTGAAATGTAACTATGTCGATCCACCTTCTGACAAGGCTAAAGCAGCAGAGAAAAGAAGCTTCAGCCAATAAGATCTACACCATATAACAGTCATCCATCAGAACCTAACATTTGTTTATTACATTTCATTTGCCATCAATTTCATAGTCAGGCCTCTCTATTAAATATTCATTAGGCTAATTTTTGTAATAATTTATTACTTTTTTTTTATTACTGATTTTTGTAATAATTTACTTAATTTTATTCATTTTTTTCCCCAAAATAGTTTTATCATCATAGACTCATATAGATTTTTTTTTTACCTACAACTTGGTAACATTTTTCCAGATTTGTTTACATAGCTTGTGCTTTCCTGCTATATCAGACATCACATTCAGTGCTTGTTCATGTTCTAAAAACCTCCACTAAAGATTTTTTTGTTTTCTTTTGTTTGTGCAAATGCAATTATACTTGAAATGTTTAAAGAGTTAAAAACACTTAATTTTTTTTTTTGTAATTAGTAATCCATTAAACAAAAGCATTAATGAATAAATAAAAAAATAAATAAATAAAACGTTTAAACGCCGTAATTGGTTATATATGATATATACATAAAGTGTAAATTCTGCTGTAAACTTTCTTTTAATAAATCTGATTTCAAATATATTCTTTACAAAGAGATGTTTATATTACAAACCAATAAGAGATTTTTGAAAATCAGTACCCAGTTACCATTTCAAGGAAATTTGACTCCTGGTTGTCCATTTACTTCATTGAATGTTTGCAAAGTACGGCCAGCTTTTGACTGGAAATATATTTTTTTGTTTACATGACAAAAAAAAGAACAAAACGCAGGTGGTAACTTCTTCCATTGACTGTATAATCACTGGACATATAAACCTCCTCCCCTCTCATGTTCCAAACAGGAAATACGCACTGGTTCAAAGAAGGTCAAAATAGAGTCATTTTTTTTGTCAGAATAACCATTCTTGCTATGGTGCCTTCTTCTTAACCCCTAAAAGGCCTAAACCTCAAAATGTCCGCCTGGACCTTTCTGCTAATTTTGACCATGAAAGGGTCAGAGAATGTCCTATAAATGTGTGCTTTTGCTCCTTTTTCCAGAAGATATTGAATTCTCAATATCTATCATCATTTTACAATTTATTTTATTTCATAATAGTGTTAAACCAATTTAAATTGTGAAAAAAAATTAAAATCAAAATGTGATTTTTAGAGTTTTTAGTGAGAAAAACAGTGCAAATGAACAACAGGTTTTGTTTATTAAAAGTTTTTGATTTCTTTAGAAGAATAAAGAAAAAGGAAATGCAGCTCACTAAAGTTCTCTCATCAAAAATGACTCCCTCCGTTGCTCCTTTGGTCTGAAAGTCTTCTTTCCCAGGATGATAGTTTTTCAGACATTTTTCTTATTTTTTTGCCACTCGAAAAACTTTTTTTGACTGCTCCGCTCTCTGCATCTCTCCTCCTTTCCGTCTGACTTACTGTTAAACAAAAGAGCTCCTCGCGGTCTTCTGGGTGAAATTACCGTAATGACCCGAAATTAACAAGAAAGCGCAGTGTCTGAGCTTTCAGAAAGAATTTTTAAAATAGAGCAAACCGTTCAGGAATGACGGTAACTCTTGTAAAAATGTGTCACCGGCGACATGCTCGGGCTTATCTTCTTTATAATACTATTTTTTAAAAGAGGTTCTTTCTAAGGTATAAGCTGACCAACCACACGCCCCAGTAAAAACATGTGGCGCCCTCCTCAAGCATTTGATTGACAGCTTCTCCCGACTTTGAACAAGTTCACTCATGAATAGCGACTATAGTTCCTCTTAAAACGCGACTCAGACCGACTGACCAATCATTGTTTTCAAAATGGCGGTGGCTGTATCAAGAAGCCCCAGTGACGCATAAGTATATGTCTGTGACTTTCTCACACATCCACCCAAATGCCCCTGTTAAATTGGCTCAGTGGGTTGTCTGTTTGAGCAATCAAGGCCTTCACTGTTCTCTGTATTGCAAACAACTGTGTTGCATGAAAACTGTATTCAATTACAAAAAAAATAGTTCATAAACTTAAACTAAAAGCATGCTGGCCCTAAAGAGTCCCGTGTTTGAAGTAGTGACTGCGGCAGCCTTCTCCTCCATCCCGATTTTAACGTCACCTGACGTGTTAGAGCACTCCAACACTCTCAAATGTAGGACATGATTTAAACCAACCAACAGACTCTCAAAACATTAAGCATCTCATTAGATCAACAGTGACGCGTCATGTCGGCTGTACCTACTGTCAGGCTGCTACCTCCCCTCACCCCTTAAGCAAGTTTTGTCCTCCCTCTACCTCTCCTCTACACTTTTTAAATGATAAAAACAACATTCTGGTGGGCAGTTCCTAAATCTAACAACTGGTCTTTAGCTTCCTCCTACACGAAGAAGTCCAGACATTAATCAGTCATGCAAAGCATTAATTATCTTTTTTCTATTTGTTGTGTCCCACCTCTACTTTTGGTTGCTGGCACATTATGATTCTGCACCCACTGTTCATGAACTTGACCTTTTTGTTTAGCATTTATAATAAATATAAACTAATAATTCATCTTTTTATGTTCAGGAGCTAAAGCTGCAAGTGCAGATGTTATGATGGGAGTCCAATTTTTCTCTACACTTTACTGTTTTCACTTAGTTGGTAATGCCGTGCAGTCGCACTTTGACTCTCTCTTCTACTGATTGCATCAGTGTTTTTGTACTTGCTGTTCCTTTTTTGCTGTCATTTCTTGCTGCTCATGCTCTATCCTGCTAAATAAATAATGGCCACCTTGATGCAATCTGAGGATGTTGGTGGACTGTGTTAATATGTCAGACTGATTGCATACATGAGCAGAAATGTCTCAAGAAACTCGAGACAGAGCATTTTTTTAAGGGGGTTGAAAATTAGACGTGCATGTAAAAGTGGACTCGGTCCTGGTCTCGACGGGATGCTTGCTGCTGTGTCTGAGGCCAGCTGTCTCTCTGCGTGTTCCTGTTTCAGGTGACAGAGTGGGGCCTCGTGTCAGATCATTGTTATGCCTCAGCGCTCAGACACCAGTTCTCCACTTCAGCAAAGTCCAGCGAGGCCACAGGAGCTGTCCCGGAAGGAGGAGGACATCAATCTGGAGATAAAAGCAAGAGTGCTTTTGTCACGCCAGATTTGTTGAAAACGTGTTAGACTGCAGGTTTGCAATTTGCCGGTTTCTGGGTGTGCGGCTTCGTTTATTGTGCTTTCAATATTTTCAGATGGCGTTCAAAAAATGAACAGATTATTTTGTAATTGTTCTGCTAACAGTTGCAGATATAAAATGATTTATTTCTAGAGATGTTAATAATTCCAATATGTTTCCATGGCAACAAATTTGACAAATTTCATGTAATTTTGATTCATAGCTTTCCCCAGAGAACTATATTTCCGTGTATTCGAGACACAGCACAACAGCATTAAAGTACTTATTATATTATTCCACTCAACCATACAATTTACTAAGTGGCTTTCAAGACTAAAATAGCCTTTTTTCCATCGCCGTGCTATTGCATTTATGAAATTCTGGACTTTTCCCAACTTCTCTCAACTTTCCTTCAAAATACTGACTTTACTCTGGGAAGACAGATTATTTCCATACAAATTAAACTTTGTCATGGGCATTTAAAAGCAAAATAGTGAAATGGATAAAGGGGCTAAACCTCTGCCAAACCTTTCCTTCGGGAGCACAAATGCTTTAGACAGGGACACCAGGCAATTCATCAGTGGCTGAGAAGGCTGTGATCCGAAGCAGCTGCCAGCCTTCCCCCCTATTCCTCTCCTGACTGGATGTGTCACTCTTCTTCCTGATGTCCATGCTTGAGCGTATTGCTTTTAGAAAAAAAAAGATTCAAAAGAGCGGCTAAAGTTCAACAGTTTTTTTTTTTTTTTTTTTTTTTTTTTTTTTTAAATTGCACTGCCCAATAGTACAACTGACCATTTCCACAATTGTATTCTTTGTTAGTAAATTCACCCCAAAGCGTCCAGTCTTGGAGAATAGTTTTAAGATATAACTCAAAAGTTGTAGTTTTCTATTTAAATTTTTTTTAACCAGATTTTTGTTGATAAAAATATGAGAAAACATACTTTTGGTAAATGTTAATGGGCTGCAGAACCAGTTTGCATTGTGTCCTTTTCAGTGGATGGTTATTGTGAAGTTTACATTGCTTCTTAGTTTTGAAAAAAATAAAATTAATTGATCAATTTAGCTTGGGTAGGTCATTCTCTGATTTTTAGAAAAAAAACTTCAAGCTCTTTTTAGTTTGTTTCAGCTCTGAAGACGATGGCTGACAGCTGCCTGACCCTTTTCAAATTTGTGTGTTCATGAGTGAATGGGACTGTATCTACATAGATTGGATGATAAGTTATTGTTTACGTTTCAGCATATCACTGTAGGGGTTGCCACAGTGAATCATTGGTTTGCACACTTGGCTTGGCGGAGAGGTTGTTGCTGGATGCCCTTC
The DNA here is from genome assembly GCA_003999625.1 of Oryzias javanicus. Lineage (NCBI taxonomy): Eukaryota > Metazoa > Chordata > Actinopteri > Beloniformes > Adrianichthyidae > Oryzias > Oryzias javanicus. Next base: position 25,440,673 of record CM012450.1, read on the forward strand.
CTGAAACAACCCTGTATATTATCTGGGCTGGGGACCGGCCCAAAGAGACCCAGACCAGGACCTCCTGTGGCTTCATAGGTCTAGGCAGTAGCGTGAAGGGTCTTCCCTAAGGACTAGGGTTGGGCACTGATTGGGTTTCATTTGGTTTCAGTGCAAAAGTGTTTTTTTTTGTTTTGGTTCTTAATCTGTGCCAATTTCGGTACTTCAGTAATAAAAAAATAATGCCTACATCTTCCCAAATCAACACATTGTCATTCCTAAGTCATTACAAATTGAGGCATAGTTAAAACCTCCGTGTCAAAACTTGACGTTTTTGGTGTCATCGGTTTTTGATGTGATGGCTGTTGCTACCAAATCAGTGGCCCGCCACTTTTTCACAGTGCAGCAAATTCGATGCTCACCACCTGTCAAACATATGATCCTGAGCTGGACACCATGCCTGAGGGGCCCCGATGTTTGAGGGGTTACCAGGGCTTTTATCTCACTCAGGAGGTGTGTCTGGATGATAGTCGCTTCAGTGATGTTTCTGTGTCTCTGTGACTGAGTTTGAAGGCTGTCCCGCCTTAACCAGAGAGAGGGGAAAAATATGGTACTTTTTTTTTTTATCATTTTCTCAACAAAATAAGTAAGAACAGAGACCTGAGCAGGCTCCGCTTAAGTCCGGGAGCCTGGCTCCAGCTAGAGAACTGCTGCCCTGCGACAGGACAAAACGCTCGTATTTTAGCATTTTACCCGCTGATCAGGTCACTGAAAACGTCACATGCCCAAAGCTGAGTTCCCTATTGGCTGATGTGATGGAGCGATCTGTCAAACTTCAGTGATCTGCTGTGAGATGCAGCCAGACATTCAAGCGCTGCATGGCCGCTTGCTCGTCCCATCAACAGTCTTACATGAGCCTGCCCACTATCGCAGGAAAGGCAGACGGATTGGCTTGAACTTCAAAGTACTGAACGGAATTGACATGTCCTATGACAAATAGACCTTCAATGAAATAAAGCGCCGAAATGTGAACAGTTAGCAGCAGCTTCTTTCTGTTTTGGTAGAACCGCGTAAATCCAAACAGTTTCTAGATGGAACCAAATTACAGTGCCCAACCCTACTGGGTGTAATTTTATCTTCCCAACTTCCCAACCTCCCAATATACATCATATTCCACACCGTCTACTGCATTCCATATATCCACCTTCCTGTCCTTCCTTCCTCCCACATCATTTCTGCCATAATTGATTTACAGTTTCTTCGATAAGATCTTTTAAATCAGCTTTGTTCAGCGTAACAATTACTCAATTACTTTAATATGTTTCTTCTTTGAAGCAATCTTAGCACTTTTGTCTGCAGACTCATTTCCTGTGAGTCCCACATGAACTGATACCCACAACCCCCCCCCCCCCGAGTTGTTTAGTTTAAATAACAGTCAGTGGATTCCTAAAAACACATCTGGTCTACAGTCTCAGCGACTGTTCTTAATGCCATGTAGACAGGAATTTAGCAAATAAAGTACCAGTAACATTGTTATCAGTTATATCGTTATCCCAGAGTTAATTACTTTTTGTACAATAACTTTGAAATTTGGGACAACAAAACCTGCCAGTTTCTCCTTTCAACCCTCGAGAGGCATCTGTATAAATCTTCACATAATCATAATTTTTTGGTATGTCTGCATTACACATATGAGCATTATAAAACTGCTCCCTATTTTTCAATACAGAAAAATCAACCATACTGCCATGAAACAAACATGGTGAAATTACTGCCAATTGGAATAAAGTTGAAGTGGTCTTCTTTACTTTCTAATGTTCACCTCAAACTTGTCAAACTCTTTTTCTGTTTCTCTCAAACATCACTCAAGTCAGCTTTGGTTGGAGGATTTTGGTTGTGCCATTTCAATTGTGATCCAGTAATTTAAACCAACAATTTAGATTTAAGTAAAAAGCTAGTTACAAATTAAACATTGCCTCCTAAAAATATTGAAGTTTGATTTAAAAAAAAAAAAAACTATCACCGCAAGATTTCACACTTTAGTTGTGAAGTTACCAACTTTTGAGATATAAAAATTGTTAATGTAATCCAAAAGTAAATTTCTTAAAATTACTTAAAATATAGTACCATTCAGAACCAGCGTAGCTGCATATCTTTAATAGCTATTGGATTTGTTTTTAAAAATAGGTGGAAAAGTGTCTACTAACAAATAAGAAAAAGATCATGCAGAGTCAAAAAATTAATGTGGCATTTCATGGTGGTCAGCAGGCTGCAACCTCATCATTCTCTGAGAGTTCTTCCAATGTCATTCCTGGAGGAAAATTAAATAAAAAACAACTGAAGCATGAGCTGTGTGAGCAGTAAAAATACACCTTCATCAAAGAGTTTATATCACCTAATCAGCAAATACCCCAAAGCTCTGCTCTGCTCCTGATAAAATCAAGTATTGTGGCTAAACTCTTTTTTTTTTTTTGCTGCATGATCCTTGTTTCAAATACATACTTAGCATAGTGTGTATGAACATTAAAAATAGGGTTCATATATTTACATATGTCTGTCAGCATTGTGTCCACTGCCCAGTTCATGAAATCTTTAATTACTTCATGAAATAAACAAATGTTGCTGAAAATTTTAATTTTAATTAAATATTGAGACATTTAATGACACTTTATTCATTTAATGCCAATTTTAAATAATTAAAGACATGCATTTAATTTAATTAAAATTTATATTAAAATTTATTTCAATTTATCTCTTCCAGCCCACAATGGGCCATGAAAGATCAGTATATGTTTAAAGGTGCTTTTTAAATGCTATTTCAATATTTTAATGCTACAAACATTTAAACATTTATTTTTTTTAGACGTTTACTAAATGCCAATTTTTAATTATTAATTACATTTATTTATTATTTCATATTAAATATATGTATTGTCTATTTTAGCCATTACTGGGCCAAGAAATAATTAAATATGTCATTAAATATTTAAATGAGCTATTTTAATGCCACATATTTCAATATTTAATCTTGATACACACTTTTATTTATATAATGCCAATTTTATATAATCAATGACATATTTATTTAATTTGTATATACTTTTTTAATTTAGGCTCTTGAATAATTCCATATTTTATAGGTAAAAACAAATAAGTTTGTTACTTTTAAGGAGTAAATCGGATCCTGAAAACAGATCTGAAGATCAAACTCAACAACTAAATACACTTCACTCATTAATGTAGAAAAAAAAACAAGCTAAAGTAGGTTAGCATAAACCTACAACCAAATAATAATTAAACAAAAAACTGAGCAAAAACCAGAGCAATCGCCATTGAAAGTAGACTTAACAGAAACCTGTCCAAAGATTAAAGTGAGGAGTGACTGAGTAGTGGGTGGTAATTATAAAACCAGCAGCAGGTGTGGTAATTAACTATTAACTCAGACCAGGTGTGACCAATCAACAGAATCACACTAAGAGACAGAAATATCTAACCAGGAAGTTAGGAGCTTATCTAACTAAATGTAGGATGTTTACACATTTTAATACAGCAAAAGCATATTAAAATGAAAAATCAGAATATAATCTATCAATTTGCAGATAAACAAAAGGTACCTGAATAGAAATAATCTCAGAATTTAAGGAATTAATAGTAATGATTTTACACAAAATCATCAATTTCACTTAGTCACTGTGTTCTTTTAAATAAAGAACTTATTTCAAATACAGTAAAACTGAGGGTGAGATTAAATACATCAAAAATATTATATTTTTTTCCATGATCTTGATTTTATCAAAATGTCTAACATTATTTGAAATTAATTGCATGTAAAAAATGGAACTCATTGGCCAAGTATTGTCACCCAGGAGAGTAAAAGTTGACAGTGTTAAAAAATAAAATGAAAATTACTGACTGGAAAGATGATTTATTTTCCAAAGAACTTTGTCAGCTGATGAAATATATAAAAAAATATACAATCAGAAAACACAATGAGAACTTCCATGCCTCTTTCATGTTCATTGTTTTTGTGAAGATGGGTTTTCACACGCTGGAATATCCTGAATGCCGTCATTATGTCACTAAAATAAATAAAACTACACTTCCTGTATATGACTACTCTGGATAAAGTCATTAAAAATGTTTTTGAATGGCAGTTTCTTATTCTGCAATCAAAATATTGTGCATTTAAATGCATTTGGGAAGTAGTAAAGACAAAAAGTTTGAGAATGTTACTGAATATTTGGGATTATTGCATGCACCCATTTTTGCATCAGATGTTTACCCCACACAGGTTTGCACAATTCATCCTCCATTCAGGAAAAGATAGAGACAAGGACAGTCTATCGTTGACATGGAAGTGAGAGCTTGGTGTAGCTGTCAGGAATTCCCACAGATTATATTTTGAATCTTTGACATCTGTCTGCAAACTCAATTTTACCCACACACCAGTATTTCTCAAATTAAAGTAATATCAGTTAACATGTTAGAAAAACAGTTGATTAGGTCATAATTTGAAATAAAATGTATCCGTTTTGACAGGAATGTCATTCTAAAATTAGTAAATATTTTTTTTTATTGGTATATTAATGTTTTTTTTCCATTTACAGCAGGTATAAATGCTTTTTTCTTGCAATAGTTTGCAGACATTTTTGTTATTAGAGGAGATTTGACTTGTATTTTCATGCTAAATGTTTGATTAACATTTATAGTTATTGTACTGTGTTGTTTTAAGGTGCTTTAAAAACAAATACTGTCTGGACAATACAGCAGAATTGTGCAGTTTGCTATTGCACAGCTATTATTACTATTCTGCATCCACAGAAAATGCAAAAACAGATCAAACAGATGTGTCTAAACAAAAATAAAATCTTTCTGCTTCACTTTCAGTTGCAAATCTTGTTTTAAAGTTGCCTCCATGTTTGATTTGATTTGACTCTCTCAACTTTGACCAGGTTTCACGTCAGTTCCACTTCCACCCACATAAGGCCATTTGCAGCTTTAGTTCACAGAAATTGGAAATCAGATTTTACTCAAAGACTATGTTGTACAGGAAACTGTAGTCTTGAAACTGTTTTTTCTTCATATACTCTAAACTGATATGATTATTTTTATCATCCACTGAGCAAAGAAAAGACAAACTGAAATTGAATGAAAATGAACAAAATGCCACGGCAGATTATTAAATAATTAAATTTTAGTTAATGTAATATTTCAATAGCCTTAATTTGACTTTCATTAAATGTAAATTAACCTGTGAGACCTTCTTAATTTGTGAACACTTTTAATTTTTTTAGGGTGTGTCGGTCGTGATTTTTGGCATTGCTTAAAAGAAATATTGATTAGTAGAAACGTTTGCAATAATCGTCGTTAATTACTTTTAGAACTTCACCGTACCCAGGTAAGGGCATAGACTGCAGTAAAATAAACTCATATCTAACCATTTTTAACAAAAAAAAGTTGCTTTTTTTCCCCATGTACACTGTATCCTGCTCTTTTATGATCCTAAATGTTGTAGAGTCTTGAGCTTGTGGCTCAAGTGAAATTTAAAATCGTAGGACTTGATTAGGAGTCAAAGTTTGTGAATAATTTCAATTGTTTTACAGGAATTTTAACTGTTGAGATCACTGTTACAACCTGACAAAAAACATTTTGTTTTCTATTTGGACCCAAAGTAGATTTTTACTTAATTTTTTTTACTTTCTTTATTTGTTTTCAAATTTCATAGCAATCCAATCAATGCCGTAACAAAAGTGACTTCATGAGACGGTTAAATGCGTAGTCAAATTATGTCATTTGAATACAATGTGTGGTTAAAGCCTTTATTGGATTGTCTCTTTCAGAATTTGACATTTGAACCATAGACATAAATTAATCACTGGACAAATCAAAGTGTTGACATGACCCACAGAAATGCCTTAGCTCTGGCTCTTGCGAATCCAGGCCAAAGCCGTCACCATTGCTTCCTGATACGGCCGCCGCCATTTTGAAACCCATCGATAGTGATTGGTCCGAGTCGATCTGAGTCACATTTTTAAGAGGAGCTACAGTCGCCAATAATGAGTGAGCTTGTTCTAAGTCCACACCCCTTCTATTACCACTTCGAGCTTGGGAGGAGCTGTCAATCAAACACTGGAGGAGGGGCCAGCGGGCACCACGTGCTTTCACTGAGGCTTCTGATTGGTCAGTTTATAACTTAAAAAGCTGCAATATAGAAAGAATATCTTGAAAAAAAAATTAGGATTAGAAAGATGTTATAGAGAAGGTATCAGGGGAAACATGGTTATTCTGATAAACACAATGAGTAATAACTGTTTATTTCTCAATAAAAGTCTATAGGATTTTGACTTTTTGGAACCAGTTGGTACTTCCTGTTCGGACCATGAGAGGGAAGCGGTTGAGGTGTCCAGTGAACATATGGTCAATGATTTTAACTTTTTGTCTTTTTAATTCAATTAGAAGGGAATTCTTTTGTTCTACTGGAAACGCATGTGTTTGCTCCTAGACTCATAATACTGCATGTTGTATTTTCAAACTTTGTTGGTGTAAAAGTTATTTAACAAGCTGATCATTCCAGCATATGTTTCCTAGCTGCTTTGTGGTTAAGATTGCACTACATTAAAGTGTTTTAAAATTATTATCATTCTTTTAAACTACAGATGCCAAAATATATTTAAAAAATTCAAAATTCAAATTAACCTTTCATGACCCAAACCTAGTAAAATCCCATCGTAACATATACCTATTTTGAATATTTTAAATATTTGCAGCTCTTCATTTTAATCAAGCCTTTTGGGTTTGCATGAGGAGAGCCGTGGCTTCATGGCGAAGGACACATCCACAGTTTTAAGGTCAGCAGCCTTGTTAGTCTGTCAGCTTTAATCACTTTTTTCAAATGAACATGGTGGTATAACTGGAGATCAATCACCCGCCTGTGCGCCACATGTGTTCTGGCCCTGCTTCAATTACATTTGATCCTAATCACAGATTATTGATTTGTCATATAAGATGTGAAGAGTCATCCTAAATAAACTCTATAGTGGAATGGAGGACATTAAAACTGATTGATCCTTCACTATCCTATTTAGGGCCATTATAAGGTGCAGACAGACAACAAATATGTATTGAGTTTTCTTGCTTGTAGTTAAAAATAACACAAAAAGGTTGCACATCAAATACTATTATTCTTTCCAAACAAATGAAAACTTGGTCAGTAATTTAGTTATTTACGGGGGAATAAGTAAAGTATTTGCTGGCAATTTGTGTCTATTTCAAGTGTTTTTAATGCACGATAGGTCAACACAGAGCAAAAAAGTTTAAGTTTATAAGGAATGACTTTTATTGTCTGTTTGTTTACAAAGTTTTCATGGGGTTTTTTTTTCAAGACAGATGCATTTTGCTTGAACATCTGCTGTCACCTTACGCACATAAATATATGTACATATAAATGCAACAGCTGTCACATCGCCAATGACGAACAGCCTTAGCCTACCTGCAACTACGTGCAACACTTGACTGATACTGATCCGTTAGAAATAGCAACTTTCTACTGCTGTAAATAAACATTTTTTTAAACAAAAACGGTAAGTAAATCTAAAAATATAACATGGAAATAAAAATTTGAGTAATTGCAAATAGCATAAAAAGAAAATAGTTCAAAGAGAGGATTATATATATATATATATATTTTTTATTTTATTATATTATAGTTTGTATATTCATGCAGTCTTTCTAAATAATATGTCCTTGAAAAATATCAGAATCCAAAAAGCAACGGAGCATTTTTCTGGAGCACATCTAAGCTGCATTTTTTATTTCTAAAATCAGCACCATGAATGACTGGCTGAACATTCACTGCCGAGTCCTTCTCAGTTGGGCAGGCATTGAAGGCGCCGCAGCTCACAGCTGTGAATGTGAATCAGTTTACCTCATTTTTCTCCATGCGCATCAGGCTCCAGGCACTTACGGGGATAACACTAACTCACATTGATCCTCCATTTCAGCGCTTTTTTAAGCTGATTACAGGGAGAGGCTTTGGACCAGAAACTGTTTCACTGCACAGGTCCAATGTCAGGTTTAACTTAGGGCAAGGAAACCAGAATATATTATGTGGAGGGGTTTAGATAAATCACTCTGGGTGGCTAATCTCTGATGTTGTTCTCAACTTGAAGGACGCGGAAGGCAAATTGCCTCTAAGGTGACATGAATCATCATTTCACACAGAACTTTGCTTGGCCTTTTCTCAGATGTCATTTATCTGTTGTCTCCTAAAATTCTGCATCTAGTCAGAATGAACAACATCCTAACATGGACAGCCCAGTCATGTTCAAAAGAACACACACAAACTGAGTTTTGTAAAAGAAAAAACTTATTATTTTCATGTGAAGAACTGTCATAGATTTTGCCAGTTTTTCCCATTTATTAAATTAATTTAGCTTTAACCTTTTTTTAAAAAAGTTTTTTAAATTAAATTGTGCATCTTTAGAACATTGAAAACTGTTAAATTACAGGTGAGTAGAGAGAAAATTTTTTGAGCAATGGAACCAAATATTTCTAATAAATATTTAAGATCAAACTTAAACATGTGCATCTGCACAAAAACATATTACCGTACAGGTTTGGGATTTGTGGTGTTTTGAGGCAGATAATAGGTGTTTTGATTATCACTGGTGTGAGAAAAGTTTGGTCAGTCTACTTAAAATGATCTTCATACGTCTCTAAAATGATTTCATCAAACCATGAAGCACATCAGGGTGATAAAACATTTCTGGTAGAGTTGCTGTTAAACTGGAGATGTTTTTAGATGTTGGGGTAAGTATTTCAAAGAACTTTCAAAGCACTTCATTGAGGAAGCAAATAGACTCAGGGCTTGGGATGCTTGTTTATGGGGCCGAGGTTTAGATGGGAATCAATCAGTCAGGTACCAAGCTCCTTAACTCCTTAGGGTTTGACACATCTGTGCGAACAAGTTGGGATTGTAGTGAAGTAAACATGCCACAACAAAAAATAAAGGACCCATGTCTCAACTTAAGTCATGTCAGAACACAAAAATGAAAAAACAAAAGCTATACACTTTAAAAACAAGGAGTCCAAAGAGAATACCTCAGACCTAAATAAGACAAGAATTAAAGCTAAAAATGGCACAAAAAATGTTTAGGAAAAATGACCCCAAACAGCCTGTAGCAAAAGTTTAGTGTTTGGGTTATTTAAGCCTATTAGGAGTTTTGACTTGGTAATCATAGAAAACAAAACTAATTTAAATCTGTTCCCAGTGGTCTTTTGAATATTAAGATTATGAAGTTTTTAGTAAAAATCCAAATTCCAGTGTAATTTTTTAAGTCATATTTTCTTCAGCGCAGCAGAGGCTCGTTAGAAATGTATCTGAGTTGTGTTCAGAACTGTTGGCGTGGAAGTAACCTATGTTGATGTCCCAGCATTCCTTTGTTCTCACTCTCTCCTGTTATCTTACAGCTCCTCACAAAATCAACCTAAAACTAGCCCTAGAGAAAAAAAAAAACGACTATCAATATCAGTGCTATCTAGCCGTATAGTTTTGAGCAAGATGGCACCTCAGACGAGGAAATGAAGATTGGATTTATTTGTCTACCAGTGAAGGATTTAGTATTGTAGCGGAGAACAGAGACTTTGGCACGCCCATGGCAGTTGCTGTGTCACAAACCCGAGATTTTGTTTATGTCTGTTCCTGATTAATACTATTTGAACTACTAAATACTCAGAAACAGTTTTAATCTTATCTTATCTTATCTTATCTATGACCTCCATAATGAGAAAAAAATGCTACGAGAACATGTTAAAAACACCAAAAATATTATTTTCATTGGAGGGGCTCTTTAGGTTTTTGCTTCTTTGAAAATTGTTGTTTTGGGTGGTTAATCTGTTGTAATATTCAAACATGTATGTAGTCTGTAAAAATGTTACTAAAGCTCATTTGTATTTTTTTATTACTTTATCAAGCAATATTTACCACGAAACAAGACTTTTGTAAAGAGTTTTTCCCAAAATTGTATGAAAAATTTTAGTTTTTTTAGACAAAACTGTGAACTAAATGAATAAAAGAACCCACAATGGTGCTAAAATAAAATGTAATCTTGCATTAAAATTAAAAAACAGAAAAGGTGGAGCTTCTAGTGACATGACCGGTTAAACACATTAAATGTCAGGACGATCTGATCTGATTATAATCAGATCCTATAAAAATCTTTTATTCTTTGTCCTCAGAGCTAGATCAAAGTCATTTATGCTCTATGGCCAGGACGGCATGTCACCCTGTGTACACAGATGAATGTGCAAACACATATTTGTGGTGCTGAAAGAACACAATAGCGGTCCATGATCTCTTGGGGGGTTTAAATTAAACATAGCAGCTTTGTGCGATGATGATGCTGTCCTCAGGCACTCGTGTTTTCACATCACATTTATTTTTGATTGGTTATTGGCACACTGTAAATCTCCATTTAGAAAAATAAATGTATAAATACTATAGTGGTCCTCTAAAACAAAGTTTTTGTTGCTGACTGTTTTGGGGCATTTTTAAACTAAAATTTTAAGTAAATTCTTTAGACATGTTTACAGGGTATGGTATTATTCTGGATAGGAGTTTAATACTTAGAAAGTTAGTCCATCCATTTGCATCTGTTCAGAATTGGAGTTTGCCTCTTTCCATGTCTTCACATTTTGTTGTCGGTTCTGTCTTTTGCCATGCGCTTTTTTTTGGCCTCTTTCCCAGGATGTGTGAATGGGCGCGTGATGTTTTCAGAAGCCAAAAAAAACACGACAAGGGGGCTTCATCCTTTCCGAGATTTCTTACTTCCAATCTTGTTCCCTTTCCACCTGAGCGGACTTGTCCTTCTTTTTCACATGTTTGCATGCACACGTCATGGATGACTCAATCACATTGAGGCTCACGTATACAGTGACACATTGGCATGGGAAACATTGGTAGAGGAGAAAACCGGAGCTGTGTGTGTGATTTCAACACTCCGGTGTGGACACATGTCTGTACAAACTGCTACAGGCAATAATTTGGAAAAAGAATGTTGGATTGGGGCTAAAAAAAAAACAAAACTGAAATTTCTGTTTGCAATCCTGCCTGACATGATGTTCTTCAAAATACCACACAAGGCTCGTTTAAACTGTATTTGTGGTTTACTTACCTGTTTTCTATGTAGAGCACATGCCCTCTTCACACCCACTTCCTACTTTATGAGCCAAAGAAAACCAAAAACAGGAGTGCATGCAAACTGTTCTTTCTCAGATACTCCGACCAGAATCCTTCAGTTAAACCTTTCTGGTTCTCCCACTGATAATGTCTCAGTCTCCAGCATGTTGACCTGCTTCCTGACTCTATCTGCTTGTTTGATTTCTCCTGCAAAATGGTTTATAGGAAGACCTTCAAAGTCAAATAATCTGTTGAGCTTCTCCATATATTGAGTGCGCAGTTTTAAAAGCTTCTCGAAAGGACTAATTTCTGTAGAAATTAATTATGTGCAAAAGAAAGATTTGCATACAACCTTTTATGCATCGTTTTCCTTGAAAGAATAGGTGAAAAATTTATAAGCTGCAGCGTCTTTTGCTCCGTCTATATGTACATTTTTGTCGTCCTCTTTCACCTCTTCAGTTTCCAGTGATATTATAACCAGCATCTTTTGCAGAGTTCTTCAAAGCTTTAATTGGTCATTTGAGTGTTTTTTTTCTTCTTTTCTTAACAGTCCCATTAATTCAGCTTCTTTGTATAACTGGTGAGAAAATGTATCATTTCGAAACTCAAACGAGACAGATTTAAGTAAAAACATTCTAAGAAATATAAAATAAAATGATGGTTTCAACGATGTTATTACAGAGTAATGCAAAGATCAGTGTGCAAACATACATGTGATTGCATAGGGGCTCCCACCATGGCTCAATATAAATCCTTATCCAGATTTTAGCTCTACAAAAAACTTTGTTTAGCCTAACTTTTAACTTGTACATGTCATATTTTGAATATCTTCTTGCTGCTCCCTCATTTTTGGTTTCTGCATTTAGATTCGGATCCTGTCTGTGACAAAAATAAGACATACACGCTCACAGTATCAGTCCAGGAGATCTTTTTAGCTCCAGATAAAATCTTGACAGAATTTCAATGACAGAGCATTACACAGATGAGCAGCAGGAAGGAGGTGTTCACACTCCTCGTAGTTGAAAACCCAGAAAAGTGAATGTTGCATTTACACGGTTTTGAAGTAGGTCATATACTGAGGGAAGTATTTGTCATGAATGACAAGCTCATTTATCATGGCATGGGCAGTGTCAAAGCCCAGTGGCTTTGCTCCGCAGGTGGGTTGTCCCACTGGATGCAAAGGCTCCAACCTCAGTGTTTCACCTGTGTTTTCATCTTTTTTCTATCTCCTCTCATCCCTCTGTGCCCTTATGCTCTGCTTTCCTTGCATGCCCTCTGAGCACAACTGAGTCTCGCTTCTACCTCTGATCCTGCTGTTCTTTCCCCCTTGAAACTTTCCTGAAACCTAAGAGCAACTTTCACCTTTTAACTAAAAATGTCTTGCTACTTCTGTTGTAAAAAAACAAAAAAACAAAAGTCCTCAAATTCTGATACTTTATAATACTTATCTTTTGTCTAATTTTTCCATCAAGCAGACAACAAATATTTTTGATGTCTTTCTTCACACTCCTATAAAACTTGGCATAATTAGATGTTTTGAACCTTTTTACATGGAATTTGTTGTTTTCAGTTAGTATTGTATATCATGAATAAGTTCAAAAATGTTCAAGTGCCATGTTCCAATAAAACAAAAGTCAAGATCACCAAAAGATCAAAAAAGATCACCAAAAGACCGAGTTATTGTGCTGACACCCTTTGAAAATGGCTGACTTTTTCCCCCAATTATCAATTTTTTTTTTTTTTGCAATACAGACATTGCCATATTGGAACCAGACAATGTCAGTAAGCAGTGATTGGACGATAAAAGATTTTACAGAACTTCAACTGTCTTCTGATGATTGCTTTACCTTCTATTTATTTTACTTTTTTAAATTCTGTCATATTTTATAAGATTTTTAACCGTTTAAGTGCCTGCTCAACCAAACAGTGGGAGAAATTTAGAAAACATGTTTATAAAAATACTAATTGTGCGTATTACTCCCCAAGGTACGGATTCCCTAAAGGGAAATTGAAGAAAAAAATTTGAAATAAAAAAAAAAAAAAAAAAAGATTTCGGGTCAGTAGCAGATGCGCACAAGATAGTTATTAGTGCGCATCAATTGGTAACAAGAAACATTTCTTGTTAATTCGATATTTAGAAAATAAAATGTCTGCTTTTTTTTTTTTTTTTTTTTGACTACTTTAATTTTTAGAAAAACAAGTTCTGGTTGTAACAAAACTTTTTAAACCTGTTTTTTTTTTTTTACTTAATTTCAATAATTTATTTATTTTTTTTTATTTGATGTCCTTTCAGGGGCCCCATACAAAGGCAATAAGCAGCAGAATATATATATATATATATATATTATTTGTGGGTGTGGGGTTTTTTTGGTGGGGGGGTAGTTAAAGAGTTAAAGTCATCTATAAAACCTTGAGTTGTATTATCTAAGTTGGCCAGGCTCAGCTATATCCATATTTTTTTTTATGATGAACACTTTTATTTTGTGAGAAACATTTTGACATAAACATCAAAGAGTAATAAATTGTTTACCATACTGGTCCTGACAGTACCTCTTGACTGCTTCTTTAAAGGTTTTTTTCCACATTAAAAGGAGAATTACTCCATCACATTTTAGCTTGAAGCAAAGCCTTGTCATGGCTGCATTATGTTTCTGGGTCAGGTATGTCAGTATCTATGAGGTGATGAGAGCACATCTGTGTGAGTGAGAAAAAAAAAAAAAAAAAAACAACATTTGCCCATCACCACTATTGACAGTGTTACATTTTTTAGCCAGATTTCATGGTTATAGATCCGGGAGCATTTGAGACTGGAGATAAGAAGGGATTTTGGAAGACAGCCTTTTGCTAAGTCAAGGTGAACGTCGGAGATACGGCACTTCTGAGTGCCCATTGGTGAGTGGGTAATTGATTCAGCATTTGTGTGAGTGAATCCGCATTTAAAACAGAACTATTGTTGCAGGCACAATGCTGGTAAACATCGGCATGATAAGATGGCATTTCAGCCAAGTAGTACTTGTGGCTAAACTCTTCCCTCTCTGTGAGAAGAGAAGATGTTTTATACAATCCTTGTGTTTGTATTTATCAAAATATTCTTTTCTTCGATCCATTGAACTTCACAAACGTAATCTTTGTTTAAACCTTAAACTCAAATATTTTATAACAAGGAAAGTAAAATGAGCATCAGGTGTCTCAACAATTCACCTTGAGATTGTGCTTTGAGTTTGATAAGTCAATAAAATATATTTGGACGATTTGTGGTTCCATGAAAGGAAACAGACATATATTCTCAATGCAAAGAAGTTATAGAATACCTTTTCATGGTTACAGATATAAGGAACTAAATAGCTCTGGATTCACCCCCCTAGGCACCCACGGCAACCATTACAGCTCAGGTGTGACGGGGAGCGGTCTAGCTACAGCAGTGACTTTCATTGGCTATGGATGGCTGCAGCCACAGGCGGTTCAATGTTTGGTTCAGAAATGGTTCTAATTGCATCTTTAGCATGGGAAATTAGTGTTTATTCGTATTACCAAAAAGCCAAGTTTTGCAGGTCATTTCACTGTACCTTTCAAATGTTTAAACAGTTACAATGTAAATATATGTCCTAATGTTTAGATAAGTTTCTGTTGTGGGTTTCTCTGGATAGAGAACAAATTTATAGCTTCAATCTTCCAGTATTTTTATTTTCACAAATCCATCTCTCTGGGGAGAAGATGTTAGGTATCTCCAGTGAAGAGTTACAGGAAACCTATCAAGATGTTTGAAGTTTGAGATTTTGCCTCAATTTGATCTAAGTTTCTTCCACAATTGTTTTTTTGACAAGGGTAGCTGTACAAAAAATAATCGATTTTTTAGCCAACATAAGAAAAATTATAGTTGTAAAGGTAATGATGGTTTGGACTAGAAAGCTATACATTTGCATAATATGGATTCATTAATTCAATGCGTTCATAAACATGTTCAAAGTTTGTTTCACTTCAACTTCAGCATGTCTGCACCTGTCCCGCTTTCAGTCCTCTTTGTTTCATATGGATGCATGTCTACATGTGTCTCATCTGCTGTTTTTCCTGCATGGCTCCACTCACATGTGTGTCTGCTCTGTTAGACTGTTTCATGTGTGTTTTTCTCTGAGTCCAGAGCCAATTGGTGAGTCTATTATCTGTATGGTACACTGAGCAGAACGGAAACAGCTGAGACGAAGGAGAAGACATGGGTGGAATTAGAAAGTTGCAGATACTGGCCGGAGTTCATCACATAACTACAAATGTTATGAAAGATGTCAGTAAATGTAATTATATAAGGGTTTTGCTAAATATATTTACGGTATGTAAAAGCAAGGCTGAAATTTGAATAAAATTCAAGCTATACATCTCCATTCCTCCCCCCCTGCTCCCATCCCTTCTGATTCCTTTTCTGTTAGTCATACATTTTCATTGTTGCTTCTCCCCGATCACAGTGAAGAATCACGCCTTATTCAGAAGTCCAAACCACCAACATGTGTGCTTGATCCCCTCCCAACATTCCTGGGTAAATCCTGCCTCCCCTCTCTTCTTCCCTTCATATCTGCTATTATCCTCTCCTCATTAACATCTGGTATTGTTCTCTCACTCCTCAAGACTGCAGCTCATTCATTCATTTTCTTAGCCGCTTTATCCCTTTCGGGGTCGCGGGGGTGCCGGAGCCTAACCTGGCTACTGATGGGCGAAGGCCGGGTTCACCCTGGACAGGTCGCCAATCTCTCGCAGGGCCTCAATCACACACACATTCATACCTAGGAACAATTTAGAATAACCAATTAACCTATGAAGCATGTTTTCGGATGGTGGGAGGAAGCCAGAGTCCCCGGTGAAAACCTACGCATGTACGGGGAGAACATGCAAACTCCACACAGAAAGGTCCCCAGTTGGTGTTTCTGATCCCCCAACCGCGATTTGAACCGGGCCGTACTTGCTGTGAGGCAAGAGCGCTAACCACTGCGCCACCGTGCAACCCAAGACTGCTGCTGTTAAGCCAATTCTGAAAAATCCTGGTTCAGACCCAAATTCCTTTAATAATCTCCGTCCTATTTATAATCACCCCTTCATCTCCAAAATACTAGAATAGCCAGCTTCACTTTCATCTCAGTCAAAACGGTCTCTTTGAGCCATTTCAGACAGGTTTCTGCCCCCATCATAGAACTGAAACTGTCATGCTGAAAATCACAAATTACCTTCTCCTAGCAGCTGATTCTGGACTCATCACCATCCTCATCCTCCTTGACTTAAGTGCGGCATTTGATGCCATATCTCACTCCATCTTCCTGCAAAGACTTTCATCTCTTGGTATCAAGTCCACCCCCCTCCGTTGGTTTAATTCTTACTTTACAAGCCGCACCCAATTCATCCAACTGAAATCATTTAAATCCCAATCCTCACCCATTTCCTCTGGTGTTCCTCAAGGATCTGTTCTTGGTCCCCTCCTCTTCATTACCTAGCTCCTACCCCTCGGAAATATATGCCGGAAATTTAACATTGATTTTCATTGTTTCCCTGATGACACCCAGATCTGTCCAGTAAACCCAACTCCTCTCTTCCTCCTTCCTCCCTCTCCTCCTGCCTGTCTGAAATTAAAACCTGGTTCATCTTAAACTTCCTCACACTCAACAATGATAAAACCAAATCACTCCTTGTAGGTTCCAAATCCACCCTTTCCAAAGTCTCCAATTTCACTCTTTCCATTGACTCCTCTTCAGTTTCTCCTTCCCCTCGGGTTAAGAGTCTGAGAATCTCCATAACATGGCTCATTCATATCTATCTAATCTTCTCCATATTAAACCCCCCTCCCGCTCTCTCCGGTCTTCCTCTTCCCTTTGACTTTCCGTCCCTCCAGCCCGTCTGGTCACAACGGGGACCCGAGCATTCAGTCGCTCGACTCCTCAACTCTGGAACTCTCTGCCCCCGACCTCTGCAACGTTGACT